>CM077097.1:94897548-95497548 GCA_039513925.1 Platanthera zijinensis
CCTGGCCACGGCCTCCCTTGCTTCTGCACCTTGCTCTTTTGAAAGAACTCTTGCCACTGCTCTTGGTTTCTTGGCCGCTCGCCAGGGGCAAAATTTGAGCTATCTCAATAAAGATTATCTCCCACTCCGACACAACATAACTCCATGCACTCCACCACTTCAGGGAAAACTGCTGCAAGCTCCAAGTCATGCACTGGGTAATTTCTCTTATGAACCTTTAACTGTCTCGAGGCATATGCTACGACCTTTCCATGCTGCATGAGGACACAACCCAAACCCTGACCTGAAGCATCGCTATAAATCTGAAATCCGTCTGGTCCTGAAGGTAAACTCAAAATCGGTGCGGTCATCAATCTGTCCTTCAAGTCCTCAAAGGCTAACTCGCACTCAACAGTCCACACCAAGCCCTTTCCCTTCCTAGTGAGGGAAGTCAGTGGTAGGGCTATCTTTGAGAAATCCCTGATGAATCTCCTGTAGTATCCAGCAAGACCCAAAAAGCTGCGAACCTCTGAAATTGTCAACGGTCTTGGCCAATTCTTAATAGCCTCTATCTTCTTCGGATCAACACTAACCCCTTTCTGACTGATGATGTGGCCTAAGAATGCAATCTCTGAAAGCCAAAACTCACATTTAGAAAAGTTGACAAACAACTGGTTCTTCCTGAGTGTGCTCAAAACAATTCTGAGATGTGCTGCATGATCTTCTGCACTCTTAGAGAACACCAAAATATCATCTATGAAGACGATGTCAAAACGATCCAAGTACTCCCGAAAAACCCTATTCATCAGGTCCATAAATACTGAAGGGGCATTGGTCAGCCCGAACGGCATGACCACGAACTCGAAGTGTCCATATCTGGTACTGAATACAGTCTTCTGAATATCCGCATCACGAATCTTCAACTGGTGATAGCCTGATCTCAGATCTAACTTGGAAAAAGTGTTCGATCCCACCAATTGGTCGAACAAATCATCAATCCTGGGAATCGGGTACTTGTTCTTTATGGTCAGCTTATTCAATTCATGGTAGTCTATGCATAATCTCAGACTACCATCCTTCTTCTTCACAAAAAGCACTGGAGCACTCCAAGGCGAAGTACTAGGGCGTATAAAACCCAAATCAAGCAGCTCCTGCAACTGACTCTTCAACTCTGCTAGTTCCCTTGGAGCCATCCGATATGGAGATTTGGCTACCGGTGTAGCCCCAGGATGCAAATCTATCGGGAACTCAACTTCTCTATCTAGAGGGGCACCAGGGAGCTCTTCCGGAAAATATCTGGAAACTCCTGCACCACTGGTACCTCTGAAAAGTGAGCCTTAGGCTCCGCGCTCATCAGTACTACGAAGGTTTCACAACCTTTACTGATGCACCTTCTCGCTTGGACTGCAGATATGATCATCTTCACTACTCCCTTCAAGCCCTGAAAAGAAAAAGATGTCTGGTTGGGCCATCAAACTGTATCTGCTTCGCCCTACAGTCAATCCTGGCGTTGACTGCAGAAAGCCAGTCCATACCAAAAATCAGGTCGAATCCTGCTATAGGTAGCTGCAAAGCTTGCACGATAATCTCGGTATCACCAACTGTACCGGTACCCTGCACTTATCTCTGGTCTGCAGAAGGGATCCATTCGGCATCATGACTTCCAACGGTACTGTCTCTGGGAAGACCTCTAAATCCAACTTACGCACTAGAGATTCCGCGATAAACGAGTGTGAGGCACCTGTATCAAACAGAATCTTAGAGGGTAAATTACGAATCATAAGAATGCCTACATGGATGAATTATGAAGGATGAAAAATAAATGTGTCACTACGGAGGATTTAAAACCAACATGTTAGCAAACAACACTTACCTGTCACAACATCCTCCTGATCCTTCGCCTCCTGCTGACCCAGCCCATAAGCTCTGGGCTGCACTAAGTCTCGACCCTGCTGTGGTCTCCCATCAGTGAGCATCAATGCTTTGCCCTTATCTACCCTGCTAGAGCCACCAACCTCGTACTTCGACTGCAGGAATAAATTACATTAGAAATTTATCGTAATTATTTAAATATAATCAAAACAAAGGACCTTGATTACCTGATTTGTCCCAGCTTCCTGACAGAAGCGAGCTATGTGTCCAGGTTGTCGGCACTTGTAACATACGCCTGCACTGGCCAAACACTCTCCTGAATGGCGACGTTGACACTTGGGACACGTGGGATAGTCCTTGCTCCGGTCACCAGATTGACCATTTTTCTTAGCATCGGGCTTCGGCTTCTTGTTCCAGTTCTTTCCTTGATCGTTTATGCTCTGCTGCGGCTGATGCGAATCCTGCGATCGCTTCGCACGGAAACTACTTCGCTTCTGAACCTTCTGCTGGTCAGCCTCCAGTCTGCGAGCCGTATCCACTAAGCTCCTGTAATCAGCGTTGACCATAGTCATCAGCGGCTGTCTCAACGAGTCATGCAAACCATCCACAAAGCGACTGCACTTCTCAGTCTGATCCTCCTACATCACGCCCGCATATCGAGCAAGATGAGTCAGCTCTCGCTCATACTTTGTAACTGTCCTGTCCCCTGGAAAAGCCTCAGATACTTCTCCTGGAGACCTCGTCGTGCGGAAGGAGGCACGAACCAACTAGCAAGAGCTCTAGAGAATTCGCCCCAAGTAAACATGTCTGGTGTACGACCTGGCCAAAAGTATGGTCATACTATTTTAAAATTAACACATTACTTTCTAAAATAAAGGAATTGATCATAACACTTTACGTGCAGGATCATCTGCCCGGTATTTGTCCCACCAGACCTTTGCCTCTCCCCGGAGGAGGAAAGCTGCCAGAGGAACTTTCTTATTCTCCGGCACTCCAAAACATTCAACAGGTCTCTGGTGTTAGCTATCCAATCATCTGTATCCATCGGGGTCTCATCCCCACTATAGTTCGAAGGCTGAAGTTCTCTAAAATTTCTCAAATATCGCTCCAGGGTCATCTCCACAGGTGCTGCTGCAGGAGCTGGTGCAGGGACTGGTATTTGTACTGGAGCTGGAAACCCTGCAGCCAGTCCTCTCTGAAACTCCATCAAGGCAACAGTAACCGCCTTGGCAATTTGAGACGCTATGTCAGTGCCCTCTGGAGCTGCTGGAACTGGTGGTACCTGTGGCACGGCAGCGTCTCCCATGGTTGTTCTTGGAACCGGGTTTTGGCGTGAAGATTCACCTGGTTCACTAACTCGTGGTGCCTGATAGAATATAAAAAAGAAATCTGATTATTTATCGAGCATCTAAGAAATCTGGCTTAACAACTTATTTCATACTCTAGCGAACACTAGGGCTTAATCGCACTTAAAGTACTTTACTAACAAGAGTTTACTCTTAAATGCTCCTATGACTCTGTGAATTCTTTCTAGGGTCCAGGGATCCTAAACCTCGCTCTGATACCAATTTGTAACACCCCTTCCCAGTATTTCAGAAATCAGCCGTCCGGCCGGGTCAGCAATATAAAGAAAACTAGGAAACAGTATTAAAACTAGTAGCAGCAGGTAAAGAAATCTATACTAAGCAATTTAAGACTTACAGCGAAAGTTTAAAAAGTAAGCTAAGGGTAATCACATACCTGATATCTGGATTCACAGAGCCACTAAACAAGATATAAAACTGAATTGACTGAAAATCTGGTTAATCATAAATAGTCTGATACAAATTAGATAAAAACATTAATCTATTACAATGTTCTCATCTACAAGTACATGCTGAACTAGAGTAAACTGAAAAATAAATAAATAATACAAACTGACGCCACCATAATGCTCATCCTAGACGTAGCTTCCCACCTGGGTCACCTGAAAAACAGTGCCCACGAATGGTCAGAGTAAGGAAAAAATAACCCCTCCTAGTGACACTAAAAACAATTTTACTTATGAATGCATGCATGCCTTTAAAATAGTCTCGTGCATTGAAAACATTTATGTTATATGTTATGCATGTTTTTCCTATACTTCCTGGTCAACACATCTATTAGTTCTACATTCGCAACTTTTTGGTCTTTTACCCAAGTCCTGACATTGACTGACTAGTGTACTGACTCACGACAGGTCTATACTTGAGTTCTATGTGATTTCTAATCTGCTCATCTACTAGGAAGGCTCTAGGCTGAGTAGCTCCTAACGCGCAACTGAAACTGACGACCCGAGACCATCTTACGAACCCAATTGTTCTAGTGCCACGCAGACACGGCCTCGAATCTGCTTGCTGGCTCAAGGGAAGACACTTCCCAAGTCTGTACTACTCATAAGGTTCCATGTGCCTTATGAGAACGGTAGTGCGCCTCTACCTAGCACGAAAGAACTCTGTGTGCTGGCTGACCTTTTTGGTTTGACGCTACTCTGCATGAGAAATCTTTTTGGGGAACTACTAAACGACCCTTGACTTTCTTGTGGTCTACTAGAACGGACATTCACGCCCTTGTTCGGGACAAAATCCAAACCTACGAACACGGTTAACGCTTTCGTACTCTACGTTTCTGTTCACGATCCTACTACTTGGGTCTTAGGGAAATCGTGTCACCCTACACGTTTTTCATAACCGTTTGCCTATCACCACACCTTTCTATGCATGAACATGGTACTTGCAATTAATCTACTCATGCGTGTACAATATATATATTTTATTATATGTCTAATTAGCAAAAGTTAGGTTTCCTTACAGTGGTGGTACGACGCTCGTAGACTCGGCGCGGCGACATCTCCTCTTCCGAAGGCAAATCCTATTACTGGGGACCTTCAGAATGCTGCCCCGACCCCACCAAAGTCCTGTAGTTTAGGGCAGCCCTAATTTCATAATTTTCCCCTAAGGGTTTCCGGTGGAAAAATTCCAAAACAACTAGGGTTACCAAAATTAGAAGCTAAACTTTACTAATTTACCTTTACGCAGAGCGGTTGAGGTTCTCAAAGCGTCCTACTCGAATTCCGCGGTGAACCACGAACACCAAAACCTAAAATAGGGCAATAGGAATGGAAATTAGTTTAACCTAGCCTCCAAATCGAAGGATCTTCATGAGGAAATCGAGATAAAGGAGGAATCGACTCACCGGAACCAAAACGAAACTCAACTCCTCCGGTTAGGGTTAGACCGGCACATCCACGGCCAAGGAAGGAAAAAGAATACTCCCCGGTGCCTGCAGAGGAGGGAGGAGAAGCCTGAGATGAGCCCTGGAGGGAGGAGGGCCGCCGGCTAGGGCTTGCAGAGGCGCGCCGGCTCGGCACTAACAGGAATCGGCGTCGGGCGCTGCTTGCGGGAGACGGACACGCGAAAACGGGAGCGGGGAAGATAAACGGGCTGCGGTTTCTAATAGCGTGAGAAAGAGGCTTGCGGTTTTACTAATAACCGCATGAAGGAGGGGGAGGACTGCTATGGGCACCCCAAAGCCATCATTAAGTTGCTATACGCAAACCACGCCACTCAAACTCCTTAAATTCTAAGCCGATTTCGCTAGACAACGCTACTAAAATTTAATGTGCGTCACACTAATATAATAGCTAACATACGTTACCAATTAATGGACGCGACCCTAAGCATAGTAACGTTGTACCTTGACGATGCGCTGTCTCGATCAAAACCCGTCGCGACTCGCCCCTACAATTTTAAATAAATTTGCGTCAAAAAAATCGGATGTTACAATCCCGAAGCCACTCATCGGTGGGGTTGGTATGGTTGACCCGGGTTAAGTGATGAAGAAGTCCTTTTGTCTCCAGTACCCGACGAACCGGGTGCACCAATTCCACGAAATTCCGCTTCTCACTGAGGGAGATAGTAGTTATCCGGAGTTCATCGCGAAACTCGGGAACCGGAGCCGCAACACGAGCAGGCAAAACAGAGGTGACATTTGAATTCTCAGGCGCCATGAGACCGCAGCGGTTAGAAAGGACACTCGAGCGGTTAGGAGACCAAGCTCGCAGCGACTAAGAGACCAAGCAACAGAGCACCAACGGGTAGAAGAGGGCCCTCATCGGTTAAGGCAACTGAACACACACCAGCGGCAAGAGAGAAACCTCCGCGGTTACAAAGGAAGATCGCTTGGCTCTGATACCATGTAGAAGAATGGTTCAAACCTTGTATATACTTCTTGAATACAAAAATACAAGTATGAGTACAAATATATAAGAGAGAGGAGAGAAACATACCACTATACAAACAATGTGGGACTAAACCAGAATCATAAACTAGTATTCTCTAACAGATATGTTAAGTGGCTTCTCTTGACTTCCTTAGTTCATTTATGAATGATTTTTACGTTTAATGGTCATCTAGAATGGTCTTTAAAATAAATTTGAAAATGTAAATTATGTTGCATGTCCGAAAAAGAAAATCCAACCATTGTGGCTCACATCTTCCTTATTGAAAATTCAAGATTATTGGTCACAATTTATTATTTCAGTTGTTGAAGATAATATTTTTCAAGCTAAATTGTACCCACTTTACGGTTAAATCTTATAAAATGTCGCGCGCTAAAGCAGGAGATTATACCACCGTGCATTTGATTCGCTAGGTATTTTTTCTCTTTATTTCCCCTTTTCAAGGATCGACTAGGCATAACAGCCCGCTAGACCACCTCAATTTACTTGTTTTACTTAACATTGTCAGAGAGCGCTTTGTTGTATGTTTTTATATATTCGCAATGGAGAGTTACAAATAAATTAAGCAGAATACCAAAAGTCTTTCAATATGTAGAGCAACCTTCTACAAAAGTATATATATATATATATATATATATATATATACTATATACTATATTAAAAGGGAAAACATCCTTTGGTAAACATTCGTTTTCCCATTTTACCCTTATTTATTTAAATATTTCAGTTTTTTAAATGTATGTATTTTTTCTTTTATTTCAAAAATTTTGCTCTCATATTTAAAACTACAAGGATCTCTACTACAATAAAAAGTTGTGTTCTCCCTGCCTTGTTTAAGGCGCGCGCCTAAGGCGTCAGGCGCAGCCCGCAGCGCCTCAGCTTGGCTGAGGCGGGCGATGTGCCCCAGGCGCCCCTGGGCGCGCGCCTTACATGCTGTCAGGCGCAACAAAAGCGCGTCTGGGCCTTTCAAGGTGTTTTTTCAATGTTTTTTTTGGAGATGGGCAAAAACATGATTTCAGATGCACCCAAGACACCTCTAGGCGCACCTGGGCGCCCATTTCGCTCAATTTCCTTTTCCCCCCAATTTTGCGCCTCACGTGCCCTAGGCGCGCGCCTGCGCCTAGGCTCCAGAGCCCCTTTGCGCCTCGGTGTGGCTTGCACCTTTAACAACATAGCTCCCTGCCCCTCGCAAACTCCTGTGCAAGCCGCAAAAATGAGCGATGAGTGGAGTACAACACTTAGAGGTTTGTGAGCAAGGAGGAGCGTCGTCGCGTCAAGTAATTGTCATGGCCAGGATAATATCGCGCGAGACGCGGGGGCTCCCGTACACTATCTCAGTTAAGGTACTATCGCGGTTGGTCATAGGGGCAGAGCCCCGCGCCTGTCACTCGTGTGTGTGTGTGTATATGTATATTAGACTATCGTTTTATTTTTGGTGGTTTACTTGTATGTTGTCACTCCCATATTTAAGGGAGTGCTCCTTATTTTAATAATTCAATTTCATTTCCTCCGTTCAACATGGTATCAGAGGGAGCAAAACCCTAATCGCTCGCACGCCGCTGAAGTCGATCTCGCGACCCCTTCTGCGTCGCGTCTTCCGTCCGCGCTCTCTAGCCCGCCGCTCTTTTCCTTCATCCCGCATCCCTTCACCTCCAACCCGTCCCTCTCCCGCCTGCAGTGTAAGGTCCCAAAATTTTGACCCCATCAAATTTCTTACTTTGTGTTCGTTTGCCAAGCATTCGTTATAACTATCTAATACATGAGTAGAATTAAACACATAAAACATATCTCATACCTTCGGGCACTCTGCCGCAAGTCTTTTACGTTCTTCTTCGGTCATATTAACTTTACTTTCCACACTCAAAGTCGCCTCAACAACCTAAACAAAATAGATGACAAACTTAGTCATAAAAATTTGATTGAGGAGCATACCTCTTCAACTGCTTTATATGTAAATAATAAACATTAGTGGTAATACGCAGATATATTCAAGTACAGGAAATAGTAAACTAAAGACGATGGTGCGTATGCAAATATTAAATTATCATGGTACTTTCCATCTTCTTCTTGCCGTTATATATCATTCTTTTCATTTATGTTCCAGATATTCTTTTTCTTTCTTCAATTCATGATCAGTTCTCATCTTCTCATCTCAAGTTCACATTACATTTCTTCTTTATCTTAATGATTTTTTTAATAAGGAAATCATAAGGGTATGTTAAAATGCATCTGGGTCTACAACGACTCCTAGGTCTTCAATAGCTTCTGGCCATCAACGACTGCATTCTTCCATGCGTATTCACACCCCCCACAGCACTGGGTTAGCCCTTATCATTTCATGTGCATCGATGCTGAACATTTTTCATGTATATATGTCTACATCTATAGATTGTTGTCTAGTTCTTCAAGGTATATTTATTTAAAATTCCCTCAGAATCATCACTTAATATTCGCTATTTCAAACTTCGCATCCTTTAGCGTTTTCTTAATATCAATGATTCCAAATTTTGAACTATTGTACAAATACAAAAGTAAAGTACGTTCTAAAATAAGAACAAGTGCTGCTATTAGTATTCCATAAAGAAGTGACTCTACATTATTAAAAAAGTAAGAACTCACAGATTTTCTCTGCCCTTTATCGGCACCAGGATTTTCATCGTGCTTATCACCGGACGTCATCCACTGCAGTATCACTACAGTAAAGTATCAGTGAAATCATTTACTTAGGGTTGCACCGTTAATTAACTACGATTTACTTCCTATGGTGATTACAATCTTGGAGTTATCCAGGCGGGAACAACTAAATAAATAAACCGAGAAATAATAACTTATAATGACTATCAAAGGCAGCCGAAAATAGTTACCAAGGGCAGCCTATAAGAGCCTTTAATGGCATCTACAAGTGGTCTCAAGTGTAGCCAATAAAAGCCTCTTATGACAGCCACAATACAAGGCAACTTCCACGGAAATTTACAAGGTTATAGTATAGTTGCCAACAATAAAAAGCAGCTTTTAAATAAGAGTTAAGAGCAAAACAGGGAGGAACATAGCAACCGGCCAACAAGTAAAATGAAGCAAAGCAACCAACATTTCCTTCCAATCTCAAGGCATCCGGCCTAGCATAAAACAAAATAATGTCATCTAATTTAGTAGTTTGCATGCCAAAACGGCCGAACATCAAGGAAAGTAAAACAAAGCAAGGTAACCACCATGCCCCTCCAATCTCAAAACATCCGGCAAACTTAGGATAAAATCCCCAAAATTAGAGGTATTTTTACCCCAAAAGCAAAAAACCCTAAGATCAATCATAAACATACCACATAAACCCCTTAAACAGCGCATCATATTGTATATAAGTTCATGTCCAGTAGAAATAAAGAAGAAGAAGAAAAGGGGAAAGAGAGAGGAGGCTCACAATAGAGGGTGTTGGAACACCCTATTACTATTTGGACCAGGATGACTATACTTCTATAGGGATTTTGGTTTGTGACCTCCTTGTTGATTATAAAGGTCACATAGGCTAGGTAGAATAATCTTCAGCTCGACGTAGAGTCGACCTCTGCTCGACGCAGAGTCGATCTCAGCTCGACGCTGAGTCGACCTCAGCTCGACGCAGAGTCGACCTCAGCTCGACGCAGAGTCGACCTCAGCTCGACGTAGAGTCGACCTCCGCTCGACGTTCCGTCGAACCCAGTTCTACTTACAGAAAACACTCTCTGGCCGACGTGTGTCGTGCTCAGATCGACGTTTTATTGTGAGCTCGACGCTTTTCAGACCTCCGTCAGTTTTGGATAGGAATTCAAATTCCCTCTGTCAGACAATTAATGCTGAAGATTTATTGGCCGTTACAGCATATCTGGTGCATGGCTCAAGGAATTTTCTAAGGAATGTCTGCCTGTCATTACCTTTGAGGCATGGACATTTAAGGAAAGAAATTAATGCTGACTTCCAACGGCTATCAAAGAAAAGGAAGGAGAAGACCCAGATATATAAAAAAATTTCTTGGATATACAGAATATACAGAAGAACATACACAGGACTTCAGCTTCTCTCTCTGTGTGATATTGTTTTGAAAGCTTACTCACAGGAATTCTGATTGCTTCAGACACAACCCTCCAACCTTCTTGGATCATCTCTTGCTGGAGCAAATCAGATCTTTTGAAGACCTGTCACCCTTGTGCAGAGCTCTCCTTCCTGAACCTCTTCTTGATCTCAGGGGGAGCTTTGACAACAACTACAGATCCACTTTTGCTTCTCTCTGCTTGTTGATAGAGAAGACAACATCTTTCTTTTTCTTTTTCTTTCTGTACAGGGTTTTAACTCCCTTCAAAAGTTACTTTTGGTTTTGCTGAAACCTGGTCAAAATCAGCTTCTTTGGTTTGTGAGAACCTGATCAAAAACTCTCTGGTGCTCAAGACACCTGATCAACTCATCTTGAAGTGGATTCCTATCAAGGGTGATAGAAGAGTGGATGTACCCAGATTTGGGGAACCACTATAGCTCCTTGTGTCGTCTGGATTGCTTGTCTCTTTGTGTTTTGCTTTGTGCTGTGAATTTCCTTTTACTCTGATTATTTGCTATAGCACCATACACTAAGTAAATACAAATTTTCTCTGCACACAAGTTTTTATTTGCAAAATTATTTTAAATAACTCTATTCACCCCCCTCTAGAGTTAGGATTGATCTTATCCTGCACTTTCAATTGGTATCAGAGGCAGGTTGATCATTCATACAGGCTAACACCTGGATCAAAAGATCCCTGATAAGATCATTTCTCTCAAAGGGTTATTTTCCTTAGTTTTACTTATCCTTAAAACTCATGGCACAAAACAAGGACTTTGCTAGTACCAGACCTCCTATGTGCAATTTATCTAAGTTTGCACTATGGAAGGCAAGGATTAGACTTTACATGAACTCTTTTGATGAAGACATTTTTAATTCTGTGTTGACAGATTGTCCAAGACCTCCCACAGGAACAAGTACATCAGCTGTTCCTCCTCCTTCAGGGACTGATGCTGACATAAAGAAGTGGAAGGCAGCAGATGCTAAAGCCATGAACATCTTGGCTCAAACCATGTCAGATGACATTTTCCAGAAAGTAGCTGATTGCAATACTGCTAAAGAGATCTGGGAAAAACTTTCAGAAATTGTATCAGGTTCTGCAGATGAAAGAAAGGATAGGAGATTCTACCTCATCACCCAGTATGAGAACTTCAAAAAGGCAGAGTCTGAGTCAGTTGCTGACATGTACAACAGACTGAGCCTAATCATCAGTGAGCTTAGATCACTAGAGAAGGACATATCTCTCACTGAGATAAATGACAAGATACTGACTTGTTTCCCTAGCTCTTGGGACTCAAGAATCTGGTCAATTAAAGATGGAAGAAATGTCTGTGAGTTATCCACAGAAGCCCTTCTAGGAAAGCTCAAGAGTTATGAGCAATTCATTAAGAAGAGAGAAGAAGAGCAGAAGACATCCACACCAACAGAAAAGGTTGAGAAAACCATTGCCTTCAAAGCACAGGAAGAAGAACCTAAAGAAAAGGTGTTGGGAAATGAAGAGCTTATGAGCCTACTGGTCAAAAGGTTCAATAAGCTGAATAAAAAGAACTTCAGAAGATGGTCATCCAAAGACAAAGACAAGCCAAGGTATGACAGATCTAATAATAAAGACATTATCTGCTTTGGCTGCAGGAAACCAGGACACATCTTCCCAAACTGTCCAGAAAATCAAGACAAGGACAGAAGGGACAAGAAGGAAAGAAAGGATAAAAGGAAGGATAAGGAGTCAAGGAAATACCATGACAAGCCTTCCTCCAGCAACAGCAAGCACACCAGAAAAGGATTTGTGGCTGAATCCTGGAGTGACTCTGATGAGTCTGATTCATCATCCAGTTCTAGTGATGATGAAGATGATGCAGAAGAAAAAGGATTTTGTATGATGGCCATCAGTGCATCTCAAAAGAACACTGATTCAGAGCCTGATGCTGACTACCCATCTGATCAGGAACTTACTGAGGATCAGGTAATAGATTCATTTGACTTTACTTCTGATGATTTCAAATCTGAGTTTAAATCTATGTGCATTGACTTGATTGAGTCTCAAAAGTTAATTAAAACTCTAAGTGAACAATTAATTGAATGCAAATCCATTAACTCAGATAATCTTAGACTCTTAGAAGAGTTGAAGCAGTGTGGGGAGGAGATAGCTTCACTGAAAAGTGAGCTATCTAAGGCCAAACAATTTGAAGAAACCCTTAATGGGAGAAGTATCAAATTGATGGACATCACAAGTACAGTGAACTCAAGATTGAATGGTTCACTGGGCTTGGGTGCTTCATCCAGCCAACCCACAGTGCTGACAACTCCAATCAAATTTACCAGTGAGAAAGGTAAAGGAGTCTTGATAGTGGCTAGGAAGAATGCTGACTTAACCCAGGAAACTGGACAAGAAGCGTCGAACGAAGCTCGACGGACGTCGACCAGAGCTCGACGTAATCGCAAGAAAACGTCGAACTCAGGTCGACGTCTTCTACCCTCTGAACAAAGCAAGCCTTCGCCGTCGAATGGAGCTCGACGCACTCACCAGAGTCCGTCGACCGAAGCTCGACGTGCGTCGAGCCAAGCTCAGAGCAAAAATCAGTTCTCAGGGGTTAACTCAAGATTTAATTCCAGCTCCACATCTCATCACTTTAACCCTTATGCTGAATGGATAATACCTCCTAGGAGATATCATCCTGTAGGCTATAAGAGTCAACCTGAGATGTCTTTTATTTCAGAATTTAAAGGATATCAAGAAAGGCCCAAGGTAAACTGGGTCAAAAACAATTGATTTGTTGTATGTGCAGATAAAGACCTATCCAATTGAGAACCAGCAGTGGTACTTGGATAGTGGGTGCTCAAAGCACATGACTGGCAACAAGGAGAACCTTGTGTCCTTCAAAGCCAAACATGGACCCAAAGTAATCTTTGGAGATTCAAATTTTGGACAAACAAAAGGCTATGACCAAGTCAAGATAGGGTCAATCACATTTAAGAAAGTGGCCTATGTGGAAGGACTAAAGCACAACTTAATCAGCATCAGCCAGCTATGTGATGCTGGTTATCAGGTTTGGTTTACCAACTCAGCATGCAATATTGCATTAAATAACAACATTGTCTTAATTGGTAATAGACAAGATAACATATATCTAGTTGATTTCAATTCATTTAAAGTAGATATTTGCTTATTTAACTCCCTTAGCAAACCCAATGAACTTTGGCATAAAAGACTAGGACATGTGAACCTTAGAACCATTGCTAAGTTATCCCAAGACAACCTTGTTAGAGGACTACCTTCTGGTCCCTACAAGAAGGAAGGACTTTGCAAGGCCTGTCAGTTAGGCAAGCAAACTAAAAACAGTTTCAAGTCACTTAATAAGAGTGACTCACCTAGAATCTTGTACTTATTGCACATGGACCTTTTTGGACCAATTAATGTACAAAGCCTAGGAGGGAAATCTTATGCTTTAGTAGTTGTAGATGACTTCTCAAGATTCACTTGGGTGTTCTTTCTGAGGAAGAAGTCTGATAACTTCAAGATTTTGACAGATTTTCTCAAAGGCATACAGATTGAGTTCAATACTCACATTGCCCTGATCAGAAGTGATCATGGGACAGAGTTTGATTCTCTTCTCATGCTAGAGTTCTGTCAGAAGGAAGGTATCAGGCACACCTTCTCAGCTCCAAGAACTCCTCAACAAAATGGGGTAGTTGAAAGGAAAAACAGAACCCTTATTGAATCTGCCACAACATTGTTGACAGATGCTCACCTCCCTCTAACCTTTTGGGCAGAGGCAGTGAACACCTCCAACTATGTTTTAAATAGAAGCCTGATACATAAACTAAAGGGTAAGACTCCCTATGAGTTACTCAAAGGGAAGAAACCTAAAGTGAATTATTTCAAAAATTTTGGTTGCATTTGCTTCATTCACAATAATGACAAGAAATACCTAGCTAAATTTGAAGCCAAAGCTGATGAAGGAGTGTTTCTGGGATACTCCATGACTAGCAAGACTTATAGGGTCTTTAACAAGTGCTCAAATAAAATTGAAGAATCCATGCATGTTACATTTGATGAAACTAACATGTCTTATAAGGAGAAGGAGACTTCTACCATAAGCAATGTGCAGGAACATTCAATTTCAGAAAATCTGAAGCAGCTTACCATCACAGACAAAGGGTCATTACCTTCACCAATTCAGCAAGACACTGAACTCAGTGACAATGAAGAGGAATTTCAGGTTCTGGAAAGTTCAAAAGGCCAACAAATTGAAGAACCAGTTGTTGTTCCACAAGAGGAAACAACAACACAGGTTGGTGCATCATCAACACCCCTTGTTGATCTTGCAACAACAAGAGATCACCCAATCTCACAAGTAATTGGAGATATCTCAGTGCGTGTGCAAACAAGGAATCAAGTTAATCAAAATATTATGCACACCTGCTTCCTCTCTCAAATTGAGCCTCAAACCATACAAGATGCAGAGCAAGATCCAAACTGGATCATTGCAATGCAGGAAGAGTTGAATCAATTTGAAAGGAATAAAGTTTGGGAATTAGTACCAAGACCAAGGAACCAGCAAATTGTTGGAACCAAATGGGTATTTAGAAACAAGTTAGATGATCAAGGAATAATTGTGAGAAACAAGGCAAGACTTGTTGCACAAGGATATTGCCAAGAAGAAGGAATTGATTATGACCAAACCTTTGCACCAGTTGCAAGGTTGGAGGCCATAAGAATCTTCCTTGCATATGCAGCTCACAAGAGATTCAAGGTATATCAGATGGATGTCAAGAGTGCTTTTCTCAATGGAGACATCAAAGAAGAAGTTTATGTAAAGCAACCTCCAGGTTTTATCTCTCCAACCTTTCCTGATCATGTTTTTAAACTGCATAAAGCTTTATATGGTCTCAAGCAAGCTCCTAGAGCATGGTATGAGACCTTAGCTTGTTTTTTGTTGGAAAATGATTTTAAAAGGGGTAGAGTAGACCAAACTCTCTTTGTTAGAACCCATAGGTCCCATACCCTACTAGTACAAGTTTATGTAGACGATATCATATTTGGGTCTACAGATTCAAACTTATGCAAAAAGTTCTCACAACTTATGCACTCAAAGTTTGAAATGAGTAGCATGGGTGAGCTTGCTTTCTTTCTTGGATTGCAAGTTAAACAACATGTGGATGACATTTTCATTTCTCAAACCAAGTATGCTAGAGAATTGGTTAAGAAATTTGGAATGTCTGAAGCATCCTCTATGAAAACACCTATGCCTACAAATGCTGTTTTAGATGCTGATGAATCTGGAAAACCAGTTGATCAGACAAGCTATAGAGCAATCATTGGCTCATCTTTATCTAACAGCTACTAGACCAGATATAATGTTTGCCACATGCATTTGTGCTAGATTCCAAGTAAGCCCTAGAGAGTCCCACCTCACATTAGTTAAGAGGATTCTTAGGTATGTAAAAAGTTGTCCTAATCTAGGTCTCTGGTATCCACATGACTCAGGATTTGATCTAACTGGATTTTCAGATTCTGATTATGCTGGATGTAGAGTAGACAGGAAAAGCACCAGTGGAACTTGTCAATTCCTTGGTGATAGACTTGTCTCCTGGTTTTGTAAGAAACAAACCTCTGTGTCCACATCAACTGCTGAAGCTGAATACATGGCTGCAGGTAGTTGTTGCTCACAGATTTTGTGGATTCAAAACCAGCTCCTAGACTATGGGTACAACTTAGAGATGTCTAAAATCTTTTGTGATAATACCAGTGCAATATCTATTGCTCAAAATCCAGTTCTCCATAGTAGGACCAAGCACATAGAGATCAGACATCACTTCTTAAGGGATAATGTAGAAAAGAAGAAAATTGCACTAGAATACATTTCCACTGAACTACAGAGAGGAGATATCTTCACCAAGCCCTTGGATGAAAAGAAGCACCTCTTTTTCCTCAATCAGTTGGGAATGCTAGATGGAGACAGCATAAATTAAAACTCCAAGATTTTGAAACCCATAATTAACAGGAATAGGAAAATTTCATTTTAAAATTTCCTGTCTGAGTGGTTGCTCTGAGCTCTGAACTAAGCTCGACGCTGCGTCGAACGGAGATCGACGGTCCGTCGCCCTCAAAAGCGTCGAACGTCGAACTCAGCTTCCAGCGTCGAACTAAGTTCACAGCTCCCTGGCTTCTTGAGTTTCTATCTCCCCGGTCGACGTCTTCGTTCAACGTCGACCTGAGCTCGACGTATAGCTTCAGCCAAAGCGTCGAACGTCGACCTAAGCTGCACGCTGTTGAGTCGTTTCAGTTCTCCTAGAGCCTTAGAGCGTCGAACTGAGCTCGACGTTCTTTCCTTTTCTGCGTCGAACCCTAAGTATAAAATCATTTTCTCATCGTCGTTCGCAGTTGCGCTTTCATATCTTTCTGCTCAAGCTTTCTCCCTCCAAATTCCTTACTCTTGATTTTGGAAGGTATTCTTTTTGCAGGAAAATGGCGATCACAGCAGGAGCTCTGGCGGCTATGAAGTTCGATTCTGGATTCGATATCGACTTCGACTCTTTTGATGGATCTCCACAATATTTTTTGGATATACTGGACCTCTTCAAGGAGCAGCAACTGGTTAACTTTATGTCAACCAGGATCCCTCTCCCTGAGTCAGAAATCAAAGAGTGGAGTCTTACAGCAGTTATTTCAGACAACAATACATTGACTGGGAAAGTTTCAGGAAATGAGGTAGTCATCTCACCTCAAATCATTACAGAAGTTTTCAACTTTGCTGCTGGAGATGATGGCATAGAACTATCTGTGGAAGAGTATGCCTTGATGCTGGACAGGATGGGGCATGCTGCTGGTAACCCCTCTAAACTCCTCAAAGTTAACCTAGCCATTGAATATAGGTTATTAGCCGACATTACATGCAAAGTGATCTGTGCAAAGAGGACTGCACATGATGCAATTACTAGGCATCAGTTCTGCCTCATGGCTGCACTTATAGATAAGAAACATCCCAACTGGGGATTGATTGTGTTTGAATTGATTAAGAAAAAATTGGATAAAAACTCTGTCCACTTTGGAAGAGTTCTTGGGTTGATTCTCAACCATTGCTGCCCTCAACTGCTTGTGTCCTCCAAGAAGCACATCAATGCTTCCAAGAGGCTCACATGTGCCCTAATTGGCAAGTGGGACAGAAGAATTGTGAATCCCAGGGCAGCAGCAGCAATGAAATCCTCTGCAGACACCAGGACTGTAGAGGTCACTCCCTCTCAGTTCACTGGTCCAGAAGCAGGGTCTGTGCCATCTGACTCTCTCACCCTCCCATCCACTTTCATCCCCTCAACCACAGTTCTCTCATCCTCTCAACCTCTACCTTCCTCCATCTCTACCATTGCCTCCTCCCTTCCACCTCACACTACTTTCCTTCCCATAAGCTTGGATTCCTCCCCTCATGAGGATCTCTTTTCTTTTGACATGCATGAAGACTCCTTCATGGATGCCTCTACCTCCTCTCCTCATGAATTCCCCCATTCATCTACTTTTTCAGAGCTACTCTTTTCCTCCATCCATGAGCCAGTTACACCTCCACTGTCTGCACCTCCCTCAACATCTTCCTCATTTACAGTTTCTGCTACTCCATCTACCTCTACTCAAGTTCCCCTTGAGCAAGTAGCCCTACTGCCCTTAGCCAATCAAATCTTTGACCTTCTGTCTCCTAGGCTCTCCTCCCTCCTGGATGCCAAGCTGGCTCCTCTAATTCTTTCCCTGAGCACTCTTTCTGCCTCTGTATCCTCCCTCTCCTCTCAGTTGGCATGCCCTTCTTCTGGGGGCCTAGAGTCAGCTACCACTGATTCTAGGCAGGGGGAGATGTCAGCAGAAGAAGAGCTGCCTCCTTCTTCAGTTCAGTTTGTTCAGACATGTTCAGAGACAGTATCAGTTGCAGAAGTTCAGATAGTATCTGAGGCTCCTCCTCCAGCTTCTGTTCAGAGCTTCTCCCCTCCAGCTCAGATTCAAGAAGATCTGTCCAGGGCTATTGTCCCATTTCACAAGATCCCTGATGCAGCAGTGGTAGCAGTGGCTCCTGCTAATAATGAAATTGAAATGTTAGCAGCTGTTGAAACTTCAGGTGAAGCAATTGAAACACCTGATGCAGTTGAGACCCATGTCTCCCAAGCCCTTCAGGAACCAGCCTCTTTAGTCTCTATGGCTCCTGAGGCTGTGCTCTCTTCTGCAGTGGTAGTCTCCTCCTCCCCTCTGACAGCAGCTCTTCCTTCAGTTTCCTCCTCAGCAGCTCCAGACTCCATCAGTTTTCCTATCTCTAAAAGGAAGTACATAGATCCATATGAAGAATCTCAAAGTTCAGAAGATGAGTTTGCTACAGATTCTGATGACTCCTCTGCAACTATTGCAAGGAAGAGGAAAGCTAGATCAAAAGCTTTGAAAAGAGTTCCAATTGCCAGAGCTACAGATCATGACATTCCCTACTATATCAAATACAATTGTGAAATCACAGAGCCATGGATGCAGTACTCCCAAAATCAGAGAAAAGCAATGAAGAAGAAAAGAAAGTTTAATGAAGGACCATCCAAACCTGTCCATCAGCCTCCACCTCCACCTCCTCCAGATGCAGGTGCAGGTGCTAGTTTATCTTCCAATCCAGCCCCTTCAGCTCTACATGGAAAGACATATCAAGCAAGAAGATATCAAGGAGACAGTCAGCAAAGGGGAGGTCAGCAAAGAGGAAACTATAGGGGCAGGCAGTCTAGAGGAAGATCAGGTTCTCAACCTTATCAAAGGGGAGGAGCCATTGATCCAACCTCTGGCCCCTATCCCTATAGACCTAGAGCTGACCTCACCCCAACTACCTCTCAAGAACTCTCCTCTAACAGATTTGAACCAGCTGTACCCTTTGAAGATCCCACCAAAACTTCAGCCTACTGGAAAGCCAGAATGACAGAAATGGCTGCTTTAAATGAGATTAATAAAGCTAGAGAAAAAGGTTTGGACACCTCTCATATCAGTACAATGTCAGACCAAAGAAAAGAGGAATTGGAGAAATATAAGTCTAAGAAATTCTTTGATTCAGACAGATATATGCAACTCCATCCTGCAGCTGTACCACCCAGTGCAAGAGATCAAAAATCTTTAGGTGCAGCTGATGACTACAGATCTAAAAAGTAAGCTTCAAATCCAAACAGAGAAATCATCTTCAAAAAGAGTGATCAAGACAAAGCCTCAAAGGGAAAGTAAAGTAAGATGCTTTAATTCTTTCTATATATGCTGGACTCAGGACATTTGAACATTTGTGCTGCTATATAATGTTATATATATGCTGCTTTTTATTCTGTCATGTCTGGTTGTATTGTAGTGTATTGTATCTGCTTTATCTTTCTTTGAATCCCAAAAATCATGTAAATAGTAATCCTAATCCAAATAGGGGGAGATTGTTGGAACACCCTATTACTATTTGGACCAGGATGACTATACTTCTATAGGGATTTTGGTTTGTGACCTCCTTGTTGATTATAAAGGTCACATAGGCTAGGTAGAATAATCTTCAGCTCGACGTAGAGTCGACCTCTGCTCGACGCAAAGTCGATCTCAGCTCGACGCTGAGTCGACCTCAGCTCGACGCAGAGTCGACCTCAGCTCGACGCAGAGTCGACCTCAGCTCGACGCAGAGTCGACCTCAGCTCGACGTAGAGTCGACCTCCGCTCGACGTTCCGTCGAACCCAGTTCTACTTACAGAAAACACTCTCTGGCCGACGTGTGTCGTGCTCAGATCGACGTTTTATTGTGAGCTCGACGCTTTTCAGACCTCCGTCAGTTTTGGATAGGAATTCAAATTCCCTCTGTCAGACAATTAATGCTGAAGATTTATTGGCCGTTACAGCATATCTGGTGCATGGCTCAAGGAATTTTCTAAGGAATGTCTGCCTGTCATTTCCTTTGAGGCATGGACATTTAAGGAAAGAAATTAATGCTGACTTCCAACGGCTATCAAAGAAAAGGAAGGAGAAGACCCAGATATATAAAAAAATTTCTTGGATATACAGAATATACAGAAGAACATACACAGGACTTCAGCTTCTCTCTCTGTGTGATATTGTTTTGAAAGCTTACTCACAGGAATTCTGATTGCTTCAGACACAACCCTCCAACCTTCTTGGATCATCTCTTGCTGGAGCAAATCAGATCTTTTGAAGACCTGTCACCCTTGTGCAGAGCTCTCCTTCCTGAACCTCTTCTTGATCTCAGGGGGAGCTTTGACAACAACTACAGATCCACTTTTGCTTCTCTCTGCTTGTTGATAGAGAAGACAACATCTTTCTTTTTCTTTTTCTTTCTGTACAGGGTTTTAACTCCCTTCAAAAGTTACTTTTGGTTTTGCTGAAACCTGGTCAAAATCAGCTTCTTTGGTTTGTGAGAACCTGATCAAAAACTCTCTGGTGCTCAAGACACCTGATCAACTCATCTTGAAGTGGATTCCTATCAAGGGTGATAGAAGAGTGGATGTACCCAGATTTGGGGAACCACTATAGCTCCTTGTGTCGTCTGGATTGCTTGTCTCTTTGTGTTTTGCTTTGTGCTGTGAATTTCCTTTTACTCTGATTATTTGCTATAGCACCATACACTAAGTAAATACAAATTTTCTCTGCACACAAGTTTTTATTTGCAAAATTATTTTAAATAACTCTATTCACCCCCCTCTAGAGTTAGGATTGATCTTATCCTGCACTTTCAGAGGGGTTGCAACCGAGAAACCCACGAAAACAACAATAACAACAACAAACCTAAGCTCCAGCCCTTGTTGAGCCTTTTTCCATCCTCGACGATGCTCGAACGACAAAGTGTCGAGCAGAAGGAAGAGAAACGAGCGCAAACTCTAGCGTGGAGCAGCAGCGCCAAGCTTTCCCAGCGACAGAAAAATGACAAGTATGACGCATCGTATTCAATATAAGGAGGAAAATCCACCGCCTCACCGCTTCTAAAACCACCGCTCAAATAATATCATATGTATATAACAGTTAGAAATTGAAATTGGCAGCCCACTTAATCCAAATGAGCCGGCTAGCCCACTACAAGTACATAAAGCCAGCCAGTTCAAATTTCCAATTCAGGTCATCTCAAAGCCACCAAAACCAGCCCACCAAAGGAAAATAAATCTGGCCCCGTACATGAAGTCCAACAACCAAAAATTCCAACCAAATATAAATTTGTATTTATATCTCAAAGCCAACCAATTAAAAATAAATCAAGCCATCTCTATTTCGATAATAGTAATAAAAACAAAATGAAACTTCAAAGTAGACGACCGTCGCAAAAACATCGAAAATCCCAAACTTCAAGAATAAAATGTACGACGTCGGCTCGACACTGATTTTAAATTCTTTCATCATCGGGAATATCTTTTTACGTTTATTTATTTATTTTTATTTTACTTTTTTTCCGTTTTGGGCCGTTACATCCAGCCTGCCTCTCTCCCGCTTCCTCCCATCCCGTCCCTCGCCCACCTCCAGCCCGCCTTTCTGCTCAGTTCTGGACGCCAGATCCTGTAAGGGGATGTACTCGTGAGGCCGATTCCGGGACTTCTGGCGTCTCCTTCTGTATGAGGAGATAACTTTCTCCATTCCCTTCCTTGGCTTCCTTGCCAGGATCATTTGTGTACTTCTCTTTTTATGAGAAGTTTTTAGGGTTGTTTTCCACTCTCTTCTCGGTTGTGTCCCTTCCCACGGTTTCTATCCTCGGGTTGCTATGGAAGGGAGTGTTGAATCCCCAAATATGTCCTCCAATGTGCGCGCTGAATCCTCACAAATGTTGACATTGGTCTCCAACTGCGCTCTCCTTGACCACGGAACTCCTCAAATTACCACCATGAAGCTCGATGGAACCAATTACCTTCCTTGGGCTCAGTCCATCACTCTTGCTCTCAAAATCCATCGTATGTTTGGCTATGTTTCCGACACTACAATAGCTCCCGCTCCCGCCTCTTCAACATGGTATCAATGGGAGTCTGAAAACTCCATGGTGATGTCATGGCTTCTCAATTCTCTGTAGGAGAGCATTGTTCAGAACTATCTGTTTCTGGACACAGCCGCCGATATTTGGGAACGAGCTGAGATTACTTGAGAATGTCGCTCAGATCTTTCAACTTCGCCGGCAGATTTTCCTCTTGCGGTAAGGAAATTGTCCTCCTTCCTTCTACTACCTGCAATTTACTTAGCTCTACTAGGAGTATGATCACTTTGATGCTCTCACCCCTTGTCTCTCCTGAAGATGAGGTTCTTGTTCGGGCTCACGATGAACACAATCAGATCTTTGAGTTTCTTTATGGGTTGCACCGAGATTTTGATCAAATTAGTGTCCAGATTCTTGGGCGGTCTCCTATTCTTTCCCTGCCAGAAGTGTACAGTCTTATTCAGCAAGAATTCGATCGTCGCCAGACTTTACACACTGACTTTATCTCTGATGGCTCTACTCTTGTTGTTCATGTTTGCCCCGACGGGCGTCCTTCTCGTAACTTACCACCTAAGCCTTAGGAGAAGGATCATCTTCTTTGTGATTATTGCGGGAAGACCCGACACACTAAGGACACCTGTTTCAAGCTCCACAACTTTCCTCCGCCCAGAGGGGGTCCTGCTACTCATGGTGGTCGTGGCCATGGTCGCTCTCCAGGCCGTCATCCCCAGTCCCGCTCAACTCATCTCTCTGATGCTTTTGCTGATATGTCCTCTCCAGCAGCCCCTCCCGCTCTCTCTTCAGATGAAATTCTTACCTTTCGTCATCTGATGCACGACCCTCCCTCAGAGAGTTCCACTTCATCCTCCTCATATGCCCACCAGGGGGCCCGGGTGCTCATTCTGCTACCAGCCGCGCCTCAACCCAGTGGATCATTGGCAGCGGAGCGACAGATCATATGACCGACACTGCTTCAGGTTTTGTATCCTACTCTCTCTTGTCGGGTCATGACAAAGTGAGTGTTACTGATGGTTTCTTTTCCTCTATTATTGGCAAAGGAACCATTCCCTGCTCTTCCCCCACTCTCTCGTTCGTTCTTCATATTCCTAAGTTTACTCGAAATCTTCTTTCTATCCGTCAATTGACTAATTCTATGCAATGCTCAGTGACTTTTTTCCTTTCTTCTTGTATCTTTCAGGACCTGATGACGGGGAAGTTGATTGGATCTGGTAAACTGTGCGATGGACTGTACCTGTTTGACACCTCCATCTCGACTTCTACTTCCTCTCTGAGTGCTCTTCGTGTTGCTTCATCTTCTGGGATTCCTGGCACTGTCGCCTCGGACATCCCCCTATCTTTGTTATGAAATTATTGTTTCCTGTTATGTCGTTCTCTATTTTCAACACTTTTCGTTGTGATGTATGTGAACTGGGTAAACACAAGCGAGCTTCTCGTCCTCAGATGTCCCCTCCTGTGCTACACTATTTGAGAATATTCATTTTGATGTTTAGGGCCTACCCCGATTGCTTATATTTCTGGGTGCAAATGGTTTGTCACTTTTATCGACTGTTGTTCTTGATGCACATGAGTTTATCTCATGAAAAGCAAATATGATGTTTTCCCGTTATTTCAGCGTTTCCACGACATGATTACGACCCAATACAATGTCACGGTAAAAATATTGCGAAGTGATAATGACCGTGAATACATTGACTCTCACTTTGAACGCTATCTGCATGATTGGGGTATCATCCACCAAACTTCATATGCATACACCCCTGCCCAGAATGAGGTCGCCGAGCGAAAGAATCGGCACCTCCTTGAGGTTGCTTGTTGTTTACTTCTTCAGATGCACCCACCCAAATACTATCGAGGGGGCGCTGTCCTCACAACTACACATCTTATTAATCGCTTGCCAACTCATATCCTCAACCACAAAGTTCGTTAGAAACTCTCAATATCCTCCCTTGTGACCTCACCCCTCGTATCTTTGGATGTGTGTTTTGTCCATGTGCACCACACCTCCAAGCTTGATCCTCGTGCATTTCAGTGTGTCTTCATTGGATACTCCAACACTCAAAAAGGGTATAAGTGTTTTCATCCCGTGACCCGCATGACATTTGTCTCCATACTTTCCAGGAATTCGAGTCCTATTACGGGAGATCTCTTCAGGGGGAGGTTGTTACCGAGGAAGTGAGCTCCCCTGTTATTCCCTTACCTATATCTCCTCCTACTATCCCTCTTGTGGTTCTGCCACTGCCTGTGATTCTGCCGCCACCTCTGCCTTCTCGCCCTACTTCTCCTTTGTAGGTTTATATTCGTCAGCAAAGGGACACAAACAGGCAGCTACTGCACACTATACCTGCATCCACGCTTTATCTGTCTACCGGTCCTCAAGGTAATTGACACTTCTTGAAAAGAAGAGTGAGACATGATTGCATTAAAAAAGAACACAAATACACTCCGGAGCGAACTCCGGCCAAGATCAAGGAGGCTGGGTCCTCCGAAGATCCCTCTCTCAAGAATTAGAGCCCAAAACCCTAATAACCAAGATAAACCAAACACTCCCATACCACCTCCTTATATAGGGAGGGGGGTTCACATAACATTAAATATAAAATAAGGCTAATTAATATTTATTAATTAATTCAAATTAATTACACGAATTAATTAAGATGGTTTCCATATGCGCGCTTCGGTGGTCTCGGTGACGGGTGGCTCCTCTGGCAATTGTGCAAGGGTAACATTCCATCGCTGTTGAAAATCGACCATGCCCGCAAGGTCGAGTTTGAAAAGTTCTTCGGGCGCGGTGATAATTGTGACGAGGAAATAGCGGCCGAGATCGGGTAGGGGTTGCTCGTGTAAAAATTAAAAGAAGGGAGTGGATGAAATTGGCCTTGGAAGGGAGAGGGGAAAATGAGGTACAGATAGGAGAAGGTGAGAGTTTAGCGTTGAGACTTGTGCCAGCAGATAGGAGGAGACAAAAATTAAAGAGCGAGGGGGCTGCGGTATGGGGGGCCCGAGAACAGGGTGACTGGCGTGTGAAAGAGGAGAACTGTGGCAGCAGGCGCGTGGCTCGATGGGAAGCAAGCTTATGCGGGAAAGGATAGGTGGGGCGGTGGGAGCTACGACAACGCCAGCGGGTAAGGAGAACAACAAAACTGGAGATGCGGGCGGTCTGGTGGGACCGGTTTCTTCCTTTACAGCCGTAAACGACGCTGGAGGTGTGGCTGTTATTGCAGCTGCCAGGATCACTGCGGGTGGAATCGAGCGGCCGACGATGCTGAAGATGTGGGTGTCCGCTCCTGCTGCCGCAAGCGCTGGTGGTGTGTCCACAGGAAGATGCGAGCTGCTACGGTTGCTTCCAGAAGTGGCGTTGGATGTACGGGCCACTGCCGCTACTGCCGGAAGTGGCGTGAGCTGAATCTGGCAGTCATCATGATGCTGGAGAAGTGCCTGCAAAGAGGCAGACAACGAGGCGAGGAGGTTGTCTTAAATGTCGAAGTGGCGTTCGATGGATGTGAGTGTGTCCAGTGTGGCTCAAGCCCCGACGGCGTGGAACGAGCGGGCGGGGGCGGCCGGTCGGACCATTAATACGTCTTGAAAAGACGAGCGAGACATGATTACATTAAACAAGAACACAGATACACTCCGGAGCGAACTCCGACCAAGATCAAGGAGGCTGAGTCCTCCGAATATCCCTCTCTCAAGAATGAGAGCCCAAAACTCTAATAACCAAGATAAACCAAACACTCTCATACCATCTCCTTATATAGGGAGGCGGCTCACATAACATTAAACATAAAATAAGGCTAATATTAATTAATTAATACCAATTATTTACACTAATTAATTAAGGTGGTTTCCATATGAGCGCTCCGGTGGTCCCGGCAACGGGTGGCTCCTCCGGCAATTGTGCGAGGGTAACAGTGACCGTGTCTCCACTCAACATTCTTTATCTCATTATGTGACTTATGACTTATTGTCCTGCCAACATAGAGCCTTTGTCACTTCTCTGTCCTCCATTTCCATACCTTCTTCGTAGCAAGAAGCTCTGAGGCATCAAGAGTGGAAAAATGCTATGCGGGAACAAATGCTTGCCCTTGAGAAGAATTACACATGAGACTGTTGAATAGAGTACCCAAATGTCACACACAGTGGGGGGTGGGGTGAATGTGTGTGACTATATTTTTTATTTAAAGTGGTTTGGAATTTTTCAAAAAAAATTTCAAATATAAATTCGAGTATCAAAATTTCTTAATTTTTTTATATTACTCTCTTTAATTTCAAATAGTTTTATACTTAGCATTTATAAGTGTAATATACTATGAGATATTTAAGATGATAAACTCACTAAATTTGATATCTCAAAATTTAAACACAAGAGAAATAGATTATAAATTTTTACACACAATATTGCTTGCATAAACTTCATGTCTCATAAAATTACACAATGTTAATTCAAATAAAAATAAAATTGAAATACTTATAACTTTAACAAACACCAAATTCAGAATACTATGAAAATAATGTTCTTAAAAAATAGTTCAAAGGATTTCTTAAAAAAAAACTTGGATTTAAAATTTTAAACTTCTTTTGTAAAGAAGTGAGTTCAAAACCAAACGATTAAATGCTCCTTATCCTGTCTATTCTTAGAGTATGAGAATGATTTTACCTTAAAAGTCCACACTTGAGTGGAACTTTGTCTTCTTTGAAGAACTCTCACAATGGCTCTTTCTCTCTCCTTGCCAAAAACTTGGAAGAAATTGATTATTTCTCCACTTCAAGTCTTGGACTTGAATAATCCTTCAATTCTTTGTGAGAACTTAAAGTATGCTCCCTGATGAAGCTTTTGAACAGAAGCCCCAAACTCCTTGAGTCTCGCAGCCAGTCCTTTTCTCCTTGAAAAATCGGCCAAGCAATTTTGGCCTTGAATGAAGTTCTGCTCCTCCAAAAACTTCACAAGATTTTTGCCCAGATTTGTCTCCACTTATTCATGCAAAAGCCACTCACAACACACTTAAAATGAAGATTTTTAATCCTCTTAAATTGACCGAACATTGCCATTTCCAAGTGTCTTAAATCAAAAGATGCGCCTCTTAGTGGATAACCACCATAACTGCCTAAAATTTGGAATTCACGGCCCCCTTTTTAAAATCAGTTTTTACTATAATTAGTTAATTCGGCCAACCAAAAACAGAAAAATATCTGTCTTTAAAAAATTATTTTTGGCCATGATAGAATCAAGAAATGAGAAATGTCCAACATGAAAGTTGTTCGTTTTTATGTTAACTAAAACTTGTCTCAAGGAGTCAACATCAAATAATGACTATTTAATGGACCAAATTCAGTTCTACGCAGGTCGCGCTGCAAAATTCATAAAAAACATAAAACTGTTTTTCTTAACTTCTTATTTCATGAACATATTTTACTTCATAAGTAATGTTGTGCATGGAAGCATGAGAGACAAAGCAATGATAATCATTATAACAATGACTAATTCATATAAATAAAAGTCATGTATCAAATGGAGTTTACTCATGCAATAAACTCACAACTTCAAAGCACATAACACACACCTGCAAAACAATAATAGTCTTCTTAACACAATATAATATGGTTAGTAAATAACACACAAGCGAAAAATAAAACATAACATCGACATCAAGTCCATGAAATTTTTCTCAATAGTTTTACTAGAAGAAAAACTTCTTCCTTCTAGGAGACGAGTACCCCTCTCGGTACCATTTATTTGATGAAAACTCATCATCTTTTTTTAAAGGGATTATTGTAAAGCCTTGTAAAATCCCTCCTCCTATAAGAAAGAAATTGAGTTAGATTTAAAATAAAAAATTAATAGGTACAACAATGACAAAAACGTAATGATTTATTCATTGCTCTCAACAGAGACCTGGTTGACCTTCCTCAAGGCAAGACGGTGGTTGGATGTAAGTGGATTCTTTCGATAAAACAGAACCCCCAAGGGCTGGTGGATCGTTACAAGGCTAGGTTGGTGTCCAGAGGATACACCCAATCGGCTGGGATTGATCATTAGGAAACCTTTGCTCTAGTTACAAAGATGAATTTGATCCGGATTTTGCTCTTATGTGCTTCCTACAGAGGGTGGAGTCTCAGCCAGTTGGACGTGAAGAATGTCTTTCTCCATGGAGATTTGGAAGAGAAAGTTTATATGTCTCTCCCTCCTGGTCTTACGTTTGAGGGATCTGAGGGAAAGGTATGCAGATTGAAGAAAGTTTTATACGGCCTAAAACAATCACCGGGGACTTGGTTTGGGAGGTTCCAACGAGCAATGGTGACATTTGGGTATACCCAGAGTAATGCAGATCATACACTATTTGTAAGACACAGACAAGGGAGACTAACAACGTTGATTGTGTTTGTGGATGACATTGTCATAACTGAGGATGACATGGAAGAAATGAGAAATCTGAAGACAAGTTTGACGAGTGAATTTGAGGTAAAGGATCTTGGGAAGCTCAAGTACTTCCATGACGTTGAAGTTGCCAGATCAAAGCACAATATCTTTATCTCATAGAGGAAGTACATCCTTGACTTGCTAGAGACTACAGGGATGAGTGGAGGTGACACCCTCATTGAAGCGAACCATAGTTGGGGAGGAATGGTGGAGAACCTCTCACGAATACCAATAGCTTTCAACGGTTGGTGTGGTCATCTATCTATCTCATACTCGCCCGGATATATCTTATGTGTTGGTGTTATCAGCCAGTACATGCATGCTCCCAAATCTTACCAGTTGGTTGATGCCTATCGGATTCTTAGATATCTCAAAATCTCTCCAGGACGTGGCATTTTGTTTTCTTCAAATAAAGAATTATCCACTGAAGTGTTCACTGATGCTGATTTAGCAGGGTCAATTGATGATCGTAGATCCACATCCGGTTATTGTACCTTGGTTGAGGGAAATCTGATGACTTGGAGGAGCAAAAAACAACATGTGGTTGTCAGATCCAGTACCGAAGCGGAATTTAGGGCTATGGACCAGAGAATTTGTGAAGGAATGTGGATTCGATCCCTTTACTTGAACTTGGGATTCAAAGCAAAGGCACCATCCGACTATACTGTCATAACAAGGCTGCCATTAGCATTGCTCATAATCCTGTTCAGCATGACCGCACTAAGCAGGTTGAAATCGATCGTCATGTTATCAAGGAAAAATAATGAGGGGAGTTATTAGCACTCCGTTTGTCATCTCGGATCAGCAGTTGGCTGATGTGCTTACAACAGCTTTGTCTCAAAGATGTTTTGGTAATATTATGTCCAAGTTGGGTGTGATAGATATCACAAGCCCAACTTGAGGGGAGTGTTAGACTATGGTTTTATTTCTGGTGGTTTGCTTGTATATATGTTATCACTCCCACATATAAGGGAGTGCTCCTTATTTCAATAATTCAATTTCATTTTCTTCGTTCAACAATATACTTACATATTTCTCCTTCCCTTCTCTGGAGGCCATCTCAAGCTAGAAGATTTTTGAGCACTGTTCTGCAAGACACAAGTTATATTATTTTTGATGGACATAGAAATCTTACATGAGTTGTGGCACAAGAGAAAAAGAGAATATCCTACCCAAAAGGAAAAATCGGACAACTAAAAATATTAACCCAAAATGACGAAGCTTTTATACCATTTCAGTGTAAAGGAGTTAAGAGAGAAGAGGAAGCTTGAATGGGAAATGGAGAAGAGGAATAATAGAAGTAAGATTCCTTATTTTAAACCATTGAATCAGCCTTCAAACAACCCCCCTTTTAACACATTTTAAAATCCTTTTGATTTAGGAAAATCCAACTTTTAGCACACCCAATTCCAACCACCAATAAAGATTGCAAAAGCCACACATTCAACCATTAAAACGAGCACACACAACTTTCATACACTGCTGTAAAAACTGCACATTCACAGCACGTCAGCACATTTCCACAACCTTTCTTGCATCCAAACAAGCACGTAACACATATGAGCACAGCATAACTCACACATTACATAATCACACACCCTCACATTTTTTTGAATCCAATTTCAGCAATAATATCATGCATAATCATAGCAGTCAATACCCCTTGCATACTCAAGGAAATAACCAGCACACACTGCTTAAAAGTTAGATGTTTAAAAAATTTATTAAGTTCCATCCACCATTAGCACTACTAAAAAAACATTCCAGCCACCATCAAGGATTTGTAACATTAATATAGATCTTGGCCAATAATTATTAATAGCTGCTTAAAGAAAAAAATTTATGTTCTTAGACTCAAAAAGAACTCAAAAGAGACGAAGGGAGTGGCTTAGCTGGCTGGTCTGCATGAGAACCAGAGGGATAACCAGTAAAATGTGAACCAGAAAAGCAGTAACCAAAAAAGCCTCAAAGTCAAGGTATTCCCTCCCCAAAATACCATATAAATGCCATTAAATCACTCAAAATAACAATAAAAAAGTAATACAAGAAGTGGAGAGAAATTAATCCATCATATACCTTTAGACAGCAGCAATAGAAGCAATCTGAGAGGGAGAAAAAGGAAGCAACTTCAGCTAGATTCACTGCAGCAGCTGGCAATTTATTAGCCAGGGGTTGAACAGCAGGAGGGAGCGGCTATATCGAGGGAAATTGTGATCCAGAAAAAAGGAAGGGGGAGGAGAGTTTCCAGCACAGAGAAAGCTCGGATAAAGGCTCCGGCAGAAGGAAACAACAAAAATAGGGAAGTAAAATCAATACCCACTAGCACTACCAATTAATCCCATCACTAATTTCCTATTTCTCGCCACGCCCCCATTACCTTCCTCCAATTGATATCTGTTAAAGAATATTAGGGAAAATGATGCATTGGCCCATTAACGTGGCTCATATTGTTTTTAGTGTTTAGTCCCACATTGATTGTATAGTTAGATCTCTCTCTCCTCTCCTATATATATTTGTATTCTCTCTTGTATTTTACATATGAAGAAGTATATGCAAGGTTTCTCTGTTTCTACATGGTATCAGAGGGTGCGGTCCTCTAGCTGCGGTTTCCCTGTTTCTAACCACACTGCCCGCCCTCCTCCCTGTCTGCTCCAGTTTCCTGCGGCCTGTCTTGCCTTTCCGCTCTTCCCCTTATCCGCGCGGCTTCTGCGGCCTACAAGCTCTGCTTCCGCTTCTCTTCTCTCTCTCTTCATGGTTCCACCCTCCTCAGGCTTCTTATAGCCATCTTCTGCTCAGTCCCGTGGGGCCCACCTCTCGTGTCCGCTGCGGGCTCTCCTCTTGTCCGCTGCGAGCTCCTCTCCTCCCTTGCTGCTTTCCTTCATGCTCGCAGTCTCTTCTTTATCCGCTCGAGCTTCTCCTCTCGCGGATTTCTCCTAACCGCTGCGGGCTCCTCTTTCTTGCGGACTGCTCCTGTCCGCCGCTGTCTCTCTCTCCCTTCTTGTCGCTCGAGTTCTCCTCGCGGCTTCCTGTGGTCTGCCCGCTGCTGTGATCACCTAGACCGTGCGGACTCTTCTCTCTCCGCACTTTGGTCGCGATCTGACTAATCGCTGGTGTCTGGCGTGACCGTGCGGACTATTGCCTTCCCGCATTTTGGTCGCATGTCTTCTCCAGTCCTTCTCGTCGCGGCCTTGTTGTGCGACCTCCTGCTCTTCTTGCGGCGGTCTCCCTCAGTGTTGTGTTTCTGCTATTCTCGCTAACCGTGCGGCTTCCTTTCTTCCCGCGGCTTATATATCCGCGGAATTTTCCGCACTTGGTTGTGTCCTCTCCCGTTGTTGCTGGTGGCTTCTCACCGAGACCGTGCGGCCTCCCCAGTTAACATTCAACCTCCTCTGCCGACCTCGTCTCTCTCAAGGTGGCCTCTCCTGTCTAACCGCTCCGGGTTCTGGGTTGCCCTCTGCCTTCTGACCGCTGCGGCTAGGCCTTCTCTGCTCCCTGCTTCTTCCCGTTGCAGCTAGACCGTGTCTGCTGCTCTGGTTGAGGTCTGCCTTTAACCGCCCGGGTGTTTGGTCTTCCCGTCTGGGTTGTTCGCGCGGTCTGACCGTGCCTTCGGGTTTCTTCCGATTGTTTGTCGCGACCTGTTTTTGCCCGCTGAAGTTTGTCTCTTACCACGCTGGTCGTGGCCCTTCTTGCCGCTGGTGTGTTCTCACCATGACCGTTGCGGTCTGCCCCTTGCAAGATGATCAACTGTCCTCCGGGCTCTGTGGTGTCTATTTCCGGTGGTGGTACCTCCTGCCTTGTTCATAGCTCATCCTGGATTTTGGATTCTGGGGCCTCTCACCACATTACCTCGCGGACACCACCAAAATACTTGGACTCCTTGCATCCCCATTTTGTTACTGTTGCTAGTGGGGACACTCTACCCGTTTCTGGCGCGGCAGATATTCCTCTCACTCCCTCCATTACTCTTCGCTCTGCCCTTCACATTCCGGGCTCTCCCTTCAACCTTCTCTCTGTTGGTCGTCTCACTACTGACCTTGGTTGTGATGTAACTTTTCTTCCAACTTATGTGTTGTGCAGGATCGCAAGACGCGGACTATCATCGGAAACGGGCATCTGTCGCATGGTCTCTATATCCTTGATCTCTTTCCCCCAACAGTGTTGTCCTCTATTAGCTTTGTTGAATGACATCGAAGTCTTGGTCACGCCCCCCTAAACATCCTCCGAAAATCTCTCCCCGACGTGTCCCTCCAAGAGTTCACGTGTGAGTCATGTATCTATGGGAAACATCATCGGTTTACATTCTCCCCACATCCTACTCGGAGTCTTGCTCCCTTTAATCTAGTTCACTCCGATATTTGGGGACCCTACAAAATTGCGAGTGTTTTTTGATATCATTACTTTGTCATATTTATTGATGACTACTCGCGGGTGACCTGGCTATCTCCATCGTGACCGCTCTGAATTACCCGGTGTATTCCGTACTTTTTTCATTGAAACTCGCAACCAGTTTTCTACTACCATTAAAACCCTCTGCACCAATAATGCCCGCGAATACACCAGTCATGCTTTTGTGCACCTTTGTGCTGAGTTTGGAATCATCCATCAAATCTCATGTCCCTACACCCCCCAACAAAATGGCATCGCTGAACGCAAGAACCGACACCTGCTTGAGGTCACCCGCTCACTTATGATTCAGATGAATGTTCCCAAACAATATTGGAATTTTGCGGTTTCTACCGCCTGCACTCTTATTAATCGCATGCCTTCCTCCATTCTCAATTTTGCGGTTCCCCTCAATCTTCTTTTTCCCTCCAAACCTCCTTCTCCATCACACCTCGCGTGTTTGGCAGCGTGTGTTTTGTTCACCATCTTGGTCCCTCCACTGACAAACTGGCTCCGTGTGCCCATAAATATATGTTTGTAGGCTACTCGCGGACTCAGAAGGGCTATGTTTGTTTTTCTCCCACTGATCGCAAGGTCGTTACCTCTGCCGATGTCACCTTTCTTGAAGATCAGCCATATTACTCTCCACCAGCTGCTTATCCACTTCCGCCACCTCTTCCGCGGCCGGTTATACCTATTAACTCAAGCCTTCCTCCTGCCCTTCCCACACCAATCCCGCCTACACAACCTCAACTTCCCACACCAATCCCACCTAAACCACCTGTCATCCGTATGTACTCTCGACGCCCTTCTTCGTCTACTACCCTACGGGAGATGCCCTCCTCTAATGATGTTTTGCAGCCTGCGGATCCGGCGACAGGTTCCACTGTCCACCCAATGGCAAACTATGTCTCTTTTCACCGCCTCTCTCCGGAACTTCGGAAGAGTGCTCTTTCTTTATCCTCTATTTCCACCCCTAATTCTGTACAGCAGGCTCTCCAACATCCTGGGTGGCAGGAGGCTATGGATGAGAAAATGTCTGTTCTTTGAGCAAACCACACTTGGGATTTGGTCCCACTTCCTCCTGGGCAATCTTGTGTAGGATGTAAGTGGGTGCTTGCCGTCAAACAGGGTCCGGATGGGACGGTTCAACGTTTGAAAGTTGTAGCTCGCGGCTTCACTCAACAACAAAGTCTGGACTATGATGAGACCTTTTCTCCAGTCGCTAAACTCAGTACTGTTCGTGTATTGATCTCCCTTACGGTTCACCGCCACTGGCCCTTGCACCAACTGGATGTAAAAAATGCGTTTCTTAATGGCGACTTACAGGAGACCGTTTATATGCAGTAACCTCCCGGGTTTGAGACCACGAGATAGTCCCTTGTCTATTGTCTGAAGAAGTCTCTTTATGGTCTCAAACAATCTCCTCGGGCATGGTTTGACAAATTTAGTAAGACCGTTAGTGCTGTTGGGTTCACTCGGAGTTCGGCCGACTTCTCTCTCTTCACTCGTCATCGTCCAACGGGCACAGTTATTCTTCTGGTTTATGTGGATGATATTCTGATTATAGGAGATGATCTTTCAGGAATACAAATGATCAAGCAACATCTAGCTACTGTTTTTCAAACTAAGGATTTGGGAAGCCTTAGATATTTTTTTGGTCTCGAAGTTGCTCGGAGACATGATGAGCTTGTGTTATCTCAGAGAAAGTATTGTCTTGACTTATTTCATGATGCGGGTTATTCTGGATGCAATCCTGCTGACACTCTAATGGATATCAATCACAAGCTTTGTGCTCATGCCTCGGACTCCGATGTTCTCCTTCCGAATCCAGAGTATTATCGTCGTCTTGTGGGAAAGCTGATATACCTCACTGTTACTAGACCTGATATATCATTTGTTGTTGGAGTTGTCAGTCGATTCATGCATGAACCACGTATCTCTCATCTTCAGGCTGTCGAACGTATTCTTCGATACTTAAAGACTGCTCCTGGACAAGGGCTTGTATACAAGCCCTCTTCATCTCCCTTATCTTTAATTGCATACTCTGATGTTGATTATGTTGTCTCTTTGGATGATCGTTGTTCCACAAGTTGATACTGCACTTACTTTGAGGGACATCTTATTACATGGCACAGCATAAAACAGTCTGTGGTTGCTCGCTCATCTGCTGAGGCTGAATATCGATCTATGGCAGCTATTGTGTCTGAGCTCACATGGCTTGAGGGTCTCCTTAATGATTTAGGAGTCAAGCTCTCCTCTCCTGCTACTTTATTGTGTGACAGTCAAGCCGCTATACACATTGCCAAGAATCCAATCTTCCATGAACGGACAAAACATATTGAAGTTGACTGTCACTTCATTAGGGAGAAGGTTCAGTTGAAGAAGATAGAGTTAACACATGTTCCGGCTGCTCAGCAAGTTGCTGATATCCTCACCAAGGCCTTACCACGACGTCTCTACTATCAGTTCTTGTCCAAGCTTGGTGCCTACGATTTGTACGGTCTAGCTTGCGAGGGAGTGTTAAAGAATATTAGGAAAAATGATGTATTGGCCCATTAACTTGGCCCATATTGCTTTTAGTGTTTAGTCCCACATTGATTGTATAGTTAGATCTCTCTCTCCTCTCCTATATATATTTGTATTCTCTCTTGTATTTTACATAGGAAGAAGTATACGCATGGTTTCTCTGTTTCTACAATATCAAAGGGGAATTAGAAGTACATATGTAATCCACTAAGGGTTAAATGATAATAAGCCCTTCCATTTATACTCCAATCTCCATGACCATGATAGGGATTTAATAAATATGACAGATTATTATTTGCAGCCAGCTAAGAGAGAGAGAGAAAGAGGGAGAGAGAGAGAACAGCCGGTTCAATTCAAGAAATCCAGCCAAAGAAAAAAGAGTTAAGGCCCAATAGTAATGCTAAGAAGAAAAAAGGCACCTCCAAATCTTGCTTTACTAACTGTTAATCGATTAACAGTAGTCAAATAAGAAACAAAGTCCAAACTAACCGGCCCAACTTAGTTTATACAACCCCAAACTCTAATCATTATACAAGGAAAGCCATCAAATAAAATAGTCGGCTCAACTTATGCCAAGTTAGGTATCAAAGCCAAATACAACCCTAGTTAATCAAAGAAACAAAGCCAAATCTAGTAACAAAAGTTAGGAGAGAGAAAATTGAAATAAAGGTGTACTTGGTACTCATCCCATAAATCCTATCATCATTAGGGATGCTTACTTTATCTTGGTTGGTTCATGTAATTTAAGCTTCTAAATGTACTTTAAGGGTTTAAGAGGTCAAGGCTTTACAATTCACCTACTCCTTACCAATTTTTTGTCCTAAAAAATTTTCATTCAGAGCCTTCATCAAATAGTTGAGGGAATATATCTCACATGATTTCTTCTCTTTTCCACGTGGCATCTTACAGTGGATGCCCTTTCCACCCAACCTTAACAAAAGTCACCTATTGATTCCTTAATGTCTTACTTTGATGATCTGCAATCTTATACGGCTTTGTCGGACAAGACAAATCAGGCTTTATTTGAATGTCTGCAGCTGAGACCATCTTCTTCGGATCAGTGGCATATTTCCTCAGAGATGATACGTGGAACACATCATGGAGGTTTATAAGTTCTTCGGACAATGTTAATCTATAAGCCACTTCGTTGATTCTCTCAGTGATTGTGAATGGTCTCGCATCTCTCAGGTTGAGTTTTCCAATTTTGCGTGACTAGGAAATTCTTTTAACGGACTCTTCAGACAAAACTGGTCTCATGTCAGACCGGTATAGTCACACAAAACCGAATATGGTTGTGTGAGGCCGGGAAAAATCATGCAATTGGGGAAAATGAGAGAAGCAAAATTTCATCATACTCTGATACCATGTGTGTTGAATAAAATAATTATTATTCCAGATCACTAAATTTTACATGGGAGCTCCCCACTTTATGTAGAGTAGAGGAAGAAGAATTTACCCTTGGGAGATGTGAGACTAATTACAGATTTACAGGCAAGAGAAAAATGTACAATAGGCACCTTTTTGGGTTTTTAATCTCGGGCTTTATCAAATAAAATGATTAAAATGTATTTATCGTATTATTTTATTAATTGGGTATATGAAGAGATGTGTCTTTATATTAAGAGGCGTGTCTTTATATTAAGAGGCATGTCTTTTAATGAAGAGACATGTCTCAAGTGAAGAGACATGTTTACATGGAGGTGCCTTGATGGGTGGCACCTTATGATGATCTATATATGAAGATTCCGATACTCTCTACCTCTCTTCGTACTCTACATCAAAGCCTAAAGAGAATAGAGTTTTAAATTCCATCATTAAGGAGAGGAGAAGTGAGAGAAAGCGTCCGTCTTCCGATTTTGTTCATATCGTTCATTGTAATCATGGATAAATGGTATGCTGTATTGTTTATGTGAAATCATAAAGTTCGAAGATCCCAGATTATTTAGACACAAGTACTATCTTACAGTAGGCTGATTAACTTCCTAGGCACAGTTCTTGTCATGGGACGTGCTATTAAATTTCAAAGTATGTACTTGTAACTATATTGAGATATTGGAATTAAAATTGCAACTAATACAACTAAATTAACAGAATATTTATGTTATACATAATTTTTCCATGGATTTGAGCGATATGTAGTATAGAAGTAATATCAACCTCAAAGAAGATTCCTTAGTTTTACTTTCTTTAATAACAATGAATTTTTATGTGCAGTTCTTCGTGGAAAAGTGTTGCGAGGAGTGGGTGTTGAAATTGTGGGACAAGGCGCTCTAAAAGTCACAGGATTTCTGAGAGAGCTTATGCAGCGGAGAAACATAGCCTTTGAGTCTTTATACAGCGTTCGAACACTAAAAGAGGTATTCGTTTTTAAATATCATGTAATTTCTGTGACATGCATGTGTTACCTTATGATGCTAATGTTATGTGAAGTTAAAATGGTTACCAAATAATTCTATAAAATCACATTTACTGTTGAGTTTGTTCCAATGTGCAACCCTCTCATAATGCAGCAGATGTAAATGTTTACAAATGAGACTCCTGTCAATACTTATTCAATATTGAATTGAGAATTTCTTCCAAATACTTACACGAATGTCTTGTGTGTATTCTTTAATGGATGTACAGAAACTGTGCTATGTAGCTGCTGATTATGATGCAGAACTACGCAAAGATACCCAAGCATCCTTTGAGGTGGCAGGTGAAGGTTGGTTCACTTTATCGAAGGAACGCTTCCAAGCTACTGAGATACTGTTCCAGCCACATATTGGAGGGGGGTAAGTTATTTTCTTTCCTTCAAGCATAACTGAAAGATTTAAGTTTTGGGGAGTTTTAAACAGAATATATATATTTTTTTAATGTGATTTATACTCCGAGAGGAGAAGCTTGGAGCAATAATGTGGTTGCTTCGATCATGATGTAGTGTCTGTAGTTCAAATATAACCTCAGGGCAATGATAAGTAAGGTCACATGTATCAACCCATTCATCAATTTCTCCAAACTCTAGATGTATAATTTTGAGTCCTCTTTTGAAAGTGTTAGGATTAAATGTTATAGTAAGGGGGTAATTATATCACTTTGAGTCCACTTTTTTGGATATATAAAGGCCTCACTCGCAAGTCGTGACATAATTTATTACCCAATTAAGTCTTTTTTTTCACTTTATAGCAAATTAAGGTTCCGTAGTTGTAATTCACTCTCTCTCTCTACATACTTTCGTCGACATTGTTTCCCTCGTTGTCCATGGCATCGAAGAGACCTCTTTCATATCCCTGTGGCCTCTCTTCTTACCATCAGATCACCATCTCCTGATTGACCTGCTTCTCTTTTTTTCTCTTTGATATCTCTTCAATTTCTATCTAGCAGACTACTAAATAGTTCTCTTGTAACATCCGAAGTTAAGTACTTTTATAATTCTAATTTTCTAGGTCTAATGCTAACTATGTTTGCGTCATCGTCAGTTCGAGGTATCTATATTCTTTATGGTAATTTTTATGTGTTAATCAATAGATTATATCATACCTTTTAGTGTGGTATTTCTTACTAGATTTATTTTAAAGCAATTTAGTTGTGTGTGAGCACAATCCATGTAGTAGTATTGCTAGTGGCATTATTATAATTAAGAAGTAAACCAAATTCCCTTGCATCTTCTTATATTCATAATCGTAGCCCTTTGTTTCATTCATGCTGCCTAGGCTTTAGTCGTAACTGTCGCCGCTCGACGCTGGGTGGAAGAAATCGCTCAGCTCTGGAGAATTAGACTGCAAGGTAGGGTCACATTCTTCTCTATCACGATAGCCGTTTCATTTCAAGGGGTGCTCGACACTCCCTCTCCTTCATCTCTCTGGATTTTGTTGGAAGCATACACTGATGTCTCCTCCTTCTAGGTTGGCCGCAAAGAATTCATCTTCCACAACCCTAGCTGATCTACGTTGATCTTGTTCCTATCCTTTACTAGTAGAATGTAACACTTATTCTCTCAGGCTTATGCGCTCTTGAGGTTTCTTCCTCATGCAGTTAAGGTAAATCTCTTTCCCTTCCTCCTTTTTCGTGAGTTTTGTCCAAGGAATTTTGTCTTTTTGCTTTCATTCGACCTTAAGATGTAGAAATGTGATGTATGACATTTTATTGATCTTCTTAGGGTTCTAGTGGAATACCGGAGAGGTAGAGGTCCATTATTAATCGGAGACAATCATTTTGTGTTTTTAGAGGAACCTAGAAGGGCCGTACCGCCACACAGTGTTTACGAGCATCGTAGCGCCAATCTAAGAAATTCCTTCTCTTATTTAGACATATTATAGTTGAAATCAAGTCTTTTTATTTCTTTACTATTGTATTTACCCATAAGGGTATCGTTGTCTTTGTATCTTTCTCTCGTACATATATATGTGTGGGGAGTACTCTTTTTATTAATGAATTAGTTTTTCCTCTTTCAACTTGGTATCAGAGGAATACCCGAACCCTAATACCGCTTCTCGTCGTTCGTTTTTCGTCTCTCTTCATCGCTCGCCTCCCACTCGCCCTTCATCGAGCATCGTCCCTCTGCTATTTTGTCGCCTCCATCGAGCATGGAGCCCCATGGCTCTCTTGCTGGCAGCGGGACATGTTGAAGGAGCCGGTCGTCTCCTCATAAAGCATCGTCGCGGTCGTTGCCTGCGTACCCGCTCCCTGCTGCCCGTCGAGTTTCCGTTTTTTGTTGTTGCAGTCAACATCGACGCCGCCTCTTCCCTGCGACATTGACGCCGCCTCTTTCCGACATCGACGCCGCCTCTTGCCGCATTCCTTGCTCCCGTTTTTTTGCTGCTTGATCGCGACATCGACGACGCCGCCTCCTGCTGCCCTTTTTTTGCTTGCGACAACTCCGTCGCCTGCTCTCCCGCTCTCTACTACTCCTGCTACATCAACGCCACGCCATCGATGTCTTCCTCCTCAACGTGAAGACATCTGATGCAGCCAGACCTTGATCCTTTGTTGCAGCCAGCTCTCTGATTCTTGTATTTTTCAGGAACTGGGTACGAAGCGGATACTTGACAGTGGTAGGAATCGTGGTGGTCTGTACTACCTGGATACTACACCATCATCCCTTGCTCTTTCTTCTTTTGCTGCTACCGCTACTGACGCTCGCTGCTGGCACCTGCGTCTTGGTCATCCGTCTCCCGTTTATCTTCAGAAACTTTTTCCTGCTTTATCTCAGTTTATTCCTAGTTTAAAATGTGATGTATGTGTTATGTATAAACATGTTCGTCATTCAACATCTCATCTATCTTCTCCTAGTAGTACATTTTTTGTTGTTATACATTCTGATGTCTGGGGACCTTCCCCGATTGTATCTTTAACTGGCTATAGATGGTTTGTTACCTTTATTGATTATTTTTCTCGTACTGCGTGGGTTTATCTTTTGAAGAAGAAAGGAGAAGTTGCTTCTGTTTTTCAAACATTTCATAAGATGATACAAACACAGTTCAATGGAACCATTCGTGTACTTCGAAGCGACAATGGGGGGGGGATATGATGATCGTGGTGAGTTTGGGGCCTATCTCTCGAGAAATGGCATCATCCACCAAAGCACGTGTGTTTACACTTCCACCCAAAATGGTGTGACAGAACGCAAAAACAGGCATCTCCTAGATGTTGCCCGTTGTCTCCTCATCTCCATGCACCTTCCGAAACCTTATTGGGGTGATGCCATCATGACGGCCACTTATCTTATCAACTGCCTTCCTTCACGGGTTCTAGCGTATACTACCCCCCTAGCTCGTCTTTCTTCTACGACTGTTGTTCATACCTCTTCTCTTCCATCCCGTGTGTTTGGGTGTTGCTGTTTTGTTCATGTTCATCAGCCACTTCGTGACAAGCTCGATCCTTGAGCTATTCATTGTGTTTTCCTTAGTTATTCTACCACCACCAAGGGGTACAGGTGTTATCACCCACCCTCCAGACGTACTTACTGTACCATGGACATGACGTTTCGCGAAGACGAATTTTATTTCTTAGCTTCGACTCCTCATCGTCAGGGGGAGGAGGATAATAAGGATAATTATGTCATTGGTACCATTCCTCTTTCTGTTATTCCCCCTGTGATTGGTACCGCTCCTACTTCCACTATGTCATCCACTATAGATATCTCTCATATACCCCTTTCTCATCATCCATCTCTCATCACGCCGCTACCTCATGTTTATCATCGTCGAAAACCAGGTGAACAGCCCGTCATTCCTCCGCCACTGCCAATGCTACCTTTGGACTCAGATCCTGATGTTGATTTACATGTTCCCATTGCTCAGCTAAGAGGTAAGGCCCAGTGTACCGAACACCCCATTTCTAACCATGTTGCTTATAATCATCTCTCTAAGCCTCACCAGTCTTTTATATCCTTCTTGTTCGAGATCTCTATTCCTAAGACATGGCAGGAGGCACTTGGCATTCCAGTATGGGCTCAAGCAATGAAGGAAGAAATGTCCGCTTTGGAGAAGAATCACACATGGGATGTCACCTCTCTTCCTCCTGGCAAGAAACTCATTGGTTCAAGATTGGTCTTCTCTGTCAAGCAGAATCCGGATGGGAAAGTCGAGCGATATAAGCTCGGTTGGTTGCTCGTGGTTATACCCGGACTCAGGGGATTGATTACCAAGAGACCTTTGCACCTGTTGCAAAGATGGACTCTATTCGTGTGATCATATCTTGTGCTGTGATTTTAGATTGGGAACTTCATCAATTGGACATCAGAAATGTGTTCTTGCACGGGGACCTCGAGGAAGAGGTGTACATGGTCTTTCCTCCAGGCTTTGTGAGGAAGGGACAAGAGAGCCTCTGTCGCTTATGGAAGTCCTTGTATGGGATGAAGCAATCCCCGAGGGCATAGTTCGGTAGATTCCACAAGGCCATGATCCAGTTTGGCTACAAGAAGGGACACTCTGATCATACTTTATTTGTCAGGAGGAATGAAGGGAAAATTGTTGTTCTGATTGTCTATGTTGATGACATTGTGATCACAGGAAATGACAGATGAAATCTCCAAGTTGAAGGCCCGTCTCTCAGCTGAGTTCGAAGTAAAAGACCTGGAAAGGCTACGCTACTTCCTAGGAATTGAAGTGACCCGTTCTGACAAAGGTATTTTTATCTCCCAATGCGAGTATGTGTTGGACCTGCTAACGGATACTGGTCTACTCGGTTGTGCCCCTGCAAACACCCCTATGGAGGAGAACCATAGGATCAATGAGGATAGCAATGGTGATCGTACAAATGCCTCCAGTTATCAAAGATTGGTGGAAAAGCTCTTATATCTCTCACATACTCGCCCCGACATTACATATGTTGTTGGGATCCTTAGTAGGTACATGCATGCCCCAAGGGTCAGACACCAGGAGGCGGCTTATCGTGTCCTCCGGTATTTGAAGAAGTCCCCAGGACGGGGGCTAATGTTCTCTAAGAACAATCATTTGTGAATCGATGTTTTCACTGACGCTGACTGGGCTGGATGCCACGATGACCGGAAATCTACAACGGGTTATTGCACATTCATTGGAGGAAACCTGATCATATGCGTAGTAAGAAACAGAATGTGGTGGCCAGATCTAGTGTTGAGGCTGAGTACCGGGCAATGTCTCAAGGCCTCTGTGAAGTCCTTTGGTTGCGTACTCTATTGCAAGATCTGGGGCTTCAGGAGGAATCTCCCATATCCCTGTATTGTGACAACAAAGCTTCCATCAGCATAGCACACAATCCAGTTCAGCATGACAGGACTAAGCACGTTGAGATGGATCGTCATTTCATCAAAGACCATCTTGAAAAGAGAAGCTTAGTCACACCCTCCGTTCACTCCAGAGATCAGCTAGCTGACATCTTCACCAAGAGTCTAGGATCCGATGTCTTCACTGATGATATTCATAAGCTCGGAATGACGGATATCTACCGTTCGACTTGAGGGGGAGAGTTGAAATCAAGTCTTTTTATTTCTTTACTATTGTATTTACCCATAAGGGTATCGTTGTCTTTGTATCTTTCTCCCATATATATATATGTGTGGGGAGTACTCTTTTTATTAATGAATTAGTTTTTCCCCTTTCAACCATTACAAGTTAATAGTATTAAGTTTAGATAGATGCAAACCTACGCAGAGATCTGGAATTTTTGTCAAGTTTGTTCTTAATGTTCCATTTCATTTCAAGTATAATGTTCGTTTGTTAATACGAATGATTTGATTTCTCGTATATATTGTTTGTTTGTTAATATAGTCGTGCACTGATTTGTATGTCGAATTATGCTAATATAATTGACATTTATTACGAATTCATATACTACGGCTGTTTCAATTTCATGTGTGCTTAATAATTTTGTTAATATGAATTTATGTACTATTGATGAATGATGATTCGATGCCAAGTGTGTTTTGTAATAATTTATTTGTCTGTTGCTAAGAGCATTATGTTTTCACATAAGTTCTGGCACGACTTATTAAACAAACTTAAAATAGGCATGGTTCCTTCTAGGTAATTTCGTAAAGCATATATTCTTCTCTGATCTATGCCAACTTGATTCCTGAATCTGTTGGAAACATAACCCTAATTAATTTACTTTCAATCTTCTAGGGTTTTGATGGAGACACTAAACATTTCAAGTGAATATAATAATGTACATGAACGACTCAAAGAAGTAAATGCTAAGGGTTTTTACCTCTTTCCCGGAGTGGGGATCTACAAGAAAAACAACCCGATTTGAGAGGAAGGTAATTGAGATCTCCAATCCCTGCTATCGAAGACCAAGGAAGACTTCGACGACTGAAATTTGCAAGACGCAGTGACAAATAAATTTCTGGATGTCGAAAAGGAAGTAGGGTTCAGCCATACTGCCAAAGCCTTACAAGCACTCACCGAAAAATGACAAGACCACAAGTTAGGGTTGAAGGAGGGTCACTCTTGTCAGATCTGGGAGGAGAAGGGTCCTCTGGTAACGAGAGGAAGAAAAGGGGTCGGTCACCTACAACAGGGAGTCGATTAAAATGAAGGGGAGAACTAATAAGGGATCTTAACTCTTAACTTACTGAAAGAGGATAAATAAGGGTTTAGTCGTCAGTCCAGAGCATGGAGGAAGATGATACCACCCCCTTAAGATTGTTGATGACTATTGGCGAGGGAGGATGTGCCGCCAAATCTTCTAACAACATCGACTAGGGCTTCTAGGGAGTTGACGGGCCCGCGTCTAGCGTCGACGTTGGAAACAAGAGGGGAGGCATCGTGGGTCACTGGAGACGGATCGACGAGGCTATTTATATCGCAAGAGGGCGTCGTCTGTTGCAGAAACTCCAAAGGCTTCGCTGGTTGGAGACACCTGCGAGAGAGAAAGAGAGGGGCAGCGGCTTTGATTTCAAGCGCTCGGTTGGAAAAGAGAAGGGGGTGCGAGTGAAGTCATGATCCACGACATTTAGGTGGGATTAGAGCGGCGGTTTGTGAGTGAACCGGTCCAAAAGAACCTTAAAAATTAGGGTTTCCTCAAATTTGCAAAAATGCTACACGCCTTAATTCAAAAGGGTGTTCTTCCGCGAAAATCTAAATTAAAATTACAAACTTCCTTATTTCCACTACATCCTTTAGTTATTATTGTTATAATACCAATATTAGTATTGTTGCATAGTTTTCGTCATATTACGGGTGTATTTCGGGCATTTCAAATACCACTATATCCTTTAGTCTATTATTTCCACTATATCCTTTAGTTATTATTGTTATAATACCAATATTAGTATTGTTGCTTAGTTTTCGTCATATTACGGTGTCTGTCGGGCATTTGAAATAACTCATAGCTAAGTTCAGTGTGGAATGTTTAGTTGATGTTTAATCCCTTGATATCGCCTAATCCTTTAGGTGTCAGAAGGGACTATTGACAAGATTTTGATTTTCACCCATTATTATGTGTCTACTTAGAGCTAATGTTGAATTATTCATGTTTTATAGGTCGAATTATAGATCATGTCACTTTGGATGAGGTCTCTATAACCTTCTTAGATTTTTTTATACCCCATACAAGATTGACTTCTACAAGAGAAGCAACTTAAGTTAGTGCATGGTGTGTCAAGACAATAACTTGTACGAGCATGAGTTCTCACATTTATGAACCCTTTTGAGGAATCAGAATTCTTAAAAGGAGCATTCACTCTGCCTATAATATAATTCAATCAAATTTAGTAGGATTATTTATTACCTCATCAAGTCAATTTCTTTATTTCTGAATCATGTTTCATTCTCTTAAGGATGGGTTCACCGCAACCATTTATGGTAGAATACTAGAATCTCTTGCTCATATTTGAGCTCAGAATCTTTCTAGTCGTGTCAGTGTTAGAAGCCTTGGTGTCGAACGACACTCTCATACTTACTGGCCATAGATGTAGTTTCTAATTCCATTTGAAGGGCCTGAATCTACAATAGAAGTAATTCCTCTTATAATAGGGTTCTATCAAATTATGGGTATGAATTAATTATCAAAAGGCAAGGTTAGAGTATAAAACCAAGTTTGGAATGACTCGACCAGTTTATTTTTACACCTTGAGGCATGAAAGGAGTTTCCAATATAGTAGTCACATCTATTAAGACAATTATGAGTAGTAGTCATGATTATGATGTGTGTTTAGTGTTGTTGTGCGTCAAAATAAGAAACACATTTTAGGATGTACCAGTAGTTTGAGCATCTTGAGATGTTTTCCACAAGAAGCTACTGTTGTGGTCCCTATTCCGTTATTGTATCTTTACTGTCTTTTATTATTATTAGTTTTTCTTAGTTGTTATATGTTATAGGTCATGGCCCAAGGGCTTAGTTATATAAATTGTCTTTATTATTATTATTATTTGTTTTAGTGTAGGTTTTCATTAAGAAGGTCTTGTAGCCTATTAAAAGACAATTTGAGTTTGGACGAAGGTATCTAAGAAGTATTTCTAATTTCCTGGTCTTGTGAAAGAGATTTGGGTTGCTCTCTCCTCCCGAACAAGCTCTGTCTAGGCAACCGCGGTTCTGGCTCCACAATATCTCACCCGCCTCTGGTCGCCACTCCAACAAGTACATAACAACTTGGTATCAGAGAATTTTTTGGTCCTCCACCACACATCATCGGTCGATCCTTCATTTTTTTAGAAACACAGAAGCACGCGGCTGCTCCTCCCCTCCACAACCAACGAAATCTCCAGCGACCACTATTCTTGATTCCAATAGCACAAACCATCTCCTCCCACACTACTCGGCACTCGCTAAAGCTAACATCGTCTTCCTACGCCACGCCGTCCTCTGTGGTGATGCTATGACGACATCGTCTTCACGCGCCACGCCATCCTCTGCATCGACGAGTCCTAGCCGCCAGACTCGAACTTCATCTTTCTGATCAGCCTTGCTAGTCCGTAAGTCCAATGGACCCAACTCAGCCATACAAATGAATCCAATTCATCCACAAAGCCAGTACATAAACATAGGTTGGTTTCAATAACGAAATTTAAAATGAAAACGAAACAGGCGTTACAAAAATATTGGAAATCTCGAACTTCAAAATTAACGCGTGATGTGGAATTGGCATTTTCAATTTTCATCATAAGGGAATTAATTTATTCTTTCTATTATATTAAAATATGTATTAAAATATTTGACATAAAAGTTCGACTTCTAGTCTTACACAGGGAAACCATACTGAGAGGCTAGAGCAAGAATCATTCGAATTGTCTCCATACGGGCTACATGAGCATTTGTTTCATGGTATCCTGGACAGGAATTTGAGCATATCCGGTGTCCACAATCCGAGCTTTATATCGAATGACTTTCCTCTCTTCATTGCATTTGGTTTTATAGATCCATTTAAGACATATAACTTTGGCATTTGCAGGTTTAGTTACAAGGCTCTAGGTTTGATTTTTTTTTACCATATCGATTTCATCTTGCATTGATTTCACCCATTCTTCTTTGAATGTGGCTTCTTCATAGGAGGTTGGGGTGTCATCGAGTTGGACTAGATGACATGTATGATATTTATCAGAGATTCTCCGCAACTTGATAAGTCTGGAATCATCATCATTAATATAATTTGAGAAATCCTGCGGATGGGTTTCTTCTGTTGGATCATGCTGAGGTGCTTCTTCAGCTTCGACTTCGACTAGGATGATGTCCTCCTGACCAGCCTGATCCTCAAGTCCTGGGAGGATAGGGCTGGAAGTATTTCCAACTCAACCACGGGTGCCCAAGGAAAGACAGAAGGGAGTGCTAACCGGTCCCACCCTTGTTCATTAAAAATTACATTGCGAGAAATTTGCACGGAATTGAGTTGTGGCAGTACCCGATGAACACAAGCTTCTCTTCTTTATCCTTTAATTTCTAAGTGTTTTCATTTAGAGGAAGGCCAAACATCCAAAAGTGTGAAGATGACTAATATCAGGCTTTTTGAAGTAGAAAGCTTCATATGGTGTGCTCTTTTCAAGTGCTTTTGTGAAACTCCGCAACCGCACCATTCTGGAGAAGGTCCGGGCCATGTTCGCACAACCACAATGCCAAAAGTATTCTGGGCAGAAGCCTTCAACTTTGTTGTATACATCCTGAATGGAACTCCTATAATTTGAGAAATCCTCTGGATGGGTTTCTTCTGTTGGATCATGCTGAGGTGCTTCTTCAGCTTCGACTTCGACTAGGATGATGTCCTCCTGATCCTCAAGTCCTGGGAGGATAGGGCTGGAAGTATTTCCAACTCAACCACGGGTGCCCAAGGCAAGACAGAAGGGAGTGCTAACCGGTCCCACCCTTGTTCATTAAAAATTACATTGTGAGAAATTTTCACGGAATTGAGTTGTGGCAGTACCCGATGAACACAAGCTTCTCTTCTTTATCCTTTAATTTCTAAGTTTTTTCATTTAGAGGAAGGCCAAACATCCAAAAGTGTGAAGATGACTAATATCAGGCTTTTTGAAGTAGAAAGCTTCATATGGTGTGCTCTTTTCAAGTGCTTTTGTGGGAGTTCCATTCAGGATGTATACAACAAAGTTGAAGGCTTCTGCCCAGAATACTTTTGGCATTGTGGTTGTGCGAACATGGCCCGGACCATCTTCAAAATGGTGTGGTTGCGGAGTTCCACAACCCCGTTTTGTTGAGATGATCTGGGAGCACTGAAGTCCCTCCGGATGCCATGACTCCTGCAAAAATCTGAGAGAGTTTGACATGAATTCCCCTCTCAGTTCGACCCGAGAAGTTTCCTTCTAGAAGTTGGTAGTAGCTCTTACCGCTCAAATAAGTTGTGGAAGCAGGCCCCCATACCTCTTGAGAAATTGTGAAAGTTGTCCTTTTCGATAAGTGTTGAGGATAGGGAAGTCTGTGGGCATTGGCAGTTCTATATGCTTCACTGAATTGGCGTGTGATTTGAATTGAGGGGATATCTATGACCAATTGATGTGTTTGACGCAATATCATAGTGTCCCAGTTGAACTGGCCGAGTCGATGGTGTCATTTAACTTCATTACTTGTGCAACCCTTCTTGCAGATGACGACACAGATGAATGTTGGCTTTAATTGAATGGAGAAAATTATTTTTGGATTAATCTCAGCTAAGGCAATCAGAGCCCCTAATTTCTTGTCAGTTATTATTGTGTAGTGGCTGTTGAGGAAGGAGACGAGATAGCCTCGATCAGTCAATTAGCTAATGCTCAATAAATTATGTGGAAGATCGGTCACCCACTGGACGTTAGTGATTGATTTTATGTCTGATGTGGCTGTAATGACTTGAATTGTGTCACGCCCCTTGATTCGTTTTGCTTGCCCATCTCCCAGGTAGAATGAGAATTTGAAAGTGTCGTCGAGAGTGAAGAACATAGCTTTGTTGAAGCACATGCGGCTTGAATAGACACTGTCGATGATCCAGCTGCTAGAATCTTGTCAGGCGGCAAAGAGACATGCATAGAGTAATTTGTCTTCTTTAATCTCTTGAGCTTCTTTTGGGTCCTTTTTGACAAGGTTAGTTTCTTCCTTTTGGGCATGCCGGTAATCTCTTGCAAAATGATTTGGTCGTTTACACCTTTTACATTTCCAAAAACAATCATTTAGATCGTGATTGGTGCATCTGCTTATGGTGCAGAATATTCCTGTGTTCCATGGATTGAGGCGGTGCACGACCACGCCCTCTTCCTCTGGATGTAGAAGGCGTTAGATGGTGAGCACCTCCATATTTTTTCTTGCCATTGAATTTAGTGATCTGCATCTTTGTTTGAAAAGTTATTTCCAAAGGTAATGTCTCTTTTTTCACGCGCTCTTCATGTGATAAAAGAGAGCCTTTTAATTGAGCTAGAGAGTAATTAGATAGATCCCATACTTCCTCAATGGTTGTAACGGCAGGATCAAATGCCGGGGTAGCACACGGAGAATTTTAAGAACGGTTTTTCTATCGTCTATTTACAAGCATATTGACTTGGTCGAAGAAATCCTTGACAGTCTCACTAGACATCATATGTAAATTTTTGAACTCCTTCCACGTAGTATGAAGTTTGAAAAGGATTACCTTGTTGGAGCCTTAAAATGCTTCTCGCAGGGTATCTCATGACATTTTTGTCGATGTTGCCCCCATAATCCTTGGGAAAATGTCATTCGATACACATTGTTGGATGACTAGGAGAGCCCGTGCGTTTTTTGTCTTCTCCTCCTTGGTAGCTTGTGGGCTCTACAGCTTTCGCAGAATATCAGACGCCGAGGTCTACTATGTACCACAGATCCTCTGAATTGAACAGGGATGCAAAGATAGGAACTCAGACAAAAGAGTAGGAAGGTGGATTGGTATAGGATGGCGCCATGATTGAACAACTTCAATGAGAAGATCTGAAGGCAATTGGACGTTGGTGATTGATTATGTGCAGGATCAATCAATTAGCTAATGCTCAATAAATTATGTGCAAGATCGGTCACCCACTGGATGTTGGTGATTGATTTTATGTCTCTTGTGACTGTGATGACTTGAATTGTGTCACGCACCTCGATTCGTTTTGCTTGCCCATCTCCCAGGTAGACTGAGGATTTGAAGGTGACATCGTGAGTGGAGAACATAGCTTTGTTGAAGCATATGCGGCTTGAATAGACACTGTCGATGATCCAGCTGCTAGAATCTTGTCAGGCGGCAAAGAGACATGCATAGAGTAATTTGTCTTCTTTAATCTCTTGAGCTTCTTTTGGGTCCTTTTCGACAAGGTTAGCTTCTTCCTTTTGGGCATGCCAACAATCTCTTCCAAAATGATTTGGTTGTTTACACCTTTTACATTTCCAAAAACAATCATTTAGGTCGTGATTGGTGCATTTGCATAAGGCGCAGAATATTCCTATTTGTTCCATGGATTGAGGTGATGCACGACCACGTCCTCTTCCTCTGGATGTAGAAGGTGTTAGATGGTGAGCTCCTCCATATTTTTTCTTGCCATTCAATTTAGTGATCTGCATCCTGGTTTGAAAAGATATTTCCAAAGGTAATTTCTCTTTTTTCACGCGCTCTTCATGTGATAAAAGAGAGCCTTCTAATTGTGCTAAGAGAGTATTTGGATAGATCCCATACTTCCTCAATGGCTGTAACGGCAGGATCAAATGCCGGGGGTAGCACGCAGAGAATTTTAAGAATGGTTTTTCTATCGTCTATTTACAAGCATATTGACTTGGTCGAAGAAATCCTTGACAGTCTCACTGGACTTCATATGTAAATTTTTGAACTCCTTCCACTTAGTATGAAGTTTGAAAAGGATTACCATGTTGGAGCCGTAAAATTCTTCTCGCAGGGTATCTCATGCCATTTTTGTTGGTGTTGTCCCCATAATCCTTGGGAAAATGTCATTGGATACACATTGTTGGATGAGTAGGAGAACCCATGTGTTTTTTTTCTTCTCCTCCTTGGTAGCTTGTGGGCTTCTTTCCTTTGCAGCTTTCGCGGAATATCGGCCGCCGAGGTCTACTATGTCCCACAGATCCTTTGAATTGAACAGGGATGTAAAGACTGGGACTCAGACGAAAGAGTGGGAAGGTGGATTGGTAGAGGATGGCACCATGATTGAACAACTTCAATGAGAAAATTGGCGGGCAATTGGAATGCCTTGCAATGGCTCTAATACCAAAGTAAGACAAAAAACGTGAACCAGGAAGAAGAGAAAACAGTTGAGAACATTGTGTTTTTCATTGCATTTAGAAGATGGGCATGCATCACCTTTTATAGTGATAATTTCTGCTGTTATATGAAAACAGCGGCTACATTTTTTCTTAAATTTAATGTGCTACAAATACTTTATGACTCATTAAAACAAATAACTCCTGCTTTTATTTGAGCCCATTGATCTTCAGGTGAGAAGTTGACGGTCCAGATTCGCAGGTCTTTCATCACCTTTTTCCTCCCTTTTCATTTCGAACATGAATTATGCTTTGATCAAATAACAATCTAGATTTTTGGATGTGTTCTTTGAATGAAACTTTTTGGACTGGATGAACTCTCTATTATATGTTTATTTTGCATGAGATGCACTTAATTAATTTCTGCTGTCATGTAAAATGAATTTTAATAAATGCTCTCTTTTCCCCAAAAAAAACAAATATGATAGAACTATACTTTCATCGCGTCCCTCTAAGCTCCCTTGGGATTTTTCAGGACATAGAATGGGTGCATGACACACGTGGTATGACTTTTATTTGTCTGAATTCTTCCTAGCTTTGTATAGACCTTAGTGCATCAATAAATGGAAACAGGCAGGACAATTTTAAAATAAAAGTAGAACTAAATGAACACTGAATCTTCTGTCCCAATTCTTAGTTTCCGTGAACATTTTCTCTTGGCATAAGTGTGCACTTTGTACAGTTCAATCAAATATTTTTTTTGTGAAACTTTTTTCAAAGCTTTTGAATTTTTTTAATGGTGATTTTATCTTTATATACTAAAGCTATCAAATGGACTGAACTACACTGATAATTATCAAACTCAATCGAAGGCTCAACAATTTACCTTTGGTATTCCAATGGTGACATATATTCACGGATTTCTTATGTTTAAACTAGCTTGGGAATTGAAATTTTTCTCATTTCAGCCGATTTTATCCATAGGCGTGCAATGGGCCTGCATCAAGCTATAGCACTTTGTATGGATCATTGTCATGCATCAGAAATAGCTATTGATGATGGCTGGTACAAAACTGTGGTTTTAGCTGGTGGAACTGCATGTTTACCAGGATTGCCAGGTATGATGATGAGAATTTCTTGCATATTGCCCCTAGCACTGAAATGGTTAATACCATAAATGAAGTTCTCTTTTTCATGCTCGGTGTTTCCTCTTCAGAGAGATTGGAAAACGAACTCAACAAAATTCTCGATCCATCAATTTCTAATGGTATAAAAGTCCTCCCCCCTCCATATGGCGCTGATTCTGCTTGGTTCGGAGCGAAACTCGTAAGCAATGTAAGCTAAATTAAGGGCCAGATGCCATGCAATATCAATGTGTTGATTATTAAATCGGGATGATCAAGTGAATTGTGCAGAAAGTTATTTGAGGTGCTTCATATGTTCGTATTTATTTTATTTTTTTAAGTAAACCATATGTGGTCTGTATCCCCAACATTTAGCATTAATTGTTAGAACATAAGCATCTAACTAAAACCAATTGATTGTATGTGAAGGTCCACAAGATCTATACTGAGTGTACTAGACTATATTTGTTTCTTGATATGAGATTGTTCTCAACATGCCCCCTCACATGTATGTCTTTGTGCTATAACATTTAGTTTAATTTTTTTAATTGGGTGGCATGCGAGTGGGTTGTAGAGCTACTCATATGATACCATTTTATAACTCAAGCATCTGACCTAAGACAAGTTGGTTAATAGGTGGAAGGGCTCAAAATCTATATTAAGTACAGAAGGCTACATTAGTTTTCAATGTGTGAATATTCTTAACGTGTTCCCTTGTGTATAGGTTCTTTGACCTTTAGCATGTGGATTATCATTTTTAATATTGTGACCAAACGAGTGGGATTTTGGGAAAATCGGCTGACCTGCTATTAAAACCCAAGCATCCAGCTTTAAGCCAGATGATTATAGGTGTAGAGGACCATGATATATGTTTAGTGGACAGTGGAAAGATGATTTTTGTATTATGATGCCCTAGAAACGGGCAATAACAAACATATATATAGGACCACAACACGTGACATATCACGTAGATTACATAAGTGCGATGGCGGAAAGGAAACGTAAAAACTGACGGGACAATTAATGCGACAATAAATGCGTATATTCAACTCTCTCCCTCAAGTTGGGAATATATATTGATCATTCCCAACTTGGCAGTGTTGTTCTTGAAGTTGTCGCTGCATTGTCCCTTCGTGAAAACATCGGCAAGCTGGTCAAATGAGTTCACAAATGGAGTGCAGATATTCCCCTTGTCGAGTTGATCTTTGACGAAATGTCTGTCAACTTCCACATGTTTGGTTCTGTCATGATGTACTGGATTGTGCGCAATACTGATGGTTGCCTTGTTGTCACAGTAAATAGTAACAGGTTTGTTCACCTGGAGACCCATATCTTGAAGAATGGTCTTCAACCACAATCCCTCACAAACTCCTTGCGCCGTAGACCTATATTCTGCTTCAGCACTTGAGCGTGCTACAACATTCTGCTTCTTGCTCTTCCATGATACAAGGTTGCCTCCCACAAATGAACAATACCCAGTGGTAGATTTTCTATCATCTTGACTACCAACCCAATCAGCATCTGTAAACACTTCAACCTCCAACGATTGATTAGCTTTGAACAGATCCCACGCTCTGGTGTCTTTTTGAGGTATCGCAACACCCTAAAGATAGCTTGTTGATGACGTATAGAAGGAGAGTGTATAAATCTACTTAGGACACCCACATCGTACGTAATATCAGGGCGAGTATGGGACAAATATATGAGCCTCCCAACCAATCGTTGGTATTTTGATGCATCCACTTTCTCCCCACTAGTATACGCATCAATTTTATGATTAGCCTCAATTGGAGTGTCTACGGGGGCACACTCAAGCATCCCAGTCTCCTCCAGAAGGTCAAGTGTATACTTCTTTTGAGAGATGAAGATCCCCCATCGAGACCTCACAACTTCAATTCCCAAGAAGTATTTCAGCTTCCCCAGATCTTTGACTTCAAATTCCTTGCCCAGTTGTTTTTTCAGGTGACTAATCTCCTTCAAGTCATCTCCGGTAATGATGATGTCATCCACGTACACAATAAGAATGGAAACCTGTGCACCTTTCCTCTTGATGAAGAGTGTGTGATCAGCTTGACCTTGGGTGTATCCTAGCTGAATCATGGTCTTGTTAAACCGTTCAAACCACGCTCTCGGAGACCGTTTCAGGCCATACAGAGATTTTTGTAGATGGCAGGCCTTCCCATTGGATCCTTCGGTAACAAATCCCGGGGGAATATTCATGTAGACCTCCAGATCACCATGCAAGAACGCATTCTTGACATCGAACTATTGTAGCTCCCATCCACAACTCGCAATACAGGATAGAAGTACTCGAATTGAGTTCATCTTAGCAACAGGAGCAAAGGTCTCTTGGTAGTCAATGCCTTGAGCCTGGGTATACCCCTGAGCCACCAGGCGAGGTTTATACCGCTCCACCACCCCATCTTGATTCTGTTTCACTGTGAAGACCCATCGAGACCCGACCGTTCGCTTCCCAGGAGGAAGGCTAGTAAGTCGTCATGTTTCATTTTGTTTCAAGGCACGTAGTTCCTCCTCCATTGTCTGTTTCCACTCTGGTATTTGACCAGCCTCCTGTCATGTCTTAAGAATCATAATAGATGAAAGAGATGAGATAAAGGCTTTGTGGGCCTGAGAGAGGTGAGTATTGCAAATGTAGTTGGCAGTGGGGTGTTTGGTGCCACCCCTTTTACCTATAAGACGAGAAAGAGGAATATGAAGGTCATCATCTGAATCTGGAGCGGAGACAGTCACCGGCACTGGCGGAACATCAACAGTCTGCACTTGCTCAATAGCTTTAGGACGACGAGAGTATGTGTATGTAGGTGGAGCGGAAGTGGAGGAAACGGGGGCAGTAGTCGGACCATTGGAAGGGGGCAGTAGTCGGACCATTGGAAGGGAAAATATGAGTGATAACAAGCGGAAGAGGAGAGTCGACAATCGGAAGAGGAAGAGGAAGAGGAGATTCGATGGTCTCGTCACTGTTACTACTTGTCTCCCCCGGACGAGGACCAAAGTACGACTCCCCCTCACGGAATGTAACATCAACAGTGCAATAGTAGCGACGAGTCGGAGGGTGATAGCACCGATATCCTTTGGTGGTAGGAGAGTACCCAACAAAAACACATCGAATGGAACGCGCATCCAGTTTATTACGGTGCGGGGTATGAACGTGGACAAAACAGACGGAATCAAAGATACGAGGAGCAATATGAGAGGTGTGGATGATGTGGTTCTTGGCGAGATGAGAGAGGGGCGTATCATAGGAGATGGAACGGGATTGCAGACGGTTGATGAAATGCACTGTCGTGAGAACTGCATCACCCCAGTAGGATTTGGAAAGGTGTGTAGCAAGAAGTAAACATCGAGCCACCTCCAGCAAGTGTCTATTCTTCCGTTCGGCGACCCCATTCTGAGTGGATGTGTGGACGCATGTGGTTTGATGAATGATGCCATGATTGGCAAGATAGGACCCAAACGCTCCTCGGTCATCATATTATCCACCATTACCACTACGAAACACACGAATTGTGCCACCAAATTGTTGGTGTTGGAGTTACCATGGTGATCTAGAAGTGGTCAAACATGTAATCTCACTGCCAACGCGATATGAGCCTGCAGGGTCGCACATAAGAGCATGTGGAGAAGTTGGAAGATTGACTGTGTTGGTAAGGGTTACCAATCACCACACAGAATGGGGTCGGGCAAACGTTGCCAAAGGAATTTCGTCGAGAATCGTCGAGTATGACTCGCCGACTAAGGCAAAGTCGTCGAGAGTCGACGGGAGTCGTCGAGTATGACTCGCCGACTAAGGCAAAGTCATCGAGAGTCGACGGGAGTCATCGAGTATGTCTCGCCGACTAAGGCAAAATCGTCGAGAATCAATCTGCTGATTCGTCGAGAATCGAGGACAGAGTTGTCGAGACTGTCTGCTGATTCTCGCCGAATATGGCTGCTGATTCTCGCCGAATCTGTCTGTTGATTCTCGCCGAATCTGTCTTTTGGATCCCGCCGACTGATTCTCGCCGAACCTGTGCTAATTCTCGGCGAATGATTCTGAAACCCTATTTTGGGTGGTCTGCGGATAGCGATACTCTTAGGTTTGTTTATGCCTTTGGTATAAATAGAGACTTAGGGTTTTGGGAAGAACAAGATCGGGCTTTTTCTCCTGTGGCTGGATCGAACCCGACGGAAGCGTTCCGCCGCTCGCTCCGTCGCTCGCTCCGCCGATTCCCGAACCCCGCCGACGGAAGAGTTCTGCTTCCGCCGCCTCGTTCGCTCCGCCGATCACCTTCTCTCCGGCGACAGCCGCCGGTGTTGTTATTTCTGGCGCGGACCTAGCAGTCCGTGGAAGTGCAAGGTGCGGTTGATCTCCTTCCCGACCCTTCGTGCGACGAAGCTCGGTGTTCTCCTGCTCGTGTGGATTTCTGCAGAGACGTAGACGTTATTCTACGTAGAACTCGCCACCGACAAGGACTCAAAGCTTGGAGCATCTCTGTTGAGTTTTGACTCAACACCGGAAAGGTAACTTTTACCTAGTTGTTTGTTAACTTCTTGATTCAACATTCATGGCTCGATCCCAATCTCTTTGGGTTGTTCTTGATTTTTATTACATCCACTGCGTGCACAAGTGTTGTGTCATCCTCATAGAGAAACCCAACAGTGGTATCAGAGGGAGGTTGCGGCCATGATTGTTGTTTTGGAAGTTAGGTTATTCCAGTACGTGTAAATCTAGGGATTTAGAAGCGTTCTAAATGTCTAGATTTAATCCTGGAACATCAATTGTTGATGGTTTTCCAAGGGAAATCGGTGGGCTCATAACCCACAGGTTAGGGGCTCTGCCCCTTGGAACCCCGCCAAGAACGTCTAGGATTTCGTGGTAATTTCTAATTGTTAGAAATTGTTGTCTCCTTAGCAGTAACCGTCCCTCGAGTGGTTAATGAACCAGTGCATTGTTTTGGATTTTGAATCCAACAATGAGAGACGAGTTTGTCTACTGCTTTAAGTTGAGTTGTCTTTGCCTTTGTCCAATGCATGTAAATCTGAAGATTTGGAAGAGTCTGAATGTTCAGATTTAGCCATTCCTTCTATCAAATGTTGATAGTACCATGTTGTGCACATAAGGGATGCATGTTGTTTTTAGAAATTGTTTTTCTGTGGATGTGCACATTGATCAAATGTTGATCATGGTTAATTGTTAACCAATAATCAAAAATCCCTTCCTCTAATATTAAGTGTTCGGATGTCTTCCGATGGATGACACTCTTCCTGCCTCGATCGATGAAGTGTGGGTTTGCCAAAGCAAGGTGCATTAATCTATCTTGGTAAGGGTGCGAGCGGATAATTGTGATATCCCACTGTCGACATCGGGTCAAGCTTAACTAGGTGACCTCAAAGGTTGAGTGCCTAGAGGATAGGGTTGGCATGCAACATATGATGGATGTGAATAAGGAGTTATTCACCAACCATACAAGAATTGCATGAGGATGCAATTGGCAAGCGTTGTCTACCTAAATAACCACACCGTGAGAGAAAATCCAAAGCTGACTCATTGTGTTGGTGAAATACGGATCTTGTCCACTAAGAGAGTAGCTCGCATGAACTCTCCGAATTGATAGTGAGGACTATTATTTCGAATAAAATAGTGGGAGTTTTAATTGAAGTCCAAATTAAAATAAATTGTATTTTGAAATTTTGGTACTGATATTATTCTGCATGAATTCTTGTAGAATTCCATGGCAAGTGGTTCACACTCCACTCTATCTCTGAGAGCCATCCTTGAGAAGGATAAGCTAAGTGGGACTAACTACATGGACTGGTACAGGAACCTGAGAATTGTTCTCAGGCAAGAGCGAAAGCTCTATGTCTTGAAAGAAGAAGCCCCTGAGGTGCCGACCGGGAACTCTTCCCGTGCTGATAAGGATACTTATAAGAAGTATACTGATGACGCCTTAGACGTCGAATGCCTTATTCTTGCCACCATGAACTCTGAGCTTCAGAGACAACATGAGAACATGGGGTGCAAGGAGATTGACGAGCATCTCAAGAAAATGTTTCAAGGGCAGACTCGTCAAGAGAGGTTTGACGTCACAAAAGCGTTATTTCAGTGCAAGATGGGAGTTCGAGACTCAGTAGGGACTCACGTACTCAAGATGATTGGGTATATAGAGAATCTTGAAAGGCTGAGTTTTCCTCTAGGTCAAGAGTTGGCCACAGATCTGATCCTGCAATCGTTGCCGGACAGTTATGAGCAGTTTTTCTTGAACTACAACATGAATGAAATAGACAAGACACTGCCCGAGCTCCTAGGCATGTTAAGAACTGCCGAGAACAACATGAAGAAGGCCAAGCCTGTCAGCCCCATACTGATGGTGCATAAGGGCAAGGCCAAGGCCAAGGGCTCTAATAAGACGAAGGTGGGACCTAAGTCACATCTTGAGCTCAAGTCTTCTGCACTGAAGAAAAAGAAGAGCACGGTGAAGGAAGGGAAATGCCACCACTGTGGCAAGGCTGGTCATTGGAGGAGGAACTGTCCTTCTTACATTGAGGGTCTGCAGAAAATGAAGGGAGGTTTGACTTCCGCTTCGAATATTTACGTTATAGAAATAAACCTCTCTGCTCCTTCATCTTGGGTATTGGATACCGGATGTGGTTCTCATATTTGTACAAATGTGCAGGAACTGGAAAGGAGAAGATTGTTGAGTAATGGGGAGGTGGACCTGCACGTCGGCAATGGAGCAAGAGTTGTTGCTGTAGCCGTAGGGGTTTACCGTCTTTCTTTGCCCAGTGAGCTTGTAATAGAACTAGATAATTGTTATTTTGTTCCGGCCATAACTAGAAACATTATATCCATTTCATGCTGTGACATGATTGGATTTTCTTTTATAATTAAGAACAACTGTTGTTCTATATTTAAGAATGATGTTTCTTATGCTGTAGCCCAATTGTTTAATGGTCTTTATGTTTTGAACTTGGACCATCTGATCTATAATGTAGAAAATAATAAAAGACTAAGAACAAATGACTCAAACCCTACATATCTCTGGCATTGTCGTTTGGGTCATATAAACGAGAAGCGCATATCTAAGCTCCATAAAGATGGACTTTTAGACTCATTTGATTATGAATCATTTGAGCGATGCGAATCTTGTTTGTTAGGCAAGATGACTAAGCATCTTTCACTGGTTATACTGAGAGGGCCGAGTATATCGCTGCCCCTAAGACCCCGCCTGGGGCGCGACCCCTTGGAACCCCGCCAGGAACGTTTGGGATTTCGTGGTAATTTCTAATTGTTAGAAATTGTTGTCTCCTTAGCAGTAACCGTCCCTCGAGTGGTTAATGAACCAGTGCATTATTTTGGATTTTGAATCCAACAATGAGAGACGAGCTTGTCTACTGCTTTAAGTTGAGTTGCCTTTGTCGTTGTCCAATGCATGTAAATCTGAAGATTTGGAAGAGTCCGGATGTTCAGACTTAGCCCTTTCTTCTATCAAATGTTGATGGTACCATGTTGTGCACATAAGGGATGCATGTTGTTTTTAGAGATCTTTTTTTTGTGGATGTGCACATTGATCAAATGTTGATCATGATTAATTGTTAACCAATATTCAAAAATCCCCTCCTCTAATATTAAGTGTTCGGATGCCTTCCGATGGATGACACTCTTCCTACCTCGATCGATGAAGTGTGGGCTTGTCAAAGCAAGGTGCATTAATCTATCTTGGTAAGGGTGCGAGCGGATAATTGTGATATCCCACTGTCGACATCGGGTCTAACTTAACTAGGTGACCTCAAAGGTTGAGTGCCTAGAGGCATAGGGTTGACATGCACCATATGATGGATGCGAATAAGGAGTTATTCACCAACCATACAAGAATTGCATGATGATGCAATTGGCAAGCGTTGTCTACCTAAATAACCACATCGTGAGAGAAAAGCCAAAGCTGACTCATTGTGTTGGTGAAATACGGATCTTGTCCACTAAGAGAGTAGCTTGCATGAACTCTCTGAATTGATAGTGAGGGCTATCATTTCGAATAAAATAGTGGGAGTTTTAATTGAAGTCCAAATTAAAAAATAAATTGTATTTTGAAATTTTGGTACTGATATTATTCTGCATGAATTCTTGTAGAATTCCATGGCAAGTGGTTCACACTCCACTCTGTCTCTGAGAGCCATCCTTGAGAAGGATAAGCTCAATGAGACTAACTACATGGACCGGTACAGGAACCTGAGAATTTTTCTCAGGCAAGAGCGAAAGCTCTATGTCTTGGAAGAAGAAGCCCCCGAGGTGCCGACCGGGAATTCTTCCCGTGCTGATAAGGATACTTATAAGAAGTATACTGATGACGTCTTAGACATCGAATGTCTTATGCTTGCCACCATGAAATCTGAGCTTCAGAGGCAATATGAGAACATGGGGTGCAAGGAGATTGACGAGCATCTCAAGAAAATGTTTGAAAGGAAAGCTCGTCAAGAGAGGTTTGACGTCACAAAAGAGTTGTTTCAGTGCAAGATGGGAGTTCGAGACTCAGTAGGGACTCACGTACTCAATATGATTATGTATATAGAGAACCTTGAAAGGCTGGGTTTTCCTCTGGGTCAAGAGTTGACCACATATCTGATTCTGCAATTGTTGTCGGACAGTTATGAGCAGTTTGTCTTGAACTACAACATGAATGAAATAGACAAGACACTTCCCGAGCTCCTAGGCATGTTAAGAACTGCCGAGATCAACATGAAGAAGGCCAAGCCTGCCAGCCCCATACTGATGGTGCATAAGGGCAAGACCAAGGCCAATGGCTCTATGAAGACGAAGGTGGGACCTAAGTCACATCTTGAGCCCAAGTCTTCTACACTGAAGAAAAAGAAGAGCACGGTGAAGGAAGGGAAATGTCACCACTGTGGCAAGGCTGTTCATTGGAGGAGGAACTGTCCTTCCTACATTGGGGTCTGCAGAAAATGAAGGGAGGTATGACTTCCGCTTCAAATATTTATGTTATAGAAATAAACCTTTCTGCTCCTTCATCTTGGGTATTGGATACCGGATGTGGTTCACACATTTGTACAAATATGCAGGAACTGGAAAGGAGAAGATTGCTGAGTAAAGGGGAGGTGGACCTGCGCGTCGGCAATGGAGCAAGAGTTGTTGCTGTAGCCGTAGGGGTTTACCGTCTTTCTTTGCCCAGTGAGCTTGTAATAGAACTAGATAATTGTTATTTTGTTCCGGCCATAACTAGAAACATTATATCCATTTCATGCTTGGACATGATTGGATTTTCTTTTATAATTAAGAACAACTATTGTTCTATATTTAAGAATGATGTTTGTTATGTTGTAGCCCAATTGTCTAATGATCTTTATGTTTTGAACATGGACCATCTGATCTATAATGTAGAAAATAATAAAAGACTAAGAACAAATGACTCAAACCCTACATATCTATGGCACTGTCGTTTGGGCCATATAAACGAGAAGCGCATATCCAAGCTCCATAAAGATGGAATTTTGGACTCATTTGATTATGAATCATTTGAGCGATGCGAATCTTGTTTGTTAGGCAAGATGACTAAAGCCCCTTCACTGGTTTTACTGAGAGGGCTAAGGATCTCTTGGGTGTTGTACATAGTGATGTATGCGGACCCATGAGCTTCATGGCTAGAGGTCGGTATTTCTACTTCGTTACATTTACTGATGATTTCAGTAGATACGGATATGTGTATCTTATGAAGTGCAAATCCGAGACCTTTGAAAAGTTCAAAGAGTTCAAAAATGAAGTAGAAAACCAGTTGGGTAAAAGGGTTAAAAGCACTCCGATCTGATCGAGGTGACGAATACCTGAGTCATGAGTTCCGTGATCATCTGAAAGAGTGTGGTATTGTATCACAGCTCACTCCACCTAGAACACCACAACATAATGGTGTGTCTGAGAGGGGAAATCGTACTTTGTTAGACATGGTACGTTCGATGATGAGTCTTGCAGACTTGTCTGTTTCCTTTTGGGGTCTTGCTTTAGAGACTGCTGCTATGACACTGAATCGCGCTCCAACGAAAACGGTTCTGAAGACACCATATGAGATATGGACTGGGAAGCGTCCTAGTATGTCGTTCATTAAAATTTGGGATTGTGAGGCATACGTGCGACGTTAAATGCCTGACAAGCTGGAACCCAAATCGGATAAATGTTATCTGGTGGGATATCCTAAGGAAACGAAAGGGTATTACTTTTACCTACCGTCCGAGGGTAAAGTGTTTGTCGCAAGGACTGACGTCTTCTTGGAAAGAGAATTCTTATCAAGAAAGACTGAAAAGGTAGAACTTGAAGAAGTTCAAGAACTACAGGTAGTGAATGAACCGGAATTGGATTCTGAGACAGGACTACAAGATGTTGTAGCTAGAGAACCTGCTCAAGAAACACAAGTCCTACGTAGATCTAGTAGACCGAGATTTGAGCCTGAGAGATATGGATTTCTCATGTCTCAAATAGGTAATGTGTTGCTTATGGATCATGATGATGAACCAGCAACCTACCAAGAGGCTATGAATGGACCGGACTCCGACAAATGGCTTGAGGCTATGAAATCCGAAATGGACTCCATGTATGCAAATGGAACTTGGTGGAACCACCTGAAGGGGTACGACCCATAGGGTGCAAATGGGTCTTCAAGAAGAAGACCGACATGGATGGGAATGTACAGACATTCAAAGGGCGACTGGTGGCTAAGGGTTTCAAGCAAATTCATGGTATTGACTATGATGGGACCTTTTCCCCTGTTGCCATGGTAAAGTCCATAAGGATATTGCTTGCTATTGCTGCGTATTATGACTACGAGATCTGACAGATGGATGTCAAAGCGGTTTTCCTTAATGGAAACCTCCTTGAGGAAGTGTACATGACACAACCTGAGGGTTTTGTATCCCCAAATGAAGTCACTAAAGTATGCAAGCTGAATAGGTCCACTTATGGACTGAAGCAGGCCTCTCGAAGTTGGAATCTTCGTTTTGATGAGAAAATCAAAGAGTTTGGATTCATCAAGAATGAAGATGAGCCTTGTGTTTACAAGCGAATCAGTGGGAGCGTTGTTATCTTCCTGATATTGTATATAGATGACATACTGTTGATTGGGAATGACATTCCTGCCCTGAAAGTTGTTAAGAACAACCTAGGGAACTGCTTTTCTATGAAGGACTTGGGTGAAGCGACTTATATACTTGGTATTAAGATCTATAAAGATAGATCAAAGAAGTTGCTGGGTTTGACCCAGAGTACATACATCGAGAATGTGTTGAAGCGGTTCAACATGCTTGAGTCCAAGAAAGGATTTTTACTCATGTCTCATGGTGTGAATCTCTCTAAGGACCAGTGTCCAAAATCTTGTGAAGATAAGGACCGCATGAAGTTGATTCCATATGCTTCGGCAATTGGATCAATCATGTATGCAATGTTATGTACTCGACCCGATGTCTCATTTGCTTTGAGCATGACTAGCAGGTATCAGTCAGACCCCGGTGAGTGTCACTGGATTGCAGTCAAGAATATCCTGAAGTACTTGAGAAGGACAAAGGATGTGTTCTTGGTGTATGGTGGAGAGGAAGAGCTCGTTGTAAATGGTTACACGGATGCTAGCTTCCAAACTGATAGGGACGATTCAAAGTCTCAGTCAGGGTTTGTGTTTTGCCTTAATGGAGGAGCTGTGAGCTGGAAGAGTTCCAAGCAAGAGACAGTTGTTGATTCTACAACAGAGGCCGAGTATATCGTTGCAGCTAACGCAGCGAAAAAGGCTGTATGGATTAGGAAATTCATCGGCGAGCTTGATGTAGTTCCTAGCATTGTTGGTCCCGTCGTTCTCTACTGTGATAACAATGGTGCAATTGCACAATCTAAGGAACCTAGATCTCATCAGCGCTCCAAGCACATACTTCGGCGGTTCCATCTTATTCGTGAGATTGTCGAACGAGGAGATGTGAACATTTGCAGAGTGCCGACTGAGGAGAATATTGCGGATCCACTGACAAAGCCTCTCGCGCAGAGAAAGCATGATGGTCATACTAGATCAATGGGTATACGATACCTAAATGATCAACTCTAGTGAGAGTCTTGTGGATTGCATGTAAACATATATTCTGTTGGCTGTTTATTGTTTATTCATATGATGAATCATGTACCTAGAATTTTCTTTTTACAATTAATGACATGTTCTTTTATTATGGTTTCTCTATGCGATAGTTAAATGTTAACATAATAAATACCCTTAGAATGTTTGCGCTTCCATAGGACATCAAGTACGTGACTTGAATGTGAGAGTCTATGATTTATTTGAAGCTTCATTCTTAAAAGGTCTCTGGTCGTAGTATCATCATAGAAACTAAGGGTGATGATGATACATTAAGACTAGCACGTGTGTTGACTGATGACCAGTTCTCATAGGTCATGATATTGTTATATCAAGTCATCACGTGGGTACTTGTTAATGAACAAGTTGTACTGGTCAGACCCAACCTGAGACTACTCTGTGGATTGTTATCTTAACGTGTCACGAGTAGGTCTCAATTGACAATGGTGTTGTGGTCCTTTGACCTGAAGTCACAACATTCATCAAGTGAGGAAGAGCGTGCTTTGATGCCATCTAAAGTCTTCCTTGAGAAAGGTTGATGATAAGGGTGGTTGTTGGGCACGTTACAAATCATTTGGGTGTTTGTGTGTGAGCAGATATGAGATTTGTCCTCCTATATGACAGGAGTTGCATCCATGGGCCCCTTGATGGAACTGGACTGAGAAATGCATGGCCATGCTTGGTTGAGTCAATATGTGATATTGGACTCACCATTCTCTGGAAGTCCGTTCTAGATCAAGAAACTTGGATTGAGCTATTATGAGGGTGACACGGTCCATGCCTCTAGTTCTTTCCGGATGTAAGGGACAAGGGGACAAAGACAACGCTGGGACATTGTTCATAAAGGCTTATGAGTTATGGACTCTTATTGCTTGGGGAGCAATGATGCATTGTTGAATGCCGCTCATTGTTTGTGAGGTTTTTGGTTTGATACTTTCAAGATCAAGTGGGAGACCGTTGGAGTTACCATGATGATCTAGAAGTGGTCAAACATGTAATCTCATTGCCAACGCGATATGAGCCTGCAGGGTCGCACATAAGAGCATGTGGAGAAGTTGGAAGATTGACTGTGTTGGTAAGGGTTACCAATCACCACACAGAATGGGGTCGGGCAAACGTTGTCAAAGGAATTTCGTCGAGAGTCGTCGAGTATGACTCGCCGACTAAGGCAAAGTCGTCGAGATTCGACGGGAGTCGTCAAGTATGACTCGCCGACTAAGGCAAAGTCGTCGAGAGTCGACGGGAGTCGTCGAGTATGTCTCGCCGACTAAGGCAAAGTCGTCGAGAATCAATCTGCTGATTCATCGAGAATCGAGGACAGAGTCGTCGAGACTGTCTGCTGATTCTCGCCAAATCTGTCTATTGATTCTCGCCGAATCTGTCTGTTGATTCTCGCCGAATCTGTCTTCTGGATCCCGCCGACTGATTCTCGCCGAACCTGTGTTAATTCTCGGCGAATGATTCTGAAACCCTATTTTGGGTGGTCTGCGGATAGCGATACTCTTAGGTCTGTTTATGCCTTTGGTATAAATAGAGACTTAGGGTTTTGGGAAGAACAAGATCGGGCTTTTTCTCCTGTGGCTGGATCGAACCCAACAGAAGCGTTCCGCCGCTCGCTCCGCCGATTCCCGAACCCCGCCGACGGAAGAGTTCCGCTTCCGCCGCCTCGTTCGCTCCGCCGATCACCTTCTCACCGGCGACAGTCGCCGGTGTTGCTATTTCTGGCGCGGACCTAGCAGTCCGTGGAAGTGCAAGGTGCGGTTGATCTCCTTCCCGACCCTTCGTGCGACGAAGCTCGGTGTTCTCCTGCTCGTGTGGATTTCTGCAGAGACGTAGACGTTATTCTACGTAGAACTCGCCACCGACAAGGACTCAAAGCTTGGAGCATCTCTGTTGAGTTTTGACTCAACACCGGAAAGGTAACTTTTACCTAGTTGTTTGTTAACTTCTTGATTCAACATTCATGGCCCGATCCCAATCTCTTTAGGTTGTTCTTGATTTTTATTACTTCTGCTGCGTGCACAAGTGTTGTGTCATCCTCATAGAGAAACCCAACAGTTGGGTCACCATCTTATGAAAGGACTGGAAACAAGAGAGCATGTCGCTTTTTTTAAGCAGATAAAGTCACGTAGTGCGGGAGTGACAATCAATAAACATAACAAATCATTTATACCCAGATAAAGATAACACCGGGGATGGACCCCAAACATCACAATGAATAACATCAAATGGACATAAACTAGGAGCAGAAAAATGGCTAATACTTTGATAAACATGCTTAGATTTTTCACATGTGTCACAAGAAAACGACTGAATTAAATGATGAAAAACAGGAAATAGTTTAGTAAGATATAAAGCAGAAGGGTGACCAAGACACTGATGACAGCGTCGGATGTCATGAAGAGTCGGAGATCTGGTGGATGAAAGAGCAGTGGTATAGGTCTGGTCCAGCAAGTATAGCCCGTCAACGTTCCTACCACTGCCAAGCATCCGGCTCGTATCCAGATCCTGAAATACACAAACATCAGGGTAAAAGTTATAGAGCAGTTTAAAGAGATAGTCAAGTGACTAATGAAAAGCAAATTGCGAGGAAAAGACGGGACGTGCAAAACAGAGGATTGTGATAGGTCGGGAGAACAAGTGACAGTCCTTTTACCAGCAATGGCTGAGAGAGAGCCATTAGCAGCAATAACCTTATCACGCCCAGAAAGAGGAGTATAGGAACTAAAACCTGAGGCAGAGCCAGTCATGTAGTCTGTCGCACCCGAGTCGATAAGACACTCGGAAGGAGAAGGGGACACAGCATGAGCACTGGACAAACCTGAAGTAGCAACAGCAGCATGAGAACTAGCAGGGGCAGAGTCTGTGTGGGAGCGCAACAAGCGGCGGAAAGCCTCTAATTCAGCAGCAGACAGGCCCTGGGAGATGTCCTCCAGAATCTCAGTAGAGTGCGCAAAAGATTGAGAGTGATCACCAGAGTGACGGCCACCACCACGGTATCCACCTCGACCACGAGAACCAGAGCCCCGACCACCAGGGGCATGGTGAGGGTGCAGACGAAAGCAAGAGTCTTTGGTATGGCCCTTCTTCCCACAATGACTACAAACATGAGGTGGTCCGCGAGACAGCCCAATGAGCGCAGAGTGATTAGTAGGGGGCCCAAGAGTGAGACGACGATTTTCATCACTGAGGAGCATGCCGAAGGCCTCCCGAAGAGTGGGAAGTGGATCACGTTGAAGGATATGCAGGCGAACAACGTCAAACTCCATGTTGAGCCCCATAAGGAAGACATGAACCCGGAATTGATCTTTATCCTTCTGAAGGGCCACCGCATCAGCAGTGCAAGCCGCAGTAAATGTGTTGAAGAAATCCATCTCCTGATAGAGGCGCTCAAACTCAGAATAGTAGGCGGCAACAGTCATATTTCCTTGCTTCAGCTCCAGAACACGGTGAGTGAGCTCATACACTTGCATCGAACTGCCGGCCTGAGAGTAAGTATCACGGGCCCTTGTCCAAATATCATAAGCAGAGTCCAACAACATATAACTGTGATACACCTGAGGGGACATCGAATGCAGTAACCACGAGACAACCAACGAATTGTCCGAATCCCATTTTCTCCATGAGGGATCGGCACGGGGTGGCTCAACTGTGGTACCATCAATGAGTCCATATAACTGGTGACTGCGAATAGCATGTTGGGCCGCCCTGGACCATTCCAGATAATTTGTGTCATCCAATGCAACAATGGCAATCTTCAACGAGCCAGAGTGTCCATGACTCCGTGGAGGATCGCCAGAGGAACCGGTAGGAGTACTGGATTGAGTATTAGGGGAGATGTCGGATTGATCCTCCATCAGAGAGAATGCAGATCTCACATCAAACGAAAGCACATCCTACAGGTGTCCCTTAGATCTCGACGCCGAAAGGGACACCGGAGGATGTGAGAACGGTGTCCCCGGCAGCCCTCATGGAGGACAAAACGGACGGCCGGAGATGCAAGGTCGGAAGAAGAGAGACGCGGTGGAGGCTGGTGTGGATGGTACGGGTGGCGGCTGGATCGGGCTACGGAGCCAGCGACGGAACGCAAGCCACGGATCGGGCAGGAGCGGCAGGTGCGCGAGCGGGCTAGGTCTATGCCAGCGACGGAACGGGCTACACCAACGAGCGACCGGGCGAGCGGGATTGGGATCGGGAGCGAGCGATGGGGCTACGCCAGCGAGCGCGAGTGAAGGGGCTAGCGACGGAGCGGGATCGGGAGCAATCGGGTTGTTCGCCTATTATACCAAGTGGAAAGATGATTTTTGTATTATGATGCCCTAGAAACGGGCAATAACAAACATATATATAGGACCACAACATGTGACATATCATGTGGATTATATAAGTGCGATGGCGAAAAGGAAACGTAAAAACTGACGGGACAATAAATGACGCGACAATTAATGCGTATATTCAACTTGGACAAGGCTACATTAGTTTCCAGATATGGGATCATTCTCAGCATGTCTCTTCATGTGTATGATCTTTGGTCTCTAAACATTTGGACTATTTTTTAATTTGTCATGCGATTGGGTGGATTCGTGGTGCCTATAGCACTAAAACATCCAAGTTAAAATCAATTTTTATTTGTTAATTGTATGCCTCGAATCCTAATCCAAAGGAAATGACCAATGTCGAACACGACCTGCGGGGTCCGGGGTCGCGGCCCTGGCTGAATTTTTTTGGCACACCGCCCGAGGCACATGTGCATGTGCGCGGTTGTAACTGTCCCGGGAATTAGGGCATGCTTCCAGAAGGCGAAAACGCGACGTTTCAGGGAAAATGATCCGAGGCACACGAGCGTGTGCCCAGGGCGTGTGCCCAGGGAGTGTGCAGTTCTGACGATTCCATGGAGGTCCTTACACGTCCGTTGATGAAAGAACGTGTTTGTTTAGGAACACGCCCGAGACACACGAGCGTGTGCCAAGAGTGTGTCACTCTGTTTTTCTTTGAAATTGAACTTGTACGGAGGGATATAAACTTCTAGTCATTCTTGTCTTTTAGGGTATTGGAAAATCTAAATTCTGAAAACTTCCCTCTCTGTAATAGTCTCTGTTTTTGGTAATGAAGATCCAACTTCTATTGCCCGTGGGCGTAGCTCACTTTGGGGCGAGCCACGTAAATTTGCATCGTTTGTGATTGTTTGATTTTTTTTTTCATTCTTCTCATTTTTGCAACAGTTACAGGTGGAGGGGCCTCTGATGACTAATCTATGATAAATTCACAAACATATATTTGTTTCTAATGCATGAGTATTTTCGACCGTAATAACCACATGAATCCATTGCCTATATGATATGTGCCAATTATGTTTAAATTTTAATTTGATTGTTAGGTTGTGTGTAATCGATCGCCGATCGGATATTGTAATAAATCTACGATCGCCGAGCGAATAGTGTACTGCTCAGCGATCGCCGAGTGGCTGACATAGAAGTCTTGTGTGTGTGTGCTTTCTTTGTAAGAGAAGTGAGGTGAGACAGTTATCAGAACAACTACAATGGTGGATGCGAATCATGGAGGTGTGGTGTGGGCAGTTACCTGTCTGTATGCCTGTCCCTATAAATACCGGGGCATGTGTGTCAAACTATATGCATGAAATGAATGAATGGAATGTGTGGTATGTGTTCCTTTGTTTCTTCTTTCCCATTCCCTGACTGTACTTCTGCCGATCTACAGATTCCTGCATACCCCTTCCTGTTCAGGCTACGGCCTTAGGGAAGTTATCAGTCCACCACCTAGATCCTAATCTGAGTCATATCACTATACCTTTTCCTTGACTGTATCCTTGTTTTTACTTCCGATTGATAGCTTCTATCTTTATTGAATCTTTGATGTATATACTATAAAAGTTACCATAACTTCTCTATGAGATCTTAAGATCTAAATGTATTTTTTTGTTGTAACATGTATCAACACATAATGTGGTGCACAATTCTGATACTCTTTTACATTTATGTATAGGTAAGCACCTTCCTTCAAGCATGGTGCGTTAACAAGAAGCAGTTCCCCCGGAAGGGCCGTCGCAATGCATCAGCATCCACCGTTGCATGGTAATTACTCTTGGTATTTGGTGCTTTATTATAGTAATTTCTTACCAATTGATCTTCGCTTTGGTCCTTTCTTCGCATTGTAGAGACGTATATACATACTAGCAGTTTGTGCGTGGTCCCGACTTATTCTCTCCCTCCTATACAATAATAGAGATAATGAAACTCTCTTCAGTTTCCTCGTCTCAAAAGCCTATCATTCAAAAGTAAAGCGCGGTGAAACATTTTCCTTCCAGAACAAAAAGCAGAGAAAACTTAAAATTTATACTGAAAGCCTAAACATTCAGCATTCTGTAAAGCTTCTATGCATTTATTGACTTGAACATAAATTCTGCAAGCTCCAGAAGAAAAGGCTTAGGAACAAGTTATGCAAATGAATAAATTTGGTTCATGCTGCCCTTAAGGAACTTAGCTGCAGCTACTGCTTTTTCTTTGGGAACGCCTCTTATAAGACTCTTGCTTTTATTTACATAATAACATGTAAAGAGATCATTCCATTTACTTGTTTCCAAGTTATTTAAACAGTGTACTGTTTGAGCCTAGATTCCTTAATGTTCTTGGGGATTGCTAAAGCTTAAGGCTCTGTTTGACATAGCTCTGGCGGATGGAAAATCTGATGTTCGAATAAAGCTTTCTATATAGAGCTTTTTGAGAAGCAGTATTGAAAAAATTGCATATTGTTTGGATGGTTTGTGCATAAGTGCTATTCGAATAGAATTTTTTCAATTAAAGCCGTTTGTAAGAACCGCTTTTCGGAAGCAATTTTTTTAAAACAAAAATATTTCATCAAACCTGAAGATATTTTCATTATAAATCTTCTATGGAGGCAGCAATAACATGATGGATTATGAGTATAGATATAAGAAGTTATAAGAACATGTCGAAGATTCATTGATACGGCCTGATTAGGAGATAGAAAATGACTGTTATCAAAACTATGCGTGGTGTTTGCACTTCTAGTGGGAGATAGCGAGACTTGCTAGTCGTAGGCGGAAGCAAAGAAAAGCTCTCTACTAGAAAGCTCTACTTTCAGGGGAGAACTCTGAACTCTTGCTCACAGACTCCCTGAAACCAGGAGAGAAGGATGATATTGAGGATACTCTGAATTCCAAGCCGCTATCCGATTAAACTGCTACGTATGGCAATATTTCATCGAACCTATACGAAATATCATCGCTTTTTATTGAAATGCGACTCTTTATGTCTTGTTTATAATAAAAATAGGATTTTTTTGATAAAAATATTTGCATTTCGTATCTTGGATGTAGTGATAAATTGAAGAAGATTATGTGGCCTCGTGTTGAACAAATACACGTTTCTTTGACAAGAAAGTTTGCTCTGTTTGGTTTTCCATAGAAAAGACTCCTGATTCTGATAGAAGCTTCTTGATTGGGGATGGTTTGTCAAATTCTAGTTTCATTCCTATGCACGTGTATTGGTACACATCACTTTTATGCATGCACTCTCAAATTCTATAGGATTTATTTGGTGTTGTTTTTACTCCGGTGAATTTGGATAAAAATGACAGTCATAAAATATGTATGACAACGGTTTTGACTGCCATACAATAATAATACTCAAGCCTTTATCCTCCCATAGTGGGCTTGGCTATATGGATCATGTCTTCGTTGTGCCATATCTTTAGTCATAATCTCACTAATGCTTAAGTATATCATGTCTTTCTTTATAGTTTCATTCCAAGTCTTTATTGGTCTACCCCTCTCCCGTTTAACATGTCTAGTGAGTAAACTCTTACAATGCCTACCAGGTGCCTCTAATAGTCTTCTTTGTATGTGTTCAAACCATCTTAGTTGATATTCTTGCATCTTCTCTGTAATTGGTATCACTCATGTTCTGATACATTCATTCCTAATTTCATTCAATTTCATGTGTCCACATATCCACCTAAGTATAAAAAAAGCTTCACATGAACATAAAATTGGATGGATCCGTAGGTAAGGTCGGGCATTCACGAATGATGATCCATAACCACTACGTTTATGACTGACACTGCTATGTCAAATAAACCCTTGATCTTGCAACATGTCAACGTGAATTTTTTAAGATTGCTATAAAGTATATGGTTATATATTCCACTCAAAACCGTTAGCACTCACCGTTCTAACAATCTATTCTTAATCACTACTATGTGCGCATTTGTAAACAGTTTCTTATTGTTTCTATTACTACTCATGGAGATAAAATTGCGGGTATATGATGTATAAGCCATGGCAGGCCATGTCAAAGCTAATACATTGTATTAGCCACTAAGGCAGTGTTTGGCACGGCTTATCGCAGCTTATTTGATCCGGTGAGGTTGGACAAAAACGTCATTGTCAAAGAATGTATGGTGTCCCTGGGTCAGGGGCACCATCACAGACCTATTCCACCCTTCCATCGAAGAGGGAGAGCTGATGGAGGTGGATCAACACCCCTCGTGGATGGACCCTTTCTAAATGTTACTTTCCATAAGGGAGTATCCGAAGGGGATGGACAAAAAGAAGTTCAAGTACAAGTAAGCGTACTATCTCATCTGTGACGGGCAGTTGTATCGGAAGACTCTCTCGGGGTTGTTGGCTCGTTGTGTGGCCGAGTGGGAGGTCTAGAGAATCTTTGAAGAGGTCCACTCCGGGGAGTGTTGGAGTCACTCTGGGATTCAGACGTTGGAAGGAAGGATTGTTAGGCAAGGATACTTCTGTCCTACCCTGGGCCGTGACACTGCAGAGTTCACGAAGAAGTGCCACAAGTGTCAGTTGTTTGCCTCCATCCAACTGCAACCAGCACAGTGCCTTAGAAGCATCACAGCCCCCTGACCCTTTGCCATCTGGGGAATGGATTTAGTAGGACCCTTCCCCCAGGCCAGCGGGTAGAGGGGGTTCCTGTTAGTGATGATCGACTATTTTTCTAAGTGGTTAGAAGTGAAGGCGCTCGCCAAGGTGACCTCCCAAGTAATCAAAAACTTCATGTGGGGGGAGATCATCTGTAGGCACAGGTTACCCCAGGACATTGTCACGGACAACGAGCCTCAATTTGCCAGTGCTGAGTTCATCAGTTTCTGTGGGCAGCTCGGTATTGATCTCAGGTTCGCGTCAGTCCATCACCCCAAGAGCAACGGGCAGTTGGAGGTGGCGAACAAGATCATTGTGAACCTCCTGGAGAAGAAAGTTGAAAACTTGAAGGGAAGCTGGGTGGAGCAGCTTCCCTCAGTCCTCTGGGCTCTGAGGACCACCCCCAACACAGCCACTGGGGATACCCCTTCAAAATCTCCCATGGCTGCGAAGTAGTACTTCCCATAGAATTTGAAGTCCAGGCACCTCGGCTGGCAGAGGCCCGGGAAGACAGGGAGGAATGGAGAGACGAGGGCGAGGAGGAATTGTGGCTCTCCCTGGACATGATAGAGGAGATGTGTGATCTGTTCGCCATCCGGCAAGAAGAGGTCAAGCGGCGAATGGCTAAGTATTTCGACAAGCACGTTAGAGTCAAACAGTTCGCGGAAGGGGACTTACTCCTGAAAAAGGTGGATGCAGCAGGGAGGTCAGCGGTAGTGGGGAAGCTCAACCCCAACTGGGAAGGCCCGTATATTGTCCAGGAAGCTCTAAGGTTAGGGGATACCGTCTCCGAAATGTGGAGGGAAAGACCCTAAGTCACACCTAGAGTGGTGATGACAAGCATTTTTATCCGTGAGAATATGTACGTCCACTTCTCCAATAAATATGAAATCTTTTGATGATCCAACTTTTTTGCAGATCAAGTTTATTATTTGTGAAGCTAAGTCCTGAGACACTCCCGATGCCAGGATTCCGCCTAGCTGGCAGGTCTGGGGAGTGATCACAAGTTTCTCGCTCGGGGGTTAGGTCCCGAGACGCTCCCGTTGTCAGGATCCAACCTAGCTGGCAGGGCCCGGGCCTCGAGTGACGTCATTATGAACCTGGAGGGCTGAGCTCGGAGGATGTTCAACACCTGCCATCAGGCTTTCACAGAGCTGATTGGGCCAGTGGTACCACTCGGGGGGTTAGGCAAAGGAAAATATTCTCGCTCTGGGGTTAGGTTCCGAGACGCTCCCACTGTCAGGCTCCCACCTAGCTAACAGGGCCCGGGCCTCGAGTGACGTCGTTATGATCCTAGAGGGATGAGCCTGGATGATGTTCAACACCCACCATCAGGCTTTCACTTAGTTGATTGGGTCGGTGGTAGCACCCAGGGGTTGGGCAAAGGAAAGTATTCGCGCTTTGGGGTTAGGTCTCGAGACGCTCTCGCTGTCAGGCTCCCACCTTGCTGGCAGGGCCCGGGCCTCGAGTGACGTCATTATGATCCCAGAGGGCTGAGCAAGAAGGATGTTCAACTCCCACCATCATGCATTCACTTAGCTGATTGGTCCGGTAGTACCACCCGGGGTTGGGCAAAGGAAATTATTCTCGCTCTGGGGTTAGGTCCCGAGATGCTCCCGTTGTCAGGCTCCCACCTGGCTGGCAGGGCCTGGACCTCGAGTAACGTCGTTATGACCCTGGAGGGCTGAGCCTGGAGGATGTTCAACACCTACCATCAGGCTTTTACTTAGCTGATTGGGCCGATGCACCCGGGGGTTGGGCAAAGGAAAGTATTCTCGCCTTGGGGTTAGGTCCCGAGACGCTCCTGCTGCCAGGCTCCCATTTAGTTGGCAGGGCCCGAGCCTCGAGTGACGTCATTATGACCCCTGAGGACTAAGCCCAGAGGATGTTCAACACCCGCCATCAGGCTTTCACTTAGCTGATTAGGCCGGTGGTAGCACCCGGAGGCTGACCATAGAAAGTAACAGTACGCGAGCTGATCAGTCAAAGGGGGAGAGCTGAGGCTGCTCTCGGCAACTCGCGAGCTCATCTCGGCAAATATTCTGGGACTATTATCGTGGGCAGCCATAGCAAGGCATAGTAAAGGGGTGGCGAGCCAAGTCCTCGGCATCCGCTGAAGAAGGCGAGCTTCGACGGTGCATTCCACCCCCTTCAGGTTTTACTCATGAATTTTTAACAATTTTAGTTTGACTCTGGCAAGAAAGAAGACAAATCATGAGCGAGTTGGGTGGTGTCAAGCTCAGCGTGGCGAGTGGTCCGCCTCCAGATTGCCTAGGTCTGGCGAGCTCTCAAGGTCCACTCACGGGTACGAATCCTAACTCATGCATTCTAACGACAAGTTCTAGCCTAGCGAGATCACCTAAGGAGGAGAGCTTGAAGGCGAGTACGTCGCAGTAAGTAAGTTCAGGAAAAAGAAGATTGAAAAAAATGATGGTAGAATCCATGTCAAAACAATTTTTCATTATGTAAAATATTGTTACAAAAGGGGAGCTCGCCTCGGCGAGTTTACAAAGAGGGGGGAGAAGAATTACAAAAGAAAACGAGAAAAAGAAGGGGGGCGAGTCAACTCTCGCCTCCCCCCCTCAGACTGGTGGTCTTCGCACTCTCCTCCGGATGGATGATCATCCTTGTAATCCTTCCCAAAAATCAAGTTGAAGCTGTCTTCCTTCTCGCTAGGTGGAGTGGACGGGAACAGGCTCGGCGTAAGATCCCGGGCCGTGATCTCCTCGCAGCCCTCCACCAGCACCCCCGTATCCTTCATGATTTGCAGGGTGCATTCGGCAGACTTGATCATGTTGACCCGCAGCCACTCTGTGACCTCAACCTCGCCGAAGACTCTTAGCCTCTTGAACAGGAAGGAGGGCTTGCTGTCGCCCGGGGGGACGAATTCCTTCTCCTAGCGGATGATCTCACCGTTGAGCCCATTGTTCTCCTCCTTCAGCTTTGCGTTGTCCACCTCTAGATCGGCGGTGCGAGCACGCAGCTGGTTGTTTTCCTCTTCTAGCCCGATGGCGCGAGCCCATAGCTCTCTAACGGCCTCGACATCCTGTGAAACAAAAGGGTAAGCAAATCTATTGCAGGAAATACAGGAAATCCTAAGTAAAAGAAGTTGGGGCAACCAGTACTTACCAACCCGCTGGCGCTTTGGCAAGTAAGTCCTCGGCAATGCCGAGTTGTCTCGCCAGGTCGACGACCTTGTCCTTGGCGACATTGTGCCCCTACTCGGTTTTTTTGCAGGAGGTGGCTGAGGTTGAAGCCACAGCAGACCACCATGTGATGAAGCTCCAGGGCCCGCATGTGGGCTTTCAAGCCATCATGGTCAAGCTAGTGCAGGGTCATGCCCTTTTAGGCCTCGGCATCCTCGCGCCCATAGAGGACGAATCCAAGTGCATAGGCATGCCCGGTGGGGGGTTGGCGATTTGTCCAGGAGGGCTGGAGGGAGGAGATGGAGACTCGGTGGGCCAGCTCCCCATTGGACCATCAGCTCGTTGGCCGAGTCCTTCCACCTTCCCCCGAAGCCAAAGAGGGGATGGCTCTTCAGCAGGCCCAGCTCGCGGGCCATGGTCTTCTCTACAGCAGGAGCGGAGGACTCGCCACCCCCTGTACTTTCCCTGATGTCTCCTTCAGAGAGCTCTCCGGTGATCCGTCTGGGGTGATCTCAAGCGAGCTCATATATTTCCATATTTGTTGTTGTTGTTGTCCTGCCTTGGAGACCACCACCGTCTTCTTCATCTTCTTTTGGGGTGGGGGTGCCTAGGCAAGCTGGACCACGCGAGGTCAGATCACCCCTTGGTAGAAGAGGGCTTGGATACTGCTAGCTCGGCAAGCTGCTGTGGCTGCCTTCTCGCGTGAGAGCGGGTCAGTCTTGACTCCCGAGACTATAAAGGGCGGATTCTCGAGAATCACATGCTCCCCTGCATGAAAAGACTTGGTTAGAAAATCATTTTGACCAGGCGAGTTCGGTAAAAGGAAAAAATGGGGAAACGTACCTTCGTTAGGGGGGAACCGGGTGGAGTGAGTCGAGGTCCCTTCGAAGGAAGGCAACCTCGAAGTCCTTGTGGAGGAAGAACTTGTGGAGCACGGCATCATTACTGGATACTGATGGGGGTCGTTAGACCTCCTCGCCCTTCTGTAGAGGTGAGTAGGGTATGTTTATGAGGTCACCCTTGATGAAGACGACCTTGGATATCTAGTTGTGATTTTTGTTTGCGATCTCGCAAACCTTGATGAACGAGCCCCCAAAGTAAGAGACTCCATCAGGCATCGCCTTGTAGGTAAAGAGCTTCTTAAAAATAGATAGATCGAACTCTATCCGCTCTCGGCAGTGGAAGCTTGGGAACGCAACCATCATGGCGATGGCGTTCGAGTTCAGCTATGCGGGCACCGCGCCGAAGTACTTGAGAATCTGGCAGATCTCCGGTCAGAGGGGAAGGCGCAACCCCACCTATAAATGTGAGATGGGGAAGGCGAGCTCGTCTGGGTAGAAGATATTTATGGCTTCGTTGTTCACCGAGAGGCACGCTTCGAAACCATGGGGCACGACTCGGCAGCAAATTCTGCGAGCTCGCGCTCGGTAGTATTCCCCCCGAAAAACAGTACTCGGCAAAATGCCGAGCACATTTGGAACGGCCATCGGCGTCAGGATGAGTCTTGACCATGCTCGCAGGAGGGTTGAAGTGTGAGTACAGGTAGTAGAAAAGGCAGCGAGAAGGGGTACGAAAACCCCAGCCCGCCGACCCCCGCGACTTGCTCTACCGCATGGCAAGCCAAGTCCAAAGAGCAGTTTATTATTCAAGTAACAAACATTGAAATCTAAAGAATGTTCTAAGTTATCACAAGCAGGGGCACAGTTCAGGAACAGGAAGTGCGGGGAGCGAATTCAAAAAAAAAGAGAGAAAGGGAAATATTCAATATGCGCGAGCTGAGGGGGTCGGAGGCAAGAACTGGTAAAACTTACCTGGCAATCTCGGCGCCCCTAGGGAAGTGCAGAGAGGGGGTAGGCTCAGTTTCTTGCCACGGCCCGGGCGATGAGTCTTTGGTGGGAGGAGGTCAAAGCCCGGGACCGGAACGGTTCCAGCGGTTCTCCCCATAATATCGGGAGCGGGAGAAGATTGTCAAGGAGGGGTGCGAGCTGGCGACTTCAGGTTCTGCGAGTCCAACCCTAGGGTCCCAAAGGGGGGGCGACGGGTCTCGCAGGCGAGTCTCCGGAGTTTTAGGCTGCGAGTTCTCGAGGGGGGTCTTAACTTGCGGTGTAGAGGCCTCGTCGTCATCCCATTGGCTATCCGGGTCGGCGGAAAGTTCGATGACGTCTTTACCCTTCTTCTTAGTGGCGGGCAGAGTGGAGGAGTCGGCCCCGTTTTCTAGGGTGGATTTCAGATCATTGAAGATGGTTCTAGCCGCCTTGTAAAGTGTTTTTTCCTTCTTGGCAGGGTTGGATTCTGACAGGCCGCTCGGCGGGATGCTAAGGGAAATGCCGGTCAAGCCGGCAACACGGGCAGAGGCAGCCTCGCGAGCTCGGTCAAGCCTCTATTGGATCTCTTTGGAGATAGGCATCTTGGCAAGGTTAGAGCAAAGGGAATAGCAAAGGTCACCCAGGTACGCAAGCGTATATATATTTCCGCAGGTGGACCCCAACCCAAGATTTCTTTTAGCACCTGTCGCACTCGCCGAATCCTGTTGGGTTGGATGATTCTTACTGAGTTTGCATCAACCTCGCAAAGAGCAAGGATTGTGTACAACCCCGTATCCTGCGAGTAAGTTCGGCTGGAGACAGACCGGCCGGATCGAGCAGTCCAAGTCCTGGGCGAGCACCTAAGGGGGGAGGAGTTCGGCAGCCCCCTAACTCACCCAGGCGGGGCGGAGTATTGGAGGGGAGAGCGGAGCAGAAGGGCTCGCACTTGCCCCAGGGGGGCTCAGCAAGCGGCAGGCGAGTAGGTCCAGTCGGGACGGTACTCGCCAAGGTCCAGGGAGAGGAGGCGAGTGCCAGCGTTATCGAGCATTCGCCGCCCCGGGCGAGTAGAGGTCTCAGGGACCACTCGCCCAATGATCTATGATGTTTTTTACCATTTTGCCCCCGCTGGCCTGCCCATAGACTTCCAGAACAGCGTAGTTACGTTGTTAGCAGGCCAACCTGGACTGCACATAGCTGTTTGGAACAGCGAAAGTTGGCTATTTGCAGGCCATTTCCAAAAAAACTATAAATAGACTCAAGGGGGTACCTCAGAAGGCATGCTTACTTGTGCCTCAGTCTTCTAACGCTTTCTGAGGTATACTTAGCTCGGCATTTGGCTATGGAGTGGAAACGCTCTAAGATCTTCTGGATATGTGGTGGGTCCTTCACGACGAGCCCATGGGTCTATTCCTAGTTCTTTTTCCTTAGTTATTTGGCTCGTGAGAGAGAAGTGTGCGATCACCCCTTCTCCAAGGGTGAACTCCACATAGACCAAATTCTCGGTTTCAACACTACAAGGTGCAACTAAAGTAAATATCAGATTCAAAAAAATCAGTGGACCTTAAAACGGTCAAAACGTGTAGAACTCGTTGCAGAATTGTAAAACTCGCCTCCTCAGAGCCGAGATGCCTCCTTGGAACAAAGATATCTCCTCAGAGCCGAGATGTCTCCTTGGAAAGAAGATGCCCCTCGGAACAGAGATACCTTCTCGAAACAGAGATGCCTCCTTGAAACGGAAAAGCCTTGTTGGAATGAAAATGCCCCCATTGAAACAAAGAAGCCTCCTTGGAACGGAGATGGGGTTGTGGATAGAGGAACTTGTTTATAGTTCTCTTTAATTCCACACTTATTCCTTTTTTTTATTCTTGCATTTTATTTACACATTTCCTTTATTGCACTTTATTTACTGCAATTTACTAGTGCTTTCATTTTCGCACCTTTGTTTTGGGTCCTGCTCTGATATGTGGTTTAGCTTGTTATGGTCATTAGTTATGGTTAATTTTAAGACAGAGCATTCCTCCAAAGCAAATCATAAATAATGAGCTCACTTGATCACTAAGCTCCTTCTTTAAAGTTTAGTGGTATGTGTAATGCCCCGAAACTCAAAAGAGGGATGGACAGCATTTGAAGCCAAGTTTGGGGTCTAGTAAGGGTCACACAGCCTGGGACACGGGCGTGTCCAGGGCCGTGTCATGCTCGGGTTGTTAGCCGGGCTGTGTCGGGTGAGGAATACAGCCTGAATCACAGGCATGTTCTGGTTGACACGGGCGTGTCAAAATTGACACGGGCGTGTCGAGAACCCGTGTCCTATTCGGGATGTTTTGGTTCTGTGTCGAGTGAGGAACACGCCTCGCAACACGGGCGTGTACCGATTGACACGGGCGTGTCTAAGCCTGTGTCCTATTCGGGAGTGACGATTTTAGCGTCGATTGGGGCACACATCCCATGACACGGGCGTGTATATGGTTGACACGGGCGTGTCCCAAGACGTGTCACAGGCCATATCATGTTCTGTATTTCCTGGTTTATGGTGAGTGTGGAACACAGCCTTGGACATGGGCGTGTAACAAGCAGTGTTCGGCCTAGGAAATATTTTTTAAGTGCGAATCGTGGTCGTTCGTTTCCTTCTAATGGGATCTAATGGTCCAGAGAGGTCCTTGATGAGATAAGTCCGGTAATAGGGATTAAAACCCTCATTCCTCATCAAGCTTTCTCTTTCTAAAGCTTTAGAGAGAGGGGAGAGCAAGGAAGAAGGAGAAGGAGAGATCCGGCCGCCGGAGGAGCTTCGGAGCCTCGATTCTCGATCTGAGTCCAGATCTAAGGGGGCGAGACCGTTGCGGTGCTTTTCATCCTTCTAGATCTCCATGGAACCAAAGAGAACGTCAAGGGTAACGATTCTCTTCTTAGATATGTGAAGTACTCTTCCTTTTTGCATAGGAAACTCCCTCCCGCGAGTGAGCGGTGAGTGCGAGGTATTCCTTCGGGTAGACATGAATAGTCCCCGTTGTTTTGCATATAGAGACCGGAATCGAAGTACAGACATAGGCATGGTGTGTGAAGCCTACCCGAACAACTTGGTCTGGATCGGTGATGTTTCATTATGCATGAATAGTCGGAGAAGACTCCACGTCGATGGTTGTTTTCAGGTTTTTTACGCGGTAGATTACAGCAGGGAGCCTTGGGGACTAACTCTAAGGTGCACCTGGAAAACTGGGCAGAAGCGTATTTCTGCCATCTTGGTGGCCTGGGAGAAAACTTGCACATAACTGGGTTATGTAAAATTTGTGTGATCGATTTGGGACTCGGGGAAGCTTGACCCGCGCCTATGGCTTAAAATGATGTGGCGGTGTGAGCAACGGGTTAGGCGGAATCGTACCCGCTCTATGTGGTTCGGTTAAAGCGACCTAAGGTATGTGGTACTTACTGTTGGCATAGGTGGAGGGTCTTAGGCTTAGGCCGAAAAGACTATAATTCTCACAAGGTTTTCCATCCTGGCGGCAGTGGTGAGACCACAGATTTTACCGGGTTCACCGAGAATGTGCCCTGAGAGCACGGGGTGTGTGGTCGTCCGTGCCTACACCTGTGGTGTATTGTGTTAATGATGTACTTACAATTTAATCGTTGGATTATACTAATGCAATGCAGGGAAGGAGCACCGCCGCCCCGATCTAGGGGCGGGGTCATTATAATTTGGTTAGCTTTAGCTGACCGTTGCTTTTGTTTTCCACCGTTGCGGTGGATTGTTGCTTGCAGGTGCTACAGAGTCTAGTGGAAAATAGCGTGTCGAAGCCCTTGTTGCTGATCCGGCCCTCGAAGGCCTTTGCGAATGTTTACTTTTATTCTCATGTGTGACCGGCCTGTGTGTCGATGTTTGGAAGACACTATTTATTTAAAGTAAACTCATGTAAGGCCATAAGGCCAAGTACTTTGTGTATTTGTACGCTCATTCTGATTTTGGGTATTTTAGAGGACATTCATGCTGTGTTTTGGGTTCTTTTCTTTGCAACATTTAAAACTTTTCAAGTAGCGCCTTCAGAAAACCCGCATTCTGAGGCAAGTAGCGCACCGAATGATATGGCTACAACCCCTCCTTCGGCAGAAATCATAAGATTGGTGGTTGAAGAGGTGTTCGCTATGATAAATGCCCAGCCTGTAAGGCAAATGCAGTAGACTGCCCCTATTGTGGAGCAGGTACCTCTTCAAGCAGCAGAACCGAGAAGGGTTGAACAAGCGGTAGTGGAGCCGTTGATTCCTAGAAGAGCGACTGAAAAGCAGCTCAAACATGTTATGGGCTTCAATCCTCCGGTGTATTCGGGGATTGGAACCCCATCTCAAGCTGAGCATTGGCTCTCCCGAGTAAAGAGAGTCTTGGAAGCTATGGAAATGGAGGAGTGGCAAAAAACCACCATAGCCACTTTCCTATTGGATGGTGATGCAAGGTTGTGGTGGGAAGGTTTAGAGCTACACCAATTGGGGGGAAGGCCACTCACGGATGTCTCGATGGAGGAATTTTCGAGACTATTCCTTGCAAGGTACCTTCCCTCGCCTCAGAGGATCGCGATGGAGAATGAGTTCCAGAAGTTGATGCAAGGAGATAGTAGCGTGGACGAGTACCTCTACGAATTTACATGGTTGGGTAAGTACGCTAGCTCTACATTCGTTGATGAGGAGCGTAAGACAAACCGGTTTTATGAGGGTCTGCGGGATGACCTAAGGCTACTACTCTCGGGGCCTATGACGCAGGGGTTTCTAACCTTGGTCAACATGGCCCAATCGTTGGAGAAAGATCTGAGGAATGTACAAGCGAAGAAAGACTCTAATGCAAAGAGGACAGAGTTCAAGGTGCCGACTACCTCAAAGTCTGGGTTTCGTAAGTTTAATAAGAAGGCTAGGACTTCGGGTCAAGCCCCTTCTTCTGGTGCATCTGGGGCGACTACAGGCCGAACCCCGGGCGTATGCTACAATTATGGGAAGCTGGGGCATTTTGCCTGATATTGCTGGAGCAGACACCCAAAGTCCGAGAGGAAGCCGGGAGCAACGTATGAGGAGAAGGGCAAAGCGGTGGAGTCAACCGTATCACACTATGCTCAAACCCAGCATAGGGTTTACAACCTTGGCCAGTAGGAGGCCATAAAGCAAGATGATGTGGTGACAGGTACGGTTTAAATTTATAGCAGTTTAGCTTCAAATACTTGTTACCTTGTGCATGTTAGCTTACTACTGCTTGTACTAGGCTTTGTTTTTATTTTTGATAATCTGGCGAGAGCACTCTTCGATAAGGGAGCTTCGCACTCCTTTTTGTCCGAAGGATTTATATCACGCATCGGAGTACCTTCTTCAATGGCAAAGGACAAATTGGATGTGTTGTTGCCAAATGGGTGTTCAATGCACACGGATAGAGTCTTTTGCGTAAAGATACGGATTGGGAGTCAAGAGTTCGACTTGGAAGCATCGTTACTGCCGTTGGTGGAGTTCGATGTAATTTTTGGTATGGATTGGCTCTCGGAGCAGCAGGAATATATTGATTGCAACCGCAAGGAGGTCAAATTGGGAACTGGTCGTGAGACGACATTTGCGGGCTTGAAAGGGGCGAACAAGACTTTGATGTCTACACTTCAGGTGGTTAAGGTAGTTCGTGCTGGTGCAGAGCTATTTTTCACACTAGTGGAGACTTCGAAACCTAAGCCTAGTTTGGACGGTATCCCGGTTGTATCCGGGTATCCTGATGTGTTCCTCGACGATCTCCCTGGAGCCCCACCGCAGCGAGAGATTGACTTCACAATTAAGCTAGTGCCATGTATCAAACCAATGTCACGCTCTCTGTATCGGTTAGTGCCTAAGGAGATGGCGGAACTAAAGGTTCAACTTGAAGAGCTGTTGGAACAGGGTTATATGCGTACAAGTTCGTCGCCTTGGAGCGCACCGGTCCTTTTTGTTAAGAAGAAGGATGGAAGTTTGCGACTCTGTATAGATTATCAAGAGCTGAATAAGTTGACTGAGAAGAATAAGTATCCGATCCCAAGGATTGATGATTTGTTCGATCAATTAGTTGGGTCATCGGTGTACTCAAAATTGGATCTTAAATCTGGATATTATCAGTTGAGAATAAGAGAAAGTGATATCCCCAAGACAGCTTTCAGCACGAGGTATGGGTATTATGAGTTTACCGTCATGCTATTTGGGCTGACTAATGTGTCATCCGTGTTTATGGATCTGATGAACAGAATGTTCAGAGAGTACCTGGACCACTTCGTGATAGTCTTTATCAGCGACATATTGGTGTACTCGCAGTGCGAAGAGGATCACTTCAAGCATCTGCACTTGGTGTTGGAGACGCTGAGGAGGAACCAACTGTACGCCAAGCTCTCCAAATACGAGTTTTGGTTATCCTTGATAGCGTTCCTTGGTCACATAGTTAGTGGAGAGGGAATTGCGGTGGATCCGACGAAGATAGTTGCGATACGGGAGTGGCCTGTGCTGTCTATGGTAGCGGAAGTCCAGAGTTTTCTGGGGCTTGCTAGCTATTACAGGCACTTCGTAGTGAACTTCTCGCGGATAGCATTACCCCTCATGACTTTGACGAGGAAAGTTCAGAAGTTTGTTTGGATGCTTGAGTGCGCACAAGCTTTCGAAGAACTGAAGAGACGGTTGACCACGGCGCATGTTCTATGTTCGCCGAGTGGGACCGAAGGTTTTGAGATCTACAGTGATGCTTCGGGCAGTGGTTTGGGTTGCGTTCTACTACAGCATGGGAGTGTAATAGCTTATGGCTCGCGTATATCTACACCGATCACAAGAGCCTGAAGTACTTGTTGTATCAAAAGGATCTAAACATGTGGCAGCGGAGATGGATGGAGATCCTGGGGGACTACACATTTAAGATATATTATGTATTTGGTAAAGGCAATGTGGTGGCGGATGCGTTGAGTCGCAGGGCTCCCGCATAGGTCAACTGGTTGTCGGTTCATGACGAGCGTTTGATTCGAGATTTGGAGGAATTGGAGATCTCTTGTGTGGATAAGAAGACTAGTGTCAAAGCACAGCTGAACTGGACATAGGTGCAGTATGACCTTATTGATAGGATTCGGCAGGCTCTAGTTTTTGATAGCAACATGAAGTAGATCATGGATGAGGCTTTGGATGGGTCAAATTCCCAGTTTGGTTTTGTTGATAGACTGTTATGGAAGGATAGTCGTCTGTGCATCCAAAACGTGGGTAAACTGCTGGAGGAATTGATGTACGAGGCTCATCATATCAAGTACTCGATTCACCCAGGGAGCAAGAAAATGTATCGTGATATGAAAAAGTTATTCTGGTGGCCAGGACTTAAGAAGGACGTAGAACTTTATGTGGCAAAATATCAAACATGTGCCTTGGTGAAGGCAAAATGCCAGAAGCCTGGAGGTTTCTTTAAGTCCTTACCGATCCCGAAGTGGAAGTTCGACGATATTTCAATGGATTTTGTGCATGGGTTACCAAGGTCGTAGAAGGAAAACGACGCCATCTGGGTGATCGTAGATCAACTGACGAAAGTGTCGCACTTCATTCCGAATAGGAAGGATGATTCAGTGGATAAACTGGCAAAACTCTATGTGGATAACATTATTCGACTACACGGTGTGCCCCGCAGCATCGTGAGTGACCGAAATGGGTGGTTCATGTCCAATGATTGGAGGTTGGTGCAACAATTGTTGGGTACCAAGCTGAGTTTCAGCACGGCTTTTCATCCGCAGACGGATGGTCAGGTCGAGAGAGTCAACAGGATGATGGAGGACATGTTTCGCATGTGTGTCTTGGATTTCAGGAAGCAGTGGGAATATCACCTGTACTTGGTGGAATTTGCTTATAACAACAGCTACCAAGCAAGTATTCAAATGGAGCCCTTCGAGGCCCTATACGGTAGAAAATGTCGCACGTCATTATCGTGGTTGGAAATGGGTGAGTCGAAGCTATACAAACGACAAGAGGTGGAAGATGCCACTTCATTGGTACGAACTATACGATAACTACTGCTGATTGATCAGGACAGGAAGGCTAAATACTATAATGTCAAGCATCAGAACGTTGAGTTCGCTGTTGCCTACTGGGAATACTTAAAGATTAAGCCGTTCAAGGGTGTTTTACGGGTATGACGCTTGAAGAAGCTAAGCCTGAGGTACCTTGTACCGTTTGAGGTTCTGTAGCATATTGGTGAAGCAGCTTATCGACTGAAGCTATCAGTGGAATTGAGTGGTCTACACGACGTATTCCATATATCAGTGTTGTGGAAGGCAGTGCAAGAGCCATCACAAGTTGTTGTGGCCGATAAAGTACCCATCAATAATGGGTTGACGACAAAGATCAAACCCATTTGCATTGAGGACTTTGAAGTCAAGCGACTTCGTAACAAGGACATCAGGATGGTCAAAGTCCGTTGGGACAATTGCGGTCGGGAGGAGCTCTCGTGGTAGCCAGAGCAGACCATACTTGAAGAGTATCCCGAGTTATTCCACTCAGGTATCATTTTGTTTTGTGTATCTTTTCCTTTTTGTAATTTCGGGACGAAATTCTTTTAAGAGGGAGAGAATTGTAACGCCCCGAAACTCAAAAGAGGGACGGACAGCATTTGAAGCCAAGTTTGGGGCCTGGTAAGGGTCACATGTCTTGGGACACAGGCATGTCCAGGGCTGTGTCCTGCTCAGGCTATTAGTCGGGCTGTGTCGGGAGAGGAACATGGCCTGGATCACAGGCGTGTTCTGGTTGACACGGGCGTGTCAAAATTGACACAGGCGTGTCGAGAACCCGTGTCCTATTCGGGATGTTTTGGTCCTGTGTCGAGTGAGGAACACGCCTCGCAACACGGGCATGTACCAATTGATACGGGCATGTCAAAGGTTGATACGGGCGTGTCTAAGATCGTGTCATGTTCGGGATGCGATGGTTTCAGCGTCGATTGGGGCAGACGGCCCATGACACGGGCGTGTCCATGGTTGACACGGGCATGTCCCAAGCCGTGTCACAGGTCGTGTCATGTTCTGTATTTCCTGGTTTACGGAGAGTGTGGAACACGGCCTTGGACACGTGCGTGTCACAAGCCGTGTTCGTCCCAGAAAATTGGTTTTAAGTGCGAATCGTGGCCGTTCGTTTCCTTCTAATGGGATCTAATGGTCCAAAGTAGTCCTTGCTGAGATAAGTCCTGGAATAGGGATTGAAACCCTCATTACTCATCAAGCTTTCTCTTTCTAAAGCTTTAGAGAGAGGTGAGAGAAAGGAAGAAGAAGAAGGAGAGATCCGGCCACCGGAGGAGCTTCAGAGCCCCGATTCTCAATCCGATTCCAGATCTACAGAGCCGAGGCCATTGCGGTGCTTTTCATCCGTCTAGATCTCCATGGCACCAAAGAGAAACTCAAGGGTAACGATTCTCTTCTTGTACATGTGAAATCTTCTTCCTTTTTGCATAGGAAACTCCCTCCCGCGAGTGAGCGGTGAGTGCGAGGTATTCCTTCGGGTAGACATGAATAGTCCCCGTTGTTTTGCATGTAGAGTCTGAAATCGAAGTACGGACATAGGCATGGTGTGTGAAGCCTACCCGAAAAAGTTGTTCTGTATCAGTGATGTTTCATTATGCATGAATAGACGGAGAAGACTCCATGTCGATGGTCGTTTTCGGGTTTTCTACGCGGTAGATTGCAACAGGGAGCCTTGGGGACTAACTCCTAGGTGCACCCGGAAAACTAGGCAGAAGCGTATTTCTGCCATCTTGGTGGCCTGCGAACCAACTTGTGTGATCGATTTGGGACTCGGGGAAGCTTGACCTGCGCCTATGGCTTAAATTGACGTGGTAGTGAGAGCAACGCGTTAGGCGGAACCGTACCCGCTCTATGTGGTTCGGTTAAAGCGACCTAAGGTACGTGGTACTTACCGTTGGCATAGATGGAGGGTCTTAGGCTTAAGCTGGAAACACTATAATTCTCACGAGGTTTGTTGTCCTGGCGGCGGTGGTGAGACCACGGATTTTACCGAGTTCACCGAGAATGTTCCCTAAGAGCACGGTGTCTGTGGCCGTCCATGCCTACACCTGTGGTGTATTGTGCTAATGCTGTACTTACACTTAAATCGTTGGATTATACTAATGCAATGCAGGGAAGGAGCACCGCCGCCCCGATCTAGGGGCGGGGTCGTTATAATTTGGTCAGCTTTAGCTAATCATTGCTTTTTGTTTGCCACCGTTGCGGTGGATTGTTGCTTGCAGGTGCTGCGGAGCCTAGTGGCAAAATAGCGGGCTGAAACCCTTGTTGCTGAGCCGGCCCTCGAAGGCCTTTGCAAATGTTTACTTTTATTCTCATGTGTGACCTTCTTGCGTGCCGATGTTTGGAATACACTATTTGTTTAAAGTAAACTCATGTAAGGTCATAAGGCCAAATACTTTGTGTATTTATACGCTCATTCCTATTTTGGGTATTTTAGTGGACATTCATATTGTGGCTAGGGTTCTTTTCTTTACAACATTTAAAATGCTTCTGCTAGATTGTGCTCTGTGTAGGACGTGTTTTATTAGAAGGATGTTTTCATTGAGTAACCCTTCGGTCTGTCTGTGGTATATGGCGTCGGGCCCCATCCGGACCTACAACTATATGTTATGTGACGGATAGGGGTGTTACTGTATGATCAATCCACATGTAATACAATTGTCTTCCAGAATTATTTCATATCAAGTTAGGTAAGCCATCGCAAACCCGGAAGGTGCGAGTTGGTTTCCTTATTGAAATTCTTATAAATTGATTTGCGATAAAAGTGGCGGGTGTGTCATGTCCATAGATTGTTCGTACTGGTATGAGAAGTTTGAAAACTATAGGCAACTAGGAGAAGTGTACCCCGGGAGCTTGACCATGTTTAATGCCCCCGTCGGTTCCCTCCGCTGGTTAGTCAGATTTTTTTATCATCTGATATCACTCACATTTAGGAGTACACTTAGTTTTACATTGGGGCCTGGGTAGTGCAGTACGACCACACCCTAAAGTGGAGAGACTGGACACATTCATCGGTTTGACACATCTGTGAGACCCGTAGGGTTTGCTACAATACTGGAAGAGAAACTTTCAAACTATGTCGACATAGGGAGGTTTTGTAGGTTGTGAGCACTGTAGGATCTTGTGGCTCCCTTAGAGGGGGGGGTGAATAAGGGCTCTATTAAAATGATAATTTTTTCAAATATTTGTAATCTAAAACACAAAGTTGATGACTAATGTTTGAATGAAAAAAAAAAGTTTATTTCATCAACAAGAAAAGTAGAAAATGATTTCAATGAAGCTTGAAATCAAGGCTTACAATAATAAAAATCTCTTGACTTTTTCACCAGTCCTTCTCCCAAGAACCGGTAGGCTATATCCAATATCTCCCTAGATATGGCCACTAGCCTCCCCCTAAATCAAACCTATGATCTAGACATTGCACACAAGGCGGTGATTTACTTCTAGGCCACACAAGGACCTAGACACCACATACAAGGTAGTGATTTGCCCCTAAGCCACACAAGGACTTAGACACCACACACAGGATGGTGATTTTCCCTTCCCAATTACAAAGTACAAAGTGAAAATGAAAGTACAACAGTAAAAACTCAAAAACTCCCTCAAACACGAGCTCTGAAGATGATGGTGGACAGTTGAGAAGATCTCCAATCTAGAATGCACGGACGTATCTCCTTTGCTCTTCGAGATTTCACTGGACCATGGGAGTTCGTCTGGAAACGGAGATGACTGGCACAAAAAATCCCCTGGGAATCAAGGCTCTGGTTGTTCTTTTTTTTGTCCCTGAAATTCTTGGTCGTATATATCTTTTCATGCTATCGCCTGCGGTAGAGTTAATGCCCCGCGATAGCTAAAAACTCATTGGCTTGACACGTGGCACACGTTGCGCAGTTTTTTAGATCTGAGTGGAGAACGTGACGATCGTGGGCTATCGCGCGGCGACAGCGATATCGCCCCGCGATAACGCTGAGATATGACTTCATGCGCGGCAACATGCAGATCATGGCCGACGTCAGCAGTAACTGTCTACGCTATCGCTCGCGATAGCGTTATCGCCCGTGATAGTGAGATTTTCCTTTTCTTCAATGTTCTTCAATCCTTAGTACTTGTAAACCTGTTATCCCTGCACATTATACCACTCATACCAAGATCAAATACATTCGGGATTTGTTATTTTCAAACCAAGAAATGCGGAACGCATGCTCCAACAATCTGCCTCTTTTGATAATAACAAATCCACTAAGAAAGAAATTATGTGAGATCAATAAAATGTGAAACAATTCAGATAAATATGATGAATCAAAGTGCATAAGTATAGATAGATAATAGACTCCCCCTATATAAAGACTTTCCTTCCAAAGATTACAAAGAATGATTACTCCCCCTAAATGTACTAATCAATTGAGTACTTGATTCTTGATTTCTTACTTAATTCTCTCCCTTTTGCTATTAGTAAAAGAAGGCGGGGGTATGGAAGGGAAAATATAAGAAAGAATATGAAGTGAGTTGCGAAGGCGGAAGCTTAAAGAAGTGAGAGATGAGTAACAGAAATTGGAACTAAGAGGAGTGGGATATCAATATTAATACCCATGGAATAGTTTTAAAATAAAATTTGGAATGTAATCATATAAAAAATATATCACGTGGAAAAAATTAATTTAAAAGTGGAATTTAAACATTGAAAAACGTCATGTCAAGATATCTAAAGTAGTAGAATTGATGAAATAGAAGAGAAGAACTATTTCCGGTTCAATTCTCATGAGAAGAAATTTTATAAAAGATAATGATGTGTACATGTGAAGAGTGATAAAGTATACATATTTCTTAAAGGCATGCGGAAACAATTCCACTCAATTACTAGTCACCATAGATATAGGTAGATATCGATAGCATGACAACTTTAGAACAATGTTCAAAGAACTTATAAACTAACAATCACACATGTACGAGGTATTTTATCCTGATAATCATCCAAAAATTTAGTGTAACACAAGAAACAAGTGTGTAAATAGGTATTATATAAATTGATAAAAGAATTGCTGAAAAATTCATTATCGCCAGCGGTAGCGATACCGCGCGGCGATATCGGTTTTTGTTATAAAAGGCGAAAAAGCGAATAGGCCTGTCACATATGCGCATTTGACCGACCCTGGACCAGGCTGCTTCGTCTAGTTCCGTCGATACCCTCAAGAACTCCAGAAGGTATGTTTAGATCTCTCTTTAGTTTTGTGTTTTTCTCAAAAGAAAATTAGATCTTGACTCTAGATGATGAAAGAAGATAGATCTATGAATTTTTTTTTAATTTTGGTCATACATTTTATAAGAAAAATATTTTGAAGAAAATGTATGATGATCATTCAAATTTTCCACAAATGAGGAATCATAGGAGGTAGATCTTAGGAATTTGTTTAATTGTAGAAATTATAACTCAAGGTGAAGAGTAGATCTACACGAAATGTTGAATGTCAAGCCCAAATCTAAAAGAAGGTTTATGATTTTAAAAAGTAAATTGAAAAAAAAATAAGGAATAATAAATAAAATGTTGATAAATAGTTCATTTTCAGATTTTTACAGATAGAACATCAAGTAATCATGGAACTTAAGATTTATAGAGAGAATCATGCAAAGAGAATAAAATTTTGCATTATCGCCCGGCGATAGTAATGTCGTCGGCGATAGTGAAAAATTCGTATAAATCAATTTCTTGACTTAACATGATTTTTGAATGTTTTTTTTCAGGAAATGGCATCATCATCCCGTGCAAGAAAAAGCACCAGCCGCAACCCACACGCATCATATCAAACGTATCCCGAGAATTGAGAATGCGTCTATTGGTGTTGCTAAACTTTTGGATGAATCATTGCCACCGCATATCTATGAATTACTTGTGGAGGCAGGTATAATGTCTCTCATTATACCAAACCTTTTTTCCTCTATGTTTGTAAGGGATTTTTATAACAACTTGGAAGACCCTAAATATACTGGTTTGAATGGAGGAGTAAGGTCAAAAATCTGAGTTGAAATAGACATTACACATGCTGATTTAAGACGGGAGTATAATCTTGCCACTTGTGAAGACAATTTTATGGACATTGTAGAGAATTACCGAAAAGATCGTGATTGGAGAATATTGAATCAAGTCCTTCATGGGAAGGAAAATAGGAGTTTAATTCAAGATATCTCATCACTGACTCGCAATGCATTTGTAGTGCAAGATATATTAAGAAACACGGTTATGTTGAAATCCGGTGATACAAGGAAGATCACGGCTCAATTGAACTTAGTGACGTACTATGTATTAGAACGAGTCAAGTTTGATGTTGCTGACTTTGTGTTATCCATCATAAGTGTTAGAAACGAACTAAAACAAACCGAAAAGAGTATAACTGAAACTTTATTATCAGAAAAAGGTACCTATTACAAAGGAATGCCCTCCCTTATATAGAATGGAGGAGAGATGAGAGAATACAAATAAGATATGTGGGACTAAAAATTTACAGGACTAAGCGGACTGTACAGAACAAACCGCACAAGCCGCGCGGTTAGACAGAAGGGCTAACCGCACGGCTACCACCAGAGAAAGAGAGAGACCGCAAGGGGAGACCGCCTGAGAGCTCGGCAACCAGACAGTAACAGCACAGCAATCAAACCGCTAACGGGAAACCGCCAGACCGCGCGGTCTCTAACCCGCCAAGACAGACCGCCAGACCGCCCGGTCTCTAACTTCAACACTCCCCCTCAAGCTGGAGCATATATATCGATCATGCCCAGCTTGTCACAAATATGATGAAACGAGGCGGAAACTGGCTTGGTGAAGATGTCAGCCAGCTCTTTATCAGAAGTGACAAAGGGAGTGCAAATTTGTTCCTTTAAGATCTCTTCACGAATGAAATGACAGTCGACCTCAATGTGCTTGGTTCTTTCATGGAAGACCGGATTTTTGGAGATGTATATGGCAGCCTTGTTATCACAGAACATAGGTAGCGGATGGTTGTAGACCTCTCCTAAATCCAGCATTAGAGCTCGTAGCCATTTTAGCTCACAAGTGGTCGACGCCATACTCCGATACTCTGCTTCAGCACTGGATCTGGAAACAACAGACTGCTTCTTGCTCTTTCAGCTTACCAGATTACCCCCAACAAAGGTGCAGAAACCGGAGGTAGACTTGCGATCCCATTTGTCATCAGCGTAACTCGCATCTGAGTAAGCTTCAACCCTCAGATGACCATTCTTCTGGAAAATCAATCCTTTCCCAGGTGCGGCTTTGACGTACTCCAAGATCCGTAAGGCGGACTGCAGATGACACTCTCTGGGAGCTTGCATAAATTGACTCACCTTGCTAACAGCATAGGAAATGTCGGGTCTGGTCACTGTGAGATATATGAGCTTACCAACAAGACGTCTGTACCTCATAGTATCTGAAAGAAGAGGCGAATCATCTGTCCAGGTTTTGTCTTCTCCAACAGCCATGGGACATCGAGCAGGTTTGGCCCCAGTCAATCCTGCATCTTTTAAAAGATCAACGGCATACTTACGCTGGGAGAGGACTAAGGAATTGGGATTCCGAGAGATTTCGATCCCCAAAAAGTACTTTGGAGAGCCCATATCTTTCGTGACCAGATGTTGACGAAGATGCTGCTTTATCAAGGCTACCCCTTCCTGGTCATCGCCAGTGAGAAGAATATCATCAACATACACTGCAAGAACCACCGGTCCCGAGGAGGTTTTGCGAGTAAATAGAGAGTGATCGGCAGAGCTGCGCACAAAACCAACGGCCGCCACGATGCCGCTGAACTTGTCAAATCAAGCTCGAGGGCTCTACTTGAGGCCATAAATTGCCTTCTTCAGCCGGCATACTTGTGTCTCCCCCTGAGCAACATACCCAGGAGGTTGCTCCATGTAGACGGCCTCCTGAAGATCGCCATAAAAGAAGACATTCTTTACATCCAGCTGGGAAATCGGCCAATCCTTATTGACCGCCACAGAGAGAAGAACCCGTATAGTGCTGAGACGAGCTACGGGAGAGAAGATGTCAAAGTAATCAACCCCATAGGTCTGAGTAAAGCCCTTAGCAACAAGGCGAGCTTTATAACGGTCCACAGTGCCATCCGGGGCAAATTTCACCACAAAGACCCAGCGACAGCCGACAACATCAGTACCAAAGGGAGGAGGAACAAGAGTCCAGGTACCCCGCTCCGTTAGGGTGGCCATTTCCTCATCCATGGCCATCTTCCAGTGAGGAATAGCAAGGGCCTCCTGGTAGGAGCGGGGCGTGGCAGTGGCGGAGATAGCTAGAGCAAAGGCCCTGCGAGAAGGGGTGAGACGATCATATGAAACAACAACAGTAAGAGGGTGTAGGGTACACGTCCGCACCCCTTTGCGAAGAGCTATAGGAAGATCCAGGTCAGCAGGTTCCTCGGCATCCGGAGCATCTGTGGCAGAGAGAGCTGGCCCGGGAGTAGAGAGCGACGGCGGCGGAGATGCGGGAGACAGGAGTGGAGAAGAGGGAGAGAGAGATGGAAGAAGAGGAGTGGACGGGGGCGGAGTAGGGGTGAATATCGTAGTGGGAGACGAGAGACAAAGGGAACAGCAGGAGAATCAGAGGCTGGGAGAAGAGGAGGGGAGTCATCCGAGAAGTAGGAGGTATTCTCGAAGAAGGTGACGTCAGCAGAAACGAACTGCTTACGAAGGATGGGATCAAAGCAACAATAACCTTTTTGAGTGGTGGAGTACCCCAGAAAGATACATTTGGTGGAGCGAGGAGATAGCTTATCACGGGTGGCAGAAGGGGCATGCACAAAGGCAGTGCATCCAAATTGTGCGAATAGACCAAAAACAGTCCGGAAACTGGAGTAATGGAAATTTTATTATCCAAAAACTAACTATTACAATGGTATAGCCTCCCTTATATAGAATGGAGGAGATGAGATAGAGTAGAGATACCCAATGTGGGACTAAATACAGAAATACAGCATATACAAAGCTAACCGCCTAACCGCCTAACCGCGCGGTTAGTAAGACTACTAACAGCTCGGTTACCACCAGGAGACGAGCCGACGACCATCGATATCCCAGAGAGTAACCGGCTAACCGCCCGGTTACCAAACCGCCATGCCAACCCGCTGTCGCTGCTCAGATATCAGACCGCCAGAGACAACCCGCCAACCCGCGCGGTTAACAAACCGCCCGGTCTTTAACCGCCTGTCCGCCCAGGCCTATACAGCAACACTCCCCCTCAAGCTGGAGCATATATGTCGATCATGCCCAGCTTGCTGCAAATGTGGAAAAAGGAAGCGGATACAGGCTTTGTGAAGATATCTGCTAACTCTTTCTCTGACGTAACAAACGGAGTGCAAATCTGGTTCTTCAACACTTCTTCCCGAATGAAGTGACAGTCAACCTCTATGTGTTTTGTCCGCTCATGAAAGACCGGGTTCTTGGAAATGTAGATGGCCGCCTTGTTGTCGCAAAACATGGGAAGCGGATAGTTGTAGACCTCTCCTAAATCCAGCATGAGAGCCCGCAACCATTTCAACTCGCACGTGGTAGACGCCATACTTCGATATTCTGCTTTCGCACTAGATCTGGAGACAACGGATTGCTTCTTGCTCTTCCAGCTAACCAGATTTCCTCCAACAAACGTGCAAAAGCCTGATGTCGACTTGCGATCCCCTTTGTCGTCCGCATAGCTAGCATCGGAGTACGCTTCAACTCTCAAATGACCATTCTTCTGAAAGAGGAGACCTTTCCCAGGAGATGACTTTATATACTCCAGAATTCTTAGAGCGGATTGAAGATGACATTCCCTAGGAGACTGCATAAACTGGCTGACCTTTCCTACTGCATAAGAGATGTGTGGTCTGGTCACCGTGAGGTAAATGAGTTTGCCAACAAGACGCCGATACCTCGTAGTGTCCGATAGAGGAGGTGATTCGTCAGTCCATGTTTTGTCTTCTCCAGGAGCCATGGGACACCGAGCAGGTTTGGCGCCCGTCAATCCTACCTCTTTCAATAAGTCAAGAGCATACTTACGTTGGGAGAGAACCAAGGAGCACGGTTTCTGAGAGATTTCAATTCCCAAGAAGTATTTTGGAGGACCCATATCCTTCGTGACAAGGTGTTGGCGGAGATGGACCTTCGTCAAGGCTACACCAGCTTGGTCGTCGCCAGTAAGAAGTATGTCATCCACATAAACGGCTAGCACAACCAGACCTGAGGATGTCTTGCGAATGAACAAGGAGTGATCCGACGAACTCCTTGTGAAACCGATTGCCCCAACTATGCTACTGAACTTGTCGAACCATGCCCGAGGACTCTGCTTTAGACCATAGATGGCCTTTTTCAACCGGCATACTCGAGTCTCCCCCTGAGCAACATACCCAGGAGGTTGCTCCATGTAGACATCCTCATGAAGATCACCATAGAGGAAGGCATTCTTGACATCCAACTGGGAAATGGGCCAATCCTTGTTGACTGCCACCGATAGAAGAACTTGAATAGTGCTGAGACGAGCAACTGGAGAGAACGTGTCGAAGTAATCAACACCGTAAGTCTGGGTAAATCCCTTGGCCACAAGACGGGCCTTGTACCGGTCGACACTGCCATCCGGACGGAACTTGATGACAAAGACCCAGCGACATCCAACCACATCCGTGCCAAAAGGAGGAGGTACAAGAGTCCAAGTGCTTCGCTCAGAGAGAGTAGCAATTTCTTCATCCATGGCCGCCTTCCAGTGAGGAACACCAAGGGCTTCCTGGTAGTTGCGAGGAGTGGAAGTCGCTGAGATGGCTAGGGCGAAGTCCCTGCGAGAAGGTGTTAGCCGATCATAAGAAACAACAGCGACCAGCGAGTGCTGGGTGCACGTCCGAACCCCTTTGCGAAGAGCAATGGGCAGTTCCAGGTCATCTAGTTCCTCAGTCGTCGGTGCATCCGTGGCGGAGAAGGCTGGCCCGGGAGAGGAGAGAGACGGCCGAGGAGAGGGGGAAGATGGCAGGGGATCAACAGACGGAGTGTGCGGTGGAGTTGGTGATGGAGGAATCTCAAGAGGAGTGGATGGGACGGAGGGAATGGTAAGTCAGCCGGAGAAAGAGTAAGGTCAGAAGAGAAGTATGAGGCATTTTCAAAGAACGTTACATCCGCCGAAATGAACTGTTTGCGATGAACAGGGTCAAAGCAACAGTAACCTTTTTGAGTAGTAGAATAACCCAAAAAGATACACTTGGTGGAACGTGGGGATAACTTGTCGCGAGTTGCGGAAGGGTTGTGAACAAAGGCGGTGCAGCCAAAAATGCGTAGAGGTAAGGGAAAAGCATTCTTGGCCAGATAGAGAATGGAAAATGGTGTTTTGCCTTTAAGAACTGTCGAGGGAAGACGATTGATGAGGAAGCAGGAGATGAGAACTACATAGCCCCAGTAGCTACGAGGAACCTGCATCTGTGCCATGAGAGTGCGAGCGACTTCGAGGAGGTGACGGTTTTTATGTTCCGCCACCCCATTTTGCTGGGAGGTATATACGCAGCTAGTTTGATGAATGATGCCGTGTTGCATACAGAAAGAAGAAAATTCATTACTCAGGTATTCTTTAGCATTATCTGAACGAAAAACTTTCACAGAAGCACCAAACTGAGTTTTAATCATAAAATAGAAGGATTGCCATACAGAAAATAGTTCAGAGCGATCTTTTAAAAGATACACCCATGTACATCGAGAGAAATCATCAATAAAGGTTACAAAATAGGAACTACCCCGCCCTATGGTAAGGGTGGGGGCAGGACCCCATACATCAGAGTGAACAAGGTCGAACGGCTTAGAAGAGCCACGACCTTGCTTAGGAGGAAAGGGGGAGCGGTGATGCTTGCTAAGCTGACAGGCATCACAGTTGATAGGAGAATCATGCTGAGGTAGGTGGGGTAATAGTTGGTGGATGAGACGTGATGGAGGATGCCCAAGACGAAGGTGCCACTGAAGAAGATCTGTAGAAGCGGATGAGAATGCTGAAAGAGCGGATACATCATCAAGGAAGTAAAGTCCGCCTCTCTCAGTCCCAGTAGCAATGGTCCGCTTGGAGTCCGGGTCCTGAAAAGAACAAGAAACAGGAGTAAACGTTACGGAGCACTGAAGTTGCTTGCAAAGGGAAGTAACCGACAATAAATTGCACGGGAACTTGGGCACATAGAGAGTATCCGCGAGACGAAGGGACGGAGTAACTTGAACCATGCCAGTCCCATACACCGGAGAGGGAGAGCCATCCGTAACGAGAACCGGGGGCAATCGATCATGTGTTTCTAGGAGAGAAAAACACTGAGGATTGCCCGTCATATGATTTGTGGCGCCAGAGTCGATTAGCCATTTACCTTGAGTCACCACATGGGCGCTACCTGAAGTCGTGGCCACCGAGGCAGATGAGTTGGAGGAGTGGGGGGCATCACCCGAGGGACAAAGGTGCGGATGCTTCGTCCAGCATCGGTCAATCAAGTGGCCTGTGTGGCCACAGTGAGAACAGAGATAGCGAGAAGGGTCGCACCCGCCGGACTGGTGACCACATCCACCCGAGCCACAACAATGTGCTTGGTGGGCATAGGCATCCGGAGCAGGAGGAGCGGCAAGCAAGGGACGATTGAGCAGAGAGGTAACAGCGGCAATGCGAGCAGCTGTAGCATCCAGGGTGGGAGATTCAGCTTCGCCAAGAATTTGCTGTCGGATCATATCATAGGAATCCGGGAGCCTCAGAAGGTAACAAACAACCAGGAGTTCCTGGAAGTGCTTCAGTTGGGTGGCCACGTCAGCAGAGAGGGGACGATTTTGAAGAATCTCCGCTCCAAGGGCTTGGACCTGTTGGTAAGCCGCGGCAGGAGACATGGATTGGCGAGCAAAGAGATCCGCATACAGAGTATAGATGCGAGATGTTTGACCCCCTTTGGAGTAGAGGGCGGCTAAGTGAAGCCAAGCTTGCTTGACCGTCTCATCGTGACGGATGACCGGAAGACATTCATCGGACAAGCTGTTTGCCAGCCACGTACGAACAAGAGCGTCATTCGCATCCCAGTCATTAAACTGGTCAGATTCCGCAGGAGGAGGGTCATCGGTAAGATGATGATGCTTGCACTGAGAGCGGAGAAGAAAAGTAAACGAGACACTCCAATCGGGATAATTGGGGCCGAGAAGCTTAGAAACTGTTCCAAGGTTCCCGGATGCAGCAGGAGGAGGGTGGGTAACGACAGTAGTCGAGGTGGAGACATCAGAAACAGTCATTCTAGAAGGAGGAGACCGCGCGGTTAAGAAAGTAAACCGGGCGGGTAGCAGAAGAAGGAGACCGCAGCGGTCACAAGGGGAACACCAGCGGCTAGAGAAGCCACGACCAAGCTGCGGAGAGCAAAGGAGAAATCCGCGCGGATAAGGATGAGTAAACCGGGTGAACATAAGGAGAAGAGCGCAGAGAAGCAGAAGGGAGGTCGCACGGATAAGAATGAGTAAACCGGGCAAACAGAAAGATAAGAACGCGGCGAAAAGAGGAGGCCGCGCAGACAGAAGGCAACGGAACAGGGGGACTAGATCGCTTCCTCTGATACCATGTGCGAATAGACCAAAAACAGTCCGGAAACTGGAGTAATGGAAATTTTATTATCCAAAAACTAACTATTATAATGGTATAGCCTCCCTTATATAGAATGGAGGAGATGAGATAGAGTAGAGATACCCAATGTGGGACTAAATACAGAAATACAGCATATACAAAGCTAACCGCCTAACCGCCTAACCGCGCGGTTAGTAAGACTACTAACCGCTCGGTTACCACCAGGAGACGAGCCGCCGACCATCGATATCCCAGAGAGTAACCGGCTAACCGCCCGGTTACCAAACCGCCATGCCAACCCGCTGTCGCTGCTCAGATATCAGACCGCTAGAGACAACCCGCCAACCCGCGCGGTTAACAAACCGCCCGGTCTTTAACCGCCTGTCCGCCCAGGCCTATACATCAACACAAATATTTGGAGAGGGAGAAGAAACGGCTCCTTGCCCGGATACAAAATGGAGAAAGGGGTTTTTCCGTGAAGAACGGTGGAGGGAATGTGATTGATGAGGTAACAGGCAAGGAGAACAGCATAGCCCCAATAGGAGCGAGGAACATGCATCTGGGTCATCAAGGAGCGAGCGACATCCAGAAGGTGGCGGTTTTTGCGTTCTGCCACACCATTTTATTGTGAGGTATAGACACAACTCGTTTGATGAATAATCCCATTTTGCATGCAGAAGGCAGAAAAGTCATGACTGATATATTCTTGGGCATTATCAGATCGAAGAACTTTAATAGAAACATCAAACTGAGTTTTGATCATGAGATAGAAGGACGTCCATACAGAGAATAATTCGGAGCGATCTTTTAACAGATACACCCACGTACAGCGAGAGAAATCATCAATGAATGTGACAAAATATGAACTACCCCGACCAACCGTAAGAGTAGGAGAAGGACCCAAATATCGGAGTGGATGAGATCAAACGGACGGGTGGATCCACGAACGTGCTTTGGAGGGAAGGAGGAGCGGTGATGCTTGCCAAGCTGACAGGCTTCACAGTTGAGCGGAGGACTTTGGGGAGGAAGGTGGGGCAGAAGTTGACGAAGAAGATGAGGAGGAGCATGACCAAGGCGGAGATGCCATTGGAGAAGATCTGTGGAGGTGGAGGAGAAGGTGGAGAAAGCGGAAATGTTGTCCAGGAAGTATAGGCCGCCACTCTCAGTCCCAGTAGCAATCGTCCGTTGGGAGTCCGGATCCTGAAAAGAGCAAGTAGTAGAAGTAAAAGTAATAGAACAGTGTAATTGCTTGCATAGAGAGGTAACAGATAATAAGTTGCACGGGAACTTGGGCACGTAGAGAGTATCCTCCAAGCGAAGAGACGGAGTGATATGAACTATCCCCGTCCCATGAACCGATGATGAAGATCCGTCAGCGAGAGTAATCGAAGGAAACCGACCATGTGTTTCTAGGAGAGAAAAACACTGGAGATTGCCGGTCATATGATTAGTAATACCGGTGTCGATCAACCATTTTCCTTGAGTAACAACGTGGGCACTACCAGAAGACGTGACCACCGAGGCGAACGGCTTTGAGGAGTATATGGAAGCCATGAAGGGAGGAACAAAAGAACTGCAGCGGTCACGGTGACAGCACACCAGCGGCAAGAAGGGCCACGACCAAGATGCAGAGCAAGGCAAAAGGGGACGAAGAGGGAAGCACAAGCCGCGCGACTCAACAGGAGGTCGCGGCGACTAACAAGCAGGAGCGGCTAAAGGAAGAGCCGCACAGAGGAGAACAAGCCGCTGCGACTTAGAGACAGGTCGCGGGGACAAGAGAGACAGCGGCGAAGGAAGAAGGGTAGAGAGGCCGCCTAAACAAGGAAGAACTCGCGCGAATAGAGAGAAATCGCAGCGGTTAGGAGAAAGAGATCTGCCGCGCAAACAACAGGAAGCCACGCGGTTAGAAAACTATCCGCACGGATAGGAAGAAGAAGATCTACAGCGGTCACGATGTCAGACACCAGCGGCCAGAAAAGCCACGACCAAGCCGCAGAACCAAACAGAGGGAGAGAAGTCGGGTGGCTAGCAGACAGACCGCGCGAACAGAAGTGGAGGATATCGGGAGGCAAAAGGCGAACAAGGCAAAAGAGGCCGTGGAGACAGGTCGTGGCGACTAGAGAAGAGAAGGAGGAAGCAGCGACTAGAACAGGTCGCAAGAAAGAAGCAAGCAACAGAAACAGGCCGCGCGAACAGGGCGCAAGCAAACAGACGGAAGAAACAAGCTGCGGGAGACAGGCCACGAGAAGAAGAGGCAGGTCGCGCGGACAGGAGAACGCACAGAATCAGGAGCCAAAGATCGAATCCTCTGATACCATGTTAGAAACGAACTAAAACAAACCGGAAAGAGTATAACTGAAACTTTATTATCAGAAAAAGGTACCTATTACAAAGGAATGCCCTCCCTTATATAGAATGGAGGAGAGATGAGAGAATACAAATAAGAGATGTGGGACTAAAAATTTACAGGACTAAGCGGACTGTACAGAACAAACCGCACAAGCCGCGCGGTTAGACAGAAGGGCTAACCGCACGGCTACCACCAGAGAGAGAGAGACCGCAAGGGGAGACCGCCTGAGAGCTCGGCAACCAGACAGCAACAGCACAGCAATCAAACCGCTGACGGGAAACCGCCAGATCGCGCGGTCTCTAACCCGCCAAGACATACCGCCAGACCGCCCGGTCTCTAACTTCAACAATAAGATATATGTATAAAATGAAGCATCCTCTTAGGAGAAAACTGAATACACTTCCATTAGGAAGTGTTATTCAAAAAATCGTATATCACAAATATGATTGGATAGATCAAGGATTCTACATCGATGACTGTATCCCGGCGACACATACCGTAGAACCAGCTAGAAGTCCATCTCCAAGGGCTGCCTCTTCATCAAGACAGTCACTCCGAAGGGGAGGTTCTTTGCGTGAATCTATCGATGACCTACGAGAGACTGTGGAAGAGATGAAAGAGGAACAAAGGCGAAGTCATTCAGGATTTCGCAAATTCATGAATTTTCTAGTAAAGGGACTAAAACTCAAGCCAACTCTAGAAGAAGAATGAGAATGGGGGGGGTCCATTCGATGATCCTCCACGACATTCGATAAGACGTGCTCGAAGACCTAGAGAACCAACACCGACTTCCAGTGAAGATGTGAATGCGTCTACTGAAGAGAACATGGATGAATGACGTGTTATTTGCAGTGATGTAATATTTTATTGTTGACACAGTCTGTGATATTGCCGGCGACAGCACTGTCGCCTGGCGATAGTGCAAACTCTATGAATTTGTGGTTTTGTTGTTTGTATTGACTTTTTCAGTTTTATCCTATGTATTTTCCAGTTTCATGTTATGTTATGGTGGTTATTGCAAAAGAATTATTAATAGTGTAATTAACTAAATGATATATATATACATTATGACATCTACGTGCGGTAAATACAATTTCATTTGTTTTAAAATCAATAATTTTGCACAAATTTGTAGATGATTCAAATAAAACATTTAAACCCTCATCACACAATTGACTAATAGAAATCAAATTATGTTTTAATCCTTCTACAAATAAGACATTTGAAATTGAAAAATTTTCGTTACCCACAACACCGATGCCGATTATTTTTCCTTTACTATTGTCTCCAAATGTTACAACTCCTCCTTTCTTCATCTCCAGGCTAAGAAACTTCTCTTTATTGCCCGTCATGTGCTTTGAAAACCCTGAATCCAAGTATCACACGTCTTCTTTGTCCTTAGCCTGCCAACACACCTAGAAAGAGGGGGTGAGTAAAGATCTGGCTACCCAAGTAGTTCCACCCATAATATAGGTAGAAGCCTTCGGCACCCAGATTTGTTTGATTTTACTTTTTCCTTTCCTCCAGCACGAGTCCGTGGTGTGTCCAAACCTTTTGCATTTGGCACATGTAATGTATTGAGAAGAGTATAACTTCTCTGGACTTTTGCTGGAAGATGATGTAGTATTGGATAATTTATTATCATTAGAAATTTTTAAACCAGATTTTCTGGATTTTTCGCTATCGCCGACGATAGAGGTTATCGCTGGGCGATAGCTTCTAGTTGTGTATCCGAGTCCAAACCTTCCAGATCCATGACATTGGTAACCTAAGACCATATCCAGTGATCTTTGTCCCATTCCAAACTTTTTCATGGCTAGTGTTAAGTCATGAATCTGGTTTCTCATTTCCGTATTCTTAGATACTAGATTTACGCATCTACGTTCAAAAGCTTTCTTTCCTTCATGGACTTTGGAAATAGAAGCTTTCAAATCTCTCTCTAAAATCTCATTCTTTTTAGTGATAATTTTTATTATAGAATGAAATTTGGAAAGAGATTCTTCAAGCTCTTTTATTCTTCCCATAGAATGATCACACCCTTGGCAAGAAACTTTTTCTTTTCCAATAGTCTTAATTTCATTTAGCAATTTCTTATTTTCTTTATGTAAAACTTTATTTTCATATTTAATAAGATCATTGTCTTCTAGGCATTTTTCAAGAGATTTGCAAGTTTGTATAAATTCAGAAAGTAAATCATCATATGTTGGAGGAGTTACCTCAGTGTCGCTCTGGACACTACATTCGTCATTTGATATGACACTCTTTCCCATCAAGCACATGTTGGCCTCCTCCTCTTCGCTTGAGCTTGAACTGCTTGCACCTTCGGAGGTAGTGTCATCCCATGTTTTTGCCTTCAACACCTTCTTCTTCCCCTTGTGCTTCTTTTCTTTAATTTCTTTCAAGTATTTTGGACACTTGCTTCGTATGTGTCCTATCTTCTTACAGTGATAGCATTCTGGTGGGGGTCTCTCTTCTTCCTCATCATCATCCTTTCCTTTTTTCTTCCTAAACGTCTCTTTCTTAAAATATTTTTTAAATGAATTTCTTCTCTCCGGATTTCTCATAAATTTTTTGAACTTCCTCACAAAAAAGCTTTCCTCATCTTCTTCTTCTTCCTCAGAATCACTGCCTTCCACCTTCTTAGATCTTAGAGCCAGACCCCTCTTCTTTGGCTCCAAATACTCTTGTTGTTGAATTTTCAATTCAACTTCATGAGTTTTTAAATTCCCAATCAGGCTTTCAATATTAAGTGATTTAAGATCATGAGATTCAAAAATAGCCGTGACTTTGGGAATGAATTTAGGGGGAAGTGATCTAAGAATTTTTCTCACCAAATCACCATTTGAAAAATATTTACCAAGTACTTTTGAGTCATTCACTATCTTGGTGAATCTGGTGTACATTGAGTCTATGTCCTCATCCACTTCCATCCTAAACTTTTCAAATTCTGACTCTAGTTGAAACAGCTTCGATTCTTTCACCTGCGAGGTACCTTCATGAGTAACTTCAAATAAATTCCAAATTTCATAAGCATTATTACAAGCACATGTTCTATTAAATTCAGTTCTATCTAATGCACAAAATAATGCATTCATAGCTTTTGCATTATTTTTGCATCGCAGCTTATCCTGATCATCCCATTTATCTTTAGGCTTTTCCATTTCTACATCTCCTACTTTATAAATAGGATTAGTATAATTACTCTCTACCATATTCCATACTTCAATATCAAGAGAAATTAGAAAACACCTCATTCTAGTTTTCCAATAATTATAGTCAGATCCAGTAAATAAGGGAGGTCTACTAATCCCTTGCCCCTGAGAGAAAGCATGGTCGTTCTGCGCCATAATTCTTGGTGGTGAAACCGTATGAGGAATAACCACCTCTGATACCACTTGTAGGATCTTGTGACACCCTTAGAGGGGGGGTGAATAAGGGATCTATTAAAATGATAAATTTTTCAAATATTTGTAATTTAAAACACAAAGTTGATGACTAATGTTTGAATGAAAAGTAAAAGTTTATTTCATCAACAAGAAAAGTAGAAAATGATTTCAATGAAGCTTGAAATCAAGGCTTACAATAATAACAATCTCTTGACTTTTTCACTGGTTCTTCTCCCAAGAACTGGTAGGCTATGTCCAATATCTCCCTAGATATGGCCACTAGCCTCCCCCTAAATAAAACCTATGATCTAGACGCTGCACACAAGGCGGCGATTTACTTCTAAACCACACAAGTACCTAGACACCACACATAAGGCAGTGATTTTCCCCTAAGCCACACAAGAACTTAGACACCACACATAGGATTGTGATTTCCCCTTCCCAATTACAAAGTACAAAGTGAAAATGAAAGTACAACAGTAAAAAACTCAAAAAGTCCCTCAAACACGAGCTCTGAAGATGATGGTGGACCATTGAGAAGATCTCCAATCTAGAATGCACAGACGTATCTCCTTCGCTCTTCGAGATTGCACTGGACCAAGGGAATTCGTCTGGAAACGGAGATGACTGGCACAAAATATCCCCTGGGAATCAAGTCTCTGCTTGTTCTTTTTTTGTCCCTGAAATTCTTGGTCATATATATATTTTCATACTATCACCTGCGATAGAGTTAATGCCCCGTGATAGCGAAAAACTCCGTGGCTTGACATGTGGCACACGTCGCGCAGTTTTTTAGATCTGAGTGGAGAACGTGACGATCGTGGGCTATCGCATGGCGACAGCGATATCGCCCTGCGATAACACTGAGACATGACTTCATGCGCGGCAATATGCGGATCATGGCCGACATTATCAGTATCTGTCTACATTATCGCCCGCAATAGCGTTATCGCCTGTGATAGTGAGATTTTCCTTTTCTTCAATGTTCTTCAATCCTTAGTACTTGTAAACCTGTTATCCATGCACATTATACCACTCATACAAAGATCAAATACATTCGGGATTTGTTATTTTCAAACCAAGAAGTGTGGAACACATGCTCCAACAAGCACCTGCATAATTGCGCACTAGCTAGTATAGCTTTGTTTAAATAATTGTTTATAGGTTTACTGCATTTCCGTTATTTGTCATTATATTTATTGCAGCTTTTACTCCTAGCTTCATTTTTTGTTCATGTATATATTGTTCTAACTTTTAATTTTTTGACTATTGTTATTTTGTAGAGGCTCACTCTCATCCTCGAGCCATAAGGATCTTGTGGAGGATGTGTGAATCCACTAGTCTTATGACTAATGTATCGTTATACACCCTTTTGAGTAGATGGAGTAGTATGAGGCCCAGCCACAGCATGATAGAGTGCCATTTATAGAGTCCACTCAAGTTGATACACCAACCGCGTCTCCTAATTTTAGACTTGTGAGCCTATAGAGAATAAAAGGAGCGAGAGATTGTAGCTTTTTTTAGCCCAATCAGGCCTTATGTAGAAACAGATGGCTACGACCATTTGAATATATATATATATATATATATATATATATATATATATATATATATATATATATATAGTTTTTGATTTCCTTCTGTATGTTGATTTGGTGTAATGATTTACCACAGCCTTATAATGCGATCATTATACGCTTGGAAAGTGGGCACATTACCCGCTTGGAAAGCGTATGGTGGTCGTCTTTGGGGGTAAGACTCTTACTCAACCTAGTTTACTGTTTGGGGAGGGGGCCTTACAAAGTGATCGGAGCATTTCACGACCTGTTCATGTGGGGATGCCTCAGAATCCTTCTTTTCCACGCTTCATTCCTTGGTTCAGAACGAACCATACAGCGGAATCCTGATGGACCTTTAGGATATAAGTTTAAGGATTCAGGCTACACGTTTGCACACCCACGCACGCTCATTTCTTCTTTAGTCAATTTTTACAAATTCTCTTAAACTTTTGACTTCTTTCTTGTTACTTCTCCAAATACTAGAGTCGTGCAATAGGAGATCATCCTCGATGAACCAATACTATCCTTCAACTCCACAACCTACTATTGTTGCCCATGATGTTCCTGCGGTCCTCTTTGATGATACAGAGCTAGGATAGACACTTACAGCCTATCTTGACAGTTTCCAAACTTCTATTACTCAATAGCGATAGCAGTTAGCCATACATGCTGACATCTTGACGACCTTTTGAGGTTTTAGCCCCCCTACGATTGGAGGTTTTGAGACAGCGATGTAGACCGAGGAATGGGTAGAGTGCATGGAGGAGCTACTGATCGGGATGAGGTGTCTAGTAGTGGCCGTAATTTCCTTGGTCGTGACATTACTCAATGGGTATGACCGTGATTGGTGGCGGGTAGCTAGTCACTCCACCTTGATGGGGTGAGCACTTAGTAGTATTTTTGTGTGGAGATTCTCGGGGACCTTTCTTGAGCACTTTATATATGATGCTGATTGGGCACGGTTGTAAGAGTGTTTCCTGCATATTCTTCTAGAGGTTATGAGTGTATCGGAGTACCAGAGAGAGTTCATCCAATTGGCTCGCTTTGCAGGGATACTTATATTGACCAATAGAGGTAGGACAGATAGGTTTTATAGAGGACTGCATGACGACCTTCGCTAGTCCCTTATTCTAATTACTTAGACGTCCTTCCACAACATTGACACGCGTGCCACTACTATCAGGCATAGCCGCCCCGTCAACAGATAGAGCAGGGACTACTACCCCCATTAAAACCACATTTGGCACTGATTCCTCCATAACCAGCTCCAAAGAAGGCACCCATTGTGCAATGAGAGGTTCCCTTTGTAGGGAACTACTTTTTTTGCCACCAGCCCAGGCACATTCAAGCCTTCTACCCACAGGCCGTGGGGAGGCCAAGATTAGGAGCCGTACAGGGAGTCATAGCTGAATGTAATGGACATGGTTGAGGAGGGTTGAGAGGCAACTAGGTAGGAGAGAACCACGGAGGAATATCAGAGTTGCACCTCTAGAGGCTTATGCTTTGGATTTACAACATGGACCCACCCCAGATGTAGTGATTGGTATATATTTTTAGGTATCCCCATTGTATTGATCATCTAGTTGTTATTGTTATGCCTATCATACAACAAATATATAGTTATAGTTAAATAAATCTTTCCAGGATTACATATTGTAGAAGGTCAACCCGCCAAAAATTTATTCAATACAGGAGCCATATACTCTCTATATCTCAAGACTTCATCTCATCTAAAATGAATGTCATCTGATCAGTCGGAATGTTAATATGAATTACAGGTGGATTGGATATGACCTGTACTGAGAGATGTTTGTTTCAAGATCTTTTGGGAAATATGGAATTTGAAGTTTAAGCAACCATATTGTCAATAACTGGATTTGACATCATACTGGGAATGGACTTGTTGGTCAAGCATAATGCACAAATTAATTGTTTGACCAGGGAGATCTACCACCAAAACCCGGATGCTCAGTTTATCACGTTGAAAAGTATACAATATGATTTTTGGCTCAAGGAGGTTGGATTCCTGGGGCACACATTTAATAAGGATGGAGTAGTTGTACACAAGACCAAGGTACTAGATGTGTGGAATTGGTCGCCACTCAAATTGACAGTAGATATTTGAAGCTTCCTACGACTAGTAGGTACTACCGAAAGTTTGTGGAATGCTTCTCCAAGATTTCCCTACCCTCACCACCCTCACAAAGAAGGCATCAGCATTCTGGTGGACTCTAGAATGTGAGGCAACATTCAATGAGTTGAAGAATTGATTGACCTTCGCGTCGATCCTTACAATTCCATCTGGAATCGAGGGATTTCAAATATACGCTAGTGCATTTTTAAAGGTATTGGGAGTTGTGTTGATGCAACACAACAAGGTGGTAGCTTATATGTATCGGCAGTTAAAGACGCATCAGCAAAACTACTCGTCCCACGACTTAGAGTTGAGTGCAGTAGACTTTGATCTTAAAATTTGGAGACATTGCTTGTACGGAGTTAGATGAGAAATCTTCTCCAACCACAAGTGTTTTAAGTATGTTTTCACCAAGAAGGAATTAAACCTCTATTAATGCATGTGGCTTGAATTCCTTTGTGATTATGACTTTACTGTTCAATACCAGCCTGACAAGGCCAATAAGGTTGTTGATGCACCAAGTCATCAACCCACAATGGTCGGGAATTAGATGGAGGCAATACATGAGGATTTGTTATGTTCATAAAGATATAGTGGAATATCAAGCTCAATTATATTAGATGGAGATCCAGTGAGATATCCACAACCAGATTCGTGAAGCCCAAAAGACTAACCTAGAGATGGCTCTAATCATACGATCTCTACCAGATGGTGTGCATGAGGACTTCAATCTATACGATGACATTCTGCAATATAAACATTGAGACTTTATTCCCTCCATTTGGGGAATCCAAGATGAGGTACTTCGAGAAGCACACCAATCTAGGTATTCCATCCACCCTAGAGTGGTCAAATATATACTAAGTTGTGTCATACTCTATATTGACCCCCGATAAAGAAAGATGTCACGGATTATTTGGCATATTGCTGACCTTGTCAGATGGTCAAGATAAAGTGTGTCAAAATTCAGGAGATTTGTTGCAACCTCTATCAATGCCAGAGTGGAAATTCGAAGATATTTTGATAGATTTTTTCCACGGACTACCTCGATTTCATGCAGGAAATGACTCTGTATGGGTTATAGTAGATTGCCTCACCAAGGTAGTTCGGTAATACCTAATCGACAAGGTAATGGTGTTGATGCGTTAGCTAGACTTTTCATAGAGCAAGTGGTATGATTCTACGTGGTACCCAAGATAATTGTCTCTAACCGTGATGGACGTTTTACCTTTAAAGAATTGAGAAGCATACAGGCTTACTTGGGAGCCAAATTAGCTTTTAGTACCGCATTACACCCCCAAAACAGACGGTCAAACGGAAAGAATGAATCGAACCATGGATGATCTTCTTCATTTATGCATAGTATGACATAACGAGCCCTGGGACCAACTTCTACCACTAGTAGAAGTCTCGTACAATAATAGATTTCAGGACAGCATTAAAATGGCATCATTTGAAGCTCTCTACGGGAGACGTTGTTGAATGCCTCTATCTTGGGATCAAGATGAAGATCCCGAATCTTTAGGTGTCACATACATCGATGAAACCATCGCAATGATTAGGTTAATTCAAGAGCAGATGCTGGAACACAAAGTAGATAGACCAAATATTATGATGCTCGACATCGTTTGATAGAGTTCAACGTGGGAGATATGGTGTTCTTGAAGATCAAGCATATGCTTGGTATCTCCCTGATAGAGAAGCAAAAGAAGTTGAACCTTCATTATTTTGGCCCCTACCCAATTATAGAACAAATTGGACTAGTTGCATATCGGTTAGCTCTACCACGAATCGAAAAATCTGCAAGATGGCTTCCACATCACTTCACTATGATGTGTCCTACGACATCATCAGTGCCAGTGCAGTCTGGTAGATCTATGCAGTTGGATCCTGTATGGACTATTGAATCCAAGATCAAGAACTTGCAGAATAAAATCTTAACAATGGTTAAGGTATCATGGTCAAACTACGGGTATGACGAGAACACTTGGAAACCAGAGTGCCTCGTTAGAGAAAAGCACCTCGGAACTCTTTCCCCGGGTATGTCACCTCTTCAACCCCCTCTCCCTTACTCTTTGCAATTTTGGGGGAAGAAATCATCTTAATTTTATTGGATTGTAACATTCTGAATTTTATTGGGTTACTTGGACAAGAGATGACCCAATAAAAATAACTTGATCGCCTTTAAGGTACCCTAAAATCTTGGAGGTGACTCTAAATGTTCTACTAAGCAAACAAATTCTCAATCTTCTTTTGTTAGTTGCATTGGACTCGTATAATCAATACGAGTGCAACAAAACTCATTTTATTTTGATCTTAGATTGTTTAGAGAAAATAACTATTTTTTAGTATCGTTGTGCGTTACAATGACACCAAGTTAGTATATTGAGCATATGTTTTTTGAATCGACTTTTGTCGGTTGCATTAGACTTGCATAATTAATACGAGTACAACAAATTTTGTATCGTTTTGATCTAAGGTCATTTAGGGAAAATTATCATTTTGAGTAACGTTGTGCGTCACAACGATACCGAATTGGTACATTGAGAAAACGTGCTTCGAATCGACTTCCATTAGTAGCTTTGAACTCGTATAGTCAATACGAGTGCAACAAAACTTGTTTTGTTCCAATCTGAGTACATTTAAAAAAATGATCATTTTGAGTAACATTGTGCGTCACCACAATGCTGAATTTGTATATTGAGCAAGCGTGCACCGAATTGACTTTCATTGGTTACATTGGACTCGTATAGTTGATACGAGTGCAATAGATCTCATTTTATTCCATTCTGAGGTCTTCTAGGAGAGATGACTATTTTTTGGTATCATTGTGCATCACCATGACACCGAAATTACCTTTTTGACCAAATGAGATCGAAATTGACCGCAGTCAGTTGCATTAGACTCGTATGGTCGATATGAGAGCAACAGAATTCATTAATGTAAATTCTGACGTCATTTGGTCAATTTGACCAAATCGGGTCTCGTTAAGCTATGGTGCATTGAAAAGTGTGCACGCACCAATATTACTCCAATACACCAACATTGGCTCATCACTCAATGATTTGAACCTATGTCTACCTTGACCTATATGGGCGACCCACCCTAAGGTTGGCTTTGGTCAAACTCTCTGAAAGCACAACTTTTGGAATGATCCACCACACCTTCACTTAAGCCCACTCGTCAAGCCTCGCCATAGGCCCACTCTCAGTAGAAATGGACTTTGGTTTTGTACATAAGTGGTTGAATCCAATGGGGTATTGGAGGCCCAAGCTAAAAGTCCTTTCCCATTCCTCTCACCTTCAAACTTCACCCCCCCCCCCCCATGTAACTCCCCGAAACTAAAAAATGAAACGGGTGGTGTTCGAACCAAGTTCGGGTCTTGGTAGGGTGAACACAGCCTGTGACACGGGTATGTCACAGGGCGTGTCGTGCTCGGGTAGTCAAGTCAAGGTCGACGAGTGTTGAGTGCTCAAACCCAGCCTGGGACATGGGCGTGTCCCAGGGCGTGTCAGGCACACGGCATATGACACGGGTGTGTCATATGGCCGTGTACTCCTCTAGAAGTTTGGTCCTATGTCGACTGAGGGACACGGCCCGGAACACAGGCACGTACTGTATAACACGAGCGTGTTAGTTTCGGCACGGGCGTGTGGTCACCCGTGTCCACCAAGGGACGTGACAGTTGGCATAACGATTTTTCGTGACACGCCACAGATCAAGGGTGTGTCAGGTTGGGACACGGGCGTGTCCCAACCCGTGTCCTTTTTTATCCTCGACAATTGTGTCTGGATCGAGGCACACGGCCTGGGACACGGCCGTGTGCAAAGACGTGTTTGGCCCTGGGTTTGGAGATTTTAGGCAAATCTGAGCCATTCATTTTCTTTAAATACGATCTGACGGCCCCGTTAAGTTCCTGCTGAGTTAAGTTCGGGAATTGAGGGTTAATTCCTCATTTCATCCTAAACTCTCTCTTTCTAAGAAGTTAGAGAGAGGAGAGAGCAAGGAAGAGGGAAGGGGGAGGAATCTGGCCATCGGCGAAGCATCGGAGCACGAAATTGAGAACCGAGACCAGATCCGCGGAGAGAATTCCCTTGCGTTGTCTTTCATCCGGCTAGTTTTTCATGGCGCCTAAGAAGACTTCAAGGGTAACAATTCTCAACTTGAGCATGTGAATCTCTTCTTTCTTTGCATAGGAAAACCGTCTCCCGCGAGTGTGCGGTGAGTTTGCGGTGTTCCTTTGGGTTGATATGTGAAGTCCCCCTTGTTTAGAGTCCGGAATCGAAGTACGGGCATGGGCATTGTATGTGAAGCCTACCCGGACGTGTTTGTCTGGATCGGTGATGTTGCATTGGATGAATAGCCGGAGAAGACTCCGTGCTTTGTTTTCGGGTTTCTACGCGGTAGATTACAGCAGGGATCCTTGGGGATTAACTCCTAGGCGCACCTGGAAAACTGGGCGGAATCGTAGTTCTGCTAACTTGGTGGTCGGGGAGCCAGCCTTGAACATAACTGGGTTATGTGATGTTTTGAAATGTTTTAGGATCCGGGTGAAGCTTGGCCCGCACGTACGTCTTAAAGTGACTAGGCGGCGTGAGCAACGGGCGGGTGGAAATGGACCTGGGCTTTGCGGTTCGGTGCTAGAGGCCCTAAAGTGGAACTGGCCGTTGGCATAGTCGGGAGTCTTGGACTGCGGTGGGAAATACTCAAAAATGCTCACAATGTTTGCCATCCTGAGGGTGGTGGTAAAGCCACAGAATTGACCGGATTCACCGAGAATGTGCCCTGAGTGCACGGGGTGTTTGGTCGAGCGAGCCTACACCTGTGGCGAAATATATATATTTGCACTTTACTATTTAGTTGAGCTAATGATATGCAGGGAAGGAGCATCGCCGTCCCGAGTAAGAGGCGGGGTCGTTATAATTTGGTCAGCTTTAGTTGACCGTTGCTTTGTTTGCCACCGTGCGGTGGAATGTTGCTTGCAAGTGCTGCGGAACCAAGCGCCAAGTAGCGGGCTGAAGCCCAAGTTACTGAGTTGGCCCTCGAAGGCCAAGCGAACTGTTGTTTTACTTTTGTCATGTGTGGCCGGCCTGTGAGCCGATGTATGTAAAACAATATATTGTCAAGTGAACATTTGTAAGGCCTTAAGGCCACGTACTCTTTTGTGTATTTGATGTATTTCATTCCTATGATGTATAGTGGACATTTATGCAAGTGTTGTGCAAATTTTGGGTTCTCTTAAACTATTTAAAAGCTTTTGCTAGAATGCTCTGTGTTAGGACGAGTAGTTTAGTTTTTGGTATTATTCTATAACCCTTTCGACTGTCTGTGGTATATGGCATCGGGTTCCAGCTGGAACTTCTGTTATATGTCATACGATGGATGGGGGTGTTACAATTTGGTATCAGACTAGGGTGTTGGTCGTCTGTATTTGAATTCGTGGGCGAATTCTTTTAAGGGGTGGGGAGCACATGTATGTGCGTCATCGTTATAACATAAAAGAACCCATGAATGTCCACTTAGGAATGAAAAAATACACTTGTTTTGAGGAACCTGAATGTTTCAGTGATTGCTTTTAGCAATTTGTGCGTCGCCTAATCAAGGGTTTATGCTATTATAGGTTCCTAGGAGCGGTGCTGGGCAATCGAAACATCTGCAATCGGCAGAAAGCAGTGCACTGAGTGACGTGCCTACAACACCTCCTTCAGCAGAAACCATCAGATTGGTGGCTGAAGCAGTCTTTGCTATGATCAATGCCCAACAAGTGCAGCCCGCACCACCTGCTAATGAGCAAGAAACGATTAGAGTGGTAGAGCCGGGAGTGGTAAAGCGTGGGGCAGTTGATCCGGTAATTCCAAGGAGAGACACGGAGAAACAGCTCAAGCATATGATGAGCTTTAATCCTCTGGTATTCGACGGGATGGGAACGCAACCTCAAGTTAAGGATTGGCTCTCTATAATGAAGAGGGTCATGACCGCCGCAGAAACTGCAGAGTGGAAGAAGACCACAATAGCAACCTTCCTATTGGCTGGTGAGGCAAGGATGTGGTGGGACGAGTTGGAGGTTCATCTCTTAGTGGGAAGGTAACTTGCCGAAGTACCGATGGAGTAATTCTCAAGGTTGTTCTTGGCCAGATACCTACCTTCTGCCCAGAAGCTTGAGATGGAGAATAAGTACCATGGTTTGACTCAAGGAGCGAGTAGCGTGGATGAGTATCTCCACGAGTTTACTCGCTTAGGTCGTTATGTTGGTACTATGTTTACTGAAGAAGAGAGGAATACCAACTGATTTTATGAGGGCCTACGGGGCAACCTACAACTACTCCTCGCTGGGCCTAAGGCACAGGGCTTTCTAGCCTTGGTTAATGCGGCTCAGTCTTTGGAAAGGGTCGCGAAGAAAGTTCAAGAGAAGGAGCTAGGGGAAAAGAGGTCAGAGTTCAAAATGCCGAGTTCAAAGTCTGATTTTCGCAGATGGAAAAAGAAGTAGAAGGCTTCAAGTTCAGCCCCTTCGTTTGATGCGATGGGGGCAAACTCAAGTTGAGTCCCAGGAGCGTGCTACAATTGTGGAAAGGTGGGGCATTTTGCACGTGAGTGTTGGAGCGGACGTGCAAAGTCCGAGAAGAAACATGGAGCAACTTATGAAGAAAAAGGGAAGGCGGCGGAATCAATCGCATCCCACCAAGCTCCAGCCCAGCCTAGAGTTTACAACCTTGGTTTGCAAGAGGCCATTAAGCAAGCTGACGTGGTGATAGGTATGAGTTAAATATTTACTGTTTAGCTTTTGTAGTTGTTACCTTTTTACATGTTAGCTTATAAATCTTGGTGCTAGGCTTTGTGTTAGTTTTCGATAGTCCGGCGAGAGCCTTGTTTGATACGGGAGCTTCGCATTCCTTCTTGTCTGAAAGATTCATATCGCGCATCGGAGTTCCTTCCTCGATGGCAAAAGACAAGTTGGATGTGTTGTTGCCTAATGGGTGCTCAATGCGTGCGAATAGAGTCTGTGTGGTAAAGTTGCGGATCGGGGATCAAGAGTTTGATTTGCAAGCGTCGGTGTTGCCGTTAGTGGAGTTCGATGTAATCTTTGGAATGGACTAGCTCTCAGAGAAGCAAGCATGCATTGATTGCAACCGAAAGGAGGTTATGTTGGGACTGGATACCGATCAGGAGACTACGTTTGCAGGCATGAAAGGGTCGAGCAAGATTTTGATGTCGGCACTTCAGGTGATTAAGGCAGTTCGGTCTGGGGCAGAACTGTTTGTCGCATCAGTGCAGGCTTCAACGCCTAAACCTAGTCTTGACACTATTGCAGTTGTGTCCGAGTATCCCGATGTATTCCCAGACGATCTCCCGGGAGCCCCTCCTCAATGGGAGATTAATTTTACAATTGAGTTGGTGCCAGGTGACAAACCGGTGTCACACTCTTCGTATCGAATAGTGCCTAAGGAGATGGCGGAGTTGAAAGTACAACTACAAGAATTGTTAGAGCAAGGGTATGTGCGTCCAAGTTCGTCGCCTTGGAGCGCACCGGTCCTCTTCGTTAAGAAGAAAGATGGGAGCTTGCAACTCTGTATTGACTATCGAGAGTTGAACAAGCTTACGGAAAAGAATAAGTATCTGATCCTAAGGATTGACGATCTATTTGATCAGTTGGTTGGGTCAACGGTATATTCGAAGCTAGATCTGAAATCCGGATACTACCAGCTAAGGATAAGGGAAAGTGACATCCCAAAGACAGCGTTCAGCACGCGGTTTGGGCATTATGTGTTTACGGCCATGTCGTTTGGGTTGACCAATACACCATCCGTGTTTATGGATTTGATGAACAGGACGTTCAGGGAGTACCTGGACCATTTCGTGATAGTATTTATCGACGACATCTTGGTGTACTCGCGGTGTGAGGATGATCACTACAACCATCTGTATATGGTATTGGAGACATTGAGGAAGAATCAATTGTATGCTAAGTTCTCCAAGTGTGAGTTTTGGTTATCCTCAATCGCGTTCCTTGGTCATATTGTTAGTAGTGAAGGCATAACGGTGGATCCGGCGAAGATAGCGGCGATTCAGGAGTGGCCAGAGTTCACTACGGTGGCGGAAGTCCGGAGCTTTCCGGGGCTTGCCGGCTACTATAGGCGCTTCGTAGAGAACTTCTCGCATATAGCGCTACCACTCACGACGCTTACAATGAAGGATCAAAAGTTTGTATGGACGCTGGAGTGCGCATAGGCTTTTGAAGAATTGAAGAGGCGGTTGGTCACGGCGCCTATTTGCGTTCGTCAAGTGGGTCCGAAGGATTTGAATTTTATAGTGATGCTTCGGGCAGTGGTTTGGGATGTTTTCTGCTACAGCATGGGAGCATAATAGCCTATGGATCACGATAGTTGAAGGTTCATGAGAGAAATTATCTGGTCCATGACTTGGAGCTAGCGGTCGTGATATTTGCTCTAAATCTGTGGAGGCACTATCTTTACGGTGTGAAGGTCGATATCTACACCGATCATAAAAGCCTGAAGTATTTGCTAGATCAGAAGGACCTGAACATGAGGCAGTGGAGGTGGATGGAGTTCCTGGGGGACTACACTTTCAAAATACATTATGTGCTCGGGAAAGGAAATGCAGTGGCAGATGCGTTGAGTTGTAGGGCACTAGCGCAAGCCAACTGGCTGGCAGTGCATGATGAGAGTTTGGTCCGTGATTTGGAGTCATTGGAGATCTCCTGCGTTGACAAGCAGGCTAGTGCCGAGGCAATATTGTGTTGGACGGAGGTGCAGTATGACCTAGCTGATAGGATTCGGCGGGCTTTGATTCAGGATAGCAATATGAAGCAAATCTTGGATGAATTGTTGGATGGGTCAAATTCCCAATTTGCGGTTGAAGATGGACTGGTAAGGAAGGGCGGTTGCCTATGCATCCCAAGTGTGGATAACCTTCGGGAGGAGTTGATGTACGAGGCTCATCATACCAAGTACTCAATCCACCCGAGGAGCACGAAGATGTATAGGGACATGAAGAAGTTGTTTTGGTGGCCAGGGCTGAAGAAGGATGTAGCACTTTATGTGGCGAAGTGCCAAACTTATTCCTTGGTGAAGGCGGAATGCCAGAAGCCCGGAGGTTTCTTGAAGTCCTTGCCTATCCCGAAATGGAAGTTCGACGACATTTCCATGGATTTTGTGCATGGTTTGCCAAGGTCGCAAAGGGGAAATGACGCCATTTGGGTGGTCATAGATAGATTGACAAAGGTATCGCACTTCATCCCGAATAGAAAGGAAGATCCAGTGGAAAAGTTAGCCAAGCTCTATGTGGATAATATTGTACGGTTGCATGGTGTGCCACGCAGTATTGTTAGTGACCGAGACGGACGCTTCACGTCAAATGACTGGAGGTCGGTGCATAAGTTGTTGGGAACTAAGCTGAGTTTCAGCAAAGCCTTTCATCCGCAGACGGATGGTCAGACTGAAAGGGTCAACAGGACGATGGAGGACATGCTTCGCATGTGCGTCTTGGATTTTGGAAGACAGTGGGAAGATCACTTGTATATGGTAGAGTTTGCTTACAATAACAGTTTTCAAGCGAGTATTGGAATGGCACCATTCGAGACCATGTATGGGAGAAAGTGTCGCACGTCGTTGTCTTGGTTGGAGACAGGCGAGTCAAAGTTATATAAATATCAGGCAGTGGAATACGTCACTTCAATGGTATGTACGATTTAGGAACGGCTAAAGATCGCTCAGGACAGGCAGGCAAAATACTATAATGTCAAGCATAGGAATGTGGAGTTCAGTGTTGGGGATTTGGTGTACTTAAAAATCAAGCCATTTAATGGTGTCTCATGGATTCGACGCTTGAAGAAGCTGAGTCCGAGATACCTGGGACCGTTTGATATCCTGGAGCGGATTGGCGAAGCAGCGTATCGATTGAAGTTGTCGGTAGAGTTGAGTGGGCTACATGATGTATTCCACGTTTCAGTATTGTGGAAGGTGGTACAAGAGCCTTCTCAGGTTTTTGCAGTCGATCAAGTGTCGATTGATAATGGGTTGACAACCAAGGTCAAGCAAGTTCGCATTGAAGACTTTGAAGTCAAACAGCTCTGCATCAAGGAAATCCGAATGGTTAAAAGTCCGTTGGGATAACTGCGTACGAGAGGAGCTTTCTTGGGAGCGAGAGCAGACTATGGTGGAAGCATACCCCGAATTATTCCATGCAGGTAATCTTTAAGTTGTTTTGTGTACCTTTACATAATTTCGTGGACGAAATTCTTTAAGGGGAGGGGAGATTTGTAATGCCCCGAAATTTAAAAATGAAACGGGCAGTGTTCGAACCAAGTTTGGGTCTTTGTAGGGTGAACATGGCCTGTGATACGGACGTGTCATATGGCATGTCGTGCTCGGTTAGTCGAGTCGAGGTCGATGAGGGTTGAGTGCTCGAACATGGCCTGGGACATGGGCGTGCCCCAGGGCGTTTCAGGCACACGGCATATGACACGGGCGTGTCACATGGCCGTGTACTCCTCTGGAAGTTTGGTCCTGTGTCGACTGAGGGACACAGCCCGAAACATGGGCGTGTACTGTATGACACGGGCGTGTCAGTTTCGGCACGGGCGTGTGGTCATCCGTATCCACCAAGGAACGTGACGGTTGGTATGGCGATTGTTCGTGACACGCCACAGGTCACGGGCGTGTCGATGACCCGACACGGGCGTGTCAAGTTAGGACACGGGCGTGTCCCAACCCGTATCCTTTTCTGTCCTCGACAATCGTGTCTGGATCGAGGCACACGGCCCTGAACACGGCCGTGTGTAAAGCCATGTTCGGCCCAGGGTTTGGAGATTTTAGGCAAATCTGAGCCGTTTGTTTTCTTTAAATACGATCCGACGGCACCGGTGAGTTCCTGTTGAGTTAAGTTCGGGAATTGAGGGTTAATTCCTCATTTCATCCTAAACTCTCTCTTTCTAAGAAGTTAGAGAGAGGAGAGAGCAAGTAAGAGGGAAGTGGGAGGAATCTGGTCGCCGGCGGAGCATCGGAGCACGAAAATTAGAACCGAGATCAGATCCGCGGTGAGAATTCCCTTGCGAAGCCTTTCATCCGGCTAGTTTTTCATGGAGCCTAAGCAGACTTCAAGGGTAACGATTCTCAACTTGAGCATGTGAAGCTCTTCTTCTTTTGCATAGGAAAACCCTCTCCCGTGAGTGTGCGGTGAGTTTGCGGTGTTCTTTGGGATAGATATGTGAAGTCCCCCTTGTTTAGAGTCCGGAATCGAATTACGGGCATAGGCATTGTGTGTGAAGCCTACCCGGACGTGTTTGTCTGGATCGGTGATGTTGCATTGCATGAATAGCCGGAGAAGACTCCGTGCGTTGTTTTCGGGTTTCTACGCGGTAGATTGCAGCAGGGATCCTTGGGGATTAACTCCAAGATGCACTCGGAAAACTGGGCGGAATTGTAGTTCTGCTAACTTGGCGGCCAGGGAGCCAGCGTTGAACATAACTAGGTTATGTGATGTTTTGAAATGTTTTAGGATCCGGGTGAAGCTTGTCCCGTGCGTACGTCTTAAAGTGACTAGGCGGCATGAGCAACGGGCGGGTGGAAACGGATCTGGGCTTTGCGGTTCGGTGCTAGAGTCCCTAAAGTGGAACTGGTCATTGGCATAGTCGGGAGTCTTGGACTGCGGTCGGAAAGACTCAAAAATGCTCACAATGTTTGCCATCCTAAGGGTGGTGGTGAAGCCACGGAATTGACCAGATTCACCGAGAATGTGCCCTGAGTGCACGGGGTGTTTGGCCGAGCGAGCCTACACCTGTAGCGAAATATATATTTGCACTTTACAATTTAGCTGGGCTAATGATATGCAGGGAAGGAGCACCGCCATCCCGAGTAAGGGGCGGGGTCGTTATAATTTGGTCAGCTTTAGCTGACCGTTTCTTTGTTTGCCACCGTGCGGTGGAATGTTGCTTATAGGTGCTGCGGAACCAAGTGCCAAGTAGCGGGATGAAGCCCAAGTTGCTGAGCTGGCCCTCGAAGGCCAAGCGTACTGTTGTTTTACTTTTGTCATGTGTGGCCGGCCTGTGAGCCGATGTATGTAAAACATTATATTGTCAAGTGAACATTTGTAAGGCCTTAAGGCCATGTACTCTTTTGTGTATTTGATGTATTTAATTTCTGTGATGTATAGTGGACATTCATGCCAGTGTTATGCAAATTTTGGGTTCTCTTAAACTATTTAAAAGCTTCCGCTAGAATGCTCTGTGTTAGGACAAGTAGTTGAGTTTTTGGTATTATTCTGTAACCCTTCCGACTGTCTGTGGTATATGGCGTCGGGTTCCAACTAAACCTTCTGTTATATGTCATACGACGGATGGGGGTGTTACACCTCGTGCCTCTTTGATTCGTACATGTGGATGTACTTCTCCACCCTAATGAGGTCAGTGCCCCTTGGCCAAATAAGGGTTGAGCCAAACACTAACCCAATGGGAATTATCACGCACCATGAGATGGTGGGGAGGTTGGGTATTAATTGGTGAATTTCATATAGTGTTTTAGGCCCTATTCTATCATAGTTTTTTCTTCTTTTTTCTCATCCATTTGCTTTTTTCATCATAAAATTGCTAATAGTCTAATCATATGTCATTTGAGTGCATTTGAGTTAAATAGGACATATTTTAGTTGTTTTATGTTTGTGGGAGATCTCTCCCCCATCTCTTTTCTTATTCACTATTTGATATTATTGTGTATGGCAGTGCGGTTGTATTTTTTTGGAGGTTCTGTATGTGTTTTCCTGCATGTACAGATGATTGTGTTGACATCTTCTGCACACGACCTCGGCCACGAGCATCCCTTGGTCGCACATCTTCCGTGCGCGACCTCAAGGGCCCATGGCAAGCCACAAGGTCGGTCGTCTCCGCACTGCATGACCGAATGGTTGCACGTCCATGCTCCATGTGTGTGGCCTCGAGCCCCCATAGCCGGCAACCGGCCAACACTGAGAGCTCGAACGACCATTCACGCCACATCCATAAGGCATCGTGGTCGGCTGCCCGGCCAGCTACCTCGGCCTCACCCCCGGTCTGCCCTCGCAAACTGATCCCACTCACCTCTCGGTAGTGGGTGGTCGACCACCCAGCCAGCCATTCTCCTGTTAGACATTCATTGATGATTGGCCCCTTCACCGGCACTGGCTAGTTCTCCTCCAACCGCCCCTTGATCGCGAGATGTTTCTCCACTGTTCGATCATTACTACTTGATCAATGTCATCTGATCATCGTGTAACCACCTCGCAAAATCACCCATTATAAGGAGGTGCACAAACCCAAATTAATAATTGGTGTACGTATAATAAATCTCATAGAAATACGTATAATAATTAGTGTGTTCATTGCACATAAAGCTGTTAAGGTGTGCGGATAACCTCATAACTACCATAATCACTCTCTAAACCTATAAATAGGACCCCAGGTTTCTTCTTACAATCCATCCTTTTCTCATCATGCTTCTTCTCCTGTGAACGAGAGAAATCCTCTAGGAATTCCTTGAAGATCTCTTTACACCTTTGAAGATCTTTGAGCGTTTTTAAAGACCCCTTGAAGATATTTGATCTCCTTCGAGATCCCTTGCACACATTCCTCCATGCGCACGTTCCGCTATGTGCATGTTCCATCATGCACATGTTCTACCCTGCGCACGATCCGTCATGTGCACGTTTTGTCCTGTGTACGTTCTACCTTGCACACACTTTCCTATGCACTAAAAACGCTTCACGCACATTGCGCCCTCTGCTCGGCAGCAAGACCAACAGTCAATAGTAAATCCACCACTCTAAACTCCCCCATACGTAGCAGGAGATACGCCACAGAATAGAAGATGCGCATATCACGCCCCATCTAGCCACTGAATAGCAATAAAAAATGCTAGAGGGCAGCACTCCCCTCTATACAAGAAGAAATACTTAGTTCCACGAGCAGTGACTTGTCACCCTCGGATCCCTTCTCTCTCTCCCCAACAATTGTAACTAGAGGAGGACTATTACCCTCGAGTTCTTTGCAAAGACTAGTAACAACACAAATAGAATGGTGGAAGTTTGATTGGTACCGATCCAACCACGTGATTTTTCACCTCTTTCTGGGGTTTTCCATGTTAAAAAAATTGTCTTGCCAGTTGTTGCATTTGTTTCATTCTACATCGACTGTTTGCATGCTCAACCGCTCGAGAGCTAAGACAGTTCAATTCAAACTGATCTACGAAGAGCGCCCCAAGTTTGGCTGCAATAGTTTGGCATGGTCTATGGGAACGTGTTCCCAAAGCTCAACAAAGATTTTGAAGGAAATAGACGCTACACAGTAATACTCGTATTTGGTGGCGATGGAAAAGAGCAAACTAATGAAGGGGAGCGTCGGGACCATCATTGAGTCCCCCAGCCTCGCCGCCCAGATACTGTCCATTAAGATACTTGAAAGAGGACACGACAACAAAAGGTTCAAGAGGGATACATCCATTACCTTAGAGGAGGAGGACCTTGAAGGAATATGGCTACTGCATTAAGACCCCCTCGTGATCATCACAGGGATCCAAGATCCTTATTACAAAGTAAAGAGGATCCGGGTGTACAATGAGAGTTCATTCAATGTTTTATTCCTCTTCACCCTTCAAAGCATCAGGCTCGCCAAGGAGCATCTCAATCCCACGGAAGGACCGGTCTACGACCTCAATAACAAACCCATACTGGTTTAGAGATTGATCTCCCTTTCGGTCACACTAGGAGAGTTCCTAAGACAGTCAACGCACATCATCAAGTTTATGGTTGTAGACTCCAGCTCGGCCTACAATGCCATATTTAGGTGACCCCTCTAATAAATATATGGAGCAGTCTCATCCATTCCACACTAGGTCCCAAAGTTTCTGACTGCTGGCAGGATATGGGTCGTTCGGGGCAATCAAGAGGCAGCGAGAGTCTGCTGCCTGAAGCATGTATGGCAAGGAAAGGCAGCCACTCTCAACATTGGTAACTTCGACCTGCAGGATGAATCTGAGTTACAACAAGGAGCACCCATTGAAGGATTAGTAGAAGTGCACTTTCTCTACAAAATCTGACTTGGACAGTACATGTCGGATCACTCTTAACCTAATAAGAAAGAGAACAGCGCGCAGCTCTACTTCGCTCAAATAAAGATATTTTCGCTTGGAGTTCGGAATACATGCCAAGGGTGGGCCCAAAAGTAATCATGCATTTTCTGAATAACAATCTCTGTTGAATTCAATGATTTATAAAAAGAGAATTTCGCCCCCAAGTGACTCCATGCTATTGAAGAAGTAAAGAAATACCTGGAAGAAAGATTCATTCGCGAAGCAAAAGTCTTGACGTGGATCGCAAACGTGGTGGTGGTAAATAAAGCTTTTGGAAAGTGGAGAATGTGTGTCGACTAAGGCAATCCTAATTATGTATGCCCACAATACATCTTCCCACTCCCAAGGATTGATCAACTCATGGACGCGATAACAGTAAATGAGCTTCCAAGCTTCATAGACTCCTACTAAGGATACAATCAGAAATGGATAAATCTGGACGACGAAGAACATACTGCTTTCCAAACTGACAAGGACGTCTACTACTACAGGGTGATGTCCTCATTGGGGAGCAACCTATTAAAGGTTAATGAACAAGTTATTCAAGGACCTCATTGGGGAGACGATGAAGGTTTATGTGGATGATGTGTTAGTAAAGCGAGAGCACTGACAAATTCATTTGGAAGATTTGCAAAACAACTTCCAACTTCTCTGTTGTTCTCAAATGCAACTCAGCCCTAATCATGTGTATTTTGCGTAACGGCAGAGAAGTTTCTAGACTTCATCGTGACCTACTGAGGGAATAAAGCAAATCTCGGGAAGATTAAAGCATTGAAAGATATGACACCCCCCTGCTCCATCAAAGAGGTCTAATGTTTGAATGAGAGGATGTCGCACATTCATGTTTCCTGGCGCATACCGGGGACAAATACCTCCCCTTCCTCAAATTCCTCCAGGGAGAGCATAAATCCAGCTTCTAATGGACATGTGGATATCAAGCGGCCTTTAAGAACCTCAAGCAGTATCTGGTCCCCCCCTCCTGTCAAAGCCCGCTCTTAGGGAAGTATTGTTCTTATACTTGGTAGTATCCCGACCCTCCCTTAGCTCAATACTTGTCATGGACGAAGGAGGTTTTTAATTACCCCTCTACTACCTCAGCAAAATCCTCACAAACACCAAGACCAAGTACCCAATGATGGATAAGACAGCCTCGACTCTTGTATTCTCCATAAGGAAGCTCTGGCCCTACTTCCAGTACTATGCGAGAAAGGTGCTAATGCAGCTACCACTATGAGCCATCCTCCAAAAGTCAGAGGTTTCCTGAAGACTGGTCAAATGGGTGGTCAGGCTCGGCAAATTTGATATCCAATTCCTACCTCATTCTGCCATTAAAACCCAAGTACTCACCGTCTTTGTCATAGAATACACCATTCCCCCAGAGCCGGCTCTCGCCAAAGGTCCCTTCGTCACCTGGTGGATTCTCCATGTTGATGGTGCCTCATGAGCGGAAGGATACGGAGCAGGTCTACTAATAGTAAGCCCCGAAAGAATTACCATAGACTACGGCATTCTGTTGAAATTCTTGGCTACCAACAAAATTGCAGAATACAAGGACCTAATAGCCAACCTCCAACTCGCCATCTATTGTAATGTGGAAAACCTGACAATCTACACAAACTCTCAGTTGGAGATTTTGCAAGTTGAGGGTGACTACAAAGCAAGAAATGTCTAGCTAGTGTAGTACCTCGCGCTTGTCAGATCCATGCTTCACAAGATACCCTTACACCAGGTCCTCCAAATTCTCAGATAACAAAACATTATGGCAGATGCACTCTCCAAGCTCACCACTTCTCCAACTACTTATCAGTCACGAAGACGGCGAGTTGAACAGTTCATGGTCCCAAACATTCAAGGATCATGAGAAATCACTACAATCAATGACAAAGATTCGTCATGGATGACTCCCCTACGGGCCTACCTCGAGCATGGACAACTCACGGAGGATTGCCTAAAAGCGTGACCACTCTGGATGTGTGCAACAACATTCATCGTCATCGGCGGAGAACTCTACAAGCGGGCCTTCTTCGGACCCTACCTAAGTGCCTGCCATCAGCTGAGGTAGAATACACTATGCGGGAGGTCTATGGAGTAATCTGCATCGAACACTTGGGAGGAAAGGCCATGGCTCAGAAAATCCTACTCCAAGGTTTCTACTTGCTGAAAATAAATAAAGATACCATGAAGTTCGTCCAGAAGTGCAAAAGTTATCATTTCCACGCAAATGTGTCATACCAACCACCAATCATGGCACTATAGAGCCCCTAGTCATTCGCACAATGGGTAATTGACCTCCAAGTAGCTTTCCTTGTGACATTGGAACAGAGAAAGTCCATCATCATTGCTATTGACTACTTCACCAAGTGGTGGAAACTGAGACCCTTGCCAAAATAACTTAGGAGAACGCTAGGCAATTTGTCTAGAAAAATATTGTCTATCACTTCAAGATTCTAGCAGTCATCGTCGCAGACAAAGGCACACAGTTCACTAGAAAGCCATTCACATGGAAGTGTGAGGACCTAAAGATCAGACTCTGTCATACAGTTGTAGAGCACCCGCAAACAAATTGATAGATAGAGGTGAAAATTTACACTATTCTCAAAGTACTGAAGATGTGCCTTTAAGATGTAGGAGCAGTGGGTAGATACTCTCTTAAATGTGTTATAGGCGTATCGCGCCACAGAAAGAACTCCAATTGGGGAAAGTTCATATAACCTGTGCTACAAAACTGAAGCTGTCATCCCCGTCAACGTCAGCATCCCAAGTGCCCTAGTTCAAGCCTTCGACCCAAATAAGAACGACGGGATACTCTGAGAAAACCTCGACTTAGTCTCCAAAGTCAGGTAAATAGCAACCCAGCGCATTGCAACCTACCAAAGGCATGTGTCCAGCCTCTATGACAGAAGTACGATAAATGTTGGAGACCTCGTCCTGCGCAGCGTAGAAGCATTTGGCAAGGTCCCACAAAATTACAAACTCTCTCAAGCATGGGAGCGACCATATATATGTCGTTACTATGGTTGTCAGGCAAGGAACATTCAAATTGAGGACAACAGAAAGGAAAACTCTTTATCGCACTTGGAACTCACAGAACCTATGCCTATTTTATCTAACTCCTTGTTCTTTGTTTATTTAAGAGCAATCACTATTCTAGGTCGTAAGTCCAAACTTGTGCATGTACTCTTATGCTAATTAATTATTCTTTAATTATGCTTCTAACATTATTCCATTGTAGGAATGCTCATAACGGTGACCTCCCACTACAACGGCTCAAAGGTTCGCCCTTATAGTAGTAGGTCACGTCGTTGTCGGGTACTATTCCTAGTTATCTCTCACTACTATGGCTCGAAGATCCGTACTTCACCCTTGTAGTAGGTTATGGCACCGTCAAGACCCGCTCCCTCGTGTTTCCCCTGGATTGAAGGCCCGCCCCTTCACCGAAACATTGGATCATTTCCCATAGTGACCTCTCACTATCACGGCCCAAAGGTCCGTCCTTCGCTCTTGTAGTAGCTCACGACACTACCATGGCCTGCCCCCCTCATGGTTGCACACGGTTCAAAGGCCTTCTCCTTCACCGAAACTTTGGAGCATGTCCCTCAGTGACCTCTCACTATCATGGCTCGAAGGTCCTCCTTTCGCCCTTGTAGTAGATCACAGTACTGCTAGGACCTGCCCCCCTCACGGTTGCTCAAGGTTTAAAGGTCCACCTAGTAATACCCCAACAAAAAAATTGGAAAACAAGCTCACTGGTAGCAATTGCCTGGTGATAGTGACTATCGCTGACAATAACACTCGATGAACTTGATGCACTCTACGCACTCGACGCACTCGATGCACTCAACGAATCGTTGAGAAGACTATCGTCTGGCAATAATGAGATATCGTACGGCGATACTACTCGAAGCACTCAACGAATCGTTGAGTAGACTAGCTCGTGGCGATAGTGAGTTATTTCATGGCGATAGCTGACACATGTCAGATGGCCGGATGACGGTCGAAGAGCGGTGGTGACTGGTGTCAAGGTGGCTACTGACGATATCGCCAAGCGATAGCCGATATCGCTTGGCGATAGCGATATATTTGACTTATCAGCTGAAATCGTGTCCCTTCATTTCTATTGAAGAGAGGATCATGTGAGTGGGATTATTCCCGAAGTCACTTAAGCAGAGAAAGGGTGAGAGAAGAGTCGTTTCTCTTCTCTCACTCTCTCTCCTCCTTTTTCATCAAGTTCTTGGAAGAAAGAACAAGGGCTGAAGGCTGAAGCTGTGCAAGCTTGGAGAAGGAGATTCCGTGATCGGAATCAAGAGCTAAAGCAAGATCCGTGAAGAGGAAATCAAGGCGATCCTTTCCATCCGAATAGAAGTATTGTTCATGGCTCTAAAACATTCTACGTGGGTAACGATCTTCCTTCTTGGACAAGTGAAGTCCTAAGTTTTGCATATGCATGGAATCCTCCACCAAAAGGTGGAAAGTGAAGGGAATTCTGATGGGTTGATACGTGATATCCCCGGGTAGTTTTGCATATAGAATTTGGAAATTCGTAGTATAGAATAGGCATGATGTGTGAAGCCCATCCAGACAGGTCGGTCTAGATTGGTGATGTTTTAATTTGCATGTCGGAGAAGACTCCGAGTATAAACAGGTATTTTATGGAGTCTGAGGCATTGTGCCTGTGAATTGAGTAGCAGAAAGTACTGAAGGTGCGCTCTAGGAGAATACCTAGAGAATACCATGGTTTTGATAACTGTTGGGTATCGCCGGGCGACAGTGAATATCGCTGGTAATAGCTCTTGGTGAGCTATATTTTGTGAAAGTCTAGTTTTATGGCACTGCAGGAAGCTGCAGGTTTTTCTGGAAAAATGCTCCAGTCTGGAGACATAAAAGAAAGTTATGTTGTTAACGCCTGGCGATAGTGGATGTCGCTGGTGATAGCTCTCAGATAGCATTGTGATTGCGAAGCCTCTCTCGCGGAGACCGTGTGGCTAGCATGTGAGTTGTGAGCCTAGGTGCCCAGCTTTGGTGTCCTTGAGAGCCATTATACATAACGATGGTTATGTTTTAAGATACGGGCAAAGGGAAGCTGACTCGCGTCTTGTAATGGGGCTTGATTGCTTCAACTTTCGTCAATGATATGGCGATTTGAGAAACGGGAAAAGTACTGAACTGTAACCCGCGTTATGTCACTCTGGGCTTGATCGCTTAAAGTAATTGGCTTTCATCGTTGGCATATTGAGAGTCTTAGGACATGAGCGGTAAAGACTAGAAATGCTCAATGTTGATTGTTATGTCTCGGACCTCTAAACGGTGGTGGGGCTAGGTATTTCCAGTACATCAATAATGTGCCCTGAGTGCATGAGATGTTTGGAAGTTGATGCAAACGTTTGTGATGTATTGAATGGTGCTTAATTTGTACCTTCGTATGATATGTATATTTATGAATGTCATGTCTGCAGGGAAGAAATACCGCTGTCCCGGGAATGGGGTAGTGTCGTTATAAATTGGTCAGCTAAAGCTGACCATTGCCTTGTTTGTCACCTTTCTGGTGGAATGTCCCTGTACAGGTGTTGGAGAGCCAAGCGAAAAATAGCAGGTTGCAGCCCCTTAGATTCTATGTAGGACCTTGATGGCCAAGCGAAGAGCTTTTATTATTTTCATGTGTGACCGGTCTGCGAGCCGATGTTTGTAAACCACCCTTTTATGAAGAACAATTATAAGATCTAAAGGCCGCACTTTTGGTGCATTTTTGTATAACATTCCTATGATATATATATATATATATATATATATATATATATATATATATATATATATATATATATATATATATATATATATATATATATATATTAGTGGACATTCGTGTTACTTGAGTTCTAATTAACCCATGAAGCTTCCGTTAGAATGCTCTGAGTTAAGATGTGTTTGGTATTAACCTATAACTCCACTGACTATCTATGGAATATGGTGTATGGCTCTGGCCTGAACTTCTATTATATTTTATGTGATAGACGGAGACATTATAATTTGGTATCAGCTTCTTCTCTCGGTCTTCCTTCTGCGAATTCATGGTCAAATTCTTTTGAGGGGTGGCGATCACGTGTATGAGCTTACCGTAGAACGTGTATGTACTTACCGTATAACAAAATGAATTCAAGAATGTCCACTTAGGAATGAAACTATACAGATTTGAGAAACATGCGCATTCCTTTTGGTCGTTGTGTGCCTTGTAAGTGGTTGTTAAATTGTTTATTTTACACTTATAGGTAACTCTAAGTGGTGCGGGGCAGTCTGAACCCCAACGTTCTGTGGAGAGTATCACATCAGCTTATGTGCCCACTCCTCCCCCTTCTGCAAAACCAATATGCTTAGTTGTTGAGGCAGTGCTTGCAATGATAAATGCATGGCCAACAGGGCAGGCGCGTCCTGCGATGGTACCAGTGTGGGTTGGTATAACTGAGCCTATAGTTATTCGGCAAGTGCCTATTGAGGCATTGGTTGAAAGGCGAGCTACTGAAAGGCAGCTGAAGCACTTCATGAGTTTTAGTCCTCCTACGTTCATGGGTGCAGGATCCCCAACACAGGAGGAGTACTGGCTTTTGCGTGTCAAGAGAATATTGACGGCGATTGAAATAGCGGAGGGGCAGAAGATAAACTTGGCCACTTTCCTGTTGGAGGGAGAGGCTCGCCTTTGGTGGAATGAATTGGAGTTACACCAATTGGCGTGCAGACGATTATTGGAGATCTCGATGGAGGAGTTTTTGAGATTATTCTTGGCAAAGCATCTTCCTTCGTCACAACGGATTGTCATGGAAAATGATTTTCAATGCTTGACTAAGGGCGAGAGTAGTGTAGATAACTACTTAAATGAGTTCACCAGGTTGGGACGATATGCGTGGTCTACTTTCGTTGATGAAGAGCGTAAGACCAACTAGTTCTATGAGGGACTGCGGGATGAGTTGAGGTTACTTCTCTCGGGTCCGATGAACCAAGGGTTTCAAATATTGGTGGATACGCCTCGTTCGTTGGAGAAGGATATGAAGAGGGTACAAAGCAAGAAGGACTTGGCTGTGATAAAGACAGAGTTCAAAGTGTCGCGTCCTGCAAAAACTGAATACTGAAGGAAGTGGAGAACAAAGTCTAGGTCTTCGGGACCAGCTTCTTCAAGCAAGCCTGAAATGACAACAGGAAGAGGTCCGCTGATTTATTATACATGTGGCAAGCTAGGACATATAGCCCGTAACTGTACCAGTGGCCTACCAAGAACGGATAATAAGACAGTAGCATCTTATGCTGAGAAGGGAAAGGCAGTGGAGTCCACTGCATCCCAATATGCTCCAGCTCAGCCGAGGGTTTATAATCTTGGCCAACATGAGGCCATTAAACAGGCTGACATCATTACAGGTACGAGTGGTATATAGTTTTCGTGCCTTATATACTATATACCTTATAAATTGCTTATATATAACTCGATCAATGTAGGTTTTATTCTTATTCGGGACTATCCGACGAGAGCACTGTTTGATGCAGGTGCTTCTCATTTGTTTCTATCGGAGGACTTTATATTTCGGATTGGAGTGCCTACTCTTATGTCGACAGATAGATTAAAGGTGTTGTTACCTAACGGATACTTGATGCATGTGGATAGATCTTGTTTTTTTAAGGTGCGGAGTGGAAGTCAGGATTTCGGATTGGAAGCATCGGTGCTACCGATATTTGAGTTTGATGTAATCTTTGACATGGACTGGCTCTCAGAGCAGCATGCCTGTATAGATTGCAACTCTAAGGAAGTCACACTGGGACAGAATACCGAATGAGAGACTAAGTTCACTGGTTTGCGAGGATCGAGCAAGATATTGATATCTACTCTCCAGGTGGTTAAGGCTGTTCGGAAAGGCGCGGAGTTATTCTACACGTTGTTGGAGACCGTTGAGCCGAAGTCCAGTTTGAGTGACGTTCCTATTGTGTCAGAGTATGAAGATGTTTTTCCTAAGGATATCCATAGGCTACCACCCCAACGAGAGATTGACTTCATTATTGAGTTGGTGTCAGGTACAAAACTTGTGGCCTGCTCACCGTACTGAGTAGCATCAAAATAGATGGAGGAGTTGAAAGTTCAGTTACAAGAATTGCTAGAGCAAGGCTATATACGTCCAAGTATGTCACATTGGAGTGCACCGGTGCTCTTTGTGAAGAAGAAGGACAGAATTTTGCATCTATGCATTGATTATCGAGAAATGAAAAAGCTGACGGAGAAAAATAAGTATCCAATTCCACGGATTGATGACTTATTTGATCAACTAGTGGGATCGACTGTCTATTCGAAGCTAGATTTAAAGACTGGTTATTACCAGTTGCGGATTAGGGATTGTGACATTCTCAAGACAGCGTTCGGTACACACTATGGTCATTAAGAGTTCACTGTAATGTTATTTGGGCTAACAAATGCGACATCGGTATTCATGGACTTGATACATCGGACTTTTTGAGAGTACTTAAATCGATTTGTGATCGTATTCATTGATGACATATTAGTGTACTCTCAATCAGAAGAAAATCATGCAAATCACTTGAGGATGGTTTTGCACACCCTGAGAAGAAATAAACTCTATGTCAAGTACTCAAAGTGCGAGTTTTGGCTGTCGTCGGTGGCTTTTCTTGGCCATGTGGTTAGTGTGGAGGGTATTGGGTAGATTTGGCAAAGATTGTTTCACTATGAGAGTGGTCTGTATTGTCTACTGTAGCAGAAGTCAAGAGCTTCCTTGGACTTGTTAGCTACTACAAGCGCTTCGTGGTGAACTTTTTGCAGATAGCCTTACCTCTCACCACACTAACGAGAAAAGATCATAATCTCATTTGGATGCATGAGTGCACAAGGGCTTTTGAGGAGTTAAAAAGTCGTTTGACGGCGCTTATCTTGAGTTCGTCATGTGGTACGGGCGACTGTGAGATTTATAGTGATGCTTCAGAGAGAGTCTTAGGTTGCATTCTTCTACAGTTCGGAAAGGTTATAGCTTATAAATCACGCCAGTTGAAAGTGCATGAACGAAACTATCCAGTTCACGACTTGGAGTTGGCAGCTGTGATTTTTGCACTTAAGCTATGATGTCACTACTTGTATGGCGTGAAAGTTGACATATTCACGGACCATAATAGCCTTAAGTATTTCATAGATCAAATGGATATGAACATGCGATAACGGAGGTGGATGGAGTTCCTCAGGGACTGGTCGCAGATGCATTGAGTCATAGGACTCCAGTACGGGCAAGTTGGCAACAAATGCATGATGAGTATCTGATCTAGGAGTTGGAGGTCTTAGATATTTCTTGTGTTGACAAGAATGTCACTGCAAATGCGTGCTTAAACTAGATGGAGGTACAATATGACTTCGTGGACAGGATTCTACGAGCAATGGAACTCGATAAGAGCATGAAGTGCTATGCAGCGGATGGGTCAAATTCTCAATTCTCCTTAGATGACGGTATTTTTTGAGGAAGGACGGTTGTTTGTGCGTCCCAAATATGGGAAAATTGAAGAAATAATTGATGTATGAGGCACACTTTACCAAATACTAAATCCACCTAGGAAGCACAAATTTTTAAAGACAAGATAAAGATGTTCTGGTGGCTGGGTCTAAAGAAGGACATAGTTCTTTACGTGGCAAAGTGTCTTACTTGTGCCTTAGTAAAAGCTGAATGTCAAAAACCTGGTGGTTTTTTGAAGTCGTTGCCAATTTCGGTGTGGAAGTTCAATGGCATATCTATGGATTTCATGCATCGATTGCCGAGATCACGGAGCGGGAACGATACTGTGTGGGTGATCATTGATTGGTTGACAAAAGTATCGCACTTTATACCGAATAAGAATGATGGTTCAGTTGAGAAATTGGCTAAGTTGTATGTTGACAACATAGTACGTTTGCACGGTGTGCCCCGTAGCATTATTAGTGACAGAGATGGGCACTTTACTTCAAATGATTAGAGGCAAATCTACCAAATGTTGGGTACTAAACTAAAATTCAGTACGGCCTTTCATCCGCAAATGGATGGTCAAACCGAGCGGACCAACATGACAATGGAGGATATGCTACGTATGTGTGCCTTGTATTTCGGGAAAAGGTGGGAGGACCATCTCTATATGATCAAGTTCGCCTATAATATTAGCTATCAAGCTAGCATTAAGATGTCGCCCTTCAAAGATTTATACGGTAAAAAGAGTCGTACTCCATTAACTCGGGCGGAAATAGGCGAATCAAAGTTGTATAAGTGTAATGAGGTCGAAGATGCAAATTCGATTATATGTACTATTTGAGAACGGTTATTGATAGCTCGGGATAGACAAGCGAAATACCACAATGCCAAACATCGAAACGTGGAGTTTGCAGTGGGAGATTGGGTATATCTGAAAATAAAGCCTTTCAATTGTGTGTCTAGGATTCGGCACTTGAAAAAGCTGAGTCTGAGGTACCTTGGTCCATTTGAAGTGATCGAATGGATTGGTGAAGCTGCATATCGGTTAGCTCTTTTGGCAGAGCTAAGCGGTTTACATGATGTGTTTTACGTCTCGGTGTTGTGGAAGGCTTTGCAAGAGCCTACACAAGTAATTGCTGACGATCAGGTACCGGTCGACAGTGGGCTGACGACGAAGGTTAGACCCAATCGGATCAAGGATACAGAGATCAGACAACTACAAAATAAAGCAATTGGGATGGTCAAAGTCCAGTGGGACAATTGTGGCCGTGAAAAACTGACATGAGAGCGTGAGCAAACCATGCGAGATGAGTTTCCCAAGTTGTTTTTGTAAAGTAGAGTTGAAATAGTTTTGTACTGTTTTCCTTTAAATGCATAAAATTTCGGGACGAAATTTCTATAAGGAGGGGAGGTTTGTAACACCCCAACAAAAAAATAGAAAATAGAGCTCACAGGTAGCTATCGCCTATCGCCAGGCGATAGCACTCGACACACTCTACGCACTCAATGAATCGTTGAGTAGACTATCACGTGACGATAGTGAGATATCGCGCGGCGATACAACTCGACGCACTCAACGAATCGTTGAGTAGACTATCACGTGGCAATAGTGAGTTATCGCGCGGCGATAGCTGACACGTCTCAGATGACCGGATGGCGGTCAAAGAGCGGTGGTGGCTGGTGTCAAGGCGGCTACTAACAATATTATCATGCGATAGCCGATATCGTTCGGCGATAGCGATATATTTGACTTGTCAGCTGAAATCGTGGCCCTTCATTTCTATTGAAAGAGAGGATCCTATGGCTGGGATTATTCTCCGAAGTCACTTAAGCAGAGAAAAGGTGAAGAGAAGAGTCATTTCTCTTCTCTCACACTCTCTCCTCCCTTTTCATCAAGTTCTTGGAAGAAAGAACAAGGGTTGAAGGCTGAAGCTGTGCAAGCTTGGGGAAGAAGATTTTGTGGTCGAAATCAAGAGTTGAAGCAAGATCCGTGAAAAGGAAAGCAAGGCGATCCTTTCCATCCGAATAAAAGTATTGTTCATGGCTCCAAAACATTCTACGAGGGTAACGATCTTCTTTCTTGGACAAGTGAAGTCCTAAGTTTTGCATATGCATAAAATCCCCCATCAAAAAGTGGAAAGTGAAGGGAATTTTGATGGGTTGATACGTGATATTCCCGGGTAGTTTTGCATATAGAATCCGAAAATTCATAGTACGGAATAGGCATGTTGTGTGAATCCCATCCGTACAGGTCGGTCTGGATTGGTGATGTTTTAATTTACATACCGGAGAATACTTTGAGGATAAACAGGTAGTTTATGGGGTCCGAGGGGTTGTGTCTATGAATGTTGGATCGTGAGGCGCCCTTAGAGGGGGGTGAATAAGGGTTTAAAAATTTACATAACGCAATTAGCAAGACTTATCCAAATCAAAGAAAACACAGAATAGATTTTTCATAAATAGAAATGAACACTTAAGAATTTATTGAAATAGACGACGACAATAATTTATGTCAAAAGTGTCAAATATGTATACAACAAATCTCTATAGAGATAGAGATATGGCTTACGAAAAAAAACTATTAACTGATGTTTTCGCCGGTCCTTTTACCTAGAACCGGCAGGCTAAAGCGTATCTCTCCCTAGATCCTACAACTAGCCTCTCCTAGACCTAATCAAGATCTAGACGCTGCACACTAGGCAGCGATTTCTCCCTAAGCCGCACAAGGGCTTGGATGCCACGCACAAGGCGGCGATTCTCTCCTAAGCCATACAAGGACATATACGCCACGCGCAAGGCGGCGATTTTCTCTCTCGATTACAATGTAAAGTAAGAAACAAGATAATAGAAAAACTTCTGAATTGAAAACTCCCTCTTAATGGTGCGCTGAAGATAGCGATGAATCCTTGCCAGGAATGCTTCGAGGGTCGTATACGTGCCGTCAATATTTCGCCCCCTAACCTTCTTGAGAGTATGGAGTTAATTCTTGATGTTGGAGCTCTTTGGATGGAATGAACATCAAGGTGTACTCCAGGTAATTCCAATTCGTGATGTCAACAAAAATTTTCATCAATTTTATACTTTGACGATATCGCCGGCGACAATGACTGTCGCCGATCGGCGACATCGCATATGCTGACACGTGTCCCACGAAATCGCCATTTTCGCACTTCAGATCGAACTCCTTCGAATTGTGCACTGTCGCTTGGCGACATCGATGTCGCTGGGCGACAATGACAGAAACTGTCATTCCTGTTGTCGTGGGCCAGCTATCACTTTTGTTGTCGCCGGATGGCGATACTGACTGTCGCCAGCGACAACACCTTAGCTCTTTTTTATGTTCCGAATCAAAACTCTAATGTCACTTTGGTTAGCCATGTGTTATCTGCACACCAAACACCCAATAATCAAATACAAACGAGATTTGTTATTAGCAAACCAAGAAGCGTGGAATGCATGCTCCAACAGTGAATTGAGTAGCAGGAAGTATTGGAGGTGCGCTCCAGGAAAATACCCGGAGAATACCACAGTTTTGATAACTGTTGGGCATCGCCGGCCGACAGTGAATATTGTTGGGAATATCTCTTGGTGAGTTATATTTTGTGAAAGTCCAATTTTCTGGCACTGCGGGAAGCTACAGGTTTTTCTGGAAAGATGCTCCAGTTGTGGCTGAGTTTGGAGACAAAAAGGAAAGTTCTGTTGCTAACTCTTGGCGATAGTGGATGTCGCTGGCGATAGCTCCTAGATAGCATTGTGATTGTGAAGCTTATCTCATGGAGACCGTGTGGCAAGCATGTGAGCTGTGAGCCTGGGTGCCCAGATTTGGTGGCTTTGAGAGCCATTGTACATAACGATGGTTGTGTTTTAAGATACGGTCAAAGGGAAGCTGACCCGCGTCTTGTCATGGGCTTGATTGCTTCGGCTTTCTTCAATGACATGATGATTTGAGACACGGGAAAAGTGCTGAACTATAACCCATATTATGTTACTTCTGGCTTAATCGCTTAAAGTAATTGGCTTTGTTGTTGGCATAATGAGAGTCTTAGTCCATGAGTCGTAAAGACTAGAAATGCTCAATGTTGACTGTTATGTCTCGGACCTCTGAACGGTGGTGGGGCTGGGTATTTCCAGTACACCAATATTATGTCATGAGTGCACGAGACATTTGGCAGTTTATGCAAACATTTGTGATGTATTGAATGGTGCATAAGTTGTACCCTCGTATTATATGTCTATTTATGAATGTCATGCCTGTAGGGAAGAAATATCGCTGCCCCGGGAATAGGATAGGGTCGTTATAAATTGGTAAGCTAAAGCTGACTGTTGCCTTTTTTGTCACTTTTATGGTGGAATGTCCCTGTGCAGGTGCTGGAGAGCCGAGCGGGAAATAGCAGGTTGCATCCCCTTGGATGCTATGCCGACCCTCGAAGCCAAGCGAAGAGCTTTTATTGTTTTCATGTGTGACCGGCCTACGAACCGATGTTTGTAAATCACCCTTTTATAAAGAACAATTGTAAGGATTTAAGGCCGCACTTTTAGTGTATTTTTGTATAGCATTCCTATGAGATATATATATATATATAATCTTATATATATAAGGGAATATAGATATTTGGAGGCACACCATAGATTTAATATTGACCATTGGATCATGAGAGAGAGCATGAGAGAGGGGGGATTTGGGGGAGAGAGAGAGTGGAGGGAGAGGGAGAGAGAGGGCGGGAGAGAGAAGGAGAGAGAGATAGAGGGGGGAGTGATAAAGAGAGAGAGAGATGGAGAGATTAATTAATTTTTATAGATTAAAATTTGCAAAATTGTATAAAATAAAAATAAGAATAGTACTTTATATTTTTTTACGGTCATTTTAAGTACTCATATGTATATGTTTTGAAAAAAAAATCAGGTACATGTACAACCCGCTCATAAGCTGGCGCAGACCGCAGCTACGCATCGAGCACGGGCAAAGCCCGTGCGTTTAAGACCCCCTCCCAGAACACAGACCACGGCACAAGAGGGGTCTTATACCCAGAACAGCCGTCTTGTCATAGCACTAGCACTCGGGCTAGCCTATACTACAAGACGCCTATTCTGCCGGCCTTGATCAATATCAAATATTGTCAACCCAACCATGATATAGATTTAGAAGTCAAAATCCACACAAACATATAATAGTCCAAATACAACAAGTAAAGAAGCTACAACAAGCTTCTATTATCAGAGTACGTAAAATATTTTGCCCAAAAGGGCTACATCAAGTCTCTCAAACTCACATCAGTAACCGACGGTAACGACCGTACCGTCCCCTCAGGCCCTGTCGTCCTGGCCTGGCTGTCCTGCTGCAAAACTTGATGTTGCTCTACCTGCGGGGTTTCCTCCTAAAAAGGAAAACGTAACAACCGTTAGTCATAAAGACTAAGTGATTTCACATCCGCTCCCCCGTCGACTCCTCGGCACCGGGCGGAGAAAGGATCAGGGTACAATATATTTAATGAAGCATTAGTACAAACAAGTGGAGTAATATATATGACATAAGTAGCAATAAAGTAAAGTATAACAGTATCATTAATATTCTAAGCTAGCAGTTCTACTTCTACAGCAGAGTATGAGAATGTAAGCTACAACTGAAAGTAACTCAACTTATATGAATGTCTATACAGACATATAAGTTGAGGATCGGATCAACAAAAAAGTAACTCATCGTATAAGAGTGCTCATACAAACTTATACAATGAGGATCTGGTGTATGCGATGCTATGTAATGTCATGAATGTTATGTAATGACTCACCCATGTTCACGCACATGCAATTGTTGTGTCGATACAGACTCTATAGTTCCCACTTTTTGAGCAGGTAGCTAGCCTCTCAGGCGTCAACCGTCGTTGCCAGACGGTGACAGTAGAGCGGGCATCTCCACTACTAGGCCGGCATCCACACTACCTAGCCTAGGCCTCTGTACGCCTCCACGCTAAGAACACACAGCGGAGCTCACATGCGTACTATGGCTCAGCGGGTGTCTCGGGTAGATGTGCACCGAGATCCTAGCCCTGAACTTTCCTATGATGTGACCCAGAAAGAGCCTTGGAAATGAGCACGAGGATCAAGCCCAACCGTTCACTTGGCACGGAAAAAGCCTCGGGACGTGGACACCGAGGACCAAGCCCAACCGTCCAAGGTCTAACCGTCAACTTCCGTCAATGTGACGACTAGCGAGTCGGTAGACCTGCCACACTATCCTTAACCAAGGATTCGACACCAGGTGTAGACCCACACCGCATACAATCTCACATTTCGAGCTCATCAGCTCACAAGGGTTCCTTACCAAATCCCTTATCATCACAAACGATCAAGTGCGGCAAACATTCATGCACTATCAACCCTTCACATATCCACGCACTAACCTTAATCAATCCTCTTCCAACCTTTCGAGCTCACAATACCGATTCACGTATCTAGTTGTTTAATCAATCCAACTTGTCTACTCACTAGTGAACCTAGGGATCCATTAACCACCCATTTCGTTCAAGTAGGTTTTATTTCATCATTTGATTACAAAGGATCAACCAACAACTCATAATAATCCTTCAAGTTATTTACCCTCAATCTCGCCACCAATCCTAGTAGGGTTTACATAAACAAAAGAGCAAGGTATGCAATAATCATATATAATACAGAACTTCAACCAGGTATTCCTGAAGTTACGGGAATCCGGTGAAAATGTGTAACCCATCGTTGGAAAGGTATTACTAAGGGCTACAACTTTTGTGTTTAGTAGGAAGCCCATATTTGGTCGTATCATACTTGAAATCGGCTTCCAAGACGGCTACATCCAATTTACAATTTCAGCACGTTTACATTATCAGCCGTCAATTTCGATCAGGCTTTCCCGTGGCTATAGACCTCGTCTGAAGATTTGTAACCACTCGTTGGAAAGATCTCTCCAAGGCCTACGACTTTCGTGTTTAGTCGGAAGCCCAGATCTGTCCATGTCTCATCTTAAAAAGGCCACGAAGATCGTTGCGCGCAGAACATAGATTTCTGCACGCATTTTAAGGCGGAATGAACGGCATCAGTTCATCTTTCTCCTCTAGCGGATCTTCCCAAATCACAACAGAAATCCTACTCCCTTATTCACCCTCATCAGGACAATCCTCTTCACGAGACCATCTCCATCATCACATTAAAAAAGGAGAGCTTGAAGATGACTAATCCCTAGAACACAAGTCCTAGCATGGCCTCATCCTAGGAGTCTCCATCTCACACATCAAGACTCTTTTGAGTCGATATCTCACCTAGGATTAACTACAGATCTAGCACCAAGGGAGAGGGGAGGAAACTCGCATCATTTCTGGCGTTTCCGCTGTTTCCGGCCATGGATCGCGTGACTCTTCGCGGCTGCATCGGCTCTCCACAGAGTATAGTTGATTCCAGCAACTTCTTCCCTCCTCTAGCAGTTTCTCCACAGAAAAATAAGGCTTGGGAAGAGGAAGAAAAATGGCCCAATCCTATATAAATAGGGCCAACACGGGTAGGAACACGCCCGTGTTCCTACCCTTGTCACGCTCGGGTGAAGCGGCGGCGACGGTTATAGCGTCGTATGGACACAAACACGGATGGGTACACGCCCGTGTTCACTACCCGTGTCACACGACACAGCCGTGTTCCTTCCTGTGCTCGTACACGTGTCCTGTTCGGGAGATACGGCTGTCTTCCTGGAGATATGCACACAAGTAGGGACACGCCCGTGTCTCTACCCGTGTCCTGCTCGGGACAGGACCTGTCGATTCCACTCAACGCCTCTTCCACTCAACGCCTCTCTACACAGGTAAAAACACGCCCGTGTATCTACCTGTGTCCTTCTCGGGTCACGCCCTGTCGAGTTCCACTCAACGCCTCTCAAGTTCTACTCGATGCACACGGGTAGGGGCACGCCCGTGTCTCTACCCGTGTCCTATTCTGGACCAATTTCTCTTTTCCACACGAGTGTAAGCCTAGTCGCCTGCACTCCATGGGCCCAAGTCAGCTCTCCTGACTCAGAAGTACGCAAGAGGGGGCTTAGCGCGAATCGGGACGTTACAGTGCGCAGGAGGGCGAAGCCCGCCTGGATGCGGCCGAAGGCCACCCGAGAGCATCGAGCACGGGCGTAGCCCGTGCGAAGATGCTCGTGTGTGTGTGTGTGTGTGTGTGTGTGTGTCTGTGTGTCTGTGTCTGTGTGTGTGTGTGTATTAGTGGACATTCGTGTTACTTGAGTTCAAATTAACTCATGAAGTTTCCGCTAGAATGCTCTGAGTTAGGATAAGTTTGGTCATTTTGGTATTAACCTGTAACTCCACTGACTGTCTGTGGAATATGGCGTGGGGCCCCGGCCGAACCTTCTGTTATATTTTATGTGATAGACGGAGACGTTACACGCCCTTCACCAAAACTTAGGGGCTAGTCCCCTTGACCTCACACTACCACGACTCGCAGGTTCGCCATATGTCCTTGTAGTAGGTCACGCCATAGCTAAGGATGGTCTGCAACACGGTTGTCATGGTCTCTCACTACCACGGCTCAAAGGTCCGTCATTTGCCCTTGTAGTAGGTTACCACCCCGTCAAGACCTTGCCCCTACGCAACTGACGCTAAAAAACTTAAAGACAACAACAAAACAAAGTCGCACATAAAACAACAGTGTCTGCACAACAAATACCAAGTCATTACACAAGAAATGTCATTAGCTGGAACAATTCACATATAGCCATACAACCACCAGAAGGCATCCAAGGCGCAACAACGTACAATATAGATACAAATGCAAAGAAACAAATTGCACACGAACGTACAAAGGTACAAGATACTAGAGCTTCTCCGCGACGCCAACCTCTGAGCACTCATCCTCGGACAGATCTTTGACATCGAACTGGCCACGTGATTTTTCACCTCTTTCTGAGATTTTTCACGTTAAAAATGTGTCTTTTTTGTCGACACGTTCGTTTCATTCTATATTGACTGTTTGCTCGATCGGTTGTTGCAGAGCTAAGACAGTTCAAATTAGACAGGTCTACCAACAACGCCTCGAGTTTGGCAACAACAATCCTATAAAAATGAAGTGAAAAACATTGACTTAATGTTTAAACTTTTTTTTTCCAATGGCTCTTAACTTATTATATATAAATGGAGAGAAAAATAATTGCATTTTGGTGTGTCAATAAGAATTTTATAATCTGGTGTGATAATAACGCATTAGTGTGAGAAAAAAAATTGTTAATATACTTTAGCTGCCAATAATGAAAGTAGGTGTGCATTTAATGTTGTCTTTAGAGAATATAAGAAATATACCCTGTAAAGGGATATTGAATTTTTTTACAGTTTGCACCTAGTCAAAACATCACTTTTTTTATGGGCAGTTAATAGCATCTGAAGTCGCTATTAGCACCATTTCAATGTGTTATTGTGACTTTTTGAGGTGCTATTAGCCAATTGCTATTAACATTTTTTTTATTATATTAATTTTTGACCTTCTTAACACTTATGACATTTAGATGATAAATTTTATATTTGTATATATACAAGAAATTGTTCACAAGGTTTCCAAATTTCAAGCACCCCGACGCAAAAGTATCCATCACCTTGCTTACAAAACTTAATAAAAATAAAAAGGAAAATGGTATATTTTTTAAAATAAAATAAAAACAAGTAAATTAAATCAAATTATAAAATTATAAAATTGATAATTATTGTGGGTCGTTTAGGGCTCTCAAGGACCAAAGGAAACGGGTCACCTCAGCTTGAGAGTGAGTCAAGTGCGCAAATATGCTGAACGAGTACCAATAGCGGAACAACGAGACATTTTACATGAAAAACCACGGAAAGGGAGAAACCCACAGGCTAGAGCTGGTTCTGAAAAAATCCACTAGTTGTAGTCAGTTATAAGAGTTAGAGTTCTTAAAAGTGTTATGGGTCACCGCTCCTTTTTACATGTAACTTGAGGAAAAAACAAAGTCTTCAGCAGCGCTCGCATGAGCAATCTCCGGAGCAGAACCGTCACAAGTGAAGCGAACGTTTTGAAGGAGGATGAACGACAAGTCAAGTCTTCGCAGGAAAACCTCTAAGCTTTGTGTTCTCCTTTTTTTCTGTCCCCAAAATTAAAGATTTATGTGCCTTTTATGGTTCATTTTGTGTCCGGTAATTGCGCTCGTTTTGTAGTTGGAAGGGTGAATAAGAATGCACGATTTCGATCCCATACATCACATTTTTTTGGAAAATGATGAATATGCTCCCCCGAGCGGCCCAATCAACCCGGATGACTCGGGCAGGCTCGTCGACAATGGCGGCGGCGATGAGAGAGGAGTGCAAGGGGAGGCCACAGCCTGCTCGTGCACGCAGGGGTCTGCACGCAATGAGGGAGGCCATGCGCTTGAAAGGCCTGTACCAACGGACTGCGCTCGCACACGCCGGGGCGCGTGGCCCGCGCGCGCTTATAGGGGTATGTGCTCTCCCCCGCACGCTTGCACGCCTTGGGAGGACGCACAAAAACGGGTTCCTACTGTTGGTATTGCTCTGGTCGAGGCGGGCCATTTCGGCGAGCCCATCATGATTGCAGATTACGGACTCCGGCTTGACTTACAAGAATTTTGGAGGAACCCATCAAAAAATTGAAAAGGTATTTATTTATTTAATATTTTTCGGACATATTTTTTTTGGGACTTAAATTAGGGGTCTAAACGACTTCAAATCAAAAAATGTTCAACATGAAAGTTATTCGTCTCGAGGATATCTACAACTTTCATGTTAATCATTTTTTCTAATTCCGCCCCATTTATTGGCAAAATGCGAACTCCACCCCCTGAAATTTCCAGGGGATCCGGATCCGTACAACATAGATGAATTACGAGAACATTATCCCATTTCTCCCGTTAATTTTTTTAAAAAAATATGTTTCATTCTTCTCATTTTATTTTTATTTATATTAATTATTTTTTTTTTTGTATCCTACCCTTTTATATTAACTTATATACACATGTTTTTGCGGGTTGCTCGAGCCTCCTGGTAGACCGAACTAAATTGAATCGTCTTAGCTCGTGGAGCGGTCAAATGCACAAACAGTCACAAAAAAAGAGGAACTGAGAAGACAATTTTTTAGCATGAAAAACTCATGAATTAGATGAAAAATCACGTGGTCGGATCGGTCCCGACCAGAATTCACTATTTGCAGGTGTTTACAAAGTTTTTGGAGGAGGCGGGGGCGACAGGGGACTCCTCGGTACAATCTTGGGAGAGAGAGAGGTGGCCGGAAGGTGACAAAGAGGCTCTTTGCTTTGTCTTTGTTGGCGTTGAAAGCACGCAAACTAGAGACTTAGACGACTCCTTGCGCTTGGAGGTGGGAGCAAGATATGCTTGCGGGCATTGGGCAAGCAATAGTTGTTCGGTGTTGAATGATATGCGAGCAGAGTGTTTACAGCGGAGAGCGCAGAGGACTTTGTAGGTAGGAGAACATAAGAGAACGCGAACATCGATGGTTCTTCAAAACACTCGAAGATTTTCAAGGGAGGCGATGAAGATCTCTAAAGAGCTCTGACGCGTATGGGGAGAAAGCTGGGAGGAGAAAATGTGAGAATGAATGAGGGCATGGGGACCTATTTATAGGTCCCCCAGGGCGCGGTTACGGTAGTTATGCGATTATCAGCAGATCGTAACCACCATATTTGATATTTGCAAACCATTTTAGTTTAGTTTTAGGTGCAGATTATTTTTTAAAGTATAACTATGCGGAGACCAACATTATTTTGGATATTTGCACCCACCCATATTTGGTGGTTACGCGGGTGATTACCTGTATAATGGACGGTGGTGATCGCGTTGGGAGGATCAAACGGCGAAAGGGAGACCCGGTCGATATGGGCCGAACGAGCGGGCAGCCAAGGAAGCGGACCGGGCGGAGGCCGCGGCGGCGGTCGGCCCCGCGGCTAGCCACAGGCCTCCGTGACCGAAGGGGGAGGGGAGTCGCGGGGTGTGGCGGCAGCTGCCCCCGCGGCCGGGCTTCCACGGTCTTTGGGGCGCGGCCACGAGACCCATCAGCAACCAACTGTAGGGCCTTCCGCAACCACGGGGGCGCAACCGCGAGGCAAGGTGGAGTCCAGCCGCGAGGGTGCTGTTGTGGGGCAAGGCGAAATCCGTCCTTATGGCCGGTCGTGGGCTTCTGCGGCTGCGGGGGTGCCTCCGCAAGGCACAGCGGTGGTCGGCCTTGCGGTAGATCGCGGCCCTCCATGGTTATGGGGGTACGACCGCGAAGAAAAGTTGTGGCTTGCCTCGAGCCTCCGTGGCCGCTGGGGCACATCCGCGAGACAAGGCGGTTGTCGATCGGCCGCAGCACTCAGCAGCCGCGGGGGGAGGGGCACAGCCATGAAGGGCGGCAACGGCCAGCCATACAAGTTGCCATGGGCTTATTGTCGTGAGGTGCGACGACAGTTACAGTGGAGGGATCGTGTGTACGTATCGCGTTGGGATCGGGTCTGAGGATCAGGTGCATGGTGGTTTTTCCCATACCCCCCCCCCCCCCCCCACACACACACACACTCAATTAATAGGGGCATGGGAATTCTGAATATTCGCCGCCCGAAATTCCTCTAAATTGAGGGAGTCCCTATCACATGTAATGATTCATATGCAATTAAATATAACATGAGACAGTACATTATGAGGGCCGTTCTTTGTGACGTGTGTTAGAGTGTACACTACTTCAGGCGCGTGTAGACACTTCAAGTAAGGTCCAGTGAAGGCATGTTTGTAGAGCTCCCCTTCAATGATTGAGAAAGTGGTCGTGTGCATCCATAGCTTGCATGCTTTCATGCGATCCTCAGGCAAATAACTGTGCTCGAGGTAGGCATCGAGAGTGCTCCTCCAACAAGGCCCTTCTTTGTAGATTGTAGCAGTTTCCCATAATCCCTAGATGATGAGGTTCATGACTTCTTGAACCTGGTGTAACCTTGATTGGTAGCTCGAGGGGGGTATTGCGAGCTTGGAAAGTGTGTCGGCTCTGAAGTTATGCTCTTTGTAGATGTGTAAGATTTGATGTGATGGAATTTTCCAGAGGGATCTCACGAGCTGGAGATATTGCACCAACTAGTCATTCTTTTCCTCAATCTCCCTCAACCTGTGAGACCACTAGTTATGAATCAGTATGTACTGCTTGGTTCTCCACCTTGCAATTTATGACGAGTTGGAGGACAATGATTAGAGCTTCATACTCGACGATATTGTGGGTGGCTGAGAACTTCAGTCTGAAAATCATATTTTAGACTGACCTCTTCGGGGCTTACCAGAAACATTCATGCCCATGGTCTTTCATCTCTTGATGTGTCGTCGACTAAAGAGTCCAGTGTGCGGGAGAAGAACCTTTGGTTATGAATCCTGGGCAGGTACTGTATGTCAAATTCATCAAGCTCCACTGTCCACTTTCCTAATCTTTTGAAAACCTATGTCTTTTAAAGGAATGCTTGCATGACAACAACTATATTAATACTTTCACAGTATAAGCTTGGAAATATGGTTGGATCTTTCATGCTAAGAAATTGAGGGCCATTATCATCTTATTTGTTGTAGGATATATGTTCGTCTTATCAGATAGGACCATGCTGAGGTAGTAAATTGAGCATTGAACTCCTCCTTCATCTTTCACTAGTATTGAGTTGAGGATTGTCAAAGAAACTGACATATATAGGTGTAGAACTTCTCTGAGGGTAGGCTTTAAGACCAGCGAAGGAGACGTCAAGTTCTGTTTAAGGAGCTCCATGGAACCTTGACATTCATCCGTCCACTAGAACTCAGAGTAGTGTGCCCCTGGAGAATCTTGAAGAAAGGGAGGCACTTGTCTCACATTCACACTAATAAGCGGGAGAGTATTGTGATCCTCACATTTAAGCATTGCACTTCCATGATGGAGAGAGTGGGTGACATGTCCTCTAGCACCTTCAACTTCTCGGGGTTTTCCTCAATCTCTGATGGGTTACCATGAAACTGAAAAAATTCACTGTCGTCGCACAAAACGCACATCTACTAGGATTAAACTTCATCTAGAAGCAGCGAAGGAGTTGAAAGTACTTCTAAAGGTCTTTCAAGTGGTCATAATGATGAATACTCTTCATTAGCATATTGAACACATATGCCTCCATTGACTATCCAATGATATCTTTAAACACTTTATTCATCAACTTCTCATAGGTTGTGTCGACGTTCTTTAGCCCAAACGACATCACGTTGTAGCAGTATACACATTTGTCTATTTGGAAGGCATTATATTCTTTGTCTACGTGATTCATCCTGATCTAGTTGTCCCCTGAATATGCATTCATGAAGCTGGGGAGCTCGTGGTTGGCAGGTGCATCAACAAGTTGCCAATCCATGGGATGGGGAAGCTATCTTTTGGGCATGCCTGGTTGAGGTTGTTATAGTTTGCACACATCTGGCACTTCTCGGAGGCCTTCTTCACTATGACAACATTCACGAGCCATGTGTGATATTCTGTCTTGCGGATTAATCGTGCATCTAAGAGTTCTTTCTCCTCCTCCTCAATTGTTTGGAGCCGCTCTAGAGGAAGTTGCGCTTCTTTTGGATCACCTGTCTATAAGTAGGTTTAATTTTTTAAAAGTGAAGGATTACTTGTGGATCTACTCCTGAAATATATTATGAACCACAAGCAAAGACGTCTTCATTTGTACATAGGAAAATTGTGTATTTCTCCCACTCATCCTGGGACAAAAGTTGTCTGACCTGCTCTACTCGGTTGGGTCCTTATAGGAGATTGACACCTTTACGAGGCCTTCGACTAGCGGCCCATGCTGCAGAGTAGCTTCATCTCGCGGATCAAAATGTCAATGTTAAGGGTGGTTGTCATTCCCGGTTGAGCCTAATTTAGAAAACAAGTCTATCTTGCTTTTTGATTTCCACGTACAACTCCTACTCCACCAGGGGTTGGGAAACTTCATTGTCATATATGGGATGGAGGGATTACTCTAAACATGGGTTAGAGTGGCCTTCCAAAAAATGCGTTGTAGGTTGGAATTGACTCCACCTCCACAAACAGAAGAGTCGTTTGCCTCAAAAATTCACCCAATGTGACTAGGAGAGTGATCAAGTCCTACACGGGGATAAAGAGATTGTCAAAGTCGTAGACAAACATCACGTGGCTGAGGTATTTTTTGGTAAGCTTCATGCTCTTGAGCGTGGATATTAATAGGATGTTGATAAAGCTTTCATTGTCGACCAGTATTCTCTTCGCTTCGAAACATGGTCCTTTATCCCTATGTTGATCATGAATGAGCCTTGGTATGGAAGAAATAACCCCTCTAAGTTCTCCCTCCTGAAGGTAATTGTGGTCTCATGTTGGGTCTTCATATTTTTATGATCCTTCCCGGGTCCGGCACCAGAACGGGGAGATCTGACGATGGTCTCTACTTCTCCCACCAAAGTCCTATCTCCAACTGCTCCCTGGGGCACTAGAGACTGATCTCTTGCCGGCCTGCGCAGCACTAGATGATTATGCACCTAACCTTGCAAAAATCTTCTGAAGATCCCTTGTCGAACAAGGCTTTTGATTTCATTCTTCAGCTAGTATACGTTTTGGTTTTGTGCTCATTCTCTTGATAGAATATGCATTATTTTACTAGTTTTCTATATTTGGAATAAGATGTTTGGGTCTCTGGAATGCAGGATTGTCTTGGATGGCGTATAGTACATTAGTTTAGGAGGTCTTAAGAAGAGTGTAATTCCGAGGTGGCCAAGTCCCCTGGTTTCTCTGGATTTTCAACGGCCTTCATCACTACGACGCTCCTCATGCCTTCTGAGGTCTTGCTCATGCCCCTTATTCCTTTTCAAGCTTCCATAAAATTGTTATTAATATGCTTCAATAGCTTCATTAGCGACTTTTTGGGCCTCGACCTTATGCAGTAGGGTGGTATAGTTGGGCATTATGTATATAAGCTCAGGATCAACCCATAGGATCTACCGCACCTCTGCAATGAAGTGGCAAAAAATATCCTTGAGGGTTGATACCTTATTCTAGTGGATCCCTAAAAGGAGAGATGGCCAGGTCTTGGATAGTTCTGTAGTTGACGATGAACTGGTCGGTAAACTACTGAGTCAACTACATGAAATTGGCGATGGCTCCTCTCAGGGAATGGAACCATGTGAGAGCCTTCCCCCTCAGAGTTGTTGGGAATACTTAGCTTAATAATTGGTAAGAGTTGTTGTAAATCATCATTGTTAAAGCCGGAAAAATCTCTGCTTTAAAATTTGGATCAATGCAGCATAAGGTTACCGGTCTAGCGGTAGGGCTCGATAAATTGACAGGTTCGGACAAAGAAACAATGGGACAACTAAAAGGACCGCAGGTGCTGCGACGGGGAGGTCCTATCACGTGCTCAGATACTTAGAAGAATATTCCCCTCCACAACTAAAAATGTTCGAGCGAGATACAAGGTGGACACTAGTTGACAACTATCTTCAGATGGTGACCAAAGGAATGATCACTATCTCGTGGGTTATGCCCTTGCTAGCAGGATCCAACAGCCCAACTAAAAGTCCAAAAAAATATGTGGTTGAAATCTTTGGTGAGATTCCAAAGTCCATATCCCTGTACACCTAGGGTCCTATTTATAGGAAAACCAAGGAATGGGAGGGGTCTTATTTATAGCCTAACCCCCACCCCCCCCCCCCACCCCACATCGGTGAGTAGGCAACTTCTAAGGGAGCTCACCCACTTAGGCGAGAAGCTAGCATAGTCGCGTATCCGGCGATTATGCGAGTGGAGCTCATCATACTCACCAGGGCCTTCAATTATCTTGAGTGTTAACTTTGATCTCTATCTTAACCTATTGACTTTGACTTCTTACTGACCTGGCTCTAAATGGGTCCACCCTCAACAAATATGAGTTGTACACAATCCCTGCTCTTTTCGAGCGACATAAGAGCTCGGAAAGAAACATCCAACACTTATTTTATGAGCTACTTCTGGTGAGTATCTAGTCTACTCGCAATTTATGGATGTCTGCTGACCTCTATAAATAGGGGATGGCTCATCTTTGAGGCACACCTTCTGAACTTGCACACGATGTTGCAATCTTCTGAGAAAGTTTATAATGCGAGGATTGCTGCTTTGTCGGGATTCTGGTCCCTAAGAATTCAAAGAGGCCACAATATGGTGATGATGCCGCCGAGCTCCATCCACCAAAGAAGAAAAAGCTGAAGAAGAAAAAGTCACTTGCCTCTCAAAAGAATAATATTCCACTTGGTGTCGAGGATGTCATCACTCCCGGCGACAATCCCGAGACCCTTGTTGACCCTCAACAGTTGATTGACGAACTAGGCCTGGGCGACATTCCTAAACAACCTGCGCCTGAGCTTTCTCACCCCCTTTTGCCAACTTCTCCCCCTGCTCCAAATCTTGTCGGGTCTAATCAATCCCTCTGGTCGCACTTAAAGACCATCAGAGACCGCGACCTGGTCATTCTGTCAGAATCAACCTCGGTTCCAAGAAAAGGCCGAAAAACAAGTTCCTGAGGTGGCGAACAAGGACCTTCCTCCGGAGAAGATTTCGTAGCCAGGGGAGAGTAAGGCCCCTCCCCCTACGACAAGCTTGTCGCAACCTTTGGTGAGTACCTCCCTATCACTGCCTCTGCCTCCACCTTTGTTGCCTAGTTCCACTGCCGCTCTTGATGTCCACCATCAAAAGGCTCTGACTCCTTCAAACACAGCTGTGAGCTCGTCACAAGATATGGGAGGAAGACACTCGTACTACTTCTCGCTGAAGGCAGGAGGGAGAGATTCTGGTGGTCGCGGCCAGGGGAAAGCAGCCGATCGCTCGAGAGGCTCCCCGTTAGGACAACGCGATTCCACTCGTCGCTGCCCTTCTCCGTGCCGATCTTGATCTTCTCGGCCTGGTAACTCGCTTGTTACTAGATCGGTAGATTGATGATTTGCTACGGCTTTATCTAATTTGGCGACTTCCTTTCTATTTTGACAGGTTGCTCTACAACCCTGGGAATGACTTTCATCGACGCCCTCTATCTCCCAGCCTATGAGTATCGCTAGGCTGCTGCCCGCGTATAGATGGAATTGGAGGTAAAGTTCTATCAGCTCACTATCTATGACCCTCATCACTGGATCTCTTCCCCAAAGGTTCGAATGGCAAAAATGGGGGAGCTCTCGGAGAAGCTTGCCGACTATGAGTCATGCTTCTTGATTATCAATGAGCTAGAGAGGCGACAAACCATGATCGGGCATCGCCAACAACTTCATCACGAGGATTTGTCGGGGATGCGGGGAGCATGGGCATTGCAGGACGACTGGTGAGGATGGAGGTATAGCTAAATCGAGGCGATGAAGCACTGGCTGTAGCGAGTGAGCACTATCGGTGCGCCCGAGATATGGGATGGGTCGGGCAACATCCTCCTCTTCAAGAGTAGCGGCCTCCTAAGAACTAGGATTTTTTCTTTTAAGTTTATTTTTTCATTCCTCGCCCTTGGAGATATTGTACCAAACAATTCTGCGAGTATTCTTTTAATACTAGTGGTAAGCTTTGATCTCGCGCTGAGTTTACGGCGTTTTTTTTCTCTTTGTTGATGTCTATTTTTACATCGTTCTTTTTTGCGATCTCTTGGGTTAATTGTGCAGGTTCTGGCGAGTTAGCGACTTTTTATTTTGAACCTACACGAGATAGGGCTTTGGCGGCTTTCTGGATTTGACTGGTAGGTAGTGACTTAGATCGATACTTGCTTGAGGCACCTTATACCCCACGGCCTTTGCAGATAAATAGAGGGGATAGATGTGTCTTTATTACACTGTTGTGAATTCTCATCATTGTTCGTGAGTATATCTAGTTCTCCTCTTTCTCCCTCCCTTTACTCGTCTTTCTTTTTACTAGCACCGTTCCTTACTCGCCTTTCGAAATGGTTGGTGATGACGCTAATGCTCACTGTCAGGCCCATACGAGAAACTTTGTTGATTCTATATTCAAGAAATCAGTCGACGACGAACGAGACTTAGCGAAATTCAAGAGGAGACTTCTGCCCAAGGGATACTTGGCTAGACTTTCTACCAGGCTTGAGTGATTTAACACTACTTTGGACAGCAAGCTCATCCTCCCACTCCGCCACTTCAAAGTCAGCCTGCGACTTCCCCTATGAATGAAGTACTGCCAGATACTTAGGTACTTTGGCATAGTCCCCGTAAGTCCCCTTCCCCCAACCCTTGCCCCGGGTCAGGCCGGAGGGGAATCTTACCGCCCAAGACGTCCACCCAGTGCTCCTTGGGGTAATGTACCACCCTATCTAAGCACTAGGTAGCCGCCTTTATCGGCTAAAATCACAACATACACAACACATCAGAGATTTGTGGAAGCATTAACAGGAAACCAGTATCAAATATATATAATATTATATATATTACATGAGTAATAGGTCGAAGCCTGAGTATTGATATAAGCTTGTATGATGTATAAGTACTACATATAAAACTTCATTCTCTCTCCTTATTTAGCTCGTCGATACTCACATCTCAAAACTCTGAAGACGTCGGGGGTGCATCTGCTTGAGTAGTCCTGACTGCTGGCGCGGTCTCCTGCAGCAGTGGGTCACTACGGTGCTCTATTTCCTGTGAATATTTATTTATATAACTGTTAGTCACAGAGCTAAGTAGAAACAGGTCTCCTCCCTGGATTCATATGTTGGGGACGAGCACATACCCATCCAACGAAAGTAGATAGCCGAAGCAATGAAGAGTTAGTACATCATTTCATATGTATAGGCTAAGAGCAACTATGACGAAGCGCAGCATAGTATATTTGGAATAACAGCAGCAATATTTATCAGATATAATCAAGGTTCCACTAGTACATCAGCACAACAAGTATCCCTAACCTGTACCCTATCGCAGGCATTCACAGCCGCGCACATACATTGCAGGCACTTCACAGCCGAGCACATACCAACCCTATATCGACATAGTATGGACCGCTTCTATTCCAGTAGGGTAGCGAGCCTCGCGGGCCACACTGATGTGGCCGTCGGTGATAGTGGCTAGTCCTGCCACTTCTGGGGGTGGTCGTACCGCACAGCCCCAGGCCCCAATGTACAAATACGTGTATACATGGATGTGAGCGACACCTGGTGATTCAATATTTTTGGCCGACCAGCGGAGGAAAACCCAATGGGGACAACATAACGGCCGGTATCCCGTGGTACCCATCTCCCTATCGCCTTGAGTCGTCGACCTTCCCGCACTGGTACGAACAGTCTGCAAAAGGGACTGACTCGGCACAATTTACCGCAAGAAATTCACAAGCAATTAATCAAGTAATCATGTTAATATGCACCAGGTCTGCGACGGCCTGCCATACTACACGTTGACCTTCAGGCAACAATGCTCAGCTCAACTTTCGACAAGGAGCGTAGGAGCGCTTTATTTGAGGCTAAACATGGAGGAACACCTCAACTACGATTAACCCCAACTAAGGCTCGACCTTAAAATACAACTGCTCGTCAGAGTAAGACCCGAGTTTATAATCGTGAAATTCAGGAATGAAGTGCAGTAAATAAAACTGCTAAACCAAAGCTACATAATTTAAGCACTGGAATGAAACGTGGCCAGTACAAAACTAGAGTGGTACTAAAATGAAAGTACTTATAAAACATCCCTACCTGTTACATGGGATATAATAGAAGGTCCGGTCGGGACCCCACACCATATTCCACAAACAGGTGGAGAGGTTACTATATAATACCAAAACTACCAACGGTTCTTAACATAGAGCATTCTAGCGGAAACTTAAAGGTTGGAAACTTTGAACTCAAGTACAACAAAAGAAATGTCCACTACTAACAATTAGGAATGAATACAACCAATACACAAGGTACATGGTCTTATGGCCTTACAAGTTTCTCTTAACAGGAGTGTGGTTTATAAACATCGGCACATAGGCCGGCCACACATGAACAAGAGTAAAGCAAAGTAAAGCCTTCAAGGGCAGCAGCGCAACCAGGGCTTCAACCCGCTATTTCCCGCTTGGGCCAGCTCCACCTGAAAGAAAAATTCCACCAAGCGGCGGCAAATAGGGCAACGGTCAGCATTCAGCTGACCAATTATAACGACCCTGCCCCTCGCACGGGGCAGCGGAATTTCTTCCCTGCAAAGCATTTTATTAACCAGCATATGTATTCTATAATCCACCACGGTTGTGCACACCCGCACTAACCAATACATAACAAAAACGTCGGCCCGACGCTCCGTGCACTCAGGCCACCTTATTGGTGTACCGGAAAATCCAGGGTCCCACCACCATTTCAAGGTCTCTCTACCTTACGGTCTAAAATGAGCATTCCTAGTCTTTACGATGCGCAGGCCTAAGACTCTCGCTATGAGATCCTAACAGGGACTTAAGCACCCAATGTTAGACAACCATAACGCGGGTACAGATCCGCCTTGCCCGTTGCTCATCATCGTCAGTCATCACACCGGACCGACGCAGGTACAACATCTCCTTTCCCGTTCGCCACCAAGGCTTTTAGTTGCAGCACAACAACCCAACAATACGCAACGTGGTAGTCATGACCACACGAGTTGAACACCAAGTACTTCCTCCAGTACTTCCTGCTGCACCAAGCCACAGGTATTCATTAAGGGACTCCATACAAACAATCAATGAACACATAGTCTTCTCCGATTTGCAAACAAAGCATCACCAATCCGTACTTCTCACTTCTTGATGGGCTTCACACAGAATGCCTAACCGTACTACTCACTTCTGGTTCTAATGCAACAAAGCAATGGATGAACCACCGATCCCACGGGAATCGCTTCGCGTTCCACCATTTGGTGGAGGATTCCTATGCAAATGCAGGAAAAAAGGACTTCATATGTCTGAGTGGAAGGTCGTTACCCTTGTAGCATGATTTGGCGCAATGGAGAAAAGTACACGGTTGGAAAGGACCGCAATTCTCTTGCCTCCGTCAATTTGAATTTGGCATGTGATTCGGACCACCGTAGCACCACCGGTGGCCGGATTCATCTTCTCCTACGTCCTCTTTCTCTCCCCTCTCTCTTCTCCTTAGAAAGAGAAAGCCAAAGATGAAATGAGGAAAATGAGGAATAACTTCCTCATTCCCATCCACAAATCATCAGGAGGCGAGCCAGGACCGTTGGATCGTTTTTAATAAAAATGAACGGCCCAGAATAACTCTGAAAATCATTTCAGATGGCTGAAAATGGCTTTGCACACGACCGTGTGCCCTGTTCACACACGAAATTGTCGACCCGAAACAGGACACTGGTTGAGACACGCCCGTGTCCAAGGTGACCGTCCTGTGTCGCCCAAACTGGCACGCCCGTGTCGGTGGGCGTGTTCCATAACCGCCCTACGGAAATGACACGACCCTTAGTGGACATGGGTCCTGACACGCCCGTGTTACTATTGACACGACCGTGTCGACCACGACATACCCGTGTCCCGAGCCGTGTACTCGCCTCTCGACACAGCCCAGTTTCCAGAGAAGGACACGGATGTTGACACGTCTGTGTCAACTTTAACATGCCTGTGTCGGCTCCCTTGACATGCCCGTGACCTCCAGCCAGTAAATTCACAGGGCTCCAGAACCCATAAAAACACTTCACATACATATAGTGTTTTTGGGGCATTACAATTCTCTCTCTTTTATAAGAATTTTTTCCCGAAATTCCTTAAGCACAAAACAAAAATTATATACTATGCAAATATATACTATTGTTCATACAAATGGTTACAACCATACTACAAAAATAGATCGGGAAATTCGGTACGCATGGCTTGTTCCTGCTCCCATGACAACTTCTCTCGGCCACAATTGTCCCATCGGACCTTGATCATCCCGACAGTTTTATTTTGTAGTTGTATAACCGCCGTATCCTCGATCTGTAAAGCTCTGACCTTCGTCGTTAGCCCACTATCGACAGATACTTGATCCGCATCAACCAACTGAGATGGCTCTTTCACTGCTTTCCTTAATACCGAGACATGAAACACGTCATGCAAACCGCTCAGTTCTGTTGAAAGCACTAACCGATAGGTAACCTCACCAACACGCTCTACCACTTCAAACGGTCCCAAATACCTCGGGCTCAGCTTTTTCAGATGTCACATCCTGGACACTCCCTTAAAGGGTTTAATCTTCAGGTATACCCAATCGCCCACCGCAAACTCCACGTTTCGGTTCTTGGCATTGTAGTACTTCGCTTGCCTGTCTTGAGCCACCAACAATCTTTCTCGAATCAACCGAATAGTCGAGTTAGCATCATCCATTTCTTTTTGCTTGTACAGCTTCGATTCGCTAGTCTCCGCCCAAGTCAAAGGGGTACGGCACTTCCTACCGTATAAGGCCTCAAAGGGCGCCATCTGAATACTAACTTGATAGCTATTGTTGTAGGCGAACTCGATCATATATAGATGATCTTCCCAACTCTTTCTGAAATCTAGTGCACACATTCAGAGCATATCCTCCAATGTCTTGTTGGTCCTTTTGGTCTGACCATTCGTTTGAGAATGAAAGGCCGTACTGAAATGCAATTTCGTACCCAACAGTTGGTGAATTAGCTTCCAATCTCCCGAAGTGAAACACCCATCACGATCACTAACGATACTACGGGGCACACCGTGCAATCGTACAATGTTATCCACATACAACTTTGCCAACTTGTCAACTGAGTCGTCCTTCCGGTTCGGGATGAAGTGTGACACCTTAGTTAACCGATCCACAATCACCCAAACTGCATCATTACCGCGTTGCGACCTCGGCAGCCCATGCATGAAATCCATCGAGATGTCATCAAATTTCCATATAGGAATAGACAACGACTTCAGAAGACCACCTGGTCTTTGGCATTCAGCCTTTGCCAAGGCACAGGTCTGGAATTTCGCAACATAATGTGCTATATCCTTCTTCATTTCAGGCCACCAGAACATTTTCTTCATATCCTTATACATCTTCGTGCTCCCGGGGTGTATTGAATATTTTGTGAAGTGGGCTTCATACATCAATTCTTCTCGAATTTTACCCCTACTTGGGACGCACAAACGACCGTCTCTCCGCAAAAGGTCGTCCTCAAAAGAAAACTGAGAATCTGAACTCTCCGCTGCATACCGTTGTAGACTTTCATCAAGTTTTGTTGCCTGCCGAACTCTATCCATAAGGTCACACTGTACCTCTGTCTAGTTCAAACACACCTTTGCAATGAAATCCTTGTCAACACAAGAAATGTCTAAGACTTCCAGTTCTCGAATTAGGCTCTCATCATGCCTTAACAACAAATTAGCCCTTGTCGGAGTCCTACGACTAAAGGCATCCGCGACGACATTCCCCTTACCGGGAGTGTAGTGAATCGGAAAGGTGTAGTCTCCAAGAAACTCCATCCACCTTCTCTGTCGCATGTTGAGATCCTTCTGATCCAACATATACTTCAGGCTCTTTTGGTATGTGAATATATCCACTTTCACGCCATATAGATAATGACGCCACAGTTTAAGTGCGAATATTACCGCCGCCAACTCCAAATCATGGACAGGGTAATTCCGTTCGTGCACCTTCAACTGGCGTAAGCCATATGCTATCACCTTCCCAAACTATAGAAGAATGCAGCCTAAGCCGCTCCCTGAAGCATCACTATACACTTCAAAGCTATGCAAACCACATGGCGATGTCAAGATTGGAGCCGTGGTCAACCGACTCTTTAGCACTTCGAAAGCTCGTGCACATTCAGGCGTCTAAACGAGCTTCTGATCCTTCCTCGTCAATGTGGTGAGAGGTAAGGCTATCCACGAGAAATTCTCTATGAAGAGCCTGTAGTAGCCTGCCAGTCCAAGAAAACTCCTGACCTCCGCCACAGTAGTAAGAACAGGCCACTCCCGTATGACAGCAATCTTAGCCGGATCCACCGCAATGCCCTCTCCACTAACCACATGGCCAAGGAAAGCCACTGACGACAGCCAAAACTCACACTTAGAGAACTTAGCGTAGAGTTTGTTCTTCCTTAGGGTGTGCAAAACCAACCACAAATGATTTGCATGATCTTATTTTGTTTGGGAGTATACGAGGATATCGTCAATAAAGACGGTTACAAACAGATCCAAGTATTCCCTAAACACCTGATGCATTAAATCCATGAATACCGATGGCGCATTGGACAACCCAAACGGCATTACCGTGAACTCATAGTGACCATAGTGTGTTTTGAACGCTGTTTTGGGAATGTCAATTTCACGAACTCTCAACTGATAATAACCTTACTTCAAATCCAACTTGGAGTATACAGTCGAGCCAACTAACTGGTCAAACAAGTCGTCAATCCATGGAATCAGATATTTGTTCTTTTTCGTCAGCTTGTTTAGTTCTTTGTAGTCAATACATAGACGCAAGCTACCGTCTTTCTTCTTCACAAAGAGAACTGGCACGCACCAAGGTGACTGACTTGGACGTATGTAGCCTTGCTCTAGTAGTTCCTGTAAATGAACCTTCAACTCTGCCATTTCCTTTGGCGCTAGTCGATATGGCGAGCGGGCCACAGGTTTTGCACCTGGTACTAACTCGATAGCGAAGTCGATCTCCCTTTGGGATGGTAACCCTGGAAGATCTTTCGGAAACACATCAGCAAACTCTGATACAATCGGCACCTCACTAATACTGGCCTTAGGCTCCACAGCCTCTATAAGTGTGAAGAATTACTTCGCACCCTTCCGAACTGCCTTAACGACTTGGAGAGCAGATAACAGTATCCTACTCATCCCTCGCACGCCATTGAACTTAGTCTCTTGTTCGGTATCTTGACCCAGTGTAACCTCTTTGGAAGTGCAATTTATACTGGCATGCTGCTCTGAAATCCATTCCATACCAAAAATAATATCAAACTTAGATATCGGTAGCACTGATGTGTTCACCAAGAAATCCTTACTTCCTATCTTTACCTCCACACTACACGACTTATCCGCGCACAACACACATCCGTTAGGTAGGAGCACCTTAATACTGTCTGTCGTGGTCCGTGCAGGTACCCCGATTCGTAAGACAAAGTCTTCAGACAGAAACGAATGTGAGGCACCTGTATCGAACAGGGCTCTTGCCGGATGGTCCCGTATAAGGACAAACCCTATATTACCAAAATTAAAACAAGTACAGCACAAGGCACAAAGTAAAACTACAAACTACCCGTACCTATGATGACGTCAGCCTGTTTGATAGCCTCTTGTTGCCCGAGATTGAAGACCTGGGGCAGTACCTGCGATGCAGAAGACTCCATCACTGTCTTCCCTTTCTCCGCATACGACGCTCCCGCCTTCTTTTCGCCCTTTGGAGGGCCAGAGCAACAGTCACGAGCAAAGTGTCTCAGCTTTCCACACGTGTAACAAGCTCGAGAACCATACCCAGAAGATGCCTCTTCCACAACATCTGAAGGGGCTTGTCCAACAGATTTGGACCTCTTTCCCCATCTCTTACGGAATCCAGACTTTTTCAGACGCGGCGTCTTGAACTCTGGCTTTGTGACTGCCAAGTTCCTCTTGTCCTGTGTCCTCTTCAAGTCCTTCTCCAAAGACCTAGCCGTATAGACCAATGCTTTAAATCCTTGGCTCACAGAACTCAAGAGCAAAAACCTTAGCTCATCCCGCAGTCCTTCATAGAACCTACTGGTCTTACGCTCCTCTTCGGCAAAGATAGATCCTGCATAACGTCCGAGACGTGTAAACTCATGGAGATAGTCATCCACGCTCTTTTCTCCTTGCGTCTGTAACATCCCGACTTTTATTGGACCACCAGAGCCCTAGTTGGCCCAATAAAAGTGGACCGGACCCTACCCATGACCCGGTGAGGGGTAACCCAAGGTAGGAAATAAAGTTAGAGGACTCCGAATTGAGTTCCGTCAGTTCCTGTGGCCTCGTATAGTCAATACGAGCACATCGAAACTCGTTCAGTTGAACCCCGATGTCATATAGTGGATTTGACCATTCCTCGCAGAACGTCGTAAAAATGAGATTTTTGGATATTGACATAGAGAACTCCGATTTGAGTTCTATCAATTCTCATGACTTCGTATAGTCAATACGAGCGCATCGAAACTCGTTCAGTTGAACCCCGAGGTCATATAGTGGATTTGACCATTCCTCGCAGAACGTCGCGAAAATGAGATTTTTGGATATTGACATAGAGAACTCCGATTTGAGTTCTGTCAATTCTCATGACTTCGTATAGTCAATACGAGCGCATCGAAACTCGTTCAGTTGAACCCCGAGGTCATATAGTGGATTTGACCATTCCTCGCAGAACGTCGCGAAAATGAGATTTTTGGATATTGACATAGAGAACTCCGATTTGAGTTCTGTCAATTCTCATGACTTCGTATAGTTGATACGAACGCATCGAAACTCGTTACGTCGCGATTCGAAGCCTAACAATGATTATGGGCGTTTTGACCGTTTTAGCACGCTGCGACGCACAAATATCGGACTTTCGCCAAACGAACTCCGATTCGACCCCAGTCAGTGGCGTTGGACTCGTGTGAGCAATACGAAGTCAACCGAAGTCATCCCGGTCAACTTTGATGATAATTAGTCAACTCGCGGTCAAATCGAGGCTAGTTGTGCACCGAAAAGCTTACGCACACCAATTATGACACGACACCCGAACCTTGACCCAACCCCGATGACTTGGACCCACTTTGACTTTGACCAGCAAGGGGGACCCACCCTAGGGTTGACTTGGTCAAACCCTCCTAAAAATCCACTTTTTTGGATTTTTCTCCAAATGAGGACCCCACCTCCTCTCCAAAGGAGGATGGCTCATGCCACCCCCCCCCCCCCTCACTCTCCTTGGGCTCCCCAACCAGCAACCAATCCTAGGATGGGTGGAGGCCCACCCCACCCCTCTTCTCTCCCTTTCTTCCCCTCTTTCTTAAGGCCCAAGCCCATAAAGGGCCTCATCCATTTTCCACATGGGAAAAATGAGAGACCTCCAGCTATCCTTGGACAGTTGGAGGACAGCTGGAGGGTGGGATTAATCCCTCCCTAAGGAGGGATTAGTCCCACACCACCCAAAGGGAGAGAGCTCCCCCTCCCCCTCCCTATAAAAGCTACCCTACCCCCTCTCCTTCCCTCATAGCTCTCAAGAGCATCCCCTCCCCCTTCTCCCCCCTCTGTCGGAGCTCTGGTGGCCGGAAAAAGCCAAGCCGAGGAGCTCCTCCCCCTCCACCACCACCTTGAGCAATGTCCGACCAAGCCGGCCCCTCCCGAGCCCGCCAAACCCAGGTAGAAGCTTTCTCCCTCCCCCTTCTCCATTTTGGACGTCTTGCATGGCGCTCCCGGCGGCCGGAGCACTGCCGCCGTCACCCCCCTCCCCTCCCGTTTACAAAAAAAAATAGCTTCGGCGGCGGCGGGCCGCCGGACCACCTCCGGAGGGAGCGCCCACCACTGGGCAGTCGGCCGGTGGTGGAGCCACGGCCGGCCGGCGGCGGGGAAGGCCCGTAAGGGCGGCGGGATTGGTTCCAGCGGGGGTAAAAAGAAGATGAACAGTACTTTTATTTTATAATTTATATTATTATAATATTATAATATTATAATAAAGGGTTTGATTTTTCAGAGGCTAAAATAGACCTCTAGGAAAAATGTTTTGAACATGAAAAATGTTTCCCCAACTAAGGGCTTCTCCCACAAAAATTTTGAGAATATTTGGAGTTGATTTGATATTTTTAAAATCCCAAATAGAATTTGTTTGGCCAAATTAAAGGCCCAAAACTCTTTGAAAAATTACAAAACAATTACTAGGCTCATTTTAGGCTCTCTTAAGAGTTTTATCAAAATTTGAGGTCATGAGGATAAGTGTTGGTATTTTTCCCGAATTATGGAAGCCTAGGATCGCGCCCGGTAAATATTACGCTCATTTCCTGCAAAAATGAAAATTGGAGCGCGACTATCCTCTCTAATTTAATTAATAAGTGTAAATTTATCGTATCGACGAGAGTGACTGAGGCAAGTGACCAAGCTCCGTGTGTTCCGAGGCTTTGTGAAACCGTCGAGCGCCTCGACTCTCGGGTGATCTGGACTCGCTCGGAAAGTGAGAGTACGAGCAGCGAGTTGCGCATTATTCTCGATTAATATTAAGGATATAACTCCTAATAAGCCACTAATCCGATTAAGTCATGATTAATAAGGCGCAACCAAATCATAATCGGATCTTAATAATGGGTGTAACCCAATGAAGCCTTATTAAAAAATGAAAGAGAACTGAATGTGCCTCCTGAGAACGGAGATGAGACTGAAGCCTCCCTGATGAAGTGATTGGACTACTAACCATTTTCTTTATGATTATTCCAGTCTTGCACTGGTCCTGTTCCTTTATTCTTTTCAATTCAAGTACTTTTAATTCAGTTCTACTCCAGTCTCGTACTGGTCAAGTACTTTTAATTCAGTTCTACTCCAGTCTCGTACTGGTCAAGTACTTTTAATTCAGTTCTACTCCAGTCTCGTACTGGTCAAGTACTTTTATTTCAGTTCTACTCCAGTCTCGTACTGGTCAAGTACTTTTAATTCAGTTCTACTACAGTCTCGTACTGGTCAAGTACTTTTAATTCAGTGCTACTCCAGTTTCGTACTGGTCACGTTTCTTTCCAGCACTTTAAATAAGCAGCATAAACACCGCATTCGTCCTCATTACAATTTACTATTATAATCTCGGGTCCTGCTCTGACGAGCAGTCGTTATTAAGGTTGAGCCTTAGTTGGGGATAACCGGAGTTGAGGTATTCCTCCAGATCTAGCCTCAACTAATGCGCTCCCACGCTCCTTGACAAAAGTAGAGCTAAGTGCCGCCGCTCGAAGTTTAAGCCTAGTAGGGCAGGCCGACGTAGACCCGGTGTGTATTATGTTTGCCGTTGATTGATTGTTTGTAAATTGCTTGCGGTGGAATAGTGGCGGGTTACTCCCTTCTGCAGACCGTTTGTACCGGTTCGGGAAGGTTGACGACTCAAGGCGACAAGGAGATGGGTACCACGGGTGATCGGCCGTTTTATTCCCCGTCGGGTTTTCCTCCGCTGGTCGGCAAAAATGATTCGCTGGATGTCGCTCACATCCAAAAGTACACCAAGTTGTACGTTAGGGCCTGGGGTTGTGCGGTACGATCACCCCCAGAAGTGGCAGGACTGGCCATTGTCACCGACGGCCACATCGGTGAGGCCCGCGGGGCTCGCTACCCTGCTGGAACAGAAGCGGTCCAAACTATGTCGACATAGGGTTTGTGTGTGCGGCTGTGAATGCCTGCGGTATGTGCGCGGCTCTAAATTCCTGCGATAGAATTCAAGATATGAAAACATGTTGTGCTGATGAGCTAGTAGAGCATTGTTATAACCGTTTTATATTATTGCTGTTTTTTTCCGGTTATACTGCACTCCTTATATTTGCTCCTAGCTGTTCATATATGGAATATTGTGCTAACCCTCTCATGCTTCGACTATTTACTTCTGTTGGGTGGGTGCGTGCTCGTCCCCAGGAAGTGGATCCGGGGAGGAGATTTGTTTCCACTTAGCTCTGTGACTAACGGTTATTTGATTAACCATTCACAGGAGGTGGAGCACTGTAGTGACCGGCTGCCTCAGGAGATTACGCCAGCAGCTAGGTCTACTCGAGCAGATGCACCCCCGCCGTCCCCAGAGTTTAGAGACATGAGTCCCGCCGAGCAGCGTAGAGAGAGAGTATATGAGGATTATATGTAGCACATATATAGCCCACGGGCTTATATAAGTACTTAGGCTTCGGCCCTAGAACCGCTGTGATTTTGATATGTGATATATAATCTGCAATGGTTTCCTGTTAATGCTTCCGCTATATTTTGATGGGTTGTGAATGTTATGATTCGAGCCAACATAGGCAACCATCTAGTGCTTGGACAGGGTGGATCGTTTCCCCTATGAGCACTAGGTGGGTGTCTTGGGCCAGTAGTACCCCCTCCGGCCCGACCCGGGCAAAAGGTTGGGGGGTACTACAAATGGATCAGAGCCATCACGATTCTTCCTTGTGGAGCAGTCTCAGGATCCCTTCGTCCCTCGCTTCGTTTTAGGTTCGGGACGAACCTTGCAGCGGAAGCCTGGTGGACCCTAGTGTAGAGGCTTAGGGATTCTAGACCTTACGATGGTATGCTCATACACCGTTGTTTCCGCTTTGTTTGTCGTTTTTGCAAATTGCCACTACTTTTGCAAAATACTGACACTCTTTCCTGTTACTTCTCCAGATACCGGAGGACAGTAACGAGGGATCCTCGTCTAGAGGATATGTTCCAGCTACCCCACCACCAGACCCGGTCGCTCCCGCGGCCGTACCGTTTGCCGAGACAGATATGGGGCAGACATTGACGGCTATACTAGCGACTTTCCGTGATGCCCTTGCACAGCCACCACGAGAGATGACCGCACCCACCGATCTGCTTACGATTTTCCGAGGACTGAGGCCTCCCCCGTTCAGGGGTATAGAGACGGCCATTCAGGTAGAGGAGTGGGTGGAGCGAGTGGAGGAGCTGTTAGTAGGGATGATGTGCCCAGCTGTGGCAGCAGTTTCTTTGGTGGTGACCCTCTTGGAGGGATATGCGAGGGATTGGTGGAGAGCAGCTAGTCGCTCTAACTTTCGAGGTCGGCCGATGAGCACGATCCTTTGGGGAGAGTTCTCCATAGCTCTACTAGAGTTCTTTATCACAGATACAGACCGAGCCGCGCTATAAGAGAGGTTCCTGCTCATCCGACAGGGCAACCGCACTGTGGCAGAGTATGAGAGAGAGTTCATATACCTGGCATGCTTCGTCGGGAATCTGGCTGCCTCCGACAGGGATAGAGCTTCTCGGTTCTATCGAGGACTACGAGATGACCTGAGGCAGGCCCTGATTATGCTCTCTCAGGACACCTTCCACACCATAGCTACCCATGTTGCAGCCTTAGAGTTGGACCAGCAGACATTGGCTCAGCGGCGCAGAGGTCAGGAAGATCTCCCTCGAGACCAGAGGCGATACGGAGGAGTTGCTCCCCATAGACAGGATAGAGAGCGCAGGCAGCGACGCCGCAGGCAGCCTTATAGGCACCCACCAGCACCCCCAGCTTCACAGCCAGACTTCAGACAAGCTCCAGCACCGCAGCCCCCACTAGTGGCCCAATGAGATGTTCCCTTCACAGGGAACTGCTTCTTATGTCATCAGCCAGGACATATGAGGGCCTTTTGCCCTCAGGCGACGGGGAGACCCGGATTGGGAGCTGTTCAGGGTGGACAGCCGGCACGAGGGCAGGGTCAGAGAGGCCGTAGAGGCAGAGCTGGAAGGAGAGGCCAGCAGGGCCGAGCAGCGCCCCCGGAGGCCTATGCACTCGACCTGCAGAACGGACCGGCCCCTGACGTAGTCATAGGTATATATTTTAGGCGATAGAGAGATATCAGATCTAACTACTAATGTTGTATATTACTTATGTGTGCTTATATCCTCTGTATTAGATAGTTGATATATATATATATATATATATATATTCACATGTCGTCAGGAATCTTGTTGGTAGAAGGACTTCCTGTCAAAACCCTTTTCGATACTGGAGCAACTCATTCTTTCGTCTCCCACGAGTTCATCGCAACAAAAGGAAATGTTGTTCGTTCAACCGGATTGTCTATACGAATCCGCTTACCGGACGGGTCGTATATGACTTCTACCGAAAAGTGCTCGTTCCAGGTTGTGCTAGGAGAAGTAGAATTTGAGATCTACGCAACCATCCTAGCAATAACAGGATTTGACATAATTCTGGGTATGGACTGGCTGGCCGAGCATCAAGCCCAGATAAACTATTCTACGCGAGAAGTTCGGCTACAGAACCCAAATGGCCAGACCGTCACATTGACAGGTGTGCCCTCGGTCTCGCGTATCATCTTGACTTCTACGCAGATGGTGAAATCCGTCCGACAGAAGGACGAAGTATATCTTATCTACTTCGAGATGGAAGACAAATCTCAGGTGCTCGCCAAGGTCCCAGTAGTCCGCGACTTTCCGGATGTTTTCCCTGAGTCCCTCCCGGGATTGCCACCACAGCGAGAGGTCGACTTTCAGATCGAGCTCGTGACCGGAGCACGACCAGTATCTCGAGCCCCCTACCGGATGGCCCCAAGGGAGCTGACTGAACTAAAGATCCAGCTACAGGAACTAATAGATGCTGGATTCGTCCGCCCTAGTTCCTCACCCTGGGGAGCCCTAGTACTTTTTGTCAAGAAGAAAGACGGGACTCTGCGACTATGCATCGACTACAGGGAGCTGAATAAGCATACTGTACGCAATACCTACCCCCTCCCTAGAATCGACGAACTGTCCGATCAGTTGCAAGGTGCGTCCGTGTTTTCCAAGATGGACCTGAGATCCGGCTATTACCAGCTTCGAATCCGAGAGGAAGATATCCCCAAGACTGCCTTTAGCTCCCAATACGGTCTATATGAATTCCTAGTGATGCCCTTTGGGCTCACCAACGCGCCTTCCGCCTTCATGGCCCTGATGAATAGAGTCTTTGAACCTTTCTTGGATCACTTTGTCATCGTCTTCATAGACGACATCCTAATCTACTCGAAGACCAAGACGGACCATACCCGGCACCTTCAGATGGTGTTATTAAAGCTCCGGGAACACTCTCTCTTCGCCAAATTCAGTAAATGCGAATTCTGGCTAGAAGAAATTGGATTCTTGGGCCACACAATAAACAAGGAAGGAGTGGCAGTAGACTAAGCCAAGGTCCAGGCGGTACAAAATTGGCCGCCACTCAGGATGGCTGCGGATATCCGGAGTTTCCTCGGTCTTGCCGGATACTACAGGAAGTTTGTCGAGGGTTTTTCCAAGATCGCCCTACCCCTAACTGCTCCCACCAAGAAGGACGTCATATTCCGATGGACGCCGGCGTGCGAGGCTGCGTTTGTCGAGCTAAAGAAGTGGCTGACTTCTGCACCAATCCTTACGATCCCCACAGGGACCGAGGGATTCCAAATCTACACCGATGCTTCCTTGAAGGGATTGGGAGCAGTCCTAATGCAGTACGGCAAGGTAGTGGCCTACGCTTCGCTGCAATTAAAGCCGCATGAATTAAACTATGCGGCGCACGATTTAGAGTTGGGCGTTGTCGTCTTCGCCCTTAAAATCTGGAGGCATTATCTGTACGGAGTAAGATGTGAGATCTTCTCCGATCACAAGAGCCTCAAGTATATCTTCAAGCAGAAAGAGCTGAACCTCCGGCAGCGCCGATGGCTGGAATTCTTATGCGATTACGACTTCGCTCTCCAATATCACCCCGGGAAGGCTAACAGAGTTGTTGACGCCTTGAGCCGCCAGCCTGCAATAAGCGGGAGTTGGATGGAGCAGATCCCTAAAGAACTCTTCCAGTCTTTGATAGACATGGAGATTACCCTGGTTGCCCGAAGAAATCCGGAAGAGTACTACTCGCAGCTGTATTGGATGGAAATCCAATGCGACATCCGGGACCGGATACGAGAAGCCCAGAAGATTGACCCAGAGGTGATGCCGATCATCTGATCTCTGCAAGGAGGGGCACAGGAGGATTATAAACTGCATGACGGGATTCTGCAATTCAAGCATCGCATATTTATTCCCTCTACCGGAGGGATTCGTGAGGAAATTTTGCAAGAGGCTCATCATTCAAGGTACTCAATTCACCCTGGCGTAGTTAAGATGTACGTAGACTTGCGCAGAACTATCTACTGGCCTGGAATGAAAAGAGATGTCACAAACTTCGTGGCCTGGTGTCAGACCTGTCAGAAGGTTAAGGCCGAATGCCGCAGTCCAGGAGGCCTATTACAGCCCCTGCCGATACCAGAGTGGAAGTTCGAATACATCTCCATGGACTTCATCCACGGCCTACCTCGATCCCGCTCTGGGAATGACTCATTTTGGGTGGTCGTAGATCGACTCACCAAGGTAGGGCGGTTCATTCCAAACCGACAAGGTGACGGAGTAGATATCCTGGCTAGGATGTTCCTAGAGCAAGTGGTACGATTCCACGGAGTACCAAAGTCTATCGTGTCAGATCATGACGGGCGTTTCACATCTAAGGAGTGGAGGCGGGTGCAGGCGTATTTGGGAACCAAGTTGGCCTTCAGCACTGCCTTTCACCCACAGACAGACGGACAGACGGAGAGGACGAACCGGACGATGGAGGATCTTCTTCGACTGTGCATAGTGGAGCACAATGAGCCATGAGAGCAGCTGTTGTCGTTGGTCGAATTTTCATATAATAACAGCTACCAGGCTAGCATTAAGATGGCTCCGTACGAAGCACTGTATGGAAGGCGTTGCCAAACCCCGTTGACTTGGGCTCAGGAAGAGGACCCGGAAGCCTTGGGAGTGGCTTACATCGATGACACTACGGCAGCGATACGGCTGATCCAGGAGCGAATGCGGGAAGCGCAAAGCCGGCAGGCTAAGTACTATGATGCGCGACACCGACCGGTTGAGTTTAGCGTGGGGGAAATGGTGTTCTTGAAAATAAAGCCCACGCATGGTGTCTCCCGGTTGAGGAAGCAGAAAAAGTTAGATCCCCGCTTCTTGGGCCCCTATCCGGTGATAGAGCGTGTTGGCCCCGTCGCCTATCGTTTGGCCTTGCCCCCAGAGTTGGGGAATATTCACGATGTGTTTCATGTATCTTCCTTGAGACGAGTCCTCCGGCAACCAGAACAGTACCTTCCTACTCCACCGGTGCAGCTACAGTCAGATAGATCCGTCCGGCTCGAACCCATCAGAGTAGTGGATTATAAGGTCAAGACACTACGCAACAAAACCATTCCGATGGTTAAGGTGTTATGGTCAAACTGTGGACGAGAAGAGTTCACGTGGGAACCTAAAGTACTCCTCCGAGAAAAGCACCCAGAGCTCTTTCCCCAGGTATGTTACTTTTCCCCCTACTTCAAGCAAATTTTCAGGGACGAAAATCCTTTTATTTTTATTGGATTGTAACATCCCGACTTTTATTGGACCACCAGAGCCCTAGTTGGCCCAATAAAAGTGGCCCGGACCCTACCCATGACCCGGTGAGGGGTAACCCAAGGTAGGAAATAGAGCTAGAGGACTCCGAATTGAGTTCCGTCAGTTCCTGTGGCCTCGTATAGTTAATATGAGTGCATCGAAACTCGTTCAGTTGAACCCCGAGAACATATAGTGGATTTGACCATTCCTCGCAGAACGTCGCGAAAATGAGATTTTTGGATATTGACATAGAGAACTCCGATTTGAGTTCTGTCAATTCTCATGACTTCGTATAGTCAATACAAGGGCATCGAAACTCGTTCAGTTGAACCCCGAGGTCATATAGTGGATTTGACCATTCCTCGCAGAACGTCGCGAAAATGAGATTTTTGGATATTGACATAGAGAACTCCGATTTGAGTTCTGTCAATTCTCATGACTTCGTATAGTCAATACGAGCGCCCCGAGGTCATATAGTGGATTTGACCATTCCTCGCAGAACGTCGCGAAAATGAGATTTTTGGATATTGACATAGAGAACTCTGATTTGAGTTCTGTCAATTCTCATGACTTCGTATAGTTGATACGAACGCATCGAAACTCGTTGCGCCGCGATTCGAAGCCTAACAATGATTATGGGCGTTTTGACCGTTTTAGCACGCTGCGACGCGCAAATATCGGACTTTTGCCAAACAAACTCTAATTCGACCCCAGTCAGTGGCGTTGGACTCGTGTGAGCAATACGAAGTCAACGGAAGTCATCCCGGTCAATTTTGACGATAATTGGTCAACTCGCGGTCAAATCGAGCCTAGTTGTGCACCGAAAAGCGTGCGCACACCAATTATGACACGACACCCGAACCTTGACCCGACCTCGATGACTTGGACCCACTTTGACTTTGACCAGCAAGGGGGACCCACCCTAGGATTGACTTGGTCAAACCCTCCTAAAAATCCACTTTTTTGGATTTTTCTCCAAATGAGGAGCCCACCTCCTCTCCAAAGGAGGATGGCTCATGCCCCCCCCCCTCACTCTCCTTGGGCTCCCCAAATAGCAACCAAGCCTAGGATGGGTGGAGGCCCACCCCACCCCTCTTCTCTCCCTTTCTCCCCCTCTTTCTTAAGGCCCAAGCCCATAAAGGGCCTCATCCATTTTCCACATGGGAAAAATGAGAGACCTTCAGCTATCCTTGAACAGCTGGAGGACAGCTGGAGGGTGGGATTAATCCCTCCCTAAGGAGGGATTAGTCCCACACCACCCAAAGGGAGGGAGCTCCCCTCCCCCTCCCTATAAAAGCTACCCCACCCCCTCTCCTTCCCTCATAGCTCTCAAGAGCATCCCCTCCCCTTCTCCCCCCCCCCCTCTGTCCGGAGCTCTGGTGGCCGGAAAAAGCCAAGCCGAGGAGCTCCTCCCCCTCCACCACCACCTTGAGCAATGTCCGACCAAGCCGGCCCCTCCCGAGCCCGCCAAACCCAGGTAGAAGCTTTCTCCCTCCCCCTTCTCCATTTTGGACGTCTTGCATGGCGCTCCCGGCGGCCGGAGCACCGCCGCCGTCACCCCCCTCCCCTCCCGTTTACAAAAAAAATAGCTCCGGCGGCGGCCGGCGGCAGCCGGCCGCCGGACCACCGCCGAAGGGAGCGCCCACCATCGGGCAGTCGGCAGGTGGTGGAGCCACGGCTGGCCGGCGGTCGGCCGGCGGCGGGGAAAGCCCGTAAGGGCGGCGGGATCTGTTCTAGCGGGGGTAAAAAGAAGATGAACAGTACTTTTATTTATATAATTTATATTATTATAATATTATAATATTATAATAAAGATTTTTTAGAGGCTAAAATAGACCTCTAGGAAAAATGTTTTGAACATGAAAAATGTTCCCCCAACTAAGGGCTTCTCCCACAAAAATTTTGAGAATATTTAGAGTTGATTTGGTATTTTTAAAATCCCAAATAAAATTTGTTTGGTCAAATTAAAGGCCCAAAACTCTTCGAAAAATTACAAAAAAATTACTAGGCTCATTTTAGGCTCTCTTAAGAGTTTTATCAAAATTTGAGGTCATGAGGATAAGTGTTGGTGTTTTTCCCGAATTATAGAAGCCTAGGATCGCACCCGGTAAATATTACGCTCATTTTCTACGAAAATGAAAATTGGAGCGCGACTATCCTCTCTAATTTAATTAATAAGTGTAAAGTTATCGTATCGACGAGAGTGATTGAGGCAAGTGACCAAGCTCCGTGTGTTCCGAGGCTTTGTGAAACCGTCGAGCGCCTCGACTCTCGGATGATCTGGACTCGCTCGGAAAGTGAGAGTACGAGCAGCGAGTTGCGCATTATTCTCGATTAATATTAAGGATGTAACTCCTGATAAGCCACTAATCCGATTAAGTCATGATTAATAAGGCGCAACCAAATCATAATCGGATCTTAATAATGGGTGTAACCCAATGAAGCCTTATTAAAAACTGAAAGAGAACAGAATGTGCCTCCTGAGAACGGAGATGAGACTGAAGCCTCCTGGATGGAGTGATTGGACTACTAACCATTTTCTTTATGATTATTCCAGTCTTGCACTGGTCCTGTTCCTTTATTCTTTTCAATTCAAGTACTTTTAATTCAGTTCTACTCCAGTCTCGTACTGGTCAAGTACTTTTAATTCAGTTCTACTCCAGTCTCGTACTGGTCAAGTACTTTTAATTCAGTTCTACTCCAGTCTCGTACTGGTCAAGTACTTTTAATTCAGTTCTACTCCAGTCTCGTACTGGTCAAGTACTTTTAATTTCAGTTCTACTCCAGTCTCGTACTGGTCAAGTACTTTTAATTTAGTTCTACGTCTCGTACTGGTCAAGTACTTTTAATTCAGTGCTACTCCAGTTTCGTACTGGTCACGTTTCTTTCCAGCACTTTAAATAAGCAGCATAAATACCGCATTCGTACTCATTGCAATTTACTATTATAATCCCGGGTCCTGCTCTAACGAGCAGTAGTTATTAAGGTTGATCCTTAGTTGGGGATAACCGGAGTTGAGGTATTCCTCAAGGTCTAGCCTAAACTAATGCGCTCCCACGCTCCTTGACGAAAGTAGAGCTAAGCGCCGCCGCCCGAAGTTTAAGCCTAGTAGGGCAGGCCGACGTAGACCCGCTGTGTATTATGTTTGTCGTTGATTGATTGTTTGTAAATTGCTTGCGGTGGAATAGTGGCGGGTTAGTCCCTTCCGCAGACCGTTCGTACCGGTGCGGGAAGGTTGACGACTCAAGGCGACAGGGAGATGGGTACCACGGGTGATCGGCCGTTTTATTCCCCGTCGGGTTTTCCTCCGCTGGTCGGCCAAAATGATTCGCTGGATGTCGCTCACATCCAAAAGTACACCAGGTTGTACGTTAGGGCCTGGGGTTGTGCGGTACGATCACCCCCAGAAGTGGCAGGACTGGCCACTGTCACCGACGGCCACATCGGTGAGGCCCGCGGGGCTCGCTACCCTGCTGGAACAGAAGCGGTCCAAACTATGTCGACATAGGGTTTGTGTGCGCGGCTGTGAATGCATGCGGTATGTGCGCGGCTCTAAATGCCTGCGATAGAATTCAAGATATGAAAACATGTTGTGCTGATGAGCTAGTAGAGCATTGTTATAACCGTTTTATATTATTGCTGTTTTTTTTCCGGTTATACTGCACTCCTTATATTTGCTCTTAGCTATTCATATATGGAATATTGTGCTAACCATCTCATGCTTCGGCTATTTACTTCTGTTGGGTGGGTGCGTGCTCGTCCCTAGGATGTGGATCCGAGGAGGAGATTTGTTTCCACTTAGCTCTGTGACTAACGGTTATTTGATTAACCATTCACAGGAGGTGGAGCACCGTAGTGACCCGCTGCCTCAGGAGATTACGCCAGCAGCTAGGTCTACTCGAGCAGATGCACCCCCGCCGTCCCCAGAGTTTAGAGACGTGAGTCCCGCCGAGAAGCGTAGAGAGAGAGAGAGTATATGAGGATTATATGTAGCACATATATAGCCCACGGTCTTATATAAGTACTTAGGCTTCGGCCCTAGAACCGCTGTGATTTTGATATGTGATATATAATCTGCAATGGTTTCCTGTTAATGCTTCCGCTATATTTTGATGGGTTGTGAATGTTATGATTCGAGCCAACCAAGGCGGCCATCTAGTGCTTGGACAGGGTGGATCGTTTCCCCTATGAGCACTGGGTGGGCGTCTTCGGCCAGTAGTACCCCCTCCGGCCCGACCCGGGCAAAAGGTTGGGGGGGTACTACAGCGTCAGCCGTTGAAACTCTAATTCCATACAGATCCTTTGTGGCATCGGCAAATGCTTTTCCAAGAACAACCGAGAGAACTCCACCATCGAGACCTCAGTTAACTGTCTGTCTGCCAAGTGATGTAGTTCGACCTCATCCCACAAAAGCCGAGCCTCTCTCTCCAGCAGGAAAGTGGCTAACGTTACCTTCTACTCCTCCTTAACCATGATTGCTGTCAAGATCCTTCTTATCCTTGAGATCAAATCCTCCGCCTGGGTCGGCAAACCGGCCCCATCAAACGTTGGAGGATTGAAGCTCATGAACCGCTTCAGTTGTTGATCTGCTTCTCGGAGATCAACCATAACTTCTACCGGTTCTTATCTTAGCCCAGCCTGAATTGGCACTGCTACAGGCCTCGCCTGTCCAGCCTGCTGAGCCTTCATCACAGTAAGTACCGTCTCCGTAATCATATGAACAGTTTCAGCAGAAGGAGGAGGCGTGGGCACCTCCGCTAGTGCTTCACTCTGATCGGAACGTTGGGGTTCTGACTCTCCTGCATGACTTCTAGTCACCTATATGTGTAAGAAACACAACTTAACGACTAAACAAAATGGCAAACTTACAAAAAGGAATACGCAGATTCCGCAAACAAGTGTATTTTTATTCCTTAGTGGACATTCTTGAGTTCATTTTGTGTTATAACGACAGCACTTACACGTGCTCGCCACCTCTCAAAAGAATTCACCCACAAATTCGGAAGAAAAAGACCTACAAGCTGATACCAAAATGAAACATCCCTACCCATTACATGGGATATAGTAGAAGGTCCGGTCGGGGCCCCACACCATATTCCACAAACATGCGGAAAGGTTACTATATAATACTAAAACTACCAACGATTCCTAACACAGAGCATTCTAGCGGAAGCTTAAAGGTTGGAAACTTTGAACTCAAGTACAACAAAAGAAAGATCCACTACTAACGATTAGGAATGAATACAACCAATACACAAGGTACATGGCCTTATGGCCTTACAAGTTTATCTTAACAGGAGTGTGGTTTACAAACATCGACATACAGGTCGGCCACACATGAACAAGAGTAAAGCAAAGTAAAGCCTTCAAGGGCAACAGCGCAACCAAGGCTTCAGCCCGCTATTTCTCGCTTGGGCCTACTCCACCTGCAAGAAACAATCCACCAAAAGACGGCAAACAGGGCAACAGTCAGTATTCAGCTGACCAATTATAACGACCCTGCCCCTCGAACGAGGCAGCGGAATCCTTCCCTGCAAAGCATTTTATTAACCAGCATATGTATTCTATAATCAACCACGGTTGTGCACAACCGCACTAACCAATACATAACACAAACTTTGGCACGACGGCCCGATGCTCCGTGCACTTAGGGTACCTTATTGGTGTACCGGAAAATCCAGGGTCCCACCACCATTTCAAGGTCTCTCTACCTTACGGTCCAAAATGAGCATTCTTAGTCTTTACGACGTGCAGGCCTAAGACTCTCGCTATGAGATCCTAACAGGGACTTAAGCACCCAAGGTTAGAAAACCATAATGCGGGTACAGATCCTCCTTGCCCGTTGCTCATCATCGTCAGTCGTCACACCAGACCGACGCGGGTACAACATCTCCTTGCCCGTTCGCCACCAAGGCTTTTAGTTACAGCACAACGGCCCAACAACAAGCAACGTGGTACTCATGACCACACGAGTTGAACACCAAGTATCAACTCTCACATTTTCCTGGACTTCCTCCAGTACTTCCTGCTGCACCAAGCCACAGGTATTCACCAAGAGACTCCATACAAACAATCAATGAACACGGAGTCTTCTCCGATTTGTAAACAAAGCATCACCAATCCGTACTTCTCACTTCCGAATGGGCTTCACACAGAATACCTAACCGTACTACTCACTTCCGGTTCTAATACAACAAAGCAAGGGATGAACCACTGATCCCACGGGAATCGCTTTGCGTTCCACCTTTTGGTGGAGGATTCCTATGCAAATGCAGGAAAGAAGGACTTCACATGTCCGATTGAAAGATCGTTACCCTTGTAGCATGATTTGGTGCCATGGATAAAAGTACACGGTTGGAAAGGATCGCAACGCTCTTGCCTCTGCGAATCTGAATTCGGCATGCGATTCGGACCACCGTAGCACCACCGGCGGCCGGATTCCGCTTCTCCTACGTCCACTTGCTCTCCCCTCTCTCTTCTCCTTAGAAAGAGAAATCCAAAGATGTAATGAGGAATAACTTCCCCATTCCCATCCATAAACCATCAGGAGGCAAGCCAGGACCGTTGGATCGTATTTAATAAAAACGAATGGCCCAGATAACTCTGAAAATCATTTCAGATGGACGAACATGGCTTTGCACACGGCTGTGTGCCTGGCCATGTGGCCTTTTTGTACACAAAATCGTCGACCCAGAACAGGACACGGGTTGAGACAAGCCCGTGTCTAAGGTGACACGCTCGTGTCGCCCAAACTGGCACGCCCGTGTCGGTGGGCGTGTTCCATAACCGCCCTACGGAACTGACATGACCCTTAGTTGACATGGGTCCTTACACGACCGTGTCACTATTGACACGGCCGTATCGACCACGACATACCCGTGTCCCGAGCCGTGTACTCGCCTCTCGACACAACCCAGTTTCAAGAGAAGGACACGACATGTTGACACGCTCGTGTCAACTTTGACACGCCCGTGTCAACTTTGACACGCCACTGTCGGCCCCCTTGACATGTCTGTGACCTCCAGCCGGGAAATTCCCAGGGCTCCAGAACTCATAAAAACACTTCCCATACCTATAGTGTTTTTGGGGCATTACAACTTAATTGAACTGAACTTGACCAGTACGAGACTGGAGTAGTACTGAATTGAAAGTACTGAACTGAACTGAACTTGACCAGTACGAGACTGGAGTTATACTGAATTGAAAGTACTGAACTGAAATGAACTTGACCAGTACGAGACTGGAGTAGAACTGAATTGAAAGTACTGAACTGAAATGAACTTGACCAGTACGAGACTGGAGTAGTACTGAATTGAAAGTACTGAACTGAAATGAACTTGACCAGTACGAGACTAGAGTAGTACTGAATTGAAAGTACTGAACTGAAATGAATAAAGGAGCTAGACCAGTGCAAGACTGGAATAATCATAAAGAAAATTGTTAGTAGTCCAATCACTCCATCCAAGAGGCTTCAGTTCCATCTCCATTCTCAAGAGGCACATTCAGTTCCGTCTCCGTTCACAGGAGGCACATTCAGTTCTATTTCAGTTTTTAATAAGGCTTCCTTGGGTTACACCCATTATTAAGATCCGATTATGATTTGGTTGCGGCTTATTAATAACGGCTTAATCAGATCAGGAGCTTATTAGGAGTTACACCCTTATTATTTGTCGAGAATAATTCGCAACTAACTACTTGTACTCTCTCTTTCCGAGCGTGCCCAGATCACCTGAGAGTCGAGGCGCTCGACGGTTTCACGAAATCTCGGAACACACGTAGCTTAGTCACTTGCCTTAGCCACTCTCGTCGATACGACAATTTGAATTTATTATTCAAATTAGAGAGGATAGTCGCGCGCTCCAATTTTCATTTTCGAAGAAAATGAGCGTAATAATTTCCGAGCACGACCCTAGGCTCCAAGAAATTGAGGAAAATTCAATCTTGATTCCCAAGTCCCTAAATTTTGATACAACCTTAAAAAGAGCCTAAAAAGAGACTAGAAATTTTTTCATAATTTTTCCAAAAATTTTGGGTCTTTAATTTGGTCAAACAAACTTTATTTAGGATTTTAAAAATACCAAAACCCTCAAAAAAAATTTATTTTTTGTGGGGAAAGCCCTCATTATGGGGAACATTTTCCATGTTGACCACTTTTCCCCCAGAGGCTCTAATTTTTTTCTAGAAATTTCATAAGCTTCTGTTATTAATATGGTCTGCGGATAGCCATAATTAACTCGATCCCGCGGCTCAAGTCGAGCCGAAACCAAGAAATTAACCATCCATCCCCACAACGGATCGACCGCGGATCCGTTGTGGGGGCGCTGATGCTGAGGCGGGGGCGGGATTTAAGGAAATCCCGGTCGTCCGATCTTTACCACAGATCGGACGACGGCTGCTCCTCGCAGCCGGCAGTCAGCAATAACCCCTTCCACCACCGGCCAGTCATCGTCGGGCGCCGTTGCTGCCCCTGGCCGATTCGCCGGGGGCCAGCGAGTCCCTGGTATGTGGCCCGGCATCCTAATTTGGGTCGAAGTCTGGGTGTCGCATCATAATTTGTGCATGCACGCTTTTCGGTGCAAGAGTATGCTTGATTTTTCCATAGGTTGACTACTCGTATCAGAATTTGACCAGGGAAAACTCGGTTGATCTCATATTGACCATACGAGTCCAATGCCACTAACCGGGGTCAAATCGGAGTTCGTTTGCTAAATATTCAAAAATCTGCGTGTCGCGACGCACTAAATCGGTCAAAATGTCTATATTCATCGTTAGACCTCGGATTGCAATGCAACGAATTCTGTCGTGCTCATATTATCTATACGAGGTCGTAGGAGCTGACAGAACTCAAATCAGAGTTCTCTAGACCGATATTCCAAATCTCGTCTTCGCGACGTTTTATGAGGAATGGTCATATCCATCATATGACCTCGGGGTCCAACGGAATAAGTTTCAACGCACTCGTATTGACTATACGAGGCCACAGGAACTGACAGAACTCAAATCAGATTTCTCTAGCTCTATTTCATGCCTATGGTTACCTTCTACCGAGTCACGAGTAGGGGTTCGGGTTACCTTTATTGGACCCACTAGGGTTCTGATGGTCCACTAAAGTTGGGATGTTACAATCCAATAAAAATAAAAGAATTTTCGTCCTCGAAAGTTTGCTCGAAGTAGGGGAAAGAGTAACATATCTGGGGAAAGAGCTCTGGGTGTTTTTCGCAGACGAGGGCCTCTGGTTCCCAAGTGTACTCATCTTGTCCGTGATTTGACCATAATATCTTGACCATTGGGATGGTCTTGTTACGTAGATTTTTCACTTTATGATCTACGATACTGATTGGTTCGAGTTGGACAGATCTGTCTGATCGCAGTCAGACTGGTGGTGTAGGTAGATGCTGCTCTGGTTGCCAGAGAACTCGTCTCAAGGAGGAGACATGAAATACATCATGAAGGTTTCCCAGTTCTGGAGGCAGGGCTGATCGGTAGGCAATAGAGCCAACGCGTTCTATCACCATGCATGGACTTGATTTTTAAGAACACCATCTCTCCCACGCGGAACTCCACTGGTCGGTGTCGCTCATCATAATACTTGGCCTGTCGGCTCCGCGCCTCCCGCATCCGTTCCTAGATTAGCCGTATTGTTGTTGTTGTAGTATCGTCAATATAAGCCACTCCTAAGGCTTCTGGGTCCTCTTCCTGAGCCCATGTTAATGGGGTTCGACAATGTCTTCCATACAATGCATCGTATGGGGTCATCTTGATGCTAACCTGATAGCTGTTATTATAAGAAAATTCAACCAGAGGTAACAGCTGCTCCCAAGGCTCATTGTATTCCACTATGCAAAGTCGAAGTAGATCCTCCATCATTCGATTTGTCCTTTCTGTCTGTCCATCTGTCTGCGGGTGGAAGACAGTGCTAAAGGACAACTTGTTCCCCAAAAATGCATGCACTCGTTTCCATTCCTTAAACGTGAATCGCCCATCACGATCCGACATAATGGACTTCGGCACTCCGTGGAAACGGACAACTTGCTCTATGAAAATCCTGGCCAGAATATCAACACCGTCTCCCTGTCGATTTGGAATGAACCGGGCCACTTTGGTGAGTCGATCTACAATAACCCATATGGAGTCGATTCCGGCACGGGATCGAGGTAGGCCGTGGACAAAGTCCATGGAAATATCCTCAAACTTCCATTAAGGTATAGGCAGGGGCTGCATCAGACCCCCTGGGCTGTGACATTCAGTTTTAACCCTTTGACAGGTCTGGCATTGGGCCACTAAGTTGGTAACGTCCCTTTTCATCCCTGTCCAATAAATGGTCCTGCGCAGATCCATGTACATTTTGACCACACTAGGATGAATAGAGTATCTCGACTGGTGGGCTTCTTGCAGAATTTCTTCGCAGATTTCTCCGATAGAGGGAACAAATATGCAATGCTTGAATTGTCGAATTCCGTCGTGCATGTTATAATCCCCCTGTGCTCCAACCTTGTAGAGATCGAATGATCGGAACCACCTCTGGGTCGATCTTATGAGCTTCTCGTGTCCGATCTCAAATGTTGCATTGGAACTCCATCCAATACAACTGGGACTTGTATTCCTCCGGATCTCTTCGGGCACCTAGGTTAATTTCCAAGTCTACTAAATATTGGAACAGCTCCTTAGGGATTTGCTCAATCCAACTCCCCGCTATCAAAGGCTGGCGGCTCAAAGCATCAGCGACTCTATTAGCTTTTCCGGGGTGATATTGGAGTGTGAAATCATAATCACATAGGAATTCTAACCATCGGCGCTGTCGAAGATTTAGCTCTTTCTGAGTGAAGATGTATTTGAGGCTCTTGTGGTCAGAGAAAATCTCACATCTTACTCCGTACAAGTAATGCCTCCAGATTTTAAAGGCGAAGACGATAGCGCCCAACTCTAGATCGTGAGCTGTGTAATTTAATTCATGCGGCTTTAATTGACGAGATACGTAAGCCACCACCTTGCCATGTTGTATCAGGACTGCTCCTAATCCTCCTTCAGGGGCAGGTTAAGCATTACATAGTATCCCCCCCCCCCCCCCGGAAACGACCCCGGGGTCGAACCCGCGACCCCCTGCAATCCCTCGGTCGGCCTAATCGGGGATCGTAAGGATTTCCGTGCTTAGAAGTCAATCGCTTCTTCAATTCGACGAATGGAAACCATCTCGCATTCTGGTGTCCATCGAAACACAAAGCATGCTTTCTGGTGAGGGCACTTGTTAGCGGCACGTATGGAGGACGGCACTAATCTCCTCGGGCGGAGAAGCCAGTTAAGCCATACGAAGCTTCCTATAATCTGATCCGAGCTTAAGCACCAAAAGACTGATGGAGGACTAATCGAATTATTTAGCTTCCGGATGGAAACGACCCGGGGTTCTGAGCTTAGGTGGCTGATGGATAATTTGCATCTGCCTGGCATCTTAGCTTGATGCCACTGCTAGGACTGCCTCCTCTTGATCTTATAAGTGTGCACACAAGACGAATCCAACTGGTGTCTTGCTAACAATAGAAACTTCGGCACTTCGACTGAATTAATGGTCGAAGCTAGGGAGTGTTCTTCGGAGTGTTCAGTAGCACTATCCGCAGGTGCCTAGTATGATCTGCCTTGGTCTTTGAGTAGATCAAAGTATCATTAATTAAGACGATCACGAAGTGAGCTAGGAAGGGCTCAAAGACTCTATTCATTAGAGTCATGAAGGCGGAGGGTGCATTGGTGAGCCCAAAAGGCATCACCAGAAACTCATAGAGACCGTATCGGGAGCTGAAGGCAATCTTGGGAATGTCTTCTTCCCGGATTCGAAGCTGATAGTAGCCTGATCTCAAGTACATCTTGGAAAACACAGACGTACCTTGTAATTGATCGAACATTTCATCGATCCTAGGAAGGGGGTATATGTTTTGTATAGTAAGCTTATTTAGCTCCCTATAGTCTATGCACAGACGTAGTGTTCTGTCCTTTTTCTTTGCGAACAACATCGGGGGATCCCTAGGGTGAGGAACTAGGATGGACGAATCCAGCATCTATTAGCTCCTGCAGCTGAAGGACTTAGCTTGATGGAGGACTAATCTTTAGGTCCAGTTTTACTTGGGGGGCCATCCTCCCCCCCGGTAAACCCACGGATGCTCGTGATACGCGGTCCGTGGGGCTCCGGTACAGCAAGCTCAATCTGAAAGGTGCGTGACCTGCTCACTGTGGTGGCAATCCTGGGAGGGACTCGGGAAAAATGTCCGGGAAATCGCGTACCACCGGGACTTTGGCGAGTACTTGAGTTTTGTCTTCTACTTCGAAGTAGATAAAGTACACCTTATTCTTTTGCCAGACTGACCTTACAATATGCGCAGAAGTTAAAATAATACGCGAGACCGAAGGTACACCTATCAACGTAACTACCTGGACGTTTTTGTTCTGCAGGCGGACCTCTCGCGTTGAACAATTTATTTGCGCCTTGTGCTCGACTAGCCAGTCCATTCCCAATATAATATCGAATCCAATTATTGCCAGGATGGTTGCGTAGACTTCAAATTCTACTTCTCCTAGCACAGCCTGGAACAAGCACTTTTCTGTAGACATCATATCTGATCCATCCGATAAACAGATTCGTATAGCTAGGCCGGTTGTGCGGATAACGTTCTCTTTTGTTGCGATAAATTCGTGGGACACAAAGGAGTGTGTTGCTCCTGTGTCGAAGAGGTCTTGGCAGAAATTCCTCCTACCAACAGAATTCCTAACGATATAGGAAGTATATATATCATATAACTAATATATAAGACGTAGGCATATATATATATATATATATCCATAGCATAAGTAGCAATATGTTATATATCCTATCGCCTAATATATGTACCTATCACTACATCGGGGGCTGGTCTATGCTGCAAGTCCAGTGCGTAGGTATCCAAGGGTGTTGCTCGATCCTGCTGGCCTATCCTGCTAGCTCTAACTCTGCGACCCCTCTGGCCTTGTCCCCGTGCTGGCTGCCCACCCTGTATTATTCACAGTCCTAGCCTTCTCGTTGCATGTGGGCAGAAGGCCCTCATATGCCATGGCTGCTGACACAAGAAACAGTTCCCAATGAAGGGAACATCAAGTCGGGGCACCGGCGCAAGGTGTGGTACCGGAGCTGGTCTGATGTCCTACTGTGGGGCTAGGGGTGTTGAGGGTGCTTGTGGTGCTGGTGGGAACCTATAAGGCTGTCTGTGGCATCTCTACTTGCGCTCTCCATCCTGTCAGTGGGAAGCAGCTCTCCTATCTCGTCTCAGATCTCGAGGGGCATCGATCGATCCTCTGTGCTGCTAGGCTACCATCCGCTAGTCTAACTCAAGCGCTGCTGCGTGGGAGGCTATGGTGTGGAAGGTAGACTAAGAGATCATAATCAGAGCCTGCCTCAGGTCATCACGTAATCCCCGGTAGAAGCGGGAAGCTCTATCCCTGTCGGAGTCAGCCAAGTTTCTGGCGAAGCGTGCCAGGTGTATGAACTCTCTCTCATACTCTGCCACCGTGCGATTGCCATGTCGAATGTGCAGGAATCTCTCCTGCAAAGCAGCTCGGTCTGCATCTGAAATTAAAAATTCCAGAAGGGCCTCGGAGAACTCCCCCCAAAGGATCGTGCTCAATGGCCATCCTCTAAAAGTAGAGCGACTAGCTGCTCTCCACCAATCCCTAGCGTATCCTTCCATTAAGGTCACCACTAGAGGAAATGCAGCCACTGCTGAGCACATCATTCCCACTAGCAGCTCTTCCACATGCTCCACCCACTCCTCTGTCTAGATGGCAGTCTCTGTACCTCTAAAAGCAGGCAGCCTCAGTCCTCGAAAAGTCATCAGTAAATCGGTAGGTGTCATCATCTCTCGTGGTGGTTGTGCCAAGGTTGCCTGAAAAGTGGCTAGAATGGCTGTCAGTGTCTGCCCCAAGTCAGTCTCGGAAAATGGTACAGTCGCGGGGGTGACCGGGTCCGGAGGTGGGGTGGCGGGAACAAATCCTCTGGAAGAGGACCCCCCGTTACTATACTCCGGTATCTGGAGAAGTAACAGGAAAAGTGTCAGTACTTTGCAGAAGTAGGAAAAATTTGCAAAAAGACTGATGAAGCGAAAAAATCGGAGAACGGGCATACTACGTACACTCTAGAATCCCTAAGACTCTACACTAGGGTCCACCAGGCTTTCGCTGTGAGGTTCGTCCCGAAACGAGAAACTGAGCGAGGGACAGGGGATTCCTGAGACTGCTCCACAAGAACGAATCGTGATGGCTCTGATCCATTTGTAAGTCCCCTTCCCCCAACCCTTGCCCTGAGTAAGGCTGGAGGGGAATCTTACCGCCCAAGACGTCCACCCAGTGCTCCTTGGGGTAATGTCCCACCCAATCTAAGCACTAGGTGGCTGCCTTGATCGGCTAGAATCATAGCATACACAACACATCAGAGATTTGCGGAAGCATTAACAGGAAACCAGTATCAACTATATATAATATCATATATATTACATGAGTAATAGGTCGAAGCCTGAGTATTGATATAAGCTCGTAGGTTGTACAAGTACTACATTTAACACTTCATTCTCTCTCCTTATTTAGCTCGTCGGTACTCATGTCTCGAAACTCTGAAGACGTTGGGGTGCATCTGCTTGAGTAGTCATGACTGCTTGCGCGGTCTCCTGCAGTAGTGGGTCACTACTGGCGCTCCATTTCCTGTGAATGCTTATTTATATAACCTTTAGTCACAGAGCTAAGTAGAAATAACTCTCTTCTCCGGATCCATATCCTGGGGACGAGCACACACCCACCCAGTGAAAGTAGATAGCTGAAGCAATGAAGAGTTAGTACATCATTTCATATGTATAGGCTAGGGGCAACTATGACGAAGCGCAACATAGTATATTTGGAATAGCAACAATAATATTTATCAGATATAATCAAGGTTCCACTAGCACATCAACACATCAGGTATCCCTAACCTGTACTCTATCCCAGGCATTCACAGCCACGCACATATATTGCAGGCATTAACAGCCGCACACATACCGACTTTATGTCGACTAGTATGGACCGCTTCTATTTCAGCAGGGTAGCGAGCCACCCAGGCCTCACCGATGTGGTTATCGGTGATAGTGGCCAGTCCTGTCACTTCTGGGGGTGGTTGTACCGCACAATCCTAGTCCCCAATATACAAATACGTGTACATCTGGATGTGAGCGACACCCGGTGATTCAATATTTTTGGCCGACCAGCAGAGGAAAACCCAATGGGGACAACATAACGGCCGGTCACCCAAGGTACCCATCTCCCTGTCGCCTTGAGTCGTCGACCTTCCCGCACTAGTACGAATGTTCTGCGAAAGGGAATGACCCGCCATAATTTACCGCAAGCAATTCACAAGCAATCAATCAAATAATCATGCTAATATGCATCGGGTCTGCGACGGCCTGCCCTACTACACGTTAACCTTCAAGCAGTAATGCTCAGCTCAACTTTCGATAAGGAGCATGGGAGCGCTTTATTTTAGGCTAAACTCGGAGGAACACCTCAACTCCGGTTAACCCCAATTAAGGCTCGACCTTAAAAGACAACTGCTCGTCAGAGCAGGACTTAGGTTTATAATAGTGAAATGCAAGAATGAAGTGCGGTAAATAAATCTGCAAAATAAAAGCTGCATAATTTAAGCACTGGAATGAAACGTGACTAGTATGAAACTGGAGTGCTACTGAAATGAAAGTACTTAATTGAACTGAACTTGACCAGTACGAGACTGGAGTAGTACTGAATTTAAAGTACTGAACTTAAATGAACTTGACCAGTACGAGACTGGAGTAGTACTGAATTGAAAGTGCTGAACTGAAAGGAACTTGACCTGTACGAGATAAGAGTAGTACTGAATTGAAAGTACTGAACTGAAATGAACTTGACAAGTACGAGACTGGAGTAGTACTGAATTGAAAGTACTGAATTGAAATGAATAAAGGAGTTTGATCAGTGCAAGACTGGAATAATCACAAAGAAAATGGTTAGTAGTCCAATCACTCCATCTAGGAGGCTTCAGTTCCATCTCCGTTCTCAGGAGGCATATTCAGTTCCATCTCCGTTCATAGGAGGCACATTTAATTCTATTTCAATTTTTAATAAGGCTTCCTTGGGTTACACCCATTATTAAGATTTGATTATGATTTGATTGTGCCTTATTAATCACGGCTTAATCGGATCAGGGGCTTATCAGGAGTTACACCCTTATTATTTGTCGAGAATAATTCGCAACTCACTACTCGTACTCTCACTTTCCGAGCGTGCCCAGATCGCCCGAGATTCGAGGCGCTCGACGGTTTCACGAAGTCTCGGAACACACGGAGCTTGGTAACTTGCCTCAGCCACTCTCGTCGATATGACAATTTGAATTTATTATTCAAATTAGAGAGGATAGTCGCGCGCTCCAATTTCATTTTCGAAGAAAATGAGCGTAATAATTTCCGAGCACGACCCTAGGCTCCAAGGAATTGAGGAAAATTCAATCTTGATTCCCAAGTCCCTAAATTTTGATACAACCTTAAAAAGAGCCTATAAAGAGATTATAAATTTTTTCATAATTTTCCCAAAAATTTTGGGTCTTTAATTTGGTCAAACAAACTTTATTTAGGCTTTTAAAAATATCAAAACCCTCAAAAAAAAATTTAGTTTTTGTGGGGAAAGCCTTCATTATGGGGAACATTTTCCATGTTGACCACTTTGCCCCCAGAGGCTCCAATTTTTTTCTAGAAATTTCCTAAGCTTTTGTTACTAATAAGGTCTGTGGAAATAGCCATAATTAACTTGATCCCGCGGCTGAGGTCGAGCTGAACCCAAGAAATTAACCTTCCATCCCCACAGTGGATCGGTCGCGGATCCGCTGTGGGGGCGCTGATGCTGAGGCGGGGGTGGGATTTAAGGAAATCCCGGTTGTCTGATCTTTACCACAGATCGGACGGCAGCTGCTCCTCGCCGGCGGCATTCAGCAATAACCGCTGCCACCGCTGGCTAGTCATCGTCAGGTGCTGGCGCAACGCCCGGCCGGTTCGTCGAGGACCGGCGAGTCCCTAGGCGGTGGCCCGGCATCCTGCCGCCACCGGCCACCGCCTGGTTTGGCCAACCCGAGATCAGGGTGGCAGTGCATTTGCTCCCAGCGCCACCGCACCACCCTGCCTCACTGGCATTTAGCCCAGCCCTAAAACCACCCCGGCCGACGCGCCGGGGGTAGGGCTCTTCTCTAGTGGTGGTCCGGCGACCATCCGCCGTCGACCGCCGCTAGAGGTAAAATAGAGTAATTGCTTTGCCTCTCGGGTGGCGCCGTAACAGCATTTTCTCGCGGCACCCCGGATTTCCCCCACCGGAAAAGTCATCTCGGTGGGTCAAGCCTTCTCCAGCACCACCCCTGGTGCGGGGAAGGGGCCAGCCTTCCTATGGCCACCACCCGACCTGGAGCAAGGGTCGGGTGCTGCCGGTGGCGCTCCGACCGATGGAGGGTCCATGTAGGACGTCATAGAGTAAGGGAAGGGGGAGGGGAGAAGCTTCTACCTAAGGAGGATGAGCTTGGTAAGGACCAGCCTGGTCCACCATTAAAGGTGGCGATGGTGGAGCTTGAGGGTGGTGGTTTCCGGCGAGGGAAGCTCCAGCAAAGGGGGCCCTAGCTCACTTGGGTTTGTGTGGAGGGATAAGGGCCGGGTAAGGCCTTTTATAGGCAGGGGAAGTTTCTCCCCCCTCCCACCGGCGGTGTGGTATTAACCCATGTAGAGGAGGAGTTATTCCCCTCTCCCTCACCTGATCCGGCCACGTGGCACCATCTCAGAGTACCTAGGTGGCAGCAACTTGGTGGGGAAGGAGTTTGGTAGGCCTTTGGGCCTTGGTTCTTTAAGATGAAAAGAAGAGGGGGAGGAGGAAATTGGGCCTACCTTGGCCCATGGCTCATCTCCCTTTCAACCTTGCTGGTTGGTGGCCCAAGAGGTGAGGGGGTAAGGCTTTGTCACTAGTGAAGAGGGGGGAGAGAGAAAGCATACCCCTTATGGAAAAATCCAAAATTTTGGACTTTTTAGGGGGGTTTGACCAAAGTCAACCCTAGGATGGGTCCCCCATGTTGGTCAACGTCAAAGTGGGTCCAAGACACCGGGAGTTGGGTCGAAGTCGGTGTATCGCATCATAATTTGTGCGTGCACGCTTTTCGCTACAAGAGTATGCTTGATTTTTCGATAGGTTGACTACTCGTATCGGAATTTGACCGGGGCAAACTCGGTTGACCTCGTATTGACCATACGAGTCCAATGCCACTTACCGGGGTCAAATCGGAGTTCGCTTGCTAAATATTCAAAAATCTGCATGTCGCGGCGCACTAAATCGATCAAAATGTCTATATTCATCGTTAGACCTCGGATTGCAATGCAACGAATTCCGTCGTGCTCGTATTGTCTATACAAGGCCGTCGGAGCTGACAGAACTCAAATCGGAGTTCTCTAGACTGATATTCCAAATCTTGTTTTTGCGACGTTTTACGAGGAATGGTCATATCCATCATATGACCTCGGGGTCCAACGGAATGAGTTCCAACGCGCTCGTATTGACTATACGAGGCCATAGGAACTGACAGAACTCAAATCAGAGTTTTCTAGCTCTATTTCCTGCCTATGGTTACCTTCTACAGAGTCACGGGTAGGGGTTCGGGTCACCTTTATTGGACCCACTAGGGTTCTGATGGCCCACTAAAGTTGGGATGTTACAGTACCGACTCAGATCAACCTGAATGGAGTGGTGATGATCTTGGGCTTCCTCTTCTTCTTGCGATCAGAGAAGATCGTCTTCGATCTCTCCGTCTTCAAGAAAATCTTCGTCTTTACGGTGACTAGCAACTACGTCATCTTCTTCAGCAGCCATATCTGCACACTTGTTGGCACGACGATTAAGGTCCACTGATGGGGCTAGTATCTCGTCATCATTACTGGCAACTTTGAGGGGGTCCTGCGCAGACCCCATCAGTCGGTGGAGGTTGCCTTACTCCCACCTATCTTAAAGGGGCCATGTAAGGAACTGGTTGAGGCCTTCTGAGACCGAAAGTTCGATGTCATCCATTGGCGACTAAACACCATTGAGTTGGGCGAGGTTTTCTCTGGCGAAGTTACGTGTTTGGGCGAGAACCTTCTATAATCGCTATTGTTGGCGATGATCAAACTTAGTTGATGTGATTGACTACCTTCTGTCTCTTTTGTAGTTACTCGTACTCTCCCGCGAGAACCCCTCCCACTGGTGAAGGAGTTCGTGCCCTCGTGCCAGAGCTCGGTCAACCCGTTTGGCGATGTCGAGAAGATACTGGCTCCCCCGGCTAATCCGCCTGTGGGTACCAAAGGTCGGTAACGATCTCGCGAGAAAGAAGGCCCCTCGCAAATGAGGTCGGACAAGGGGATGGGAAAAGGCCAAGTCCCCTGAGCACTCAAGGAAGAGGGAGAAGGTATCTATCAAGATCTTTGGAGAGAAAGATCATGTTGAAGTCGGCAAACCCTACTTCCATCTGAACAACAACAAGGGCGCGACGGAAAGGATGCCTTCGGCTGCCCGTTGATGACTTGGGTCGAGGGCGAGCATAAGGTGACCCTGAGCACCAACCTGGCGTCCTGTTTGGAAGATTGAGAGGACAAAGGCGAGGCTTATGACTTCTCCTTCGTGGTCTACGGTCGTGCGGACGCGGAGTAGGCTGCAAGACATTCACGTTGAGAAGCTCACCAACTAGACTGCTCGCTCACTCCTACGAGCTACCGAGATGGGTCACTACATGACAAAGTGGTTGCTCGAGGCCAAGAATTAGCTCAGGGTAGTGACAAAGAAGATGATGGAGCTGGGGCTTCAAGCTACTCGGTGTAAGTATTTTGAGGTAAACTCGGCTTGGACCCACGATTTAAAAATAGTCACCACAAGTCTCTTATTTTGCTGATGATCGTTGTTGTTGCTCGCAGGAAGCTGAGATCGAGACATTGAAGATAGTTTTCGCACTGGAGTAGGATCTCACGGATACTAAGTCCGTGCTAGATACCTCTCAAGTGCGGATTGTCGGGCTGGAAAATTTCGGAAAGGGAAACAATCGTGCGACAAAAAGGTGGATTGATGTATCGGTCAAGCCTCTCCTAATTCCCTTACTTGATTTTGAAGAGGGTGGTTGCATCCTTCTTTCTCTTCTTTGATGTCATAAACCTCGCCATCAGACCTCGCCGTAAATCCTCGAAGTAGTAGATGGAACCTTCGGGCAACTGGTTAAATCAATCCTTGGGCTTCCCCTTAAAGGTGATGGAGAAGTGTCTGCACTTGAATACGACTGTCATGTTGCGGATTGGCACCATATCCTCGAACCAATGGAGATGCCTGACCAAGTCATCTCGTCCAGAATAGTAGCTCGGGACTGGCTCTTTAAAGCCTTAAGGAATTGGAGCTACTAGTACTTCATCATAGAAAGGGCTCCTCCCTCCCCGGTGATAATGAGTCTCGTACTGACGAGTATATCCTCCATACTCACCACCTTGTCGAGCATCCTGGAATCTCGTTTGGGTTCTCTACATCTCAAAACCTAATGCCTTAATAACTTGCCTGGCAGAACTGTACCTGCATTAGTCGCTTTTGCTCTTCTGCAAAATACTACTTCCTATGTCGCCTCGGGGACTCTCTTCCTCCGATGGTGTCACACGTTGAGGCGAGGTCGTCGTGACATATGTGCGAGAAAGGAACCTAGCTCGGATTGTCCCCTCTATCCTCCGCACGAATTCCTCAAAGACCGTCACAATCAAATATCCATCTCCTCATGCCGAGTTGTCGACCATCTCTCCATTCTCGCCTGCATTTGTCATCTCGTCTACTCATAAGAACTTTCCTTCTCAACTACAATCCATGCTCATCGCACCAAAGTATTGAAGCTGGGAAAATGCCTATTTCAAAATTCAAATCAATGCACCCTAAGGTTATCAGTCTAGTGATCGAGATCGACTTCTTGATAGACTCGGACATAAAAATAGTGGGACAGCTAAAAGGACCCCAGTTACTGTGGCAGAGAGGATCCATTGTGTGCTCGGATGCTTAGAAGAAACTTCTTCTCCACAACCAAAAATGGTTGAGTGAGGTAAAAGGTCGACACTAACTATCGACCAAGGGAATGATCATTATCTCGTGTCATATGTCCTTGCTAGCAGGATCCAAGAGCCAAGATAAAAGTCCAGAAAAATAGGTGGTCGAGATCTTTTGTGAGATTCTGAAGGGGTCCTATTTATAGAAAAACAAAGTGGGGGTCTAATTTATTGCCCCCCCCCCCCACACCCGCGACTAGGTGACTTCAGGGGGAGCTTCGCCAACTTGGGCAAGTAGCTGGCCTAGTCGCCTACTCTATGAGTATGTGAGGGAAATCGTCATACTTGCATGTGCCTTCAATTGTCTTGAGTACTGCCTTTTATCTTTATCTTGACCCGTTGACTTTAACTTCTTGCTGACCTAGCTTTGAGTGATTCCAACCTTGGAAAATATGGGCATTACAATCATGATGGTGGTCAAGTGGGGTTTACATGCCTCATCGGATCGTCGATCCTGTCGAATGTCTCGATGTTCGGGATCTTCGAACAAGTGAGATTAGATGTATTGGGATTCGAGGTGTCAACGATGAGCCACAATGGAGAGAGTGGCGCGCGAAAGTGTCCAGATGCCTGACTTGCTCGCACTCTTCTGCGATCATATCACGCACCTTTTCACGAGTAAGCCTCCTTAATAACATGCACGAAGCCCGCTAATCCTTGATGTAGATGATGATGGTTGCCCGTGTGATCCCTGGATAAAAGAATTAGGTGTGTTGAGCTGACTGTATAAGAAAACTCCTCTTTAGCATTCTTTTGGATAGTGGCATGCTCAGATAGGACATCGTTCAGATATGGCAGAGGCGAGTGGTCGACGCGGGGCCAGATTGAGAGCTTGTGCATCCCTTATATTTCTCAGGAGAGTGAGCATATCAGTCTAATGCACTTTCAGTTGGCGTATGTTCCCTTCCAAGATAGCTACTTGTGCGATCGCAACTTCTTCTGTAAGTGGTATGTTGATGAGTGAATGTGTGGGAGCCCGATCGGTGTGGCCTTCAAGGATTGATCCATCAGTAGTGCGAGTATCCTTTCTTGTCATCACTGTTAGTCTCAAGTACCACCACAAGGCAAATACTGTCGAGAATCTTTAGAGAGTTTGAGAACATCTTCTCATAAATGACACCAAATTATTGCAGGTCACTCTACACTCTCATGGTCCAATTGATCAAAACCGTCTCGGCTCAAGAGTGAGCCAAGCACGTAAACATTCATAGAATCAACGAACAAATAATAACGATATGTTTTACACGGAAAATTTCGGAAAGGTAAACAATCGTGGGACCAGATTGGCGCTAACCAATTCCACTAGCTTTCAGAGTGTTACAAATTATTAATTCTCACAGGTGACAAGTCACTGCTCGTTACAATGAGTTTTCGAGATCACAAGAGGTGCTTGAAGTAAATCGTAGTGGAGGGCACCCAGGAGCTGTATGGAAGAGTGAACGTAGCAGCGGAGACTATAGATTCGAAGCATGGACGCCGAAGGAGATTTTTAAGTCGTCTTCAAGAGAAAATTGAAGACTTAAGGAGATCCTAGAAATTTTACCGAGGGGATCTTCGAATGCCGAAGGTCCCTAGGAAATCTTTAATCACTGAAGGAGGATTCTACAAATCATCAAGGGAAGAGTTGGGAGCACTCTTTGGTGCTGAAGGCAATGTGTCTTTAAAATGAGGGCTCATGACCCTTTTTATAGCTTTAATTGGGGGGGGGGGGATTTTGCTGATTGCAACACCTTGATTTATGGATGAGCAGATAGGAAATCATGATCGGGGGCACACTAATTACTTTTTTTTGGAAAATGACAATCATGCCCTTGGGAGTTTAGGTAAAATCTAGGTGGCTCGGGCAAGCTTGCCAGCGAGACGGCGACAGGTGTGGTGACAATGATGATGAAGACGACGACGATGTTGGGATGAGCACCGCGACGACGATGAAAAACGTGATGTTGACAGTGATGGTGACTACAGCGGTGGTGATGGCAATGAGCATTGTGGCGACGTTTGTTGCGGTTACAACGGCGGTGATGAGCACCACGACAACGATGACGAGATGTGAGGCTAAGGCCGCGGTGGGAAACGTGGCGGGCGAGCGCCGCCGTGCGGGATGACCGTGGGGCGTGTGGGATGGCGGCGCAATTGCGCGACCGCCCTACCGCACGTCGCACAGTTGTGAGACCATAGTCCTCCCCTCCCCACTATGCGGTGCGATTCTCCCCACTCCATGATGAGTGTTCAGTTATCCTCACACCCACGATGGGGGTGCGGTAATCCACACCTCCATGATGACATGTGTCGTTATCTGCACTCTCATTATATGAATTTGGTTATTCATACCCCATGATACATTTTTGGTTATTCGCATCCCCATGATGAAGGGGTGTGGTTATCCACACCCTCAAGATATGAGGTGCGGCTATCTGCACCCAGTAGTCATATCTTTGTGGAAACCTTAATAATAATAATAATAATAATAATAATAGGAGCAAGCATGAATCGATTTCGGGCCAACTTACAACTTAGCCCATCGGCGGTGGCGGGTCGAGCCGGAGTGTTCGCTCAGCTTTTTGGGGCCTCAAAAACAGAGCAAACGCCGCCGGAGGTTCACCCTCCTTCCGGCGGCGTTTGCTCAGCACGATCAAACAAATAACAGCTAGCCCAAATACGCACGATAACAGATATACGGCACGTGAGGCTAAAATTAGCAACCAAGTCACGTGGCCGCGAGCCTCTGCATTCAAATTCAAGAGAGGGAACCAACAAGACGCAATGAGAGACAAGAGTTTAGTGGCGTTGAGAGACACTATATAGACGTTTAAGAGAGAGATAGAGAGAGAGAGAGGTAGAGATAGAGAGAGAAACGGACGAAGCCCATTGGCGATGCGTGCGGACGCCTCTCTCAACACCCCTCCCCCGCCTCCATATAAAACTCTCACGCGCGTATTTTCTTCATCTTCTCCTTCACCCCCAAAAATCCCCAACCCTCTCCTCCTCTGCCGTTCTCCTCCTAAGCCCCGCCTCGCCGGCCTCCGTCACCGCCGCCATTCTCTCTCTCTGTCTCTCTCTCTAATTTCTTACCCTCCGCTCGTGCGATCTCGCTCTGCTGTAACCTTCATCCATGGTAATTCGCGCCGAGGCGACTGCTCCGGCTCGGCCGGAGCCCCTCCCGCCGTCTGCAGACTTTGCCCCATCATCCCAGCGAGCCTCGTTTCAATCCAGGCTCCACAACTTCGATTTCCCGGTTCTCAAATCCTGGGGGAGTCACCAAGTCCTTCGATGCCTCAACATTAACGGGAATGGGGAGATTATCGCCGGCGACGACAGATCTGGCCTACTCGGGTCCTCTCTCAGCTTTGCTTCCCGGATCCCGTGGAATGGCGACCGCATAAACATCGAAGACGCCGGTTTCGAGAAAGTCAAGGATAAACTTCTCGCCCATCTACGCGAAGCCGCCGATCGGATTAATAAGGTTCCCATCCCTAATCCCAAGTCCTCCGCATCTGTATCCGTTGCTCCTCCGGCGACTGCCGTGCCTATCCCCAAGTCATCGGCGTCAGTATCTCCTCCTCCGGCTGCGCCGGAGCCTTCGAAAAGGGATGTTACTCTGCCATGGAAATTGAGAACGAGGAGGATTCCGGCCAACAAGGATCCCCGCGCTAGTGATTCTCCTCCGCCTCCTTCGGCGTCGGAGAAGAACAACCAGGCCAAATCCACCCGTCGCCGCTCCGAGAGCCTCGAGAAGAACGACTGGCCTAAAATCTCAATCCCGCTCACCCGCAAAGAAATCGAGAACGACATCTTCGCCATCACCGGATCTCGCCCTTCCCGGCGCCCTAAAAAGCGGCCAAGAATCCTACAACGGCAGCTCGATGTAAGTTTCTGTCTCCTTCTTCTTCTTCTTCCTCCAAACGAATTCGTTTTCCTAAATTGCTCTTCTGCTCCAGTTACTCCTCCCCGGCTCATGGCTGCCGTCCATCTCATCGGATGCCTACCGAGTCCCCAATTCAACCTAATTACGTTCCAGGCAACGATCTCCCTCATTAATTTCTCTATAATTTTAGATGCCGATCTCTTTCTGGCTTGCAGAAGAATCGCCCAATCCCATTTTTTCTTCAGAGAAATTATTTCTTCCGAAGAACAATCATGTGTTGCTGCTTGTTAATTTGGCCGATTCATTGTCTAGATTTGATTTTTCATTCCAATCTATGAATAAAATTAGTTGTTTTTATTTTTCCTTCTCGAATGTTTTCTTTCAGAAATTTATAGCCATGGTGTTTGCTGCTAGGGTTTCTTCACCTCCTGCTTTCACTGAGCCAGTTTCCTCCTTCGGGCGCCCGTACTAACTCCCTTGTTAAACCACTGGCCTGCCCGGTTTTTTAGCTAATAAATAATTTCTTTTAACTCGTGGAAAATTTTTTAAATACTTTTTATGCATTCAAAAAATAATTTACGCAGATTTGAACATTTTTAGGGTATTTTGTTGTACGAAATAATTAATTTTACAAATTTTATTAATTTATATGAAGTATAAGTTATATTTGAAATTTGAATGCATTGAGAAATGTCCCTCGTGTAGTCGTGTTTTAAATTTCTCCTGTAGTTATATAAAAAGGCTTTTTGACTTTTCAACATTAAAATTATATTAAAATGATATTTATAAATTTCTATTGTTCAAAGCTCTAAAATAAATTTATTTTGTTATTTAATTGTTAAAATCATGTCAAAAGTATGCAGAATAAATGACAGCTGTGTTTTTTAAAGACGGAAACTAATTTAGAATTTGACTTTCAAGAATGTAATTAAGTAATAGCAAATTATAATATTATTAGGGCATTGAGTTTTGGCTATTAACAATTTTGAATATCCGTTGTTTTTTTAAATTGGTTATCCGCAAGCACGAAATCTATCCGCACTTAAAAATTGGAAAAAGGAAAGAACAGAGCACTGCCGCTGGTGGAGGAATGAGTGCTTAAAAATTGCAGAATAAAGGAGCACCGCCACCAAGAGGAAGAGAGCTCGCCGGATGTGGAGAACATAGCCGTCAGATAATGGAGAAGAACGCGTCGGGATAAAGTACGCCGGTTGAGAAATGGAGGAGGAGCACTTGTCGGATTTGGAACCCTTCAGGCCGGACGGAAAGAGAGGAGGAAGGGTCGCGGGAGGAACCAAGTTTTGGAGGGGAGGCGGAAGCATGGTGGGACAAGTGCGAATAAAGAATAATTTTTATGCAATACTTGCTAATAGGAATTCTAAAAATTCCAAAAAAACTCAAATTTAAAGTGTGGATAACTAAAAGCACAGTGCTAATATTGGCGGCCTATTATTAAGCTTTTAGTATATTATATTATTATTGTTATTATCTGTGTTAGTTCCCTAAAACAGCATAACGGTCATTTAAATCCCCACACCTATCCATTGATTGTATCAATGGCGTCCATCTCTGAATCACTAACGGCCAAAATCCTTTCCAGGCCCAAAAAATTAATTCTGTCAAAACAATAAAATAAAATCAAAGTCCCATTCGATTTAAGAAACTGGATTTTTGAATTAGAATTGAGATGCATAGTTTTAATTCTGCCCGTCCGATGTAAAAGATTCAAATGACTGAGATTCAAAATGTTTGTTGGGATCCCATTAGTGTTCTCACAGTTTGATTGATTTAAGATTAGTTTGGGCCGGTCATGGCTATTGTGAACGCAGCGATTGACAACTTTTAGGCTCTGTTTGGCATAGTGGTGGTAGTCGTAAACGTATGGATTAAACCGTCTTTCGTTAAGTATTACCTAACAAATATCATCCATTTGAACATTAAATTGGATGATGAAATTGCTTAGGCGGGCATTAACGAATGACAATTTAATTCTCATGTTCATGACAGCCACAATCGTGCCAAACAAAGTCTTAATTCATGAACATAGTGATTCTAAACCATGGTCATGAATACAGTTTCGTTGTTTGGAGCAATTGTGTTTTTTGTGTTGTCACGAATATGAACTTAATTTCATACAAATATGCGCACATTCTCTGGGTAGAGCCCTAGCATTCATTATGCACCACCAGCATGATGAAAGGCATGTGCATAATCTAGAGAAATTACATTGGATGGAAGAAAAACTAGAAATTTTATTGGATGTTAAACAAAAATATACTGAATGGAAGAAAAACTAACATGCAATGCACGAAAACCCTAATCGAGAGAGACTATCAAAAGACCCAAAAAAACGCAAAACTCATGAAATTAGCTCGAGATTTCTGAGCTCTTCTACGTTTGAAATGAATATCAATGATGGGTCTCCCTCAATTTATAGGAATATTGTATTGCAAATAGCCGGAATTCTCAAGTCACCTGCTAGTTTAATGTGGAGTTATGGGAAAAATCACTACACGTGCGATCCGCACGCCCGATCCATGTGTGATCCACGTATTAACCACCGTGTGCGCGATCCACACACCGAATTTGCTCTCAAACGTCGCGACAACCGCCACCCTCGCACTAACCGCTCGCGGCTGCCCTCGCATTATCTCCTCAGCTGGCGCGCCCGCAGTCGCCGGGCGTGGTCGGTCCTCCACGCCCGGCGCAACTGCGGCCTACCTTGCAGCTAACCGCAGTCGTTCCTTGCGGCCGCAAGGCGTGCCCTACATCGCGACTGACCTCCCCGGCTGCGAGGCACGAACAACGTCACGGTCGGCCTCCCGATCGGTGTGCCCGCTGTCGGCCCCAGCTGGTAGTCGCTCTCTCCTCCCCAGACAGGCCTCCGCTTTCGGGAACTCACTGCCAACCTCCGCCACTGGATGGCCCCTCTCTGTTGTCGGTCGATCCTTCTCCATCCGATCTCCCTCACACAATCTCCATCGTCTGATGTACGGGTAACCACCCACGTAACCATCCAACATAACTACCTATTATGGGTGGGTGCAAATAGTCAAAATATATTGGTCTGCGCATAGTAAAAATATTATAAAAATGTGTGACACAAACTATACTAAATTTGCCCGCAAATAGTAAATGGGGTGGTTATGGTCTGCAGATAACCGTGCAGCCATCATAACCGCCTCAGGGTCCTATAAATAGGACCCGATCTCTCATTCATTTCAATCTTTTTTCCTCCCCAGCTTCTCCTACGCGCTTGAGGGCTCCACCAGGAATTTCCTTAGCCTTCGAAGACGCTCTTGAAGACCTTCAAGCACTTCATAGATTGCTCGAAGACCTTCATCGCGCACCTTCGTCCACCTTCATCCGCCTTTGTGCTCCCCCAAGCGCTCCGCTCCATGCACGCGTCTCTCACCGCAGCAAACAACCTGTGCGCAGTGCTCTCAACACTTAGCGCCCGTCAGTCAACCGCAAACTCTCTCCGCTCCAGCCTCCAAGCACAAACAGAGGACCATCAAGTCTCCAAAGTGTGCGTACTCCACTGCAGACAAAGACAAACACTTAGTTTCCTGAGCGGTGACATGTCGCCCTAGCATTCTCAAAAAGTCCTATAAAACAACAACTGATAGTGGAAGTTTGGTCGGCTCTGATCCGATCAAGTGGTTTTCACCCATTTCCGATATTTTACATATTAAAAAATCATTCTTGTCAACCGTCTCATTTCTTAGTGACTGTTTGCACGCTCGATCGCTCAATAGTCAAAACCTTCATTTAGACCAATCTTCCAAGAATCTCAAGTGAAGTACAGTAATCGCGAAAATGGTTTTGAGAGAGCATCAAGAGAAAGAGGTTATGCGCAGGAGAAGGTGGGGGAAGAGTTGCAGAGGCGAATCTTAATTAACAAGTCACTTAGAGAGTGTAGGTAGCGAAGGTTATGAATGATTAAAATATTAATTATGATAATGGAGATAGTGAGCTTTCAATGGCGGCTATAAATATTTAATATAATTCTAAGGGATCATAATTTAATGAATAATACTTCACTCACCTAAAATATATCAAAAAAATTCATAAAAAGTGGGCCTCAATCAGCACCAAAACACCTAACTCATGTAATTAGGTTTGCAAAGTTGAGAAAATAAGAAGACTGTGTTTTTTTGTGCTGAGTGGGGCTCACTTTTTGTGTTTTTTAGTATATTTAGGTGAGTGTAGTAATATCCTAATTTAATAACGGTTATATAGGCTCTGTTTGGCACGTGGCACCGGTCATGAACATGGGGGTTAAATTGTCATTCGTTAACGTCCATCTAAGGAACTTCATTCACAATAGTTTGATCCAACGCACCAAATTTGCTCATTGGCTCTTAGGAATTTTCACCGGTCAGGCGGTCCACTGATATTAGTCCATCAATTTCTAAATTCTCAGTGATTTCTCCCAAATTCGATTATAAGTCAAAATTACTATTTTATGCTTTGACCAAGTCAACTAAGTGTCCAACCAAGTAGTTTAAGGCTGCCTTTGGCAGGTGGCTGTCATTATTATTTTGTAGAGCCTCATTAAGTTTGTGAGTACTGGACACTCGTTACGATTTTGCCGATTGAATTTTTGTCAGGGACATTTATGTCATTTTTCTCATCCTGTTTGTTACGCGTATAAAATGTCTGTTTTGGCCTAGGGTTGTGTACATGTATGCGAAAACTGAAGAAGAAGAGCGGCGGAATAGAAGCAGTGTACTCTTAATCTCTTTTCATATTGGATTTTCTGGGCACGAGTGGTTGTGATTTTTTCCCCGATCTTAGGGTTTTTTCACGTTAAATCTTTGTGTGTTTTGTTTGTTAATTTTTCTGCGATTTTTTACGTGTTCTATGGATCTCGTATTTCCAAACAGTCATAAACGCATGAGTTTCCGTTTGGCACGATGGTGACGGTCATGACAGTGGCGGATCCAGAAAATTAATAATGGGGTTCTAAAAATTTAAACATGAGGTCTAGTCATCAATTTCCTTCAAAAAAGTTTTTTAAATGTTTTCATCTTATCAGAGATGGTTCTCCCTCATCTGGCCATCGTATTTTTGACGGATAAGTAGTCAAAACTCATTTCCTCGACGAGAGGAATCCAAATACACTAAATATTTTGAAAAATAATGAAAGGGGGGCAGTGTCTCTCGAGCCCCCCTCTGGATCCGCCCCTTGGGTCATGAACACTAGAGTTAAATTGTCATTGGTTAATGCCCACCTAAAGAGCTTCATCCACTTTTATGTTTGAATATTGTTTGTTAGGTGATACTTAACGAATAACATTTTAACTCACGTGTTTACGATCGCCACCACCATGTCAAACGAAGCCTAAAAATCTACACTCCATATTCATAACCGTCAGCATCGTGCCAAACAGAGCTTAAAAGTCAAAGAGTTCTAGACATAAAAATAAGTCTACATTCCAAATTTCATAATTTTCGAAGCTCATATAATATTTTACAACAATTAAATTATTAAGACGGTCAAAAAAGACCAGTTAAGCAACTCAAAGCAGCATGTAATGATGAATCTGGATCCCCAGGATTTCGTACGGAAACTCCACCGTAGGAGTTTGCCCAATGACAGTCATTGGATGAAGGAGACGGTCAGGATTTAATATTAATTAAGTGTTTTTATTTTTTTTCCCCTGTTTTCCGCTCTCCCGCGTCAAGCAAATCTCCCGCGCATGTATATATTTTTTCCCTGCTTTCTCGCGCGAATTGCACAGATTTTTCCCTACTTTCTCATCCTCTCCGGCGCCGGCGTTTGCTCCCTCACCGGAAGGCCACTTGAGGCTCTCATCCTCTCCGGCGCCGGCGTTTGCTCCCTTACCGGAAGGCCACTTGAGGTTCTCATCCTCTCCGGCGCCGGCGTTTGCTCCCTCACCGGAAGGCCACTTGAGGCTCTCATGCTCTCCGGCGCCAGCGTTTGCTCCCTCGCCGGAAGGCCACGTGAGGTTCTCATCCTCTCCGGCGTCGGCGTCTTTCTCCCGTGAATTGCAGATCTCCCTCGCAAAAGATCTCATCCTCTCCTGCGTTTGTACCTGTGTTCATCAGTAAAAAAGAGGGCAAATATTCAGGTAATAAGCCATAATCTCTTAGTAAATCTTGGTGTGAAGTCGATTTTTTTTAACTAGGTCTTGTGTAGTCGATTTTTTTAAGTGAATCACATAAATCTTAATGTTACCCTTTGTTCTCTCATCTCTTTTGATTGTTTCAACTGGTGAATGATCTCAGGTAAATGGATAATGCTGATTCAAGTTGGATACCTAGAAAGGGTATGAAATTTTCTAGTTTAGAGGAGGCAGGGAATTTTTGGAGATTTTATGGGGGAGAAAATGAGTTTTAATGTTCACAAGCACTATGCAAATAGAAGTTTTTATGCAGTAAGCAAGAACATCGAGAGAATGATAAACACGATCATCTAGTGATTGAATCAAGACAAGAAACAAAAACTGATTGTTCAGCTCGCATGGGTATTATATTGAATAGAAGTACGGGTAAATATTATGTGCATGAATTTATACCAGAGCATAATCATATTCTTCACTATGCAGAATGCACCCATATGCTCTCATCTCAAAGGACAATAACGGACGTTCAAGCTTTTGAAGTTCAATTAGCCAATGACTCTGGTCTAACACAAAAGAATTCCTTTGACTTCTTTAGTAAGCAAGTTGGAGGACGATCCAACCTTGGGTTCACTCAAAGAGATCAAAAAAATTATCTCAGAAGCAGACGACAGAGGGAAATGACGCGTGGAGAAGTTGGTTTTTTATTGTATTTTTTTCAGAAAAAAATATCAGACGATCCATCCTTTTTATGCAGGTCAGTTAGATAATTCAGAGCAAGTGACTAATATTTTTTGGGCTAATACTAGAATGCGCTTTGATTATGAGATTTTTGGGATGTGATAATCCTTTGACACCACATTTGCTAATCTATTATATGATTAGACGATAGATTCTTTTATATGGTTGTTTGAGATATTTTTAGAAGCTCACAAAAAAAAAAACCTAAAACAATGTTTACAGATCAAGATGTCCGCAATGACAAAAGCAATGAGTCAAAGATCTTGGTAATCTAATGAAGGATGGTTCATATTTTTTAAACAATTTTTAAAAAAATATGTTTGAATATGAGAATGAGGAGAAATTTGAAGTTATTTGGAATGAAATGTTATCATCATTTTCAGTTGAAGAGAATAGTTTTATCTATTTTGTTGCTAAGTAATGAAATGTTATCAAACACCTTGGTAGGCTCGCAATCTAAGAGTTTTATCTATTTTTTTATCATTTTATTTAACAAGTTTTAACATTATTTGTTTTTTTTGGAAGGATTCTAATGCAAGCAAATAAATGTCAAGACTACCTACACAACTATCAATATCTACAAGTTTTAGTAAGAATTAATTTTTTGTGGAACCTTAGAACTTGATGCACAAACTTGACTGTGTGAGAGTTTTCTAGTGCCCTACTTAAAATAAGATCCCAAACTCAATTTTTTAAAGCTTTAGGCTCCGTTTGGGGGGACTTATTTTCACCGGTCAAGCGGTTACGTCCGCATGAATTTGACCTTAATTTAAAGTCAGATTCATGCGGTCGTAACCGCTTGACCGGTGAAAATAAGTCCCCCCAAACGGAGCCTTAATCACGCTGACTGAAAAAAAGGAGGAAGATATAATGGAAAAAAAACGTAGAACCAGTAGCCAGCTCCTCCGGTGTTTCTAGACCCTCTTCCCGCATGTACGGTCTCTGTCGTTCCGGCGGATGATGAGGAAGCTCGGTCGCGGTCTCCGTCGTTTTGTCAGGCGAATGATGAGGAAAGCTCGCCGAGGGTGGAGTTCCGGCGGATGATGAGGAAGCTCGCCGCGGTCTCCGTCGTTTTCTTGGGCGAATGATGCGGAAGCTCGCCCGGGGTGGAGTTCCGGAGAATGATGAGGAAGCTCGCCCAAAGTTCCGCATGAGGTTGTGTGGTTGTTTATATTATGCGATTTATTTTTTTGTAAGACTTAAATCTTGACCGTCTCCTTCATCCAATGGCTGTCATTGGGCAAACTCCATGGTGGAGTTTCTGTACGAAATCCAGGGGATCCGGATCCTGTAATAATGGGTATTCAACTATTCATCATTCACTGGGGTTCCGTTTGGAAAATGACGTCATGATCGTAGAATGTTTGTTTGTAATTACAACTAACACCTAAAATAAAAAATAATTTTGAAAATAAATGTGAATTAATGCTCGGCTCCGTTTGGCGCGGTGATGGCGGTCACGAACATGTGGGTTAAATTGTCATTCGTTAACGTTCACCTAAAGAACTTCATTCATTTTTATGTTCAAACGGATGATGTTTATTAGGTGATCCTTAACGAATGACGATTTAACACATGCATTTACGACCGCCACCACCATGCCAAATGGAGCCTTAATTTCGTTTGGGGGGACTTATTTTCATAATCAGGTCTTCACGGAAAAATTTCAAAGGAATTCTAAAATTATAATCTGTGGGCACACATCTTTTTATGAATACGCTATAAGTTTAGATAGAGATTAAGCAAATACCATTTTTATGCTTGTGAAGACAATCATTATGGCATTCTAAAGTTAATGAGGAATTAAACGACAAATAACTCGCGAAATCCGTCCCAGCCGTTGTGCAATGTCGCTCGTATACACTCGGGAGGGGGAACACGATGTCTGTGATGAGATATTTTCTCCTAAATGTGAAAAGGGCTAGTCACTTTTGATCATGAAATCAGTATGTGTTCTTGAAAAAACTTCTTGGAAAGAGGAGAAACCAACCATCTTTGACTATGCAACCAACATTTGCTCTTAAAAGAAACTTTTAGAAATGTGGCCAAAGGAAATATCATGACATGTGTTTTTGAGCGAATGAAGCTTTATGGAAGCTTCATCCACATGTCATCTACCACATCTACCTCCTTAGTTTTGACCCTATAAATAGGGATGAAGGAGGAGGGGTAAGACATTCAATTCTCTCCAAACTCAAGCATTGGAAGATTTCTAGAGAGCTTTTTGCGGCAAACGTCTTAATTTGGGAAAGCTTTCAGACGTCGTTGTTCGTTGTTGATGAGAAGTACTTTGCCTACACGGATTGAATCTAGAGCAGATTTGAGCAAGGATTCAAAGAGGCATCTTGGAGAGGATTTGTGTAATCCGTCCCGTCCGCCACTGTTGTAACTTGCAGTTTTTCTATTACTATTTATTGTATTGTGTAGTGTGAAGGTAGTGAGGATCCTATAAGGATCGAGGAGAGAAAAACTTATAATTTTCTATTGTTTCATACATTTTAGTGGCAACTTTTTGGGTTGGACTCCGATCGTCCCGTGGTTTTCACCCTATAGAGTTTTCACGTTAAATCTCTGTGTCACTTTTTTGACTGTCATTTTGTGATGTGTTTTGATTGTGTATCGGCATACCGCTATGCAGTTTTGCATGTACTTGCTTGAACTAGTATGCAGGTGCTCTAGTCGGACATGTGTGCTCTCTACCCCAAACAAGCGGTATCAGAGGCAGGTTCATTATCAGAGCAGTTATCAGACTGACCTGTTTGAGATTCGAGACGAGTCGATCAGATATTTCAGGTTAGTGATCGGGTGTGGTAGGTGACGACCATTGATCCGCTCCTTATCCTTTTTGATTCCTTTCTTTGAAATAATCAGTTTAGAGAACTGAGGTCAGTCCGACTAATGACATAGCACTATGGAGTCTACTTCAGGTTTAGGCTCAGAGTAAATGATGAAATTAAACGGCACAAGCAACCGCCAGTGGCACTTACTGATGGAAGATCTCACCTACGTCAAAGGTCAGCATGCTCATATCTTTGAGGAGATTCCTAAAGATACAGATCCAAATAAGTGAAAGGTAGAGCACCAAAAACTTTATGGATTCATCAGATGGTTCGTAGAACCGAATGTCTACAACTATGTTGTCAGTATCGTCAACATAAAAATACTTTGGAAAACTATCGAGACGTTGTATGCCAAGATTATTGGCATCAACAAGCTATATCTACTGAATAAGCTTGGAGAGTTCAAGTTTAGAGATGGTTTGCATATCTTGGGTCATGTGAACAAGTTCCAAGATATTATTGATCAACTCACTACAATGAAAGTGACTTTCAAGGATGAGGTCAACGCACTGTGGCTACTGAAGTTTCTTCTAGACTCTTGGAAGATGGTAAGAGTTTCTCAAGTCTTGATTTCAATCGAGGAGATCGGTCGATCCCCGAGGAGAGGAGCTCGCGGGAAACCGGACTTACGACATTTCTGCCACTCGAAGTCTTGATTTCAATCGAGGAGATCGGCCGATCCCCAAGGAGAGGAGCTCACGGGAAACCGAACTTACGGCATTTCTGCCACTCGAAGTCTTGATTTCAATCGAGGAGATCGGCCGATCCCCGAGGAGAGGAGCTCACGGGAAACCGAACTTACGACATTTCTGCCGCTCGAAGTCTCTATTTCAATCGAGGAGATCGGCTGATCCCCGAGGAGAGGAGCTCGCGGGAAACCGGACTTACGAAATTCATCCACTCGAAGTCTTGATTTCAATATCCTGGGTAACCGGACTTACGACATCTCTGCCACTCGAAGTCTTGATTTCAATCGAGGAGATCAGTCGATCCCCGAGGAGAGGAGCTCGCGTGAAACTTGACTTACAACATTTCTGCCACTCGAAGTCTTGATTTCAATCGAGGAGATCGGACGATCCCCGAGGAGAGGATCTCGCGGGAAACCGGACTTACGACATTTCTGTCACTCGAAGTCTTGATTTCAATCAAGGAGATCGGCCGATCTCCGAGGAGAGGAACTCGCAGGAAATAGAACTTACGACATTTATGCCACTCGAAATCTTGATTTCAATCGAGGAGATCGGCCGATCCCCGAGGAAAGGAGCTCATGGGTAACCCGACTTACGACATCTCTGCCACTCGAAGTCTTGATTTCAATCGAGGAGATCGGCGGATCCCCAAGGAGAGGAGCTCGTGGGAAACCGGACTTACTGCATTTCTGCCACTTGAAGTCTTGATTTCAATCGAGGAGATCGTCCGATCCCCGAGGAGAGGAGCTCGCGGCAAACCGGACTTACGACATTTCTGCCACTCGAAGTCTTGATTTCAGGTGATGCTATCCTGTTACTTGAGAGACGTCGAGGATTAATCGCATAGATATCTTAGCAAGAAGATAATCTTTTTCTTTCGGAGAGACGCTCTTAAACCTGCCAAATCGGGAAGTTGGCGTCCAGACCTGTTCCTAATAATTTCTCCAGTAGGAAGAGAGATGCACTCGGGGAGACATAGGCCAACATGCAAGGGGGGAGCTGATCTCGGCCGACAAGGCAGAGGCTCGGTCTTACAAGAGCGCTTAAAGTCCCGAAGCATCATCCTATCATCCGTACTGGGCTATTTAGGAGGAACGGGTTGCAGGCACATATCCCGATTTGATAGCGAAGATCGCTTCCAGCTACGCTTAATGGCCACGAGTGCCAGCGTCCGGACAGGGGGTGATGTTTCATTGAGGGTCCCTTAGGACGCACTCGGAACCAACATGCACCTTTGGGCTTATCCCTGCCCCTTCTTTGGCAGGTTATCCTGCTTTGTCAATAACTTGAAATCTTCTTATTATGGTTGCTTGACGAGGTCGGCCTCATATCGAGTCCGGGAGGCTAGGGTACAAGTTTGTTCCTGGTAATTCCTCCAGTCGGAGGAGAGATGCGCTCGGGGGGACATAGGCCGACATGCAAGGGGGGAGCTAATCTCAACCGACAATGCAGAGGCTCGGTCTTACAAGAACGCTTAAAGTCCCGAAGCATTGTCCTATCGTCCATCCTGGGTTATTTACGAGGAACAAACCGACCACTATTTCCCGTAGCCGATCGCGGGGCTGATCCTGGAATCACCCAGAAGCCTCGATGTATATAGCACAAAATATTAGCACAAAAGGGGAGAACAATCCAGTCGTCACTGTACATCAATAAGCATTCTTACAAAGTAAATACAAGTGTCACCACTAGGGGTAGAACCTTTTTAGGTCGTCCCCACTCCAGGTCCCATTCAGCTGCTCTCCAGCTTGATCTTGCAGGTAGTAGCCCTCTATGGTCAAGGCCTCTTGGACAATAAAGGGCCCTTCCCAGTTGGGATATAGCTTGCCGACGGTGGCCCACTGCCCTGCAGCGTCCACTTTCTTCATGACCAGATCTCCCGCTAGGAAATGCTTGAGGCGGACTTTTTTGTCGAAGTGCTTCGCCATGCGCCTATTGATCTCATCCTGGCATACGGAGGCCAAGTTCCGAAGCTCCTCGATGTAGTCCAGAGAGAGCCTCTAGGCGTGTTCGTTCTCCAAACGCCACTCTTCGTTGTCGTCTTCCACCGAACCTACTCTTGGACTCCGCACCTCGAACTCCACCGGGATGAGTGCCTCAGACCCGTGGGATAACTTGAACGGCATTTCCCCCGTGGCCGAGTTTGGGGTTGTTCTCAGAGCCCATAGGACCGAGGGGAGCTGCTCGGCCCAGTTTCCTTTGAGATTGGTGACCTTCTTCTTCAGCAGGTTGATGATGAGCTTGTTTGCAGCTTCTACTTGCCCATTGCTCCGAGTATGGTGCACTGAAGCGAACCGAAGGTCTGTTCCCAACTGCTTGCAGAAGTCCTCCAGCTCCAAGCTGGCGAATTGCGGCCCATTATCGGTGACGATGGCCAGCGGGATCCAAAACCTGCACGCGATTTCCCCCCAGATAAAGTTTTTGACGATCTGGGATGTGTTCTTGGCCAAGGCTCTAGCCTCGATCCACTTGGAGAAGTAGTCGATCATCACCAGTATGAACTTCCTCTGTCCACTAGCTTGAGGGAACGGGCCGATCAGGTCCATTCCCCAGATGGCAAAGGGCCACTGAGAGGTGATCGAGCGGAGGTGTTGAGCTTGTTGAAGCTGGAGGGGCGCGAAGAGCTGACACTGGGAGAACTTTTTGGAGAAGGCATCCGCGTCCTTTCGGATGGTGGGCCAGAAGTATCCATGCCTCAGGATTCTCTGATCTAGAGTACGAGTCCCGGAATGGCTGCCGCACTCCCCTGAGTGAATCTCCTCGAGAACTCAGGGGACCTCGATTTCCAATAAGCATCTGGCCAAGGGGCCCGAGATGGTCTTGCGATAAAGCTCGGCGTCTTGCAGCAGGTAGTACGCGGCCTTGTATCGGAATTTCCTTCGGTCCTGCTCGTCCGAGGGCAGCTGACCCGTCGTTAAGAACGAAACGAACAGATCCTTCCATGAGGGCCGCTGCTCGATCTCCATCATTTCTCCTTCCTCGATGGATGGTCGAAACAGCTCGGTGACCGTTCCCCCGGTCCGGGGACCGTGCTTGGCAGGGTAGTCAGCTTCGTCATTGTCTTCTCAGGGCACATGCTCGACGAAGAAAGACTGGAACCCCCCGATAAGACCCTTAACCTTGACCAGGTATTGCTGCAGGATGGGGTCGTGGACCTCGAACTCTCCCCGGATCTGGGAAGCGAATACCATCGAATCAGTGAAAGATCAGATATCCTTGATTGACAGCTCCTTGGCGAGACGTAAGCCAACCACCATGGCTTCGTACTCCGCCTGATTATTCGTAATTGGGAAGAGGATCTCGACGGCCTGTTCGATCCTGGTTCCCTGGGGGCTAACCAACACGACTCCGGCTCCCACAGAATACTTGCCCGAAGCTCCGTCTATGAACATCTTCCAAGAGACCAGGCGGGAAGCACCCACGTCTACCTCCACCTCGGCCGAGAAGTCGGCCAGGAAGTCTGCTACCGCCTGCACTTTGATTGCTACCCTTGGGGAGTAAGAGATGTTGAACTCGCTTAGCTCCACCGCCCACTTGGCCAACCTGCCGGAATGCTCCAACCCATCCAAGATACTCCTTAGGGGATGATCGGAGACCACCTTGATGGAGTGAGCCTGAAAATATGGGCGGAGCCGCCGAGCCGAAACTACCAAAGTGAAAACTAGCTTCTCCAGGATAGGATACCTCATCTCTGCTTGCCGCAATACCTGGCTCACGTAATAGATGGGGAGCTGCCTCCTTCCTTCTTCTCGAACCAACACCGAACTAACCGCCTCGGCCCCTACTCCCAGATAAAGTAAAAGATCCTTGCCGCCCTACGGACCTTGGAGGAGAGGAGCTCGGGTCAGCTATCGCTTAAGCTTTTCAAAAGCCTCCTCGCACTCCGTGGTCCACTCGAAATTCTGATTACCCCGAAGGGCCTTGAAGAACGGGGAGCATTTCTCTCCGGCCTTGAAAAGAAAATGGCTAAGGCCTGCCAGGCTTCCAGTCAGCCTCTGGACCTCCTTGGAATCTCTTGGGGAGGCCATCTCCATGATGACTTTTACCTTGTCGGGGTTAGGCTCCACCCCCCGGGGAGTAAGGAGGTGACCCAGGAACGTTCCCCTTCCCACGCCGAAGACACACTTGGCTGGGTTAAGATGCATCTTATATTTTCTCAGGGTGGCGAAGGTGTCCGCCAGATCCGCTACGTGCTCCGCGATGCTCTTGCTTTTGACGAGAAGGTCGTCCACATAGACCTCCAAATTCCGCCCCTTTTACTCTTTGAACACCTGGTCCATCATTCTTTGATATGTTGCGTCGGCATTTTTGAGCCCGAAGGGCATCATCTTGTAGTTATAGCACCTGTTGCTGGTGATGAAAGAAACGTTGCGGCAATCGGGGGGATGCATCCGGATCTGGTGGTATCCTGAAAAAGCATCAAGGAAACTCATCACGGGAAATCCGACAGCGGAATCAACCAGTGTGTCGATTTGAGGCAAGGGGTAACAATCCTTCGGGCAAGCTTTCTTCAACATAGAAAAATTGATACATAGCCTCCAGCCCCCTCCGAACTTCTTTACCATTACAACATTGGAGACAAGGCCTAGATACTGGATCTCCAAGACAAACCCCGCCTCTAGCAGCTTCCTCACTTCCTCCCGGATTAGCTCGGCCAGCGCGGTGGCGCTCTTCCTCTACCTTTGGCGAACCGGAGCTACAGCGCGATCTAGGTTGATGCGATGACAGGCAACATCGGCATCAATCCCTGGCATCTCGGCGGCACTCCACGCGAAGATGTCAGCATTCTCCTGCAGGCAAGCAGCTATCTCCACCTTCCCTTCCAGGGGAAAGGCTCCTCCGACCTTCAGCAGCTCGGGCCCTCCTCTCGGGGAGATCACCTCCACTTCCTATAGCTCCTCGGAAGCTTGCAGGCCCCCCTCCTGCTCCATCATCCTCTCCAGCCTTTCTGCGTCACCAATCCAGTTGATGGTGCTGACAGCGTTCAGGTAACACTCTCTGGAGGCCTTCGGATCCCCCCTGATCTGGACTTGGACATCATCCTGGCAGTACTTCAGGCACTGATGGTACGACGACGGGACGGCTTTGAAATAATTAATGAGAGGCCGTCCGAAAATGGAATTATAGCCGCTGGGTGCGTCGACGATGACAAATCAGCATCGGATCGAAGTACCTCTGAGGGTGACCAGCAGCTCCACCCCCTTCCACCTCTTTCTTCTCTCCCGAGAAGCCAAAGAGAGGCCCATCCGCGGCCTGGACTCTGGATGCTTCTACCTGAAGCCCGACAAAGGTTCTTTTGAAAATGACATTCACCGAGCTCCCGTTGTCCGCGAGGATTCGGTCTACGGTGAAGTCTTCGATGGCTGCTTGTATCACCAACGCGTCATGGAAGGGGTTCTCGTTCCACAACATATCCTCTTCCGAGAAGGTTATCTCGTTCAGCAGCGGAGGAGCCTGCGACGTCGAGACGACGCTCCTCTTGTATATCTAGTGGAGACTACCCTTGTGGGAAGCTCCAAGCCCGACACCCCTATTGATCACCCCGACGTGTCTGCATCCCGGACCGGGAATAACATTTCCTCGACCTCCCTGGTCAACCCTGTCCATATTCCTCCTCCTCTGCGGAGCTTGGAAGGCTACTTTCCCGAGTGGGGCCTCATGCCTTGGTTGCTCTCTCTGCCTCTGTCGCCTCCAACCTCCTCCTTGCCTCCAAAAACTCTGGGCAGGCCAAGGTCTCATGCCCCTCTACCCGATGGATATCGCAGTAGAGGGGGATGGCTGCCTCCTGCTGTCTTCCCCGACGCTCCTCCTTATGCCGACGCTTGTTCGCCTGCCGCGCGACAGTCATTGCCTCCCTTCTTCCTCCTCCCTGCTCTCTCGGGTTGTTATCCCTCCTCTCCTCCTGGTGGATCAGCCGTCTCCACTGAGGACGATCTCTCGGATACTGGAATCTTCTTTCTTCCCTTCTTCCTTCTGGAACCTCGACAGGCCTCCTTTCTTCTTGCCTTCGAGGCCTCTCCTCCACCCTCCTGGGCTCCTCTCTTCTCTTCCTCTCTTCTTTCCTCTTCGGCTCCTCCCGCCTTCTGTCATCGTGCTTCTCTGGATGCCTCTCCTTTTCCAGCAGTCTTCCCCTGTTCTCCCCTAGTGGCTTATCCCCGTCCAGCCTTGCCAGGAACTCCTTGTTCCTCTCCTTCCCCTGAATGAAGACGTTCGCCCTCTCCACCATTTCCTCAAACGACCTCGGGGGAAAAGGCCCAGCTACATGTTGAAAAGTCTCTACTTCAGACCGAACTTGAGGGCAACCATCAAGGAAAACCCATCCACCTCCTCCATCTCCAAGACCTCTTCCTGGAATCGGTCGATGTAGTGACCCAAGCTCTCGTGCTGCCCCTGCACGATCTTAAAAAGGGTCGTCGCCTCCTTCTTTCTCATCTTGGACGTCGCGAATCTCGCTATGAGACCCCGACGATGGTCGGAGAAGCAGTAGATGGAACCTGCCGGCAGTTGGTGGAACCAGTCTCTTGCACTTCCCTTGAAGGTGATGGAGAAGAAGCGGCACTTGAAGGCGTCAGACATGTTGCGAATCGAGACCACGTCCTCAAACCACTGATGATGCCTTACCGGGTCATCTCTGCCGGAGTAGTAGGTGAGGGCGGGCTCTCGAAAATTGTCGGTGACGGGGGCTGCGAGGATCTCATCGCAGAAGGGGCTCCTCCCTTCCTGGCGGCGGCGATTATCCTCCTCGCTCGAGTACTCGTACTTGCTCCATCGGCGAGTATTCCCATACCTAGCCGAGAGTTCAGGATCTCGGAACCTGATGCCCTGGCTGCTCGCTGGGTGCTGACGCGGCGGCATCGGTCGCTCCTCCCTCGCCCAGGCGGGCTCCTTTCCTGCTCGCCGGGTCAGAACTTCCTCGCCCGGTAGGGTCAGGCGACGGGGAGAAGTCGTCGTGACCTCAGGGGGGTTGGCGAAACCGACGAGTATCACCCTCTCCATTCTCTTCGCGAACTCCTCGAAAGTTGCTACCGTCACAAACCCGCCACCTCGCTCAGAGGTGCCTACTCCCGCCGAGTTGTCCGCCAACTCGCCTTGATCGCCACCAATGGCCATCTTTCTCAACCACGAAACTTTCCTCCTTGGATGCAATCCACGCTCACCGCACCAAGTGTTGAAGCCAGAAAAATCCCGACCTCAGAATCGGACTAGGCGACCTAAGGCTACCGATCTCGCAGTGAAGTCAGATGGACCTCAGAAGCGAGAACAAGGATGATTTGAAGAAACAAGACCCCAGGCCGCTGCGACAGGAAGGTCCCACCACGTACCCGGCTGCTTGGAAGAAGCAGCCCCTTCACAACCAAAATAGCCGAGCTAGGTACGAGGGAGATGCGCGAGCTAGGGTTCGCGAGTAACTATCTGAGAGTCTCCTGTGGTTCCCTCGTACCTCTGGGGTCCTATTTATAGGGAAATCCAAAAGAGGGGGAGGGTCATACTTATACCCCCACCCTGGCGACTATGCGACTTCCCGAGGAACTCGCACGGGATAGGCGAGTATCCCGCCTTGGTCGCCACCTGGCGAGTATGCGTGGGGAGCTCGCCACGCTCGCCCAGGTCTTCTGCTAGCTCGCGTCTTGATCTTGACTCGTCTGGACTGGTTGACTTTGACACTTGCTGAGCTGGCTAAGGTGGGGCCCCTCCTCGTCGAATATGGGTTGTACACGCACCACTGAAGGATCCGCACTTGGCGGACACATCGAACCAGCATGATCCCAATCACTGGTGGACATGCCACTGACTGCTGAAGTAGCTTTCGCCCCCGTCACCACCCTGGAGGGGCGCGTCCGCCAAATGGAAGAACAACAAATGGAAATGCTTGCATTGATCCGAAACATGAGAGCACCTCTTGCTCCCCCGATACCACCGACCCCAGCAAATCCTCCGCTACAACCAAACCCTGAAAGGGTCCAAGAAGAGCCCGAGGATTATTCTGACGCCGGCATCTCCACTCACACAGCTCAAAGAGGAGTAAGAGCAAATCATCTTCATCACCATCCCGCCAACGACGTTCACCCCCCTCTTCTCGAAAGGTTTACTCAGGAGGAAATTCGGGAAGTTATAGTCGAAGAATACCGCAAGGCTGGAAGAAGAGACTTTCATGCTCACCGACCGCTCTGCCAAGGCTCCCCCTTGACGCCGTAAATCCTCGATCATCCCTTCCCACATGGATTCAAGCTTCCAAACATCGAGACATTTGACGGGACCGATGATCCACTAGAACACATCAACCACTTCACCATCATCATGAGGATTTACAATGCTCCAGACCAGTTGCTCTGCCAAGTGTTCCCAGTAACACTCAAAGGACAAACTCATACATGGTTCCATTCCCTGAGAACTGGCACCATTACCAACTTCGCAGAGCTGAACATGCAATTTACTGACAAGTTTATCACAAATCGGAGAATTGTTCGCGATCCCTCACACCTTTCAGGTATTCGAAAAAATGAAGGAGAATCACTCAGGGACTTCTTTCGCCGCTTCACCTCTGAGGCACGTCAAATTCCGGGTGTCGACCTCGAACTTCTTAGAGGTGTCTTCCTCGGCGGACTCCGCCCTAGCGGCTTTTATTCAGCACTCATGAGGGAGACCGTGCTGAGTTATACAGATCTCGTTCATTATTTCGAGGCCTAGATAGCAGCCGACGAGGCTATTGAAGCACACCGACAGCAGTTTGAAGGAGGACAGAAAAGGAAGAAGGAAGAGGAACCAACTCTCACAAGACAAGAAGAACGACGTCAGAGTGAGCGTCGCCGCAATAGCCGTCAACGTGACCTTCCTAGAAATGGGGGGCAACATCCACTTCAGGAATACACCCCTCTGAATACCACCCGCACTAATGTGATGTATGTCATTCAGAATGATGCAGCATTCTAATGACTACCTAGGATGGACGCTCTCCCCGACGCAGGATGACCCTCTACAGCACACCTGCAGCCGGGAATTTGTGTCGCATCCATCCCTCCGCATTTTTATCTTTTATTAATGATGTTTATCGTCTGCATTTTCCATCATCTTGTTTTTGTCACCTTAAAATAATAAAAGTAACGAGCTCAGGCTTGCACAAATCATGTTTATTTCAAAGTACAATATCATATTTATTTTAAGGTACAACTTTGCTCGGGTGTGGTACTTTGCCTACACGGATTGAATCTAGAGAAGATTTTAGCAAGGATTCAAAGAGGCATCTTGGAGAGGATTTGTGTAATCCGTCCCGTCCGCCACTATTGTAACTTGCAGTTTTTCTATTACTATTTATTATATTGTGTAGTGTGAAGGTGGTGAGGATCCTATAAGGATCGAGGAGAGAAAAACTTGTAATTTTTTATTGTTTCATACATTTTAGTGGCAACTTTCTGGGTTGGACTCCGATCGTCCCGTGGTTTTCACCCTATTGGGTTTTCACGTTAAATCTCTGTGTCACTTTTTTACTGTCATTTTGTGATGTGTTTTGATTGTGTATCGGCATACCGCTATGTAGTTTTGTATGTACTTGCTTGAACTAGTATGCAGGTGCTCTGGTCGGACATGTGTGCTCTCTACCCCAAACAAGCGGTATCAGAGGCAGGTTCATTATCAGAGACGTTATCAGACTGACCTGTTTGAGGTTCGAGACGAGTCAATCAGATATTTCAGGTTAGTCATCGTGTGTGATAGGTGACGACCATTGATCCGCTCCCTATCCTTTTTGATTCCTTTCTTTGAAATAATCAGTTTAGAGAACTGAGGTCAGTCCGACTAATGACAGAGCACTATGGAGTCTACTTCAGGTTTAGGATCAGAGTAAATGATGAAATTAAACGGCACAAACAACCGCCAGTGGCACTTACTGATGGAAGATCTCACCTATGTCAAAGGTCAGCATGCTCATATCTTTAAGGAGATTCCTAAAGACACAGATCCAAATAAGTGAAAGGTAGAGCACCAAAAACTTTATGGATTCACCAGATGGTTCTTAGAACCGAATGTCTACAACTATGTTGTCAGTATCGTCGACATAAAAATACTTTGGGAAACTATCGAGACGTTGTATTCCAAGATTATTGGCATCAACAAGCTATATCTACTGAATAAGCTTAGAGAGTTTAAGTTTAGAGATGGTTTGCATATCTTGGGTCATGTGAACAAGTTCCAAGATATTATTGATCAACTCACTACAATGAAAGTGACTTTCAAGGATGAAGTCAACGCACTGTGGCTACTGAAGTTTCTTCTAGACTCTTGTAAGATGGTAAGAGTTTCTCTAATCAACTTCTATAATAGGGCATCATTACTATGGAAATTGCCAAGAGTGACATCCTAAACGAGGAGGTGAGACGGATGTCTCAAGGACATTCAGGCTCTTCTTCATGAACTGATGTCCTCTATACTGAGCCTAGGGGAAGAGGCAGGAGCAAGAGTAGAGGAAGGAATAGTGAGAGGAGCCAAAGTAGAGGGAAGTCTAAGTCCCACTACTAGAATGCAGAGTGTCACTACTAGCACAAGATTGGTCATATTCAAAAGTTTGTTATACTCTGAAAAATAACCAGAAGAAGAAGGGAGAGTCATCAAATGAGAAGATGGACACACATAAGGCTATTGTTGTCTCTATAGAGGATGATGATGTCGTCATTGTTAGAGATGACGCCACAGCTGCACTTTCGTGCGATGGTAGGAGCTGGATTGTTGATTTAGGTGCCTCTACACATGTCTCATACAATAGAGAGTCATTTGCCACATACATGAATCGTGGCTATGGAGTTTAGAATGGGAAGCGGTGACACATCTAAAGTCATCGGGAGGGGAGACATGCACCTAAAGTCGAGCATGAGAGGTTTGATGATTATGAAGGATGTGTGGTACGTACCTAACTTCCGCTTCAACCTAGTTTTAGATGGGAAGCTAGGTGATGAGGGATACTTAAGTGTCTTTGGTGATTATTTTTGGAAGTTGATCAAGGGGTCGCTAGTAGTAGCCAGAGGTTATAGAGATACTAGAATATACTATATAAAGGGGATGCCTGAAGCTGCTCAGGCCAACATTATCAAAGATGGTGTATCTACATCCCTATAACATAGGAGACTATGTCACATTATCTAGAAGGGCTTGGCATGTCTCGCCAAGAAGATGATATATGATCTATCTGTGACCAGTTAGAGAGATGCGGTCATTGCATCACTAGAAAATAGAATAGAATATAATTCTAAAGTCATACTTCCACCATAAGATCTGATCCATTAGAGCTCATACATACATACATATGTTTGTGGGTTATTAAAGGTCCAGACAAGAGGAGAAGCGTCTTACTTTGTGACGTTTTTTGATGATTATTCGAGAAAACTTTGGGTCTACGCTATTAAGAGCAAAGAGGAGGTCCTTGACACCTTTCAGAGATTCTATGCTAAAGTAGAAAGAAAATCTTGTAAAAAGCTAAAGTACATTAGGTCATACAATGGGGGAGAGCATATTAGTCTATTTGATGAGTACTATAGAGAGTAAGGGATCAGACATGAAAAGACTCCAACAAAAATACCAAAACTTAATGGTATAGCTAAAAGAATGAATAGGACCTTGATGGAGAGAATGAGGTGTATGCTGTCTGAGTCAAAGTTACTTGGCATGCTTTGGGATGAGGCTTTATACACAGCTGCACACGTCATCAACCTCTCTCCCAGCTATGCATTATAGGAGGATGTTCCTGATAGGGTCTAGTATGACATGGACCCTTCATATAGTCACTTGAGGGTCTTTAGTTATAGAGCCTTTGTGCACATCTCACAAGATGAAAGATCAAAGTTAAATTCCAAGACCCGACAATGCATTTTTTTGGGGTATGGACGTGGCGGTGAGTTTGACTACAGGTTCTTTGATCTAGTTGAGAAGAAACTTGTACGCAGCTATGATGTTATATTTTGTGAGGATCAGACTATTGTTGATCCTAATAAGACTGAGAAGGATGACTCTCATACTAATGCAGAGTCTCCTATGATTGGAGGTGAAGATACTAAGGAGGTTGCAGATCCTGAGCCGACATAGGGCAATGAGCCACTTCCAGATCATGAGGATGATATTGATGGAGAGGCTACAAAGGACAACATTGATGATGTGCCAATACCAACAGCTGAGCTCACTCCACGAAGGTTTGATAGAGTTAGACAGTCATCTTTGAGATACTCTACTGCTGAGTATATTTTGTTGACTGATGTAGGGGAGCCCGAGAGCTTTGATGAAGCAATGTAGAGCTCGGAGAAGAAAGAATGGATGGTTGCTATGCATGAGGAGATGTAGTATGTTGTTGGGATTTGTCTCCACAATACCTCAGATTTGTAGGAGGTCAGACCTTGAACTAAGATGAATTAAGGTGTATTTGATGCTGTGTTTAGGTTGTATGTGTGCAGGTTCTAATTACCAAGTGTAGACCAATGTCAGTCTATAATGGGTCACCAAACACAGGACCATACAATGTAATCCCTCATTGTGTGATTCAAAGTGTTGGCCCATGTATAGCCTCTCAATTGGGATACACTTCCTATATGCACTTGGATTGATGGACAGAAGCATTGGAACTAATTTCCTCAGAAATATTTCTAAGTCCAAAATACTCGAGTAACCCCTTTGTTATACTCGAGTATCAGACTTAATACTCGTGTATATATTTCCATACTCGAGTAGTTAATTAGACTTACTCGAGTAATCAGTTAGACTTACTCGAGTAGGCTCTGAATACTCGTGTATATACTTCTATACTCGAGTAGTTAGTCAGTCACTCGGGTAAGGTGTTTTCATACTCGAGTAAGTTAGTTAATCACTCGAGTAAATCATATATCATACTCGAGTAGATCCTTTTTCTTCTCTTTTCTACAAGTTCAAGTATTGATACTCGAGTAATTGATTTTGATACTCGAGTAAATTATTTGATACTCGAGTAGTTGGTTTTAATACTCGAGTAAGCAGTTGATACTCGAGTAATTGATGTTGATACTCGAGTAAATTATTCTATACTCGAGTAGTTGATTTTAATACTCGAGTAGGTGAATGTTTCCTGGATTCATATGCTGATACTCGAGTATATCTTTGCTGATACTCGAGTATATCTGTTCTGATACTCGAGTATATCTCTTCTAATACTCGAGTAGTTCATTTCTCTATCAAGTAACTTTCTATTCTCATACTCGAGTATATGTCTCGTTGTCACTCGAGTATCTAAATTCCCATACTCGAGTATATCTTCTCTTACTCGAGTATAGCTGTTCCCTATTCCAGAATTCTTCTAAGTTCGAATTCGCTAAGTATTTTGAATCCGTCATTTCTGATTGGTCCACGTGTCATCCTTAATTAAGATTATGACCGTTGGAGTCCACCTATAAATAGGTCATTTCAGAATTGACTAATTAACAAGATTACAGAGATATTCTTTTGAAGAAAAAGAAAATTCCGTGAACCCTAATTCTCACGCCGCCGCCGCCGCCATTGTTGTTCACGGACGAAATTCTGGATCGTCGATCTCCGTCTTCAAGGAACTATTTCTCCAGCGATCCAGACAAGAGTGAATCACTCGATCTCACTGAGCCTCAAGGATTTCAGATCTATCTTCTCGATCGAGGTGGTTCCAGTTTTCAGATTTGTGGATCTTTCTCTCAAGTCATCTTCAACCTTTTCTGATCAAGTCAAAGCTCCTAAAGAAGAAGACTGTCAAAGATCCAGATCTGAAATTTGTTGTGTTGATTTTTATTCTCAAACCTAAATTTCATTGTAGGAGTTTTTCTCCGAGATTTGTAGGAAGATCTTTCTTCCGAGTTTTGTAGATCCAGTTGGATCGAGATTTGTAGGAACGTGGTTCCGAGGTGTAGGATTGTTTTCAATCCGAGATAGTGGAGTAGCCGAGTCTAGTGATTTGCTAGATCGGTGAGGAAAGTGGACGTACCCAAGGTTGGGGAACCACTATAAATCTCTTGTCTTCTGTGATTGCTTGATGTGCGCTGCGTTAAATTTTAATTCCGCTTTTGACACGTATTTCACCTATTCACCCCCCTCTAGGTGATTTAGGCTAACAACTTAGACCTCGCAATTGGTATCAGAGGGAGGTTGATCGTTAAAAGGTTAACACCTTGATCTTATCCTTCTAAGTTGTTTTCTGAAAAGTATCAAGCATGAGTAAGACCAAGGATTTTGCTAAACTCCCTATCTGCACCAAGAACAACTTTCCTATGTGGAAGGAAAGAGTAAAGTTCTTCATGGAAGCAGTAGATCCCCGGATCTTCATGATTGTTGAAGAAGGTCCCCACATTCCTATGACTACTTCCACCATAGACCCTAACAAGCAAGTTCCCAAGAAGTTGATGGATCTAGACAAGGATGAGATTGCACTTGTCTCTCTGGACAAGAAGGCTAAAAACATTATAGCAAGTGCTGTCGATGACTCAATGCTGCAGAATCTAATTCATTGCCAGTCTGCCAAGGAGATGTGGCAATCCCTGGTGACTCTGATGGAAGGCACTGAAGAAGTGAGGGATGATCGGAGATCCCTTCTGAATCAAAAGTATGAAGCCTTCCGGCAAGGTCACAAGGAAGCCATAGCGGACACATTCGAGAACTTCTTCAAGATAGTGAACGGCCTAAGAGTTTATGGCCGAGTCTTCACCAACGGGGAACTCAATGACAAATTCTTAAGATCCCTAACCAAGGAATGGGACAATAAGGTATGTGCCATTCGGGAGTTTGGAAGGTTAGCTGAGACGGACCCGTAAAATCTGTTCGGAAAGCTTATGTCTTACGAGCTACAAATCAACTCAAGAAAAGCTGAAGAAGAGACAAGCAGGTCTGCATCCAAAGAGAAATCTGTCGCTCTAAAGGCAGATAGCTCAAGGAAGATAAAGGCTAGCTCTCCTGCCCCAGTTCCTGAGGCTGATGAAGAAGAATCATCTGAGCCCAGCTCATCTGGCTCAGAACTATCTGATGGAGAGTTCTCCCTACTCTCAAGGCAGTTCAAGAAATTTTTTAACAAGAAGAAGCAATGGAGAGGCAAGGATGCCTCATATAGAAGATCACGACATGACAGTGATCATCGGAAGAAAGGCTCAAGTAGCCATGATAGGTATAATTCTAAACCGAACAAACAGATTTCTACTGACATCATTTGTTATTGTTGCAATAAGCCAGGTCACGTCATCGCCGATTGCCCTCACAAAAAGAAAGAGGGTGGAAGAAGAGAGGAAAAGAAATCCTCACACCACAAGAAGAGGACAGAGAAAAGCTTAGTAGCCAAGAAGAGCAAAACTCTCAGCGACTCTGACTCATCTGAGTCGAGTGAAGAAGAGGAAGCTTACTTTGGTCTCATGGCTCATTCGGATGATGAACAAGTCCCCCAGTTTACTGGGGAGGTAAAATCTCACACTCCTCTCTCTGATTCTGATGATGACAATGAGCAAGAGGGATATTCCTCTGAAGATGAATCTGAGCTCATGGGTCAGTACAAGGAGTTACTCACCGCTTACGAAAAATGTCGTAGATTAATGAAAGCTCAAGCCAAAGAGATAAATTCTCTACGAGCTACTGAGAGCAGCTTGAGAGAAGAAGTCGATAAGACTAACTCTCTTCAAGAGAACCTCAATGCAGCTATGGAGGGATACAATAAAGCTCTCAAGCACATCGACCTTAAAGAGGAAATCATCAAAGATTTGGAACGACAACTCGAGGCTGAAAAGAAGCTTGTTGAGAGTTTTTCTAAGCCTAAGATAGTTCTTCCAATCGTTGCTGAATTCTCTGCTAAGGCCAAGGGTTCTGGTTTAGGCCACATTGTCTCTTCTAGTAAATCCTCTAGGAGAAACAAGGCCAAGAGAAAGAATAAGGATGCCCGGAAGGCTCTCGCTGAAGAAAAAGGGAAAGCTCCCTTGGAACCTGTTGTGTTCAAGAAAGTTATCTTTCCCACGAACGAACTCGATTATGAGTCCACCTACGGACACTTTTCTAGGCCGATCCCTGAGAAGCCTAAGTCAAGATACCAAGGTTGGACTCGTCCTCGTAACTTTGGCGAGAGTGTCTTCAAGGCACCTTATGAGGAGATTCAGCTTCAAAGCTATGGACCTTATGCTCATGGTCATAATTTCAAAAAGACACCAAAAGTAAAACCCATTGTAGAAAAGCCTATGAAGGAGAAGACCTCATGTAACTGCCATCATCATGAAGCCTCCTCCTCCAAGAGTAAAGCTCCTGCCAGACCTTCATTCCAGAAAGTCAAGCAGGACTACACAAGGCAAAGATACAACAGGTTCAACTGTTGGTGCTGTGGCAGAATTGGTCATTTTGCCAGTGATTGTTGGTTCAATCCTGAAAATGCTGCAACCCCTAAGGTTAGCAACGTGAGAGTGACCACTCATGAGGCTAATACTCGTAGGGGGAGTATTCTAACTCGAGACCAAGGACCCAAACTTGTTTGGGTTCCTAAGGCTAAATGATTGTAATTGCAGGTATGTCCAAAGGCCACCAAAATGCCAATCTGGTACTTGGACAGTGGATGTTCTCGGCATATGACCGGGACAAGGAGCCTACTACAGAATTACACCTCAGTCTGCAACGGACCAAAGGTCATCTTTGGAGGTTCAGATCGAGGAATAACTAAAGGCTATGGTATGATCTCTAACGGTAGTGTATCCTTTTCGGATGTAGCCTATGTTGAAGGGTTGGAACACAATCTCATTAGCATAAGCCAACTATGCGACAAAGGATACGTAGTTGAATTTCATGCTGACAAGTGTTTGATAAAATCGGTTAACAATATGGAAACTATTTTATCAGGCACTCGAAGCAGAAATATTTTCTTTCTGAATTTTATGTGTATAGACTCTTCGACACCAGTGTGTCTTTTAGCAAAAAGTAGTGCATCTCTTGCTGACCAATGGCACAAGAGACTAGCACATATTAATTTCAAAACTATTAATAAATTATTCTCTCAAAACTTAGTGCGTGATGCACCTAATGTCAAGTGCGTTACGGACAGTCCTTGTCACGCTTGTATCAAAGGCAAGCAAACAAGAAGTTCGTTTAAAAGCATAATAGGCAAGGACTCCAATAGAAGTTTGCAGCTTCTCCATATGGACTTGTTTGGTCCACTGCAGGTTAGAAGTTTGGGAGGTAAGGAATATACGTTGGTTATTGTAGATGATTACTCGCGCTTTGCGTGGGTGTTCTTTCTGAAACACAAGTCAGATACCTTCGGTATTTTCACTAATTTTGTGAGGCAGATCCAGAATGAATACAACTGTTCCGTAGTCAAAATCAGAAGTGACAATGGAACGGAATTCAAGTCTGGAGCCATGACAGAATTTTGTGAAAGTCAAGGTATCTTTCATGAGTTCTCCTCTCCTCGCACTCCACAGCAAAATGGAGTAGCTGAGAGAAGGAACAGAACACTCATAGAGGCTTGTCGGACTATGTTGAGTGATGCCTCACTTCCGGAGTATTTCTGGGCTGAAGCAGTCAACACCGCTTGTCACGTGCAAAATCGAGCACTCATCAACAAGAACCATGATAAGACTCCTTACGAACTTCTAAAAGGCAGGCAACCAACCATTTCATACTTTAGAATCTTTGGCTGTAAGTGCTTCGTACTTAACAATGGCAAGTATCACTCTACCAAGTTTAGCGAGAAAAGCTTTGAAGGTATTTTCGTAGGATATAGTAGCCATAGTAAGGCTTATAGAGTATTCAATAGAAAAACTCTGGTGGTGGAAGAGTCGATACATCTTGTATTTGATGAGACGAGTCTGTTGCAAAGCAACTCGTCTAGTGTGCCTATTGTAGATGCAGGTACAAAGTTGAAAGAACTTAGCTTGGATGAACCTAGTGAAGATAAAAATGAGACATTCATCAAGGTCCCCTCTCCAACCACCATTGGAGAGGTGGATGATCAAGATGAAGAAGACATCCCAGCTGAAGATGCAACTCCAGTGGCGGAAGAGATCCCAGATGCAAGGACTCTAGAGTTCAGATACTTGCAGGATCATCCTGTTGACCAAATAATAGGAGATCCTCGGGATGGCGTCAGAACTCGTCGAGGTACAACTAACGAGAATTTACACTTAAGCTTTCTCTCACAGGTTGAACCAAAGAAATTTGAGGAAGCCAACTCCGACGCATCCTGGATTCTAGCCATGGAAGAAGAATTGAATCAGTTCAAACGATGCAAGGTTTGGACACTTGTTCCTAGACCCAAAGGTAAGAACGTCATCGGGACAAAGTGGGTCTACCGGAACAAGATGGATGAAGACGGGATAATCGTAAAGAATAAAGCCAGACTTGTCGCCAAGGGATATCGTCAAGAAGAAGGAATCGACTTCGACCAGACTTATGCTCCAGTAGCGAGACTGGAAGCGATCAGGTTATTTCTTGCCTACGCTGCACTTAAGGGCTTTACCGTCTATCAGATGGACGTAAAGTCCGCCTTCCTGAATGGTGACATAAAGGAAGAAGTGTACGTAGCGCAACCGCCAGGTTTTATTGATTCAACCTATCCTAATTATGTATATTTATTACAAAAAGCACTATATGGTCTTAAACAAGCTCCTCGAGCTTGGTATGAGACTCTGTCTAGCTTCCTTCTTGAGAACAAGTTCACAAAAGGAAAGATAGACAAAACATTATTTCTTAGGGAGATAAAAGGCAAGATTTTGCTAGTACAGATCTATGTCGACGATATTATTTTCGGCTCTACGGATAACAACCTCTGCAAGAAGTTTTCTAAACTTATGCAAGGGAAGTTTGAAATGAGTAGTATGGGAGAGCTAAAGTATTTCTTAGGGCTTCAGGTGAAACAATCTGAAGATGGGATTTTCATCTCACAGACCAAGTTCACCAAAGAGCTACTTAAGAAATTCGGAATGGAGAATGCAACCGCTATGAGGACTCCAATGGCCTCAGCTATGTCTCTGGACAAGGATGAGAAAGGGAAACCTTTTGATGAAACCAAGTACAGAAGCATAATTGGGTCCTTGCTCTACCTCACTGCAAGTAGACCAGATATAATGTTCTCAACATGTGTATGTGCTAGATTTCAGGTGAACTCTAAGGAATCTCACTACATCGCTGCAAAGCGAATCTTGAGATACCTCAAAGGTACACCAAATCTTGGCTTATGGTACCCAAGAAGTAATGATAGTGAACTAATTGGATTTTCAGATGCAGATTTTGCAGGTAGCAAAGATGACAGGAAAAGTACCTCCGGGACTTGCCAATTTCTCGGAAGGAGACTCATTTCCTGGAGCAGTAAGAAACAAAACTGTGTAGCCATCTCAACGGCTGAATCAGAGTACATCTCTGCAGGCAGCTGTTGTGCACAGCTCTTATGGATCAAGAATCAGTTTGAAGACTACAACATAAAGTTCCAGAACATTCCCCTGTTCTGTGACTCTTCCAGCGCTATAGCAATAGCCAACAATCCAGTCTCCCACAGCCGGACCAAGCATATAGAGCTTCGCTATCATTTCATCCGGGAGCATGTGGAAAATGGAGATATAGATCTACAGTATGTCTCCACAGACAGGCAAGTTGCAGATATTTTTACAAAGCCGCTGGACGAGTCCAAGTTCTCGTTCTTCAAAACTGAGCTTGGACTGCTCAACAAAGAAGACCAGTGATGGACTCTCAAATTAAGAAGATATCAGTAATGTTGGCTGCTCAGAGGTATAGTTTCTCAGTGGAAATAGACATCTACCAGGGCAACTCCTTCAAGTATTAGAGACTCGAGCATCGCTACACTTACACGAGTAAACGGCTAATACTCGAGTAAAAAGGTTCATATACTCGAGTAATCCAAAAGATACTCGCGTATGAACTTCTCATACTCGTGTATGACAATTCGTTAAGAACCTAATACTCGTGTATGCTGATTACATACTCGAGTATGTATGCTTGATTACTCGTGTATGTTGTGCCTACTCGAGTATACTAAACCTAATACACGTGTATGCTGTCATCTACTACTCGAGTATTCGGAAGTATTTTGGATTTTCAAAATCTCTACTCGCACCCAGCAAATTGCCGCCTTGTTCAGGTATGCCATTATACTTAATTCTCCTTAAACCTAATTAGGATTATTTATATATATATTCAAAACGAAAAAGTCCTTTCCACTTCTCATTCACTCAAGTAGCCGCCGACTTCTCGTATTCCCGACTACTGTTCTTCGTCTTCCTTCACCGCAAGATTTCCGAATCGCTGATGGCTCCTCCCTCCTCCAAGTTTGGAATCGGCTCTGAATTAGTGACAGATGGCATTGAAGATATCTCGGATGATTTCAAGAACCTACTGATTCTCCTGGACACGGCCGGATTGACCTTCGTTCTTCAAGAACCCTGCCGCCTCTTGCTTCCTGATGTTGAAGAGTTCTACAAAAATTTGAAGGTTAGACACAATGGTACAGTTCTGAAATCAAAGGTCAGGGGAGTTGAAATTCGGTTAGACAAAACCTCTGTCGCCACTCTGCTTCGGATGCCAGTGGTCGACGAAGAAGATGATTTAGACAAGGCAGATGCCGACCGCACCTCCTTATTCTGTGGTCGAGATCCAGAAGGTGGAGGTGAAACCCTGAATCGTTCTTTGTTCAACTCAGAAGGAAAGTTTCTCGTTGACATCATTGCCAAAATCCTCTGGTGCAAGACTTACTCCATTAGAGATGTATCCCAAAATCTATTTGACGTTATGCAAGCTATTGTCTGCAGGAAGAAGTTCCAGTTTGGAATGATGATACTGGATAAGATCAGAGAAAGCGTCAAACATCCCAGTTTTGCCAGGATTATCTCCCTCCTCCTCCATGAGATCAATCCTACAGTGTTTGACTTCTCTAAAGGGACTCCTCTTCACCACATGAAGAAAGTTTCAATATCTTCCATTCAGAGGTATGAACTCAAGATCATGAACCCTGCCCAAGCCTTCAAGGCTGATGCCATCTCAGCACAACACCAAGACAGCAGTTTACCTGAAGTCAGGATCCCATCTCCTCCTCTACATCAAACTTTTGCTACCTCTGGTGCTTTAGTTGAGGGGGAGCCTGCCTCTTCTCTTTCTCAGCTTCAAGTTACCTCTGAATCAGTGATTCCAGCACAAGAAGAAGTCAGAGTTGCTACTCCTCCAGTTTCCCCTACTCCAGCTCATCTTCAATCAGACATTCCTGAGTCTGAGATTCCAGATACAGCTCACCTACTGTCTACAGCTGAAGATATAGACAGATTCATTGATGAGCTAAGCTCAGATGCTCCTCCTTTTCAAAATGATTCAGCTGCCAAGTCTCCTGCCAAGTCTCCTGCTCAGTCTCCAGCTCTCTCCCCGTTGGGTGCCACAGATCTTCATGATGATATCATTCTGTCCGATGACGAGGAGGATTCCCCAGACCCTGTTGACCCTCCTCTGAGGACACTTGATTTCTCTCTCCCCTCCTTCACTGATCCCTGTGACTCCATTGAGTTAATCCAAACCAAGAGAGCTGTAAGCTCAGTGGTTGTGGAAGAGATCGCCCCTTGGACTGCTACTGCTCTACCAGTCCCTGGATTAACCTCAGCTCCCTCTTCCTCCTCCTCTTCAGATCTAGTCAGCAAGATTGAGCTCATGCTCAAAGAACAGAGAGATTACTTTGATGCCTCTCTGCAGTCAGTCAACTCCAAGGTCTCTGCTCTTGAAAAGGAGATGAGCAGAGGCTTTGCTGAAATCCAGGCAAATACTGATGAACTGAAAAAGTTGTTCCAGATTGGAGGCAAGGCCATAGATCACACCATCACGAGCATAGGTGAGCTAAGAAACCAAGCAGAGACAGTAGCTCACAATCAGCTCAAGCTAGATGAGAGAGCTGAAACCAATGTTGTGAAAGTATGTGATGAAGTAAGCACCTTCAGGGATGAAGCTATTGCAAAGCTATCCATAGATATCAGCAAGGGGGAGAAGGTTGTAAAAGAACAAGTTGAAAAACTTTCTGCACAAGCTGAAGCCCAGGTCCAACAACAGTCTACCCAATCTCAAGAGGCTATAAGTGATCTAGTAAAAGGATTGAAAGAATCCATTCTTTCCCAGCTCCAGTCAGTCAAATTCTATACCTATGACACTGCTGTCTGGCTGCATAATCAAAACTTTCCTGAGTTTCAACTGGACCCTACTATTATTCCTCAGCATCTAAATCCTCTTGCAGAACAGCCTCCAGCAGATGTCTCAGCTCAAGCAACCCTTCAAGGAGGTGTGCCAGTTTTCTCACCTAGAGCTGAGGGTGATGTGACTGAGCCTCCCCTTTCCTATACTGAAGCATGGCAAGATGACTTCCCTTCCAGTTCTCAAGGCCCTTCCAAGAAGAAAAGAAAATATGGTGACGGCGCTTCTGCCAGCCGTTCTGCACCAAGGAAAGAGCCAGCTTCTGAAGGTAGACCACCTGTTGTTCATACTGAAGTGTGGAGTCCTAGCCTCTAAGTCCCTAATTCTTGATACTCTGAGGTTAGTGACTGATCTTGGGGAGAACAGAGATAATTACTACAGTTATTCAGAGTGGAAAGCCTACGAAGCATCTCAGATAAAGATCAGGCTGCATGACAGAAATTGGGGGCATAACAACCCAGCTGCTCCTCCTAGGCCCAGGACTTACTTTCCAAAACCTTTCAGCTACCTAGAAAGGCAAGACTTGAAAAGAGAAAGGATGCACAAGGATGCCCCATCTTGAGTTGGACTAAGAATGTGGAATTGGACTTTTGTTTCTGTGCTTAAAACATTTCTATATATATATATTTAATTCTGGTTATGGCTATTTCATTAACTAACCTGCTTTAACTTATGTTTTGTTTTTCAAGTTTATGTGCATTGTTCTTTTACTCTAAGTAATTCACCTTAGTTTAGAGGGTGCTGACATCTACAAATAGGGGGAGATTGTTGGGATTTGTCTCCACAATACCTCAGATTTGTAGGAGGTCAGACCTTGAACTAAGATGAATTAAGGTGTATTTGATGCTGTGTTTAGGTTGTATGTGTGCAGGTTCTAATTGCCAAGTGTAGACCAATGTCAGTCTATAATGGGTCACCAAACACAGGACCATACAATGTAATCCCTCATTGTGTGATTCAAAGTGTTGGCCCATGTATAGCCTCTCAATTGGGATACACTTCCTATATGCACTTGGATTGATGGACAGAAGCATTGGAACTAATTTCCTCAGAAATATTTCTAAGTCCAAAATACTCGAGTAACCCCTTTGTTATACTCGAGTATCAGACTTAATACTCGTGTATATATTTCCATACTCGAGTAGTTAATTAGACTTACTCGAGTAATCAGTTAGACTTACTCGAGTAGGCTCTGAATACTCGTGTATATACTTCTATACTCGAGTAGTTAGTCAGTCACTCGGGTAAGGTGTTTTCATACTCGAGTAAGTAAGTTAATCACTCGAGTAAATCATATATCATACTCGAGTAGATCCTTTTTCTTCTCTTTTCTGCAAGTTCAAGTATTGATACTCGAGTAATTGATTTTGATACTCGAGTAAATTATTTGATACTCGAGTAGTTGGTTTTAATACTCGAGTAAGCAGTTGATACTCGAGTAATTGATGTTGATACTCGAGTAAATTATTCTATACTCGAGTAGTTGATTTTAATACTCGAGTAGGTGAATGTTTCCTGGATTCATATGCTGATACTCGAGTATATCTTTGCTGATACTCGAGTATATCTGTTCTGATACTCGAGTATATCTCTTCTAATACTCGAGTAGTTCATTTCTCTATCAAGTAACTTTCTATTCTCATACTCGAGTATATGTCTCGTTGTCACTCGAGTATCTAAATTCCCATACTCGAGTATATCTTCTCTTACTCGAGTATAGCTGTTCCCTATTCCAGAATTCTTCTAAGTTCGAATTCGCTAAGTATTTTGAATCCGTCATTTCTGATTGGTCCACGTGTCATCCTTAATTAAGATTATGACCGTTGGAGTCCACCTATAAATAGGTCATTTCAGAATTGACTAATTAACAAGATTACAGAGATATTCTTTTGAAGAAAAAGAAAATTCCGTGAACCCTAATTCTCACGCCGCCGCCGCCGCCATTGTTGTTCACGGATGAAATTCTGGATCGTCGATCTCTGTCTTCAAGGAACTATTTCTCCAGCGATCCAGACAAGAGTGAATCACTCGATCTCGCCGAGCCTCAAGGATTTCAGATCTATCTTCTCGATCGAGGTGGTTCCAGTTTTCAGATTTGTGGATCTTTCTCTCAAGTCATCTTCAACCTTTTCTGATCAAGTCAAAGCTCCTAAAGAAGAAGACTGTCAAAGATCCAGATCTGAAATTTGTTGTGTTGATTTTTATTCTCAAACCTAAATTTCATTGTAGGAGTTTTTCTCCGAGATTTGTAGGAAGATCTTTCTTCCGAGTTTTGTAGATCCAGTTGGATCGAGATTTGTAGGAACGTGGTTCCGAGGTGTAGGATTGTTTTCAATCCGAGATAGTGGAGTAGCCGAGTCTAGTGATTTGCTAGATCGGTGAGGAAAGTGGACGTACCCAAGGTTGGGGAACCACTATAAATCTCTTGTCTTCTGTGATTGCTTGATGTGCGCTGCGTTAAATTTTAATTCCGCTTTTGACACGCATTTCACCTATTCACCCCCCTCTAGGTGATTTAGGCTAACAACTTAGACCTCGCATATGTGCAGGAAAACATATATATGATTTGGTGAGATTACCTAAGGGCAAGAAAGCTCTGAAGAATCGCTGGATTTTCGGAGTAAAGTAGGGAGATCCCTCGACACCACTCAAATATAAGGCTAGATTAGTGGTGAAGGGCTTTAGTCAAAAATAGGGAAGTTGATTTTGATGAGATCTTCTCTCATGTGTGTTGATGTTATCTATTCAGGTAGTTCTTAGTCTTGTTGTGAGGCTAGACCTGGAGATCGAGAAGATGGATTTCAAGATTGCATTTTACATGGCAATCTTAAGAAGGGGCTCTATATGGAGCAGTCTGAAGGTTTTAGGGTCAAAGGGAAGGAGAGCCTAGCATGTCGCCTGAAAAAGAGTTTGTATGGCCTAAGCAGGCCCTGTGATAGTGGTACAAGAAGTTCAATGCTTTTATGGGGGAGATCGACTTCAAGGTCACCACCCTTTATCACTGTGTGTTCATGAAGCAATATGCTCTAGATGATTTCATAATCTTACTCATATATGTAGATGACGTGTTGATAGTTTCTAGGAGCACTTCTTGCATTGCCGAGCTGAAGCGGCAGTTGAGCTCCACATTTATAATGAAGGATTTGGGAGCTGTGAAGACCATCCTAGGGATGTATATTCAGAGAAATGGATACTCCAAGTTACTTTGGTTATCACAAGAAAGATACATCAGGAAGGTGTTATATAGATTCAGTACTGATAAAATGAAGAAGAGCACACCACTTGTAGCTCACTTTAGACTTATTGATAACCAATGTCTGAGCACACCTGAAGAGAAAGAAGAGATGCAAAAGGTCCCATATGTTTTGTCAGTTAGTAGTCTCATCTATGCTATGGTGTGCACACACACTAATATAGCACACGTGGTTGGCACTATTAGTAGGTTTCTCTCCAACCCAGGAGAGAGCATTGGAACATTGTGAAGTGAATTCTAAGGTACCTGCAAGTGACGTCATACATGACGTTAAGGTTTAAAGATAGTGAGCTAGAGCTACTAGGATACACTAATGCTGATATGGCTGGAGACTTGGACTCTAAAAGATTGACCTTTGGGTACCTGGTCTTATTTGCAGGGGGAGTTGTGTCATGATAGTCTATACTGTAAAAGTGCATTGCACTATCGACTACTGAGGTAGCTAGAGTTTATTGCAGTCACTAAGATAGGAAAAAAGCTTCTTTGGATGAAGTGTTTCATCAAGGAGCTAAGTTTTACTCAAGAGCGCTACATACTCATATGTGACGGTTAGAGTACAATTCATTTAGGGAAGAACCCCACCTTTCACTCGAGGTTCAAGTATATTGACACGCAGTATCATTGGATACGCGATATTATAGAGTAGAGAGAGTTGGATTTGCAAAAGGTGTACACAGATGATAATGGAGCATATATGCTTTCAAAGACTGTATCAAGAGGGAAGTTCGAGCACTGTGTGAGGATCACCGACATGGTGGTTCCATCTACATAAAGCAAAGGGGAGAATAAGTTATTGGGTACCATTCCCATCCTTTGTGGAAATAACTTTTGGCTTCAAGTTTTTCTAACTCGAATTTGGCCTATTGATCGATCGAAGGTTGAGACATGTTGGAGGTTTGAAAAAAGATTATCAAAAAGACAAGTTTCTTCACTTAGTTGAAAAAGGGGATAATTGATGAGATATTTTCTCCTGAGTGTGAAAAAAGGCTAGCCACTTTTGACCATGAAATCAGCACGCGTTCTTGAAAAAATTTCTTGAAAAGAGGAGAAGCCAACCATCTTTGACTATGCAACCAATATGTGCTCTTAAAGGAAGCTTCTAAGAAAATTGCCAAATAAAGCTTCATGACACGTGTTTTTGACTGAAGGAAGATTCATGGAAGCTTCATTCACATGCAATCTACCACATCTACCTCTTTTGTTTTGGCCCTATAAATAGGGATGAAGGAGGAGGGGTATGACATCAACTTCTCTTCAAACTCAAGCATTGGAAGATTTTTAAAGAGACTTTGTGGCAATCGTCTTATTTTGGGAAAGCTTTCGGACGTCATTGTACAACGTTAACAAGTAGTACTTCACCTACATGGATTGGATGTGGAGCATATTTGGGCAAGGATTCGAAGAGGCATCTTTGAGAGGATTTTTGTAATCCGTCTTGTTCGTCACTATCGATAACTTGCAGTTTTTCTGTTATTATTTATTGTATTGTGTAGTGTGAAGTTTGTGAAGATCCTATAAGGATTGAGGAGGGAAAACCTTATAATTGCATATTCTTTCATACATTTTAGTGGAGGCTTTCCGGGTTAGACTCTGATCGTCCCGTGGTTTTCACCCTATTTGGTTTCCACGTTAAATCTCCGTGTCACTTTTATTACTGTTATTTTATGCTGTGTTTTGGTTCTATATCAGTATACCGTTAAGCAGTTATACAGGTACTTGCTTGAACTAATTTACAGGTGCTCTGGTCCAGCTTATGTGCTCTCTAGCCCAACAAGTGGTATCAGAGGCAGGTTCATTATCAGAGCAGTTATTGGGTTGACATGTCTAAAATTCAAGATGAGTCAATCAGATATTTCAGGTTAGTGATCGGGTACGATAGATGACGACCATTGGTCTACTCCCTATCCTTTTTGATTCCTTTCTTTGAAATAATCGGCTTAGAAAACCGAGGTTAGTCCGATTAGTGACAGAGCACTATGAAGTCTACTTCAGATTCTGGCTCCAAGTACGGGGAGGCCGCCCCCTTAGCGGGGGCCTCTCCCGAGACCCTCCGCACTGGGGGCGCCCTCATTACGGGGCTATGGCTAAGGCCCCCGTGCCGAGGCGGCCTCGGGGCAGCCAACCCACTTCGCGGGAGTTGCAGCTGAGGCCGCCAGCGCCGAGGTGACCACAAGGATTCAAACCCTTTAGCGAGGGCCTCAGCCGAGCCCCCCGAACTGCGACAACCGCCCTCGTTATGGGGAAATACAGCCGAGGCCCACAACACAGGAGAAACCACAAAGCAGTTGCCCCCTCACGGGTGTTGCGGTCGAGGCCTCCTATGATGGGCGGTCGAGGGGTGTTTGCCCCTTTGCGGGGAGCCAAGGGAGGCCAGACACTTATATGGGTCGGTCGTGGTGGAGAAGGTCCTCAAGGTACCCGACCTCGGTGAGGTCGGTCGTGGCTGTGATCGGCCACAGCAGAGGTAGCCCCTCTCCAATCGGAGAAGGTTTGGCGGTCGTGCTCGGGATCTCAGAGGTTTGGATCTCGTATGCGGTAGTTATTACGTAGATCGGGTGTGTAGACCGTGCGTATGGCGGTTATCGCGCATAACTTCCCACTATGCAAGCGGGTGAGTGAGAAATTCGCTACTTGTAGCTCATGTTTCTCTATAAATTTGGTCCAGCTCCATCATTTGCCCCCCAAATTCCACAGGGGCTAGAGCCGAAGTGAGTGGAGCGTGTGGGCTTTCATCTTTTGGCTAGACTGGGGTCTTGTGGCGGGAACTAATGAAAAGGGACGAGAAGGCGCGACGGGTACCAAAATGGTATGCAAACCAGGCCTAAGGGGAGATCACCTGAGCATTGGGCGTGCGCAACGAGCACCCGCACATAGCATTTGGGCGTACGGGGTGCGCACCCATGCGCAGTGGCGCCTGCCTATGCAGCACGAGATCGGCACCCACGTATTGCGGGGTGCGCACCCATGAGCGCGGGGTGTGCACTCGCGCTATATGTGCATGCGGTCGGTGCGCACCCGCGCGCTACACGCATGTGTGGGGTGCATACCCGCGGGTGGAACGTGCATTTGCGTAGTGTGCATGCGTGTGGGGTACCCCTACTCAATGTGCACTTCTTTGTGCGTGCATGAGGCTCCCATGCTGGGTTCGAGATTATTAAGTTCCTTTGAGTTGCTTCTGGCGAATTCTTGATTTCACCCTTCTGTCGCTTTGATGCGCGTCTTTGTCCAGGCTTCAAAGCACGTTGTTTTAGATAGACTGATGTGGATGTGTTCTACTCTTATGTCAAAGCAGATTGCTTCTTGGAGAGGACGCTTCAATATTCCCTCTGATATTGAGATCAGGACTCCTCATGCCGAGCAATGAGTACAAAGCCCTCCGCTGGGATCGATAACATTGTGTGAGTATTCCTTGGGAGCGAGGATTCAATTTCCTCCATGTGAGGAGATAACGGAGATCCTGAAACATTGCGGGGTTCTGATGTCACATTTTACCCCACTTGCGATGATGCACATCATGGGATTAATCGTATTTTTTGGGGAGCATGGCTCAAAGATTTTGTTGGAGATTTTCATTGACTGGTGAGACGTGCGCTCTAGCAGTGATGGTCGTATCGAAGTTCATAGTAATAAAAGTTGGTTGGTGATCGAAAACCGAACAGACAGACGTCATGGGAACACTATGTACGGGTACGTCTGTAACCGTTGGGAGTGGTTGGAGCTCTAGAGAACCCACTCGGATATATCACTGGTTGAAAGGATGTGAGCGAGAATTTGTGTCGATGCTTGGATTTGAGGAGCCTCATGAGTTGGCGAATCCCCATTTCAACATTTCTCTGTTCGTGGAGGAGAAGCACATGTTGTTGTGTAGACTTTCTGCTGATCCAGGGCATTGTGTTGTTACCCCGTTGGGACATGACCGGAAGAGTAAATTGGTGTTTGAAGGTCGCATCAACATGACTTTCTCGCATCGACCTACCAGCCAACAGAAAGGGCGTTCGGAGGCTACCCCTTGCAGTTACCTAGTTGATAGAGTTCTGTACGGTGATCCGGATATTGAGGTTCTGGGCTCTTCTTCCCCTCAAGCTCCTGATGAGGGGGCCCCTATTCAGTCCCATCTGAAGGGGAAACGTGGTTCTTCGTCCTAGGCGGCGATGAACAATGCAGTAAGTTTGTTGTTTGAACTTAATTTGTCCTTTGTTGCCTTTCTACTTGTCTCACCTCACATTTTTTTTTTGAAAATTGGTATACAAACCCAGTGCTTTCACTTGGAATGATTACTTTGTCGACTTGAAGGATGAGTACCTCTCTCTTCAGGAGAAGCTTTAGAGTGTAGTGAGCTCTATTTTTGATTTGAGGGGGAGGCTTAAGCGGGATCTATTTTGCTTTCGGTAGACTGAGTCGGACTTGAATACTGAGGTGACGTGGCTGCAAGAGGAGCTTCGGGCTAAGAAATCTCTGGAGGAGAATGCGCTGGGAGACATTGCCCATTTAGAGTCTGAGGTGGGGCGTCTTTCCTCGCAGGAGTGAATTGTTGAGCTGAAGGTGACTGGGGTGGCAAGTATAAGAACTTGATTGACTTCAAGCAGGACCATTGTCTGTTATCAGAGGAGATTCACGAGGATGTTTGGTCAAAGGAGGTGGAGCCCGAGCTTGCCGATATTCGGGAGGTGGTATTCCATCGTGGGATGGCTAAGACCTTCCAGATGATATCTCACTGGCGCGAGTATGACGTCTCTAAACTTGGCTTTAATGATCTTTTGGAGGATGAGTGCGTCGAGTTTGATGAAGAGGAGTAGACTCCAACTTTGTTGTTTCTTGCTTTGATTGTACTTGTGATGCTCATTTATAATTGAACCTTATTTCCTTATTTGGTCATAGTAGCTTTGTGTGTTTAGTCTTACTTTGGACTGATTATTCTACTGTGGTTTTGAGCTCTTATTGTGAAATTTGTAACGTTGGCTCCACTATCAGACAACTTTGAGATACTCCTTTGAAGTTTACTATTTGAGGACGAGACCCAGATGGTTCCGCGACCTATTGCCAGGGCGAAGGGTGAACGCTTTGATCTGAGAAGTGATAGGTCGGGCTTACCCATTTGGAGGATGTCATTGAGCGTGATTGTAATACCCCTGGTTTCCCACAGTTTAAAAACAACAACTTTTGGTGGCCTAACTAGCGATATCTCCCAGAAAGCTATGTTTGTGATTACGAAGCCCGTGTCATGGGGACGGGGTAGATAACATGTTAAGCTATTGAGCCTTTGGTGCCCAACTTTGGTGGCCGTGAGTGACGAGCATGAATCAAAACATTGGTTATGATATGAATGGGAAAGGGGAGGCTGACCTGCGTTGTTGCTTGGTGCGTCGATTTGAGCTGCGAGATGTGGCTTAATTGTACCCGGACTATATAGTTCGGGCTAAATTCCTAAAGTACCTGGAATTTTCGTTGGCATAGGAAAGATTCTTGCTTTGTGCTTGACTAGTGAATGCTCAATGTTGAACTATCATGTCTGGGATTAAGGATGATGGTGGGACTGGAGAATCCAGTACAATGAAAATGTGCCCTGAGTACATGAGACATGTGGTTGTGAGTGCCAACATCTATGGTTGTTATGAATATATATATATATATATATATATATATATATATATATATATATATATATATACTGTCATTCTGCTTGCTTGCATGGAAGGAGCAACGCCGCCCCAGATATTGGGTGGGTCGTTTTAATTGTAGTCAGCTAAAGCTGATCGGTTGCTTGTTTTGCCACGTATTTGTGGATTGTATTTGTGCATGTGTTGGATAGCTGAGCAGGAAGTAGTGGGCTGAAGCTCCTTTTGTTATGCTGGATGGCCATCAAAGGCTCAAGTGCTTGTTTATAGTTTTTCTTTCATGTGTGACCGGTTTGCGTGCCGATATATGAAAAATACTTGTTTATATAAACAGTTTGTAAGGCCTTAAGGCCAAGCATTTTTGTGTGTATTCATTCTAGTGGTTGTAGTGGACATTTCTTTGATGGGTTAGTTTTTATAGAATACTTTTGTAACTTGTTCACTCTGAGTTGGTTTAGTTGGATGTTTGGTATTTCATTTAGTACTACCTTCGTCTGTTCATGGAATATAGCGTGGGACCTCGACCGGACCTTCTATTATATTTTTCGTGACAAGCAACGTGTTACAGTGATGGTGAAGGAAAAACCGTTGAACCTGTGCTACTATGAGGGGGGTAGGCCCTGAAGGTGTCATGACCTATAAAGGCAGAGAAGTGCGGACCTTCGATCGAGGTCAGTGGAAGGTCACAGGGGCGTGGCCTCGGAGAGACAGTGAAGGGCATACCTTCGAACCGCTGGAGAGCACGAGGGGCAAGCCCTTGTGACGTCGCAACCTACTATGGTGGAGAAGGGTAGACCTTTGACCGACGGTAGTGGGAGGTCGCATGGACTTGGTCCCTGAGAGACGATGGAGTGCAGACCTTTGAACCATTGGCAAGCGTGAGGGGGCAGGTCCTGGCGTCATCGCAACCTACTAAAGCGGAGAAAGAAATACCTTCAATCTATGGTAGTGGGAGGTCGTAGGGACGTGGACCCGGAGAATTGTCAGGGGAGAGAAACCTGTCATAAGCCTCGACCTACTATTGCGGAGGAGAAGGGCGGACCTGCGATCCATGGCAATGGGAATTTTGTTAGGGTTTGTTGCTATCAAGTTCCTATAAAAGTAATGTTAAAAGCAAGCATAATGTATACATATTAAAATGAGACAGTAATAGTCTGTGCACGAGTGCATGCTCATGACTTTATAGAGTTTAATAGTTGTTCTAGATTTAGAGAAAATGAAATAAAAGTGTTAAGAAGATGGAACATAGTAAGGCGTTGCCGCCCTATTCCTCTCTTGGGGTTCTTTCACTTAGGTCCCTCCTAGCCCACTTGCTCGAGCTCTGCTGGTACACAAGGGCACGCCTTGCCCAGGGTGTATTTGGTGTAGATAACATGTTTGGGTTGCTTCTTGGTTCCCTTTGATGACTCTGACTCTCTTAGGCGTGATGAACTTCATTACGAGATGGGGAATTGAAGGAATTGCCCCAAATATCATCTGTAGCGGGCAACCAAAGATCACGTTGTACGACGAGTCTGTCTCTACAGTAATAAATTGCACTTGATGGGTTGCCAGCTTTGGGAATTCTCCCAGCGTGACTGGGAGGGAGATTGATTCTTTGACTAGGATTGGTCCTCCGTCGAATCCGTAGATCGGGCTTGTCGCTGACTAGAGTTTATCCCTTAGGATGCTCAATCCTTGGAGAGTTGACATGAATAGTACGTTGGTCGAGTTTTCGTTATTAACTAATATTCACTTGACGTGGAAGCTCAGGTCGCTGATCTCGGTTATATTAACTAGGGGGGTCCTAGTGCGGTATCAACAATCCTTCCAGATCCGTATCCTCGAAGAACCCATGCCGGTCTTCCCCTTTCGCCTGGAAGGGTTATTCCTGTGCCAACCGCACCCGCGCCAGGGTCTCGGCCCCCGACGAAAGAAGATATTGCCTCTCCCCAACTGGCCGAAACCATCGCTCTAGAGTGCATGGCGTACCCCCGGGACGAGGCAAACCGCTCCACCTCCTTTTTGTAAAAAGCACGGAAGGGTAGCCAGACCCTTCTCGCCAATCTGCGGCCAAGAGCCCGCCCCCTAGCATAGGTAAACGGTCCTTGCCTAGTCTTTTCATCCTTGCTTGATTTGATTAGATTTTTCCTGTTAGATCCGATGGCTGCGGAGGCGAAAACCGAGGAAGAAGAGGGGATGGTCTCACCCATGCCTTACCCCAGCGACATAGAGGATTATCTAGACGCCTACGGGAGCGGAAGAACTCGGCGAAAGCGGATAACGGAAGTCCTGACAAAGCTCATTGGGATGCGCCAAGCCGATTCATTGGCGTTGACGAGACTCGAAAAAGTCGGTCGAGCGGTGGATGGTTGTGATCGAGAGGGACTACATTCACCTTCTCGGCGAGCAGGGGCGTCAGGTTGAATGCGAGGAGACATCCCCCGGAAGGACAATTGCGTGAGTTCGGGATCAGCTGTGCTTGGCCTACCAGGGGCTCACCGCCCTGACGGCATACCACTACCCGCGGGTGCATCCAAGATCTGGAAGGTGAGTTCAAAGCCGATGGCGTTGGGAGAAGTACTGAACTACGCCGGATCTCGCCTCTTCTAACCCCAACCTCTCAGCCTACCCTTCCCGCTTGTACCCCTTCTGAGTATCAAAACATTATTTATAATTGATATTTCTAAGGCTCTCGCCTACCGAGATGCATTTGGTATATATATTTCTTTTTTTAGTTTTTAAGCACTTTGTTATTTTGTTTATCTTGCCGAGAGCCTGGCTCCCGGACCTCTTTTGCCTTTCATATTTGTATCCTACTTTTCTCTTACCCGGGGTCCCTCCCGGAAACTCTTGTCGTTTGTAGGTGCGAGAGGCGTCGGCGAGGCGGGATGGAATATGAAGAGTCAAAATATCTAAATTTGTTAACCGCACTTCCGCCGCCTAGGAAATCCCTAATGAATTCTTCTCTCTCTATAAATGGGCAAGCCCACCAACCACATTTATTTATTTCTGATTACGCGCCTTCGTCCTTCTCTTTATCTTGCTCGCGCTGCCCTCTGCAAATCAAAGCCTCTCGCCTACTTCCCTTCCACTTTTTCTCAAGATGCCTGGCGAGTTCGAGGGCCGCTCTAAATGCGCACAAACCTTCCTGAACCATAACTTCCCGCCCTGCCGGCTGACCAAGGCGGAATACCTCCCGATAGTTGAGAACTTCATCCCGCCGGAGTTAATTCGTTGCGCGAAACCCTGGGAATGAAGACAGGGTCAACCTTGCACTGGAAGGGTAGCTAGCCATCCCTTTGGAACATTTTGAGGTGGGGTTCCGCCTACCCCTCTGGTCGGGGGTGCGCCAGGCCCTTCGTTACTACGGGGTAGTGCCAACCCAGCTCAACCCAACTCCATCGCGATCCTGGTAGCTTTCGTCTGCTATATGCGGGCGAAAAGGATCGAGTTCTGACTGTCCGTCTTTCGGAAGTTGTTCAACTTCCGGTCTAAAGGGGGTGGATTTTCTTTTCTGGGAAATCAGTGAAGACTGGCGGCGTCGCCAACCAAAACCACCATTGGGCCCAAAAATTCGTCTTCGTTTCAAGGACTTTCGACAATATTCCCCTCGCGCCCGTTCAGTATGACGAGGCGACCTACAAGCCTCCCGCCCTCGGGGGTCAAGAGGATGCCCTTGTTGAGTTCTTCAGATCGAAGGCTTTCGACGTCCAATTCCTTCGGCGAGGCCTTGACTCTCTTCTGTCGGTCCCTTTCGGAGAAGGTACTTTTTCGGCCAGTTTTCGCAATCCTTCGTCATAGGTTATGAGTTTTAATCGTTAAAATCTTCGCAGGTGAATGATAAATTCCCTTCCGCCAGCCCTTCGATGAGGCTAGAGATTTCGCCAGCACCCTGGCTCTCGCCAAATCCGCCGCCCAGGCTTGCCGAAAGGTGCCCGCCTCCTCATCCGCACCAAGTGGCCGAAAGCGGAAGCCCAACTCCCCTCCTCTCGCACCTCCCAAGAAGAAAATAAGTGTGGCGTACAAGGGCAAGTCCCTCGCCAAGACCCCGGCCGAGACCCCACCTGCCGCTGGAGAAGCGACTGTCGTAGGGCAAGCTGCCGAGACCCCCGCCGAGGCCCCCACCAAGCTAGTGCCGAAAGGGCATCAGAACTTCGGCATCGGCGGGAAGTTCGTTGATAAAGAGGGTCAGCCCATGCTCTGGTGGGACCCCGAAGCCAACCGAGTTTCAATTTCGTCACTTCTCCCCACCTGGGCGGAGCAAGAAATTGTCTCTGGTGAGGCCTACGCACTAGGCTTCGGGCTTTACAACCGGAAAGATGCCCGCGCGTTCGACCGGGAGGTTACCCGGTCTCTTGCCTATGACACCGCCATAGCCCAAATGCGCGCGTTTGTGCTCGTGCACAAGACTGTGCGTTGCGGCATCACCCTCGAGTGCAACCTTGTCAGCAGCTTCTAACCCTTCGCCCAGTGACTGAGGTATGTAAACCTTCAAAGGCCTCTCGCACTACGACAATCTCATGTTAATTCTAAACCCAAAATCCTCGCAGGATTCCGCCCAGACCCAGCTTTTGCGGGTGAGGGTGGCCAGCCTCGAATGCGAGAACAAGCTGCTGAAGACAGAGCTCAAGCTTGAGCAAGGAGTCAAGGCGCCGGTCCCGCACTCTTTGGACGAGAGGCTCAAAATCCGTCACTTCTCGGAATACGAAATCGAAGTGATGATGTAGGAGAACACGCAGAAGGCATTTTCAATGGTGATCGAGGTGTTGCGGGAATTGGGCTTCTTGAACGAAGGTGGCGAGATCCTCACCGTGCGTGGGGTCCTGCCCTGGCTATTCGAACCCATCCCCAAGCCTACGGGGGAGGGAGAATCTCAGGGTGAAGATGAGGCGTTGGATCTCGGCCAGAGCGACGGGTCCGGTGGAGAATATTCCAGCGAGACTTCCAGCGAGAGCTCCAGCGGGAACCCCAACGGCTCCTCCTGACGGCCTCTCGCCCAACTCCTCTTTGTAAATTTTCATTCTTTTTTTCTTTTTTGACTTTTGATGTAATGGGCGAGATGCATATGAACATGCAAAGTTTTGCGATACATGTATATAAAAAATTTGTTTTCCACTTTTCACTAAAAGGCCTTGAATTCTCATTCACCCCTCCCCCCTTTTTTGTGTGTTGTTATCGTCCCTGAACACTTCCACGACCATGTTTGGACCCTAGGCTCTTTAGGCGATGACCGTGGCTCGTGTATTGCGTAGTTTAGCTAAGTTAATTTTTCCGAGAGGGATGTGCTGAAAGACTCTCCAGGAAGCATTTGCCGAGATGCTATGTGCTGAGAGGTAATGAGTTCTCCCCTCTTAATTTTGAACAAGTGTTGGCTATCTGCAACCCTTGCTAGTGAGGCTACTTGCAACATTCATCCTGAATCAAGTTGCCCCGTCAGCTAGGTGAGAATCTGACGGCGGGGGTGGCCCTAAATTTATTTATTCTTCCCTTTCGTCTCGTCACTAGGCGAGCCTTCAAATCGACTGGCTTGATGGAAGTCCGGTCGGCAAGCCTACTTTGTGCCACCAGAAACCATAAATCATATCCCTTTCCCCCCAAGTGAGCCTACGACCCTGCCAGATAGTGAGAGCCCGACAGCGGGTCTACTCGGGGCCGAGTGCGCCTTCCAGACCTACCAGCTAATGGGAGCCTGAGCAGTGGGATCCTCTCGGGTATTCCCTTACCCCCCCCCCAAGCGAGCCTACGACCCTGCCAACTAGTGAGAGCCTAACAGCGGGTCTACTCGGGGCTGAGTGCGCCTTCCATCCCTGTCAGCTAATGGAAGACTGACAGCGGGATCCTCTCGGGGTCTTGCAAACTACCACCTCTTTTCCTTCCCCCCTCCCAAGCGAGCCTACAACTCTGCCAGCTAGTGAGAGCCTGATATCGGGTCTACTCGGGGCCGAGCGCGCCTTCCAGCCCTGCCAGCTAATGGGAGCCTGAGCAGCGGGATCCTCTCGGGGTATTCCATTTCCCCCAAAGCGAGCCTACAACCCTGCCAGCTAGTGAGAGCCTGGCAGCAGGTCTACTCGGGGCCGATTACGCCTTCTAGTCCTGCCAGCTAATGGGAGCCTGGATAGTGGGATCTACTCGGGGTATTTACGTCGAAGCCTCCTTCAAGAGGTCTACCTGCACTGCTGGCTAATGAGAGCCCGACAGCGGGTCTACTCTGGGTCGAGTGCGCCTTCCAGCCCTGCAAGCTAACAGGAGCCTGAATAGCTAGATCTACTCGGGGTCTTTGCATCCAAGCCTCCTCCAAGATGTCTACCTGCCCTACCGTCTAATAAGAGCCCGGTCAGCGGAACTGTCTTGGGACTAACATGTCCAAATCACCTCCAAGAGATCTACCTGCCCTGCCGGCTAATGAGACCCCGATCAGCGGAACCATCTTGAGGCTAACATGTCCAAGTCACCTCCAAGAGGTATACCTGTCATGCCGGCTAATGAGAGCCCGGTCAACGGAACCATATTGGGTATAACATGTCCAAGTCACCTCCAAGAGGTCTACCTTCCCTGCCGGCTAATGAGAGTCCGGTCAGCGGAACCATCTTGTGGCTAATATGTCCAAGTCACCTCCAAGATGTCTACCTGCCCTGCCGACTAATGAGAGCCCTGTCAGCGGAAACATCTTGGGGCGAACTTTCCCAATAATGTAACAATCTCGCAAAAAATTTACTTAAATGAATTCTTATAATGGAGAGCGCCCGACCTTAATTGGTCAGGGATAAAATTTACCCGGACAAGGCTTCCTCAAGGTGCGCGATTGTCCATCTTTTCTTCTCTGCATCGGGTGGGGCATCTTCAACACGCACCTACTGCAGCTGCTGAACTGGGCCTCTTGCCTTCCTCTCCTCCAAGAATTCTGGATCGGCGGCTGACGCTTGGCATTTCTTCATATGGAGGTCACTGTAAGGCGGCTCTTCCTTGCCTCCTCTTCTCGTGCCTGGGCGATTCTTTCTTTCTCTCCTTTTTTTGGACGTCAAGAACCTTGACAGGAAACTCTGTTGCAGGTCCTCAAAACAATGGATTGAGTTAGAGGGGAGTTGGTGGAACCAGTTGTTCGCTCTTCATTTGAGAGTGACGACGAAGATCCGACACTTGAAGGGGTCAGTCATCTTCCTGGTGGAAACGACATCCTCAAACCATTGCATATGCTGCACGGGATCATCCCAAACGGTATAGTAGGATATGTCTGGCTCCCGGAACCCCTCCGGAATCAGAGCCGAGATGATAAGCTCACTAAAAGGGCTCCCTCCCCCAGCCTACCGAGAGGGCTCGTCCCGTGACCTTGGCTCGCTGGCCCTATCCGCACTGGCCTGCCCGGGGAACAGCTCCCGCCCGGCGATATCCCTCTCGGTAACCTCGGCCGGAACCTCCTTCCCAGGGTGCTGCCGGGAGCATTTTCGCCCAGCGATGGGGCCACCACCACTGGAACCAAGGGAGTTTCCCACTCGCTCCTTGCCGAGAAGGCCAATTGGATTGTCTGCAGGACTTCCCGCATGAAGTCCTCCAACATCCCCAATGTCACCCACTTCCCTGAGAGGCAGAACCTCCCGAGCCAGCTCCTTCGCCTTCACCCCCAGTCATGAGACTTGACTTGATATTTTCTTGTGTCGGCTACGGTCCACGCTCACCGCACCAGAAATGTTGAAGCCAAAAAACTTGCCTTAACGAGAGTACAAACCTTGGGGTGTAGCCAACACCTATTTCTCCCAACCCCCGACCCCTGACTAGAAATGAAGAACCGAGAACTGATCCTAAGCCTCAGCTGAGAGGTCCCTCCTCTAACCCGGAAGATCTCTGAGCTCTTCCCCTCCTTAGCCAATTGCTGGGCTGGGAGCACCTCAGAAAGCACTAACTGATTTGAGAAAGTATGGAAGCTTGCCTTCTGAGGTACCATGTGGGTCATATTTATAGATTTTCAGTATCTGGTCTGCCAACAACATAATTCCGCTGTGCAAAAAGGCTAACTGCATACCCGAGGGTATTCTGGTAATTTTTCCCGAGGGCAATCTGGTAATTTTTCTGAGGGCATTCTGGTAATTTTACCCCCGGACCGCACTGGGCGGGAGCCCTTCTACCGCTCTGTAAGTTTTTTGCTTGCCCCCAACCAACCTTGAGGGGATCCCGCCTACCCGGGCGCAAGCCCTCTTACATGTTATGGGCGGGAACCCTCTCGCCTGCAATGGGCGGGAACCCTCTCGCCATCTGCTAGTTGACCCGGCCTCTTAGCCAAAAGCTAGCCCAAGGCTAGCCCAACCCTGGTCCTTTGGGAATTTAGGTTCCACCTCAGCGAATCTGGGGTTGTACACAGAACACTTCTAGGAAGACTCAGTGTATGAGTTCTGGCTTCACCCCAGGGAGCTGCCTTGCTTCGAAAGTGAACCAACAAAAAATTCTTTGAGGGTCTCCCCCTCATTCTTGTGGATCCTTGAGAGATGAAACGGGTCCTTAGTAATGCAAAGGTTGGCGATGAATTGGTCCAAGAATTGTTTGGTAAGCTAAGTGAAGTTCTGGACCGTTCCTTCCTTTAGCGAGTGGAATCATGTTCTTTCCTGACCCTTTAATATGGCAGAGAAAACCTGGCAGAGCAACTGAGCGGGTGCGTTGTAGATGTGAATAATCATGTGAAGTGTTTACCTGCTCAAGGCGTTCTTCGGTCCCGTCATAGGACTCGATGTCGGGGAGCTTGAATCCTAGGGGGACTTGATGCACCAAGACTTCTGGCTCTAATAACCCATTTCTCGCAGGGCGGTGGAGGTGCATTGCTCGTCGACCTGCTTGGCCGAACTCCTCTTCAAACAACTCTCTTATCTCGTCTCTGGTCATTCCTTTGGCTGGATCCTCAAGGGCTCCCACCTGCCAGCACGGGTGAAGCGCGCCAGTTTCGGTGGCCCTTGCCTAGCGGGTGGGATTATCTATGCTGGATTCTTGCAAGGACTCAGTGTCCTCTTCTTGGTCAACTCTCCTATCACAAACTTGGGTTGGAGGTTCGTTGCCCGATGTCGGTGGTCCTTCGGAAGCATATGGCATTATGTAGTTCCTTAGGAAGATCATCATCTTGACCTATATCTCGTTCAACTAGGCCACTTATGCTGTTAAGAATGTCATATGAGTGTTCTCAGCTTCCTCTATGTGGGGAGCATTAACAAGAGAGTGTGATGGTCCTAGGTCCATACAGCCTTCTCGGGACGACCCTCGGGTGGTGCGAGTACTCCGTCCTGCCATCCCTTCTTGCCTTGCTGGATTGTGAATTTTAGGGAAAATTGTTCCCACAGACAGCGACAAACAGTTGTGGTCCGCTCGGAGCTCCTGGTATACCGGGCTTCTTGAATCATCCTATCTTACTGAGCGACCGAGCGTGCAAATAGTCAAAAGTTATTTAATCAGTGCAAGAGAGATTTGATTACGTGGAAAACCCACAATCGAGGTAAAAAAACCACGCGGTCGATTCGTTGTTGACCTAAATTCCACTATTTTAGAGTTCGTTACACAGATGTTAAGGTGAAGGTGATGGTGACAGGCCGCTACTCGTTACACTTTGATCGATTAAAGAGTTGGGGAGAGTTCTGAGCGTCATAGGATCTTTGCACACTTCCAGGCTCTCTACGCTCCTCTTGGAATAGTGTTGGGTACATTGGAAAATGTGTACATGATTTGGACAAGCCAAACTTAGCTCAATGATATATATCAAGGTGTATTTGATGTTGTTTTAAGTTTATATGTGTAGGTTAAGAATGTGCTAAAATGCAAAGAAAAATTTCTAAGTCCATGTGTCGACACCTGAGGAAGCTGTGTCGACACTTCAGTAAGATTGTGTCGACACTTGGAAATGGCTGTGTCGACACATCAGTGAGTTTGTGTCGACACCGGGAGGCTGTGTCGACATACAGAAGCATTGTCGATATCAACTGTGTCGACACCGGGAGGCAGTGTCGACACACAGAAATAGTCAGTCGACATCAACTGTGTCGACACACAGAGGCAGAGTCGACAATAACTGTGTCGACACTTGGAGGCAGTGTCGTCACACGCTATGTTTTGAGTCTACATCAACTGTGTCGACACACAGGACTTGTGTCGACACACAGCTGAGTCTAGACAAAGTTGATTGTTGATGAATGGTGAAGTGTTTGTGTCGACATAAATAATCAGTGTCAACACATTCTCAAGATGTAGTGTCAAGAAGCTGTGTCGACATCAAGGCAGCTATGTCGACACCACCAAAGTCTGTGTCGACACTTAAGTCACTTGTGTCGACACATATTGACAGATGGTCTCGACACTATGACAGTCAGTCTCGACGCTTTGCTGACAAAGACAAAGGCTCAAGATTTGTTTGATGACTTGACAGTTGTGAGTTACAACAGGTTTATTGAAGCTGTCAGACTTGTCAGAAGTTAGTTATAAACCGGATCAGCCGGTTACCATGGATGAAGTCTATATATATAGATGGATTCAGAAGAAGAGATTATTATTATTAATTCATTATTATTGACACACAAAAACACAACTATTATGAGATAGATCTTTGATCAAGAAAGTGCAAGACACAAAAGAAGATCTTCGTGAGAAGATTTAAGAAGACATTCTGAAGTGATCATCCACTCAGATTCAGTCTAAGTTGAATTCAATCAAGAATTCAGAAGTATCTTCAAGAGGTTTGGTGAGAGAGAGAACCAGCTATTTAAAGTCAAGAAGGAGACAATCACAGGTCTCTCAAGAAGCAGATACTGAACTAATCTGTCAAGAAGATTCAAATCTATTTCTGGAATCTAAGGAGGAAGCTGCCAGTCAGTTATATTCAAAGAAAATCAACCCAACTAAGTTCAGATTCAAAAAGCTTTGAAGAAAGCTAAGATCAAGTTGATTTCAGCCATCAGCCTCTTCAAGAAGCTGATCAAGAAAGTTCTTATCCCTTCTCTCTCAACAGGGGTAAGAGATTATAAAACTCCTTATCAAATTCTGTAGGATCTATTCATAGATCTGAGTTGTAAGCCTGTGTTATAAAGGCTGAGTGTAGGAGATTTTGATCTTTGAGTGGTAGGGTTGTTTGAGCCTGAGTGTAGGAGAAGGTATTCTCTGAGTTGTAGGCCTTGTGGCAAAGCTGAGGTAGGACTTGTTAGCCTGAGTTGTAGGAGAAGGTATTCTCTGAGTTGTAGGCCTTGTGGCAAAGCTGAGGTAGGGCTTGTTAGCCTGAGTTGTAGGAATGTGGAAACATTCTGAGTTATAGGAATCCTTCTAGATTCTGAGCTGTAGGATCTGAGGATCTGAGATAAAGGAAGAAGTAAGGCCGAATCTAGCATACTACTGGATAGGCGAAGGGAGAAAGTGGATGTACCCAGACCTTGGGGAACCACTATAAATACTGTGTGCAATCTGTGAATTGTGTAGCTGTAGAATCTGTGATTGTGTGTGCTGAGTTTGATGCAGAATTTTCTGTTCTATATTACAGCATTGAAGTGATTTTCTGTCTTAATTTTAAAACAAGAATTAGAACCTATTCACCCCCCCCCCCCTCTAGGTGTTTATGTAGTCTTGAAAGTAAAACTATCAAATCGTTCCTAGTGACCACTTGAGGACTCATCGCTTGCTTCAACGTCCCATACATGATCGGATAATTTGTCAATAGCAGGGAAATTGTTCACTTTAGGACTCTTGTCTTGGACAAGGCAAACTTCGTTCGCCTAAGCAATGACTGTCTGAGTTACTTGCTGGCGGACAACCTGTAGAGAGAGAGTGTGTGTAGAGAGAGAGAGAGAGAGAGGTAGGAAAACTGTCGGAGTTAGTGAATTGGAGCAACATGCAAATGAAGTGGAGAGTATGTCTATTTATAGACTTTTATGGGATCGGTCTGATAATTTTACCCACTAACTACCAGACGGACCAATAGAAACGCTCGGATCTGGGCACACGGAATGTCTCTTTTAAGGAAAAGACAGACCCGCCCCTGGGTCGGAAAAAAGCTCGCTCAGGGGGACCGGTGGCCAAGGAGGTGGCTGTCCCAAGCCCCCACGACGAGCGGTCAGGAGGGGGCGGTCGGCCTTGGCGAGGTCGGCCAAGGTCGCCCCTTGACCTGGGCAGCCAACCGGGGCGGTGGCCTGTGCGGGGGCTGCTGCCGAGCTTGCCGGTGTCGGGGCGGCCATGGGGAGGCCGCCCCCATGGCAGGGGCCTTGGCCGAGACCCCCGTATTGGGGCCGCCGCTCTCGTTTCAGGTGTTGCGGTCGAGGCCCCCCGCGTCGGGGCGGCCCCGGGGCAGCCACCCCCTGTAACGGCCCATGCGCACCGTGCCCGGTAACGTCCCCGATGATGGAAAAAGATATAAGCAGTGATGAATCGGCGTCACCATGAGCTGTTATTGCATGAAAATGTTATATTTTGTGGGCTATTTCATATATATATATATGTATATATATCTATATGTTGTAATTGCATAAGTATGGCGACTTGGGGTTATTTATTGGTGATGCTAGTTTAAATTTATGAATATGGTTACACTCCTAATAATTGGGCTGGCTGGTCATCTATTATTATTAATTGGGCTGAATTGAGCTAGCTTAGCTAGCTGAGCCTTTAGTTTTGGTTCGGCCTGCTTCTTAAGCGGCGGGTTCGGCAGAGCTTACGGGATAAAATCCCGTCTCCTGTTCATTTCCTCTATCGTGTGATTATTCTCCTGCTGCCTGGCGGAACCGGAAGCTTAGGGCTTTGCGATTTTCTTCTTCCCGCCGCTTGGTAAGGTGGAATCCCGCACTCCTTTTCATTCTTTTTACCCTGATTGAACCCAAAATTCTTCTTAAGACCTAGATTTAAATGTTTTATTAGAGATATTATGGGTTGCTCTTGGATGGTTGCTTTTTTTGAGTTTGTTAAGGGTCGGATGGTTGTTGGCCGGCTGATTTTGTGTGATACTTAGGGCTGTTTGGAGGTTGGCCGGCTATACCCTTGTGTAGCTACTATTTTTGGGTGGTAGTTGCTGTTTTGGCCCTATTTAGCTGCTATTTTGGCCTTGTTTAGCTGTGGTTTTGGCCCTATCTAACTGTTGTTTGAACCTCAAAGGGCTGTTGTAATTTACTACTGTTTAACCTTATTTGGGGGGCTGTTTAACCTCAATGAGCTGCTGTTAATTGGCTACTGTTTTAGCCTTTTTAATGTCTGTTTAGCTTTAGTGGGTTGCTGTTATTAGACTGTTGTATAGCCTTGTTTAACTGCTGAATATGAAAATTTGCATGCGTCGGTCTGAGTGCGTCGTGTCGCTATGTGAGATGCAACCTCATGGAATAAAATGTTGTGGCCTTATAAATGTAACATATGTTCACAGATAGTGCGACGGATGACATCTCAAGTAGACGTGGCGTCTATTCAAGGTGGGGCAAGGGAAAAGAACGGGCTATGGTGAGAAGTTCTCTTTTTAATGTATGTTTTACCTAAATGTTTCATTTCTATATTGAACATGCTATATATTGCAAATGCTATGAACGACCCCTTATAAGGGCAATCAAGTAAGAAATTATTTTCCCTATGTTTTGTTTATAAATTTGAAGTAGCGTCCAAATGATGTTAATATAAAATGGCATGTGGATACAATAGCGGGGTGTAACCCCGATAAATGAAATGATTTCTATATAGATATCGCGAGGATGACACCTCCCAAATAGAACGCAACGATGATATGAGATGTGTACGAGGAAGATAGTGACTGATGGTAAGAGCTACATTATTTACTTTTATTTGATATGCTTGTCTGAACAATTGCATACTTTCTGGTACTGCTATTACTGCTTAAGAGCTAATAAATGCATTTCACTAACACTGTTATCGCTATATGACCTGATAATTGGCAAACAAGCGATTGTATATCTGAGGGGATTATAAATTAACTAACGTAAAATGTACGAAAATATTAACGTGTCGACATGTGGTAACGTTAAGGGTTAAATTGAAAGTGCATGCATATGAATGATACTGTACTGAATTACCAAATCAGTCGAGCCGAAAGGCATAAACGCTTGTTGTACGTATTGGTTTTGGAGACTGAGGACCCCGTTGGGGTCGGGCCCAAAGACTGATATACTGAATACTGGTTCAATTGCCCTTAACATTACCTCAGATGAAATGAAATGAAATGAAAATATAAGAGGACAGTGGTACGGCTACGTTGTACATTTATACGGCTGTCTATACAGATGCATAAATTAGTACAGGTATACAGTTTTACAGTGAGATAGTTTTACATAAATATGGATACAGTATAGTGAGCCATGTTTACCGTTATCATTTCTTGTCTTATTGTTGCATTGCTACTTATATTCTGCAAATAGTATGTGAATACACATGTTCATTAACTATGGTCGCAAAGTGTTAGACAGTCATACTGGTACACGGTTATATAGTTTTTGTTTGTTCCACTGATTATGTTATAGATATGGAAAGTCGATGTACAATAACTGCTTACTATTGACTCCTAAGTACTAACATAATGCAGACATATAAACTGTTTTACAATTCGATCAAAGACAGAAACGGGTATGTTCGTGCTTTACTTACCTTACGTGAAAACACTTATACAGTAAGTTTACAATAGGACGTTGTCTCGCTTAGTCATAGTTTTATGACTAAGTCGTCGTCTTTCTGGCGCAGGTTTGGGATATGTCTATGGAGCGACATTGAGATGTGAAGCAGACTGTAAAGGCTTGGCTAGGACAGCGAAGAAAAAGGTATGTTTTATTATGTGTTTTTATTTTTGTATTCATTAGCCCTACTTCACGTCAACCTGGGAATGTATAGAAAGTGCTGTAATCAAATGTTCTGTGGGGTCAAAAAGGGGCCTCACACCCCCCCCCCCATCGCGAGAGTTGCAGTAGAGGTCGTCGCCGCCAGGGCGGCCACGGGAATATCGCCCCCTTGGCGGGGGCATCGGCCGAGACCCCCTGTACCGGGGCTGTCGCCCGTGTTGATGGGACTACGACAGAGGCCCCCCGCGCTGGGGCGGCCACGAATCACCCCCAAGGCCTGTGACGGGGCTGCCGAGGGGTGGCCTCCCCTTCGTAAGCGTCCAAGGCAGGCCGGCCCCTTGCAGGGGTAGGCCATGGCCGAGACCGGCCTTGAGGTGGTCGTCCTCGGCAAGGCCAGCTGTGGTCGTCATCGGTCGAGGCCTCCGCTCTCCAGGCGGTAGTGGTTGGGCGACCGCACACGGGATCTTGATGGTTTTGATCCCGCACGCGATAGTTATCACGAAGATTGTGCGTACAATGGTTATCGCGCGTAACTTCCCACTATACAAATAAGGAGAGTGAGAAATCTGTTACTTGCATCCCATTCAAAAGGCTTGGGCCCAGTGGGCCTGCCCGAGCCCGACGAAAGCTCGAATCGGCCCGACCCGGAAAAAGCCCGGTCCGGGCCGAGGCCCGGCTAAGGGCCCTGATTTTGGGGGCTAGCCCGGCCCGATACCCGGCCCGGGCCAGGCAAAGCCCAAAAATCAGGTCGGCCCGGGCCCAGACGAAGCCCGGCCCAGACCCACAGGCGGGCCTGACCCCTTCTCCTTTCAAAAGCCATTGGAAGCAGCGCTGCTGCTAACAGCCCTGCCGGCTGTCAGCAGCAGCAGCTGCTGGCCTAGGCCCTAGGCCAATTAAAAAATAATAAAATTTTTTTAAATTTTTTTATAATTTTTTTAAAAAAATTATAACCCCCCACCACCACCACACCCCCTACCCTCCCCCCTCTCTCTCACTTACTCTCTCTCTCTTACTCTCTCTCTCTCTCACTTACTCCCTCTCTCACTTACTCTCTCCCTCTCACTTTCTCTCTCTCTCTCTCACTTACTCTCTCCCTCTCTTACTCTCTCTCTCGCTGCATGACATCGTCCTCCTCAACGTCGGCATCGTCGACTCAAAGCACGATCGAAGTGGTGGATCATAATCGAAGAGCGCTCGTATGGGAGCATTTTAACAAGGTTAAAGTCGGCGATAAATTCAAGGCGCGGTGCAAGATATGCTCAAAGTTGCTTACTCTTACCGGCAGCTAAACACTAGCGCGACACTTAAAGTCGTGTTATGCGAAGCAAGCTCCCGAGTCAAGACAAGAACAAATATCAGCATCATGACAAATTTGGACGTACGATCAAGCAAGACAGCAAGACCTACAAGTGAAAAACGTCATCAGACGTGGGTTGTCATTCAGCCACTACGACAATTATGAGACGATAGAGTACATACACAAAGGACTTCAGCCCAAATTTCAACAGGTAAGTAGATCTATTATTAGACGCGACGCACTTAAATTATATTTTGATGCAAAACTAGATTTAATAAAAAAATTTGAAACTTTCGAGGGACGTGTGAGTTTAACGACCGACGTTTGGAGTAGTAGCGTAAATGTAGGATTATCTTATATTTGTATCACGGCTCATTGGATCGATCTCATTTCATGGGAGTTAAATAAGCGCGTAATCTTTTTTGAAGGTTTTGAATTTTCGCACACCAGTAAGGCTATATATTCGGTAATTATTAAATGTTTGCGTGAATTTAAAATAAAAGATAAAATAATGAGTATCTCTTTTGATAACGCTAGTAATAACAACACCGCAGTAGAGTGGTTAAAACGGGAATTAAAGCCAATGCTCAACGGTGCGTTTTTTACACTCGATATGTATGCCACGTTTTTAATTTAGTGGTACAAGATAGTTTAGAAGATATGAAACCATATGTTGAAGAAATTCGGACTATTCTTAGATTTATTTATTGTACCAAACAACGAAGTCAAGATTTTCGAAAATTTGTGATCGCACAAGGTCAAAAATATTTGAAACCTCAATTTGATATGGCTGTAAGATGGAACTCAACATATAAAATGTTAAAAAGAACGTTTCAACAAAAAACACTTCTTAGAAATATTACACTGTAACAAATAATCATGACTTAACTGATAACGATTTGAACGTATTATTACATTATATGGATTTATTAAAATGTTTTTATAGGGCGACCGTTTTTTTATCTGGTGTGTATTATCCAACTAGCTCGTTAGTAGTTGAAAACTTTGTAAATATCGCACAAAAATTTAACTATTTTAAGCAACACTCCGGATGGCTTCATTTAATTGAAGTAATAGAAGAAATTTTTTAAAAATATTATAGAGAAATGTCTCTTGCATTTTCATGTGCCGCCGCTTTAAACCCGTTATTCTCTGTAGACGGCGTAGAAAATTTGATCGATGAAATTAATGTTAACTTTGACATAAATTTAAGTTTCGATAACGTTGACGACGTTGGTACTATTAAATTTAATTCTGTTTTTACCGAATGTTTAATTATTACGACAACTTATATGGCTCACGACCCCGAGAAGAAATAATGCAATCTAGGACAAAAGATTCTTTTACAAATAAAATTTTAGAATTAGCTTCAGTAAAAAAAACACGCACGTCGAGTAGTTCAAACGAATTAGGATTGTATACGAAAACACAATTTCGTGATTTTATGACTGCGGAAGAGATCGAAAATTTCGATATCTTAAAATTGTGGAAAAGTAAAACTAACACATATCCTATTTTGGTTTGTATGGCCCGTGATTTACTAACAATTCAAGCTAGTACAGTAGCTTCGGAGTCCGTTTTTCTCTTAGTGACAGGATTTTGAACAAGCGAAGGAGTCGAGTAAATGAAAAATCACTGGAACTATGCATCTGCTACAAGGCCTATTTGGATGCTACAAGGAGGAAACAACACATTTCAGCGTTGGAGGAGAGCTCAGAGAAAATTGAAGAGCAGATGGACAACCTTAATTTATAAAATTGTAAATTTTGTTATTATTATTAAAAATAATAAATTCCAGTTTTTCATAAATTTTTTTTGTAAAGGTGTAATTTAAATTTTATAAATTGTTTATTTCATGTTTTAATTTTTTGTTTTTTGTTTTTTTAAAATAATAATGGGCCGTTCCCGGGGTCAAAGCCCGAGCCCGATAAATGCATGGCCCGGACTCGGCCCGGTTTGCAAAAGCCCGGGCCCGATCAGGCCTGGTCCGGGCCGGCCCGATCGGGCCATTTGTGCAGGCCTAGCCAATCCCATACATATTAATATTGCTAGAATAATTGAATGCATGGTTCACGGTTGCGATGAATTTAATAACCCCAACATCTAATATAACTATTCGTGCAATCAATCAATACTAATGCCAAGGGGACCGTACGTTCATAGCATTCGATCACACCGTTTTCCCTCAAATTTATAAATATATATTATTAATTTAAATTTTATTCTGCTTAAGAATATTTGGCATTGTAATATGCGGATTAATATTGATTATATACTAATTTCTATAATGCAAATGAGAATAAATTGAAAACTGCTGGGCACACATTTTTGTTATATGCACATCAATATGAAATCAAGAAAAGAAGAATTGTAATATTAGAGTCGAGAACTCGGCGCAAAGAGCCAAAGTCTTAGCTCGAAAAGTTCGGACTTGTTGCGGGTTCCTTAGCGCTCCGTCGTACCAAGCGAATCAGACCGTCTTAACTTGAGAGTAAACCAAACGCGCAAACAATAAAAAAAAAAACCAACAGTGGGACAGAAATACGTTTTATGTGGAAACCACGAAAGGGGAAAAAACATGCGGCAGGATACCAACTCTGACAAAAGCCATTAGTTGTGGGTCGTTATAAGAGACTCTTCGGAAGGGTGACATGTTACCGCTCCTTGTACAAATATCTTGACTTCGGATGGGTGACATGTCTCCGCTCCTTGTACAAATATGTTGAGAAAAGAGTAAAGTAATCACCAGCGCTCGTCAAAGCTATCTCTGTAATAGTCTCTATAGCAGTCTTCGTAACAGGATGCAGGATCCGTTGTAAGCTGGCTCTACTGTAATCAGCCTCTGCTGTAAGCAGTGAGAATGCTGAGCAAGAACGCCGACAAGAAACTAAGTCTTCGCCGAAAACCTCGGAGGCTCGGAGCTATGATTTCTCCTTTTGTCTCTCTCCTTGGAAATGAAGGCTGGGACACCTTTTTATAATTTTTCCAAGGGGTTGCACTGGTAATTTTGCATGGGTGAATGGGTGATACACAATTTCGATTATTTGGATCACTAATTTCTAGAAAATGATGAGAAAATGATGATCATGCCCCCCCCCCCCCCGGGCAGCTCAGGCAACCCGAGTGGTTCGGCCAGGTTCGCCGGCACGACAGAGGCGACGGCGACAACAACAACACGGTAAATACGCGCAGGGAGGTGCATTGCGCGGGGGCACGTAGCCTTGCACAGGCGCTCATGGGATTGTGTGCCACGCGGCTGCGTGCGACATCAAGCGCGGGTGTGTGTGAAATCGTGTGGGTATGTGCGGCACTGCGTGGATATGCGCGTCACCGACGCGGTCATGTGCGGCACCACGCGGGTGCATGCGGGGACGCGCACAACATGGGACTTACTGCCAAGATTCCAGGGATTTGTTGCTTTTATGCAAAACATTCTTTGCCCTCATTGCAGGATCACAGTTCAAATTGAGATTGGAAATCTTGTCATATTTGAGGTAGAAATATATAGTGATATGTTATACCACTCTAGGCAAACCTTCCTAAGTGAGTCATGAGAAAGGTCTTATAAATTCCGTAGGAGCATCCCATAATTCTTTACTGATTTCCTGGAGGTTTTTTGAGAGAGAGCTATAGGGATGCCGAGGAAGAATTCGGTCGCCATGTATCCGGGTAACGAGGTGAGAACTCAAGGGGGGTCCCCGGGCCGTTGCGGCCGGGAGCACTTGAGGAGTGATCAGGGCGTGCAGCGCTTGGTGATTGAACACGCTCAAAGGGGAAGAACCAGGCGTCGTCAAACACATCTTGCGTGTGAGGGCTCCATGCCGGCGATGGTCGCACACGAGGTCATCGTGCCCACGATGGCCACGCGCGAGCGCGCCACGTGAGGGTGGTGGCCGCACACATAGTTGTCGCGTGCGAGGTCCGTGATCATGCGCGCGGACTGCACCACTCACATCCCTAGTGTGCACGAGCGGTGGGTGGACCTCACCGCACACGAGGTTGCACACACGTGGCCTTACATGTAGGGGTGGCGCCGCACACGGTTCTTGCACATGTGAGGCTTGTGCGTGCACGACCCTTGCTTGCACGGACGGAGTGGACGTAGGCTTTGTGCGTGGTTGTTGTCGCGGCGAGCATGGTTTTTTTTTTTTTAATTTCCTGTGCTAAATTGTTTGAGCTGTTTTTTAGGCCCTGAAGTGAGCTATTTGAGCTAAGTCCATGCACTTATAGTTAACTCTGACCGATGATCGAGTCGACATTTGGCGAAAGCGCTTTGGTATTCTTGAAAATTTAGGTCTTGTTTGTGAGGGTTTTTTAGAAAGGAAAAGGAGTGGTGACAAAAGAAAGATAAGGAAATGAGATTTTGAAAATTGTATATTAGAAAAGAAGATTTGTTTGGGTAAACTACTTTACCAGAGATTTTCAGAAAGAAGAATCACTTTATAAACCGTTTGACAAATTTCCATTGCGGTGATTTTTTTTATTAAAAATGCGCGTCTGGGGGAAAATGTGCGTCCAGGCGGAAAATGCGCGTCCAGACAGAAAATTTGCGCCCCGGCGAAAAATGCGCACCAGAACAAAAAATGCGTGCACGGGGAAAAGGCGTCATATTTTCGCGCGACCGCGTTTTTTACGCCCGGGCGCGGTTTTTTCGCCCGGGCGCGGTTTTTTCGCCCGGGGGCGGTTTTTTCGCCCGAAAAAGGATTTTTCGCCCAGGCGCGATATTTTCGCTCGGGCGTGATAATTCGCACGGGTGCTATATTTTCACCTGAGCGCCAATTTTTTGGTCGGGCGCTATATTTTCGCCCGGGCGCCAATTTTTCGTCCGGACGCCAATTTTTCGCTCGTGCGTCAATTTTTTGAACGGACGCAAATTTTTCGGCTGGACACGATATTTTCTCACGGACGCGATATTTTCGCCCGAAAGAGAAAAAAATCGATTCGAGCGAAAAAAATTGCGCATGAGTGAAAAAAGTACGCGGTCAGGCAAAAAAATTCATAAACGAGCGAAAAAATTGCGTTGAGGCAAAAAATTCGCGTCCGGGCGAAAAAATTGTGCTCTGGCGACAAAATCGCGCCCGGAAGAAAAAAAACACGCCCAGTCAAAAAAATGCGCTCCAAAGAAAAATATCGCTCACAGACAAAAAATTCGCGCCCGGGCAAAAAATTGGCGACGAAGCAAAATAACAGTGCCCGAGCTAAAAAATTCGCGACCGGACGAAAAAAACGCGCTCGAGCAAAAAACATTCTCGGGCAAAAAATCGCTCTCATGCAGAAAAAACGCGCCCGAATAAAAATAAATCGCACGAGCGAAAAAATCACACATGGGCGAAAAAACGAGCACCGAAGAAAAATATCGCTCTCGGGGAAAAAATTTGAGCCTGGGCGAAAAATCGATCCCTGGCAAAAAAATCGCGCCGAGCGAAAAATTCACGTCTGGGCAAAGAAAAACGTGCATGAGCGAAAAAATCACGTATGTGCGAAAAAACGCGTTCGTGCGAAAAAAATTACGGTCGGGCGAAAAAATCGAGCCCGGACGAAATATTCGCGCATGAGCGAAAAAAACACGCCCGGATGAAAAAAATCATACAGGAGAGAAAAAATCGCGCCTGGGGAAAACTTCCGCTCGAGGGCAAAAAATGACAGCTCAGGCGAAAAATTTGCGTCCGGGCAAAAAAACACGCCCTGACTAATAAACGCACCCGGGGAAAAAAATCGAGCATGGACAAAAAAATCAACTTGTAGTTTTTTAAGAGATAAATGTTTTCGGATGAGGAAGTGCTTTTTGAAAAAGTTGAAAAGTACGGCTCTGTTTGGGACAGCTCTGGCGGATTGAAAAGCTGCTGTCCGGATAGAGCTGTTTTAAAATAGATCTCTGGGGAGCAGTTTTGAAAAGCTGCAGAGTGTTTGAGTGTTCTGTGCAGAAGTGCGCTCGGAATCGCCGGAGGAAGGACGTGGGGGGCTCGGAATCGCCGGAGGAAGGCCATCCGGGGCTCGGAATCGCCGGAGGAAGGTCGTCCGGCCTCTGAGCATGTTCCAACTGAAGAAACCATTCGATTTCCAAAACCTGTGAGAGAGAAAGCTATTTTGCGGGAGCTGAAGCTAGGGAGAGATTTCTAAAAAGCTGAAAAACAGCTCCAGATTTTTGAAAAGCTCTTCATAAGGAGCTGTCCCAAACACATATAAAGCAGCTTTGGCGGCTGGAATAGAGATTTTTCGGCCGCCAGAGCTGCGCCAAACATACCCTATGTGACAAGTGACTTTTCAAAAAGAGAAGAAAATGTAGTTTTCCGCGATAGCTTTTCCCGTCGGTAGACAATGCAAACGATTTCTTAAGTATGGTGACATTTTACAGAAAATGAAAAGAAGATAAAAAGCCCTCCCAAACTAGCCCTTAGTGGTAAAGATTTCGCTTCTTGTGGAGCATGACCAGACTCTCCTAGAGTGTTATATTACGATCTCTGGAGGGTGACTTAATTAGGCGGGATTTTGGGTTCCTCCCCCCTGAAGGGGCTATGAAGATATTTGGATTCTATGGCGTTTTAGTCACACATTTCTCCTCGTTGGGCATGACAAGGGTCATGGGGTTCGTTAGTTTCTTCCAGGAGCACGAATCTTAGCTGCCAGTCGAGTTATTTCCGGTCTAGTGTGAGGTCTACCCCGACATGGGCGATCAGATCGAGACCAAGAGCAATAAGAGGTGGCTCCCATTTGAGGAGAAGACAGATTACCGTCATTAGGGCTCTCTTTGTCGGCTTGTAAAAAACTTTTGGCGGCTTCCGGAAGTGTGGAGGCCTCTTCCTCGTCGATGTCGTTGAATATCTGGCTAAGAGTATAATTTCTCTCATGTCTTGGGTTTTAAGAAGTGAGTGACTTTGCAAAAACTCTTTACCATATTATCTCGTTCGTGTATGAGAAGAGGTTAATTCTAGCAAGTCTTTCTACTGGCGTTAAGAGGAGTTGTGTTGTCCCCTTGGAGCGGGAAATATGAGAAAGCTGATTTTTTATTTGAAGCATAGGGAAGCAGGCTCATCATTCGTCCCCCCCCCCCCCCCCCCCCAGTCTGTCTTCTAGGCGAGAGATGTAGGTTCTGGCATTTTGGTGGACGAGGCTCCATGGCACGATCCCAAAGTGGAGGCGATTGTCGAGATAGTATCGTATTTTTAGGTCAGGACCGTGGACGGTAAGCATCGTCCACACAACCAATGAGAAGTCACAAATGATGAGGGCCCCGCGCAAAAGTGTATGACACAAGCCACAACTGCGTGGGCCCCACCTCCTTTGCAAGCTCATCATTGGTGCAGGACCATGAGCATCATCCACGGTCCTGACCTAAGTATTGCTCCTCTGGAGGACATGCATCGGGAGCTGTTGCTGACAAAAGGGATACGTGGTTGTCCTTCTCTCTGGAGGCTGCTACGATGAAGGTAAAGAGTTACTTTTTAGTTTTGTGATGATATTGTTTTACTTCTCACAATTCTAATTGTGTGTTTATCTTTGGCAAGATTGGGGTGCTGTGTTCCATCTCCCACACATGGAATGATCACTACGTGGCCATGAAGGATGAGTTTTTGGTTCTTCGTGAAAAACTGCGTGTCACAGAGGATTCTCTAGTGTCATCCAAATGGAGGCGGGAGAGAGACTCTTCTCCTCTGGAGCGGTCGAAGATCAACTTGACTTTTGTTCAGGCAGAGAACGTGAAGCTTCAAGAAGAATTCAAGGCTTCTTCGATGGCCATTGGGGAGACCTTGGAGAAGCTTAAGGTGTATGATATGGAGATGCATCGTTAAGATGCCAAGCTGTCGCAGCTTCGAGATGAGGTGAGTAAAGTGGTTGCGGAGCAGCAAAACGTTATTGAGATTGGAGTTGTCATGCTTTCAGAGTAGAAGGATTCCCTTGCCTTCATGGTTTCAGAGTAGATGGATTCTCTTGCCTTCATGGTGGAGCATTTTCAGATCATGGAGAAGGCCCGCGCTCAGGTGATGACTACTGATTTGGAGCTACTCTTAGAGGATGAGGGTGATATTGTGTTTTGATGAGACTTCGACAAGGGTCTTCACTTAGCTTGGAGGGTCTCGGAGCGCAGTGTTGCTGATCTTGGCATGAATGATGCTTCTGAGGATGACTGCCCTGATATTGACATCGAGGGATGACCTTGCAACTGATCGATCAAGGGCCATTTTTATAGGGTGGTGTTAAAGACACATCATTTTTGGCTATGTGCACACCCATCAAAAATATAATCCTTAATAATTTAGGTTTTCTAAACCCCACCCAACTAAAGCCGAAGCAGCCCGCCTCCCCCTTCCCGATACGCGTTTTTTGAACTGCGTCTTCTACGTTCATTTTCAGGAGAAGTGTTCAACATGAAAGTTGTAGATCTCAACGATATCTACAACTTTCATGTTAAACACTATTTGATTTAAAGCCGTTTAGGCCCCCGATTTGTCCCCCGGAAAAAATCACGCGAAACATATGAATGTTCCGCGTGATTTTTTCCGGGGGCCAAATCGGGGGCCTAAACGGCTTTAAATCAAAAAGTGTTCAACATGAAAGTTGTATATCTCGACGATATCTATAACTTTCATGTAGAACACTTTTTGATTTAAAGCCGTTTAGGCCCCCTATTTGGCCCCCGGAAAAAATCACGCTAACATTTGAATGTTCCGCGTGATTTTTTCCGGGGGCCAAATTGGGGACCTAAACGGCTTTAAATCAAAAAGTTTTCAACATGAAAGTTGTAGATATCGTCGAGATCTACAACTTTCTTGTTGAACACGTTTCATAAAAATGCACGTAGAAGACGCAGTTCAAAAATGGGCGTATTTCATTTTTTAAAAAATTATGCAATCACGGCAACATCATCCTGCCCACAGCTCTTGTGGACATGTACTGCAGATGCGGGTGCGTTGAAGTAGCTTTGGAGGTGTTCCGCCGGGTTTCGAGCAAAGATGTCGTGCTTTGGAACGTTATGATCGGAGGGCTCGCGATGCACGGCCATGGCCGCCTTGTCGTCGATCTGTTTGCTCTGATGAAGGAGACGGCAACGGCGCCCAACGAGTCCACATACATTGCAGCTATGTTTGCTCAGACTGTGCACATAGTATTGATGTGCATAAAGCCGAAGATGGTGTGCACATAAAATTCTAATGGGTGCACATAGTATTGGTGTGCACAAAGCCGAAGATGGTGTGCCTTTAACACCACCCTTTTTATATTTTGTTTCTATTTTGTGTTTTTTTTCATTAGACGTATTGTAGAATCGTAGTATGCATGAGATTTGCTTTTGTATATAGCTCTGATTGCATATTTCCATGTTATGGATAGGTTTTTATGTTACCCTTTTATATTATAGACGCATCTCATTAGTTATGAATCCCTTATGTTATTATCAATGGTTTAGCGTAGAATCACTGTGTGTGTAAGCACTAGAGGTCGTCGCTCGATTATGAGTTGTCTGTTTGGAGTAAGTAGCATAGGTATTCGCTTGATTATAAGCTCGATGCTCGACACTAGCATCGGAGATCGTTGATTGATCATGGGGTTGTCATTTGGCGTTAGCACCGAATGTTGTCGCTCGATTATGAGTTTTATGCTCTTTGTTAGCATTGATCATTGTTTGATCATGAGCTTGTCGCTTATCGTAAAACATCAGAGGTCGTAGCTTGATAATGAGTGTGTTACTCAGTGTTAACATAGGAGATAATTACTCAATCATGAGATTCTCGCTCGGCATAACCACTGAAGTTCGTCACTCTGTTATGATCTTGTTGTTTGACATGCATTAGTATCAAAGATAGTTGCTTGATCATGAGCTTGTCGCTTGGCTTAAGAACTGGGGTCATCACTCGATTATAAACTTGTTGCTCTGCATTATCATTAGAGATCATTGCTTGATCATGGCGTAAGGGGGCCTTTGATCTCCTGATCCCCTCTCAAGCTAGGCGATCGAGTAAACTAGTGTAGTGGGAATGGGAGAACCAGTTATGGTTTCCACTTCCCTGATTACATGGAGGGGGAGGGTGATCTCTGGCTTACTCTGGTGGTGTTGGATTGTTGGGGACTTGATTTTATAGGAATCACTTGAGGATCCCTTATCAAACAGGATGCTTTATCTCTTCCTTCAAGTGGGTGCACTCTTAAGTATTATGCCCCAGACCAGACCGTGGTGGAGGTCTCAGTACCGTGATCGGTATCCCCTTCTTAGTATGGATGGATTGGGTAGCACGTAGATATCCAAGATGGCGAGGAGTATGATGATCTGAGTGGTGTTCAAGGGAATGCAATTCTGATGCTAGCGAGGTCCCTGATCTCGGCGGGAGTTAATGCGATGTTCGTCACTCTTCCTCGGGACTGGCGAGGGTTCTTGAACCCTCTTCCTCTTCGATCTTTCTACAAACTATTGGTGGGGTTCCTCTATTGCCTCATCAACCATGATCTCAGCCTCGACTCAATGAATGAGGTCATGGCAGTTGGGAATTGTCTCCCTCATAAGTGTTGAGTAAAAACCACTAGGTTGGAACCCTCCAAGGAAAACACCAAACAGTAGTTCAGGGTTGACCATAGGAATCTGTCATGCATCTGTGGTGAAGCGGTGGAAAAAGTATTCGAGCGTCTCTCCCACATTTGAGGGATCCCTATAAGGTGAGATGGGTATCAAACAGTGCATCGGTTGGAGATGAACAGTATAGTGAATAGTGAGTTAACTCGGTAAAACTACTGATCTCCCCCTTCTTCAAGGGATGGAACTAGGTCCGAGCATGTCCCTTCAGTGTTACCAGAAAACCTGGCATAAAATTTGATTTGGGCATTGTAGATCCACCTAGTTATTGCGAAGAGGTTAGTTTGTTCTATCGAATCGTCCATTTGGTTGAAAGTCTCAAAGTTGGACAGCTTAAAACAATGCAAAATATGGTGCAATAGGACTTGCGGAACGAGCAAGGAGCTGTGACGTACATGGCATCACACATTTGTGACTCGACGTCCATCGTGCTTATAATATTCCTCAATCATGTTGCTCACTTCCTCACTAGTGACCCTTCTGTCATCTAGCACGAGAAATTCTGTTGGTTGATGGGGGTTATGATGTGCGTGCCTGGGAATTCCACAGGCAGCGCAGGGCGTATGGAGGTTGCAGCATCAGACAACTCTTTTGTGATAGGATCTTCAATGTAAGTACCATCTTCAGTAAGACACGTCTCAAGATCAACGACACTCAACCACTTGGAGCGATGTCCGAGTTGGCGGCTAGGGCCCCACAAATCTCTTAGCAGGGTGAGAACCTTAATCTAGTGCTCCTCTATTAAGCGCACATACTATTTCTACAAACGTTGTTACGACTGCGAATTCTCTGAGAAGCGGCAAGTTGCTGGTATGAGAATTTATGTGGGATAGGTTAACTCTCTCTTCTAAATCCACCATGTTTGTTGTGTGGGCACTGTTGGGTATTGCATCCACAATAAACCAGATTTGCATGAAGTCACCCTTGAACTAAGATGAATTAAGTTGTATTTGATATTCTGTTTTAGTTATGTGTTTGCAGGAATCTATTGCTAAGTGTAGACCAATGTCAGTCTACAGTGAGTCATAAACACAGGACCATACAATGTAATCCCTCATTGTATGATCCAAGGTGTTGACTCATGTGTAGCCTCTCTATTGGGATACAATTTATGTTCAAGCACTTGGCTCGAAGGATAACATATTGGTGATGAGAGTTTTCAAAAGAAATATTTTCTTAAAAATAAAAATTCTCTAAGTCCATTACTCGAGTAATCCTTTAGTTCTCGAGTAGTAAATATTAGAGTTCTCGAGTAATCAGTCGCATCATTCGAGTACTATACATAGTTCTCGAGTAACTAAGTTTAGTTCTCGAGTAGACTCTTTTTTTTCTCTAGTGTTCATTTAATATCTCAAAAAATTTTCTAAGTCTAGTTCTCGAGAACAACCCTTAGTTCTCGAGAAATGCTATTCTGTATTCTCGAGAAATTTTCTTTCACTCGAGAAATCAAATCCTATTCTCGAGTAATCTTTTCCAGAATCAGAAATATTTTTCTAAGTTCACTTCTCGAGAAGTTCAGTCCAGTACTCGAGAAGTTCAATCCAGCACTCGATAATTTCAAGACAGTACTCAAATACTCAACAGTAAAAGCGTTGAATGTCGAGAGATGTCTCAACGTCATCTGTATCTGGATTTTTCAAGTCTAAAAGCGTTGAGAGTGTTGAATGCTAAGACCTGACTCAACGTCATTGACTGCCTTATCTCGAGAAGCAATTCCTAGTTCTCGAGAAGTAATCTTTTCACTCGAGAAATGAAGTTCATTTTCTGCAGAATTTCTGTTAAGTCCAGATTGACGGGATTTTCAAATCACATGATGTGATTGGTCCACGTGTCTGCCATTAAGACTAATTATGACCGTTAGAGAGATCCTATATAAGGTCATGCCAATCGACTAACCCTAATACCAACCAAGAAAGAAGGATCTACATGCTGTCATAATTTGTCAAGTCGCTGAATCCTCTCTCTCTTTCCAAAACGAGACCCACCGCCGCCGCTGATCTTCATCGTGCAAGAGTTAGGGTTTCGGATTCAAAGGATTCAGAAAAAAATTGATTTCTTGGCCATGATAGTTTCTCTTTCTCTATCATTGTTCCGATCGGGTGAATTCAAAAGGAAATCTTCAGATCTCGTTCTAGCCGTGAGTTCTTCTTCAACAAATCTGATAAAGCCGCAACTCTCAAAGAAGAAGAACCAACCAGAACATTTCAAGATTCGAAGATCATTTATTTGTATTTTCAATTTCTGTATTATTCATTCTTGTAGGATATTTTTCTCCGAGTTGTAGGAAGTTTTACCTTCCGAGTGTAGATCCATTTGGATCGAGATTGTAGGAACTTGGTTCCGAGGCAGAGGATTGATTTTCAATCCGAGATAGTGGAGTAGCCGAGTCTAGTGGTTTACTAGATTGGTGAGGGAAGTGGATGTACCCAAGGTTGGGGAACCACTATAAATCTTTTGTCGTCTGTGATTGCTTGGTTGATTTGTGTGCAAGATCGCTATTTTTTATTCCGCAACTAGACGCACAACTCACCTATTCACCCCCTCTAGGTGATTTAGGTAAACAACTGAATCCTTTCAATTGGTATCAGAGGGAGGTTGATCACTAAAAGGTTAACACCTTGATCAATTCCTTCTTCAGTTGTCTCTTGAGAATCTTCCAAGCATGGACAAGGCTAAAGATTTTGCCAAGCTTCCTCTGTGCACAAAGAACAACTTTCCCATGTGGAAAGAAAGGATCAAATTTTTCATGAAAGTTGTGGATCCCAAGATCTTCATGATTGTTGAAGAAGGTCCTTGCATTGCCATGACTATCTCCACAATAGATTCAACAAAGTAATTCCAAAGAAATTGATGGATCTAGATAAAGACGAGATTGCACTTGTCTCCTTGGACAAGAAAACTAAGAATATAATAGCAAGTGCAGTCGATGACTCAATGCTGCCGAACCTGATCCACTGTCAGTCTGCTAAGGAGATGTGGCAGTCCCTTGTCACTCTGATGGAAGGAATAGAAGAAGTGAGGGTTGATAGGAGATCCCTCCTGAATCAGAAATATGAAGCCTTCCGGCAAGGACCTAAAGATATCATTGCAAATACATTTGAAAATTTATTCAAGATAGTTAATGGCCTAAGAGTGTATGACCGAGTCTTCACTAATGGAGAGCTAAATGACAAGTTTTTGAGGTCAGTTACGAAAGAATGTGTTGGAACACCCTATTACTGATTTGGGTAAGGATCACTATGTCCTTAGGAATGTGTCTTGACCTCATTGTATAGATTTAAAGGTCAAACTAGAATAGGTCTAAGGCTTAGAACTTAGGTTTGAAAGTTGTCCCCAAGACCTCTTAGTTCAGACTACAAGTGCAGTGAGACTAAGGCAATTTTCGTCGAGCTCAGATCGACGAGGCGTCGAACTCAGTTCGACTATCTCTGAGCTATGTTCAACGAGTCGTCGAACTCGGTTCGACGATCTCCGAGCTCAAATCGACGTTTCTGTCTCTAGCCAAAATCCAGATCTCTGAGCTCAGATCGATGATAGTCGAGCTCAGATCGACGATTTCTGTTTCAAGTCAAGTTCCAATCTCTGAGATCAGGTCGACGGTAGTCGAGCTCAGATCGACGATTTTCTTGAGAGATCGATGAATTCAGGATTTCAAATTCAGTCAGTTGTGGAATTCAAATTTATTCATATCCAACAGTAAATGCAAAGGATTTTGTAGCCGTTTTAATTAATCTGGAGCAAGTTTCAAGGAGACTAAAGGAGAATGTTTCTTAGGACTTTCCTCCAGAGACAGATATCAATTAAGGAAGTCATTTATGACTGGCTAACGGCTATCTAGAAGATTGAATTTCAATATATCATTTCAGACAATAGAGACAGACAATACAGAATAACAAACAATAAGAGAAAAACTAAGAACAACATCTTAGATCTGTGAGACACACAAGAACTACAGGATTACAGCATCTCATTTCTGATTCAAGTTTTTCAAAGCCTCGTCAATCAAGACTCCAGACACAACACATTTCAGTCATTACTGAAATTATCATTTGCTGGAGATCTCATCTTCTGAAGGCCTATCACCCTATGTCAAGCTTCTCTTCCTGAACAACTGTAAATCTCAGGGGGAGCTTTGACAACATCAATCCACTACTCTTCTCTTTGACTGTTGAACAGAGAAGAACAATTTCACCTCTTTTATTTTTTTTGTGTAAAAGGGTTACTCAAAACTCCCTTCAAAATTTTTGTGTTTGGTTTCTGAGACCTTGTCAAAACTCAGTGGTGGCAAGACACCTGATCAAAAAATCTGGTTTGGTTTTTGAGCACTTTATCAAAAGCTCATTGGTTCCCAGGACACCTGATCAACTCATCCTACAGTGGATTCCTACCTAGGGTGGTAGAAGAGTGGATGTACCCAGGTTTATTGGGGAATCACTATAGATCCTTGTGTCTTCTGGTTGCCTGTGTTTTATTTGTTGTATGCTGTGTTTTTGTTTCTTGCTTTACTTAGTTTTATTTACTGCAAGCACAATATACCTATAAATAAATCAAGTCTTCCACTACCAATTAACTTTTTAATTTGCAAAATTATTTTAAAATACTCTATTCACCCCCCCCCCCTCTAGAGGTAAAGGTAGATCTTACCCTCACTTTCAATTGATATCAGAGGGAGGTTGGTTATTCAACAACTAGATCTTTACTAGGTTTGTTGTTTTACAGGCTAACACCTGATCCAAAAGATCTCTGATAAGATCAATCTTTAATAGAGGCTTGTTATTTCTATTATATTTATTTTCATATAAAATCATGGCACAGAACAAAGATTATGCAAGCACCAGACCTCAAGTGTGCAATCTTTCTAAGTTTGCACTTTGGAAGGCAAGGATTAGATTATACATGAATTCTATTGATGAGGATATCTTCAATTCTGTTTTGACAGTGTGTCCAAGACCTCCAGAAAGTACAAGTACAAGTGCTATTCCACCCCCTTCAGGAACAGATGCAGAAATCAAGAAGTGGAAAGTTGATGATGCTAAGGTAATGAACATATTGGCTCAGACTATGTCTGATGACATATTTCAAAAAGTGACTGAATACAACTCAGCAAAAGAAATATGGGACAAGCTATCTGAGCTTGTGTCAGGATCAGCTGATGAAAGAAAGGACAGAAGATCTCATCTCATAACCCAGTATGATAATTTCAAGAAGGGAGAAACTGAGTCAGTTGCTGACATGTACAACGGACTCAGTCTAATTGTCAGTGAACTAAAGACTTTGGACAAGGAGATCTCATTGAATGAACTCAATGATAAGATCCTAATGTGCTTCCCCAGCACTTAGGACTCAAGGATCTGGCCAATCAAGGATGTCAGAAGCCTAAATGAGATCACCACTGAAGCTCTATTGGGCAAGCTCAAGTCTTATGAGCTGCTCATCAAAAATAGAGAGGAAGAGCAAAAGACAGCTTCTCCAGTAATAAGGAAGGAGAAGACAATTGCTTTAAAAGCTACATAAGATCAGCCTGAAGACAAGGTCACAGACAATGAAGAGTTAATGAGCCTACTAGCCAAAAGATATTACAAGATGGCTAGAAAAGATTTCAGGAAAAGGTCATCAAGAGGCCATGAAAAGCCAAGGTATGACAAGTCCAGTAGTAAAGAAATTATTTGTTTTGGATGCAGAAAACCAGGTCACATTGTGCCTGACTGTCCAGAAAACAAAAATAAGGACAAGAAAGATAAGAAAGATAGGAGAAGAGACAAAGATTTCAAGAGAAACAGCAATGATAAATCCTCCTCCAGCAAGAATAAACACACCAGGAAAGGAATTATAGCTGAAACCTGGAGTGAGACTGAAGAAGAATCAGAGGCTTCATCAAACTCAAGTGATGATGAAGATAATGCCCAAGAGAAGGAGTTCTGCATTATGGCTATCAATGTCTCTCAACATAATTCTGATGCAGAACAAGAGTCAGAATCTAAATCTGAACATGAAGATGAAGAAGATCAGGTAATAGATTCTTTTGATTTCAATTCAGAGGACTTTAAATTTGAATTTAAGGCACTATGTTTTAACCTACTCAAGTTTGAGAAGGAGATTATCTCTCTCAGAAATTAACTATCTGAACATAGCACTTTAAAATAAGATAACCTCAAACTCTCTGAGGAGTTAGAATGATGTAGGGAGGAGATAGCTTCACTGAAAAGTGAATTATCTCAGGCAAAGAAGTTTGAAGAATCCCTTAATGGGAGAAGCATCAGACTGATGGACATCAAAAGCACAGTGAACTCAAGACTTAACAATACACTGGGCTTGGGTGCTTCATCCAGCCAACCTATAGTATTAACAACCCCAACTAAATTTATTTCAGATAAAGGAAAGGGAGTTGTAGAGGTAGCTAGGAAGAATTCTGATATTCCTAAAAAAAACAAGGTTCAACGAAAAACGTCGAACAGAGCTCGACGATTGCCGAATGGAGCTCAGCGATCTCAAGCTGAATCGTCGAACTCAGGTCGACGATCGCTGAACTCTGAACTCTGGCAAAGTCAATCTTCGAACGGAGCTCGACAATCTGACCCAAGATCGTCGAACTCAGCTCAGAGATCGTCGAATAGAGATCAGAGCTTTGAACAAGGTTTTAAGGATAAATCAAAATTCAATCCTAGAGGTCCCACATACCAAGGCTTTAACCCTTATGTTGAATGGATAATAGCTCCTAGGAGATATCATCCTGAAGGCTATAAGATTCAACCAGAGATGTCATTTATTTCAGATTTTAAAGGTTATCAACCTAGGCCCAAGGTAAACTGGGTGAAAAATAAATAAATTATTATATATGTAGGTGAAGACCTATCCAACAATAAACCAGCAATGGTATCTGGATAGTGGGTGCTCAAAGCACATGACAGGAAGCAAGGATAATTTAACATCCTTCAAAGTCAAGCTTGGACCCAAAGTCATATTTGGAGACTCAAACTTTGGACAGACCAAGGGATATGGTGCAGTCCAAATAGGGTCAGTCACATTCAAGAAGGTGGTCTATGTGGAAGGACTGAAGCACAATTTAATCAGCATCAGTCAATTGTGTGATGAAGGCTACTAGGTGACATTCAACAAATCCTCATGCAAAATCAGATCAGAGGACAACACAACTGTGTTGACAGGTAAAAGGAAAGGTAATATCTATCTTATAAATTTTCATTCAACTAAGGTAAATATATGCTTGTTCAACTCTGTTAGCAAACCAAATGAACTATGATATAAGAGATTAGGACATATAAACCTTAGAACCATTGCTAGGCTATCCAAGGACAACCTTGTTAGAGGACTACCTTCTGGCTCCTACAAGAAGGAGGGACTTTGCAGGGCTTATCAATTAGGCAAGCAAACTAAAAATAGTTTTAAGTCACTTAATAAGAGTGATTCACCTAAGATCTTGTATCTGTTACACATGGATCTATTTGGACTCATTACAGTACAAAGCCTAGGAGGGAAATCTTACACTTTAGTAGTTGTGGATGACTTCTCTAGATTCACATGAGTGTTCTTTCTGAGGAAGAAGTCTGATAACTTTAAGTGTTTGACAGAGTTTCTCAAATGCATACAGATTGAGTTCAATACTCACATTGCCCTGATCAGAAGTGATCATGGGACATAGTTTGATTCTCTTCTTATGCAAGAGTTCTGTCAGAGTGAAGGGATCAGACACACTTTCTCAGCTCCTAGAACTTCTCAACAAAATAGTGTAGCTGAAAGGAAAAATAGAACCCTTATCTAATCTGCTACTACATTGTTGACAGATGCTCACCTTCCTCTATCCTTTTGGGCAGAGGCAGTGAACACCTCAAACTATGTGTTGAATAGAAGTTTGATACATAAGCTGAAGGGCAAGATTCCCTATGAATTACTCAAAGGGAAGAAATCTAAAGTAGATTATTTCAAGATTTTTGGTTGTATTTGTTACATACACAATAATGACAAAAAATACATAGCAAAATTTCAAGCCAAAGCTGATGAAGGAGTGTTTCTGGGATACTCCATGATCAGTAAAGCTTATAGGGTGTATAACAAATCTTCTCTTAAAATTGAAGAATCTGTACATGTATCTTTTGAAGAAACTAACATGTCTTATAAGGAGAAGAACACTTCTACCATAGAACCTTGCAGGTACATTCTCTTTCAAAAAATTTGAATAGGTTATACATTATAGAAGAGGGTACCACAGTTCACCTATCCAAATAAAAGGTGAAAGCAGTGAAGATGAAGAGGGCACTCAACATCTTGGTGAGAACCACATTGAAGAGCCAGTTGTTGTTCCACAAGAGGAAACAACAACACAGGTTGGTGAACAATCAACACCCCATGTTGATTTAGTAACATCAAGAGATTATCCAATCTCCCAAGTGATTGGAGACATCTCAGCTGGTGTGCAAACCAGAAATCAGGTCAACCAAAATCTGATGCACATCTGCTTTTTATCTCAAACTGAGCCTCAATCCATACAAGATGCAGAACAAGATCCACACTGGATCATTGCAATATAAGAGGAGTTACATCAATTTGAAAGAAACAAAGTTTGGGAGCTAGTGCCAAGGCCAAAGGATCACTCCATTGTTGGAACAAAATGGGTGTTCAGGAACAAACTGGATGATCAAGGAATTATTGTAAGGAACAAGGCAAGGCTAGTTGCACAAGGATACTCACAAGAAGAAGGAATAGATTATGACCAGACCTTTGCATCAGTTACAAGGTTGGAGGCCATAAGAATATTTCTAGCTTATGCAGCTCACAAGAGATTTAAGGTCTATCAAATGGATGTAAAGAGTGCATTTCTCAATGGAGATATCAAGGAAGAAGTCTATGTTAGACAACCCTCGGGTTTTATCTCTCCAACTCATCCTGATTATGTTTTTAAACTGCATAAAGCATTCTATGGTCTCAAGCAAGCTCCTAGAGCATGGTATGAGACCATAGCATTCTTTCTTTTGAAAAATGATTTTATAAGGGGTAGAGTAGACCAAACTCTTTTTATTAGAACTCATAAGTCCAATATCCTACTAGTACAAATTTATGTAGATGACATTATTTTTGGATCTACTGATTCAAATTTGTGCAAAAGGTTCTCTAACCTAATGCATTCAAAATTTAAAATGAGTAGCATGAGTGAGCTTTCCTTCATTCTAGGATTGCAAGTCAAACAGCATGATGATGGCATATTCATTTCTCAAACCAAGTATGCAAAAGAATTGATTAAGAAATTTGGTATGTCTGAAGCATTATGTATGAAAACACCTATGCCTACAAATGCTATATTAGATGCTGATGAACATGGGAGACCTGTTGATCAGACAACATATAGATCAATGATTGGCTCTTTATTGTACCTTACAGCAAGTAGACCTGACATAATATTTGCTACATGCATATGTGCTAGATTCCAAGTAAGCTCTAGAGAGTCACATCTAACATTAGTAAAAAGGATTCTTAGGTATGTGAAAAGTTGTCCAAATCTAGATCTCTGATATCCAAAAGATTCAGGATTTGAATTAACTGGATTTTCAGATGCTGATTATGCTGGATGTAGAGTAGACAGGAAAAGCACCAGTAGAACTTGTCAGTTTCTTGGTGACAGACTTATCTCCTAGTTTTGTAAGAAACAAACATCTGTGTCCACATCAACTGCTGAAGCTGAATACATGACAGCAGGTAGTTGTTGCTCACAAATATTGTGGATTCAAAATCAGCTCCTAGACTATGGTTACAACTTAGATAAGTCAAAAATATTTTGTGATAATACCAGTGCTATTTCTATAGCCCAAAATCCAGTCCTCAATAGTAGGACAAAACATATAGAGATTATGCATCACTTTTTAAGAGATAATGTTTAGAAAAATAAAATTGAACTTCAATATATCCCAACTGATTTGCAAAGGGGAGATATTTTCACCAAACCCTTGGATGAAAAGAAACACACATTCTTCCTGAATCAGTTAGGGATGTTAGATGGAGGAAGTTTAAATTAAGATCCAAGATTTTAAAACCTTAAAATTGACCAAGACTAGGCTAAAAACTTGATTTTTCTAGTGTCTATAGGTTATTTCTGATCTCTGAACTGTGCTCGACATTTTTCCCAAAGATCGTCGAACGGAGATCGACGTTCTCAGAAATCGTCGACCGGAGTTCAGTGTTTTCCAGATAGTACTAGGCTATCTCTTTCCGGTCAAAGATCGTCGAACGGAGCTCGACGCTCTCCAATATCGTCGAACGGAGATCGACGATGTTGAAGACCTTTCAGATTCCTTTAGAAGCCCAGATCGTCGAACTGAGTTCAATGATCTTTCCTTTTCAGAGTCGAACCCTGATATAAAATTCATTTTTCGGCCGTCGTTCTCTTTTGCGCATTCATACTTTCTACAGAGCTTTCTTTCCCTCCAAACCTCTCTGCACTCGGTCTTGTTTGTTCATTTTTGCAGGAAAAACATGAACGCTTCAGTTGCCGTCTTAGCCGCAATGAAGTTTGACACCGGTTTTGATATAGACATGGATTCATTTGAAGGAAGTGATCAGATCTTCAAGGATATCCTAGAGCTGTTCAAGGAGCAACAGTTGGTGGCAATCATGTATACAAGGATGAAACTTGCTGCAGATGAGATTAAAGAATGGGTGTACACAGCCCACAATCTGGATCAAAATACTGTGGTCGGGAGTATATCAGGAACCCAGGTATCCCTTACTCCTGCTCTTCTAACAGAAGTTTTCCAATTAAGTACTGGACATGATACAGTGGAATTGTCTGGAGAAGAATTTTCTGCTATGTTGGATAGAATGAGACATTCAGCAGCAAACCCTAACAAACTGCTTAAGAAAAACCTCTTAGTAGAGTATAGGTTCTTGGCTGATGTAGTAGGAAAAGTTCTGTTAGCAAAACATTCTGCTCATGATACAATATCTAGGTATCAGTTTTGTTTGATGGCTGCTTTAGTTGATAAGAAACATCTGAATTGGGGAGAAGTCTTTTTTGATTTAATTAAGAAGAAGGTTAACAAGAACTTTGTTAACTTTGGGAGGATTTTAGGCTTGTTCTTACATAACAGATGCCCCCAATTACTTGTGTCCAATGGTATGCACATCAATGCTTCCAAGAGACTCTCCTGTGCTCTCTTTGGAAAGTGGGATAGGAAAATTGCCAAACCCAGCAGGGGTCCTACAGCTACCACCACTTCAGGCACAAGGACTGTTCCAGTCACTTCCCCTCAAGCATCTGCCCCCCTAGAAGAATTGCCTGCTTCCTCCTCATCTCCACCATCTCCACCTCCTGTTTCTTCAACCATCCCTACATCCACCATTTCAATCTCAATTTCATCCCCCATCACAATTTCCTCTCCCATCTCAATTTCATCTCCAACTACTTCTTCACCACCTCCAGCCACTCATCAAGAGCAATTCCATCCTCTACATTATTATCCCCCTCTTGACATTGATTCATCCATCTATTTTCCATCATTCAATTTGTTAGATGATTCCTTCATAGATGATTCTCATTCATCACCTCTAGAGCCCCCATCATCTTCTACTTCTTACCAACAACTGTTACAAGATATTCTGGCTCAACCATCTTTCACCCCATCCATCTCCATTCTAGTGACATCCATCACCACCATTCCCATTTCACAACCATCCATACCACTACCATCCACATCCTCTCTCCACATTACTGCAGCTCCATCAACACCATCAACCTCTGCACCCTTATCCTCTACCTCCACTCAAGTATCCCCTGAGCAAGTAGACATTCCTGCCCTTGCAGATTAGCTTTATGAGATGTTAGCTCCCAGGCTAACACTCTTGCTGGATACCTCCATGGCTCCACTTCTTAAATCAATCAATGAGTTATCTACCAGGCTTTCTTCTTTCCATCCTCCTCAGTCAAGCCCTTCTTTGGGGTGCCTTGATCCAGCTAACACGGAATCCAGGTAGGGGGAGATGCCAAATGAAGAAGTGATGCTGCCTGCTCCAGATGAAGAAGTGTCAGTTGCTCCAGCCCCAGCTCCAGTTCTATCCTTCAGTTAAGTTGACTTTAGGTCACTTTCAGAATTTGATGCTCTACATAGCAGATATCTTCCAGCTCAAGAAGCTGATGATCTTACTAAGGCCATTGTGCTTATCTCTAGCTGTGATCCCAGCTTGATATCATCTTATATCAATTCTATCAAGGCTATGGAAATTACTACTGCTGATGTTGTGTGTGTTGACACTGCTGTTGAGAAAATTTGTTTTGATACTGCTGATGATATGATAATGATAGAGGCTAGTGTTTCAGAGCCTGATATTATTAATTAGCCTGCTGTTGTGGATAGTGTTGTTTCTGTTGTTGCTGCTGCTGTTAATGTTGTTTCTGATGTTTGTGCTGCTCCTGTTGTTAGTGTTTCTGTTTCTGCTGTTAGTGTTGCTCCTGCTGCTGTTTCTGTTGTTACTTCTGCTAGTGTTGCTACTTCTACTACTGCTCCTGTTCTTGATGTTGTTGCTTCATCTAAACAATCTAAACAACAGTAAGAATATATTAAAAGGGTTGATGAGATGTATGACAATTCTCAAAGCTCAGACAGTGATGAATTTAGAACTCTGATGACTCCTCTGCAACCATTGCAAGGAAGAGGAAAGCAAGAAGCAAAGCATTGAAGAGAGTCCCTGCAGAGAAAGCCACCAATGATAATGATATTCCTTACTACATACTGCATGATTGTCCTATCACTGAACACTGGATGCAGTTTTCTAAAAACCAATTGAAGGCTATGAAGAAGAGGAGGAAGTATGACAAAGGCACATCTCATCATCATCCTCCTCCTCCTCCTCCTCCCTCTCCAGATGCAGGATCTGGTGGAAGTTCAGCACATCAAACCTCTCATGCTACAACTCAAAGTTCCTCTCAGGTTCAAGATAGATCACAATTCAGAGGACATCAACAAAGAGGCTACCAGTCTAGAAGAGGCCAATAAAGAGGAAATCAAAGAGGATACAGAGTATATTCAAGAGGACAATCCAGACAACATCCTTATCAAAGGGAAGGACAAGTCCCAATTGATTCAACTTCTGGTCCTTTCCCATATTAGCTCAAAGAAATTGTTCCCTCAAGAGCTCCTCCTGCTGATACTATCAATAGGTATGAACCTCCTGTTCCCCATGAAGATCCAGATAATCCTATCTCTTGGACAGCAAGGATGAAGGAATTGGCTACCTTAGACCAGATAAAGAAAGCAAGAGAACAAGGAAAAGATACTTCAAATATTACTACACTATCTGAACAAAGAAAGAAAAAGCTTGAGAGATATTCTTCTAGAAATTCTTTGACCCAGAAAGTTACATGAAGTTGCACCCAGAGGCAGTTGTCCCCAGAGCCAAATATCAAACCTCTCTAGGTGTAGTTGATGACAAAAGATCTAAGAAAGAAGCTCAAAATCCCAACAGAGAAATTCTATTCAAAAAGGGCAAGGAAAAGAACTAATTATGTAAGCTGAACAGTATATATCTCTCTCTGACAATCTGCTGTACGTGATAGTTTATTTACTTCTGCAATGCTGCATTTCATTATTCTGCAATGTTGTATTTGCTTTTGTTTCTGCTTGTATGCTTTTTAATTCCTTTATGTCATGTAAATAGTAATCCTAACCCAAATAGGGGAGATTGTTGGAACACCCTATTACTGATTTGTGTAAGGATCACTATGTCCTTAGGAATGTGTCTTGACCTCATTGTATAGATTTAAAGGTCAAACTAGAATAGGTCTAAGGCTTAGAACTTACGTTTGAAAGCTTCCCTCAATACCTCCTAGTTTAGACTACAAGTGCAGTGAGACTAAGGCAATTATCGTCGAGCTCAGATCGACGAGGCGTCGAACTCAGTTTGACTATCTCTGAGCTCAGTTCAACGAGTCGTCGAACTCGGTTTGACGATCTCCGAGCTCAGATCGACGTTTCTGCCTCTAGCCAAAATCTAGATCTCTGAGCTCAGATCGACGATAGTCGAGCTCATATTGACGATTTCTGTTTCAAGTCAAGTTCTAGTCTCTGAGCTCAGGTCGACGGTAGTCGAGCTCAGATCGACGATTTTCTTGAGAGATCGACGACTTCAGGATTTCAAATTCAGTCAGTTATGGAATTCAAATTTATTCATATCCAGCAGTTAATGCAAATGATTTTGTAGCCGTTTTATTTAATCTGGAGCAAGTTTCAAGGAGACTAAAGGAGAATGTTTCTTGGGACTTTCCTTAGGAGACAGATATCAATTAATAAAGTCATTTATGACTAGCTAACGACTATCTAAAAGATTGGATTTCAATATATCATTTCAGACAATAGAGACAGACAATACAGAATAACAGACAACAAGAGAAAAACTAAGAACAACATCTGAGATCTGTGAGACACACAAAAACTATAGGATTACAACATCTCATTTCTGATTCAAGTTTTTCAAGGCCTCATCAATCAAGACTCCAGACACAATACATTTCAATCATTGCTGAAATTATCATTTGCTGGAGATCTCATCTTCTGAAGGCCTATCACCCTGTGCCAAGCTTCTCTTCCTGAACAACTTCAAATCTCAGGGGGAGCTTTAACAACATCAATCCACTAGTCTTCTCTTTGACTGTTGAACAGAGAAGAACAACTTCACCTCTTTTATTTTTTTGTGTAAAAGGGTTACTCAAAACTCCCTTCAAAAGTTTTGTGTTTGGTTTCTGAGACCTTGTCAAAACTCAATGGTGGCAAAACACCTGATCAAAAAACCTGGTTTGGTTTTTGAGCACCTTATCAAAAGCTTATTGGTGCACAGGACACCTGATCAAATCATCCTGCAGTAGATTCCTACCTAGGGTGATAGAAGAGTGGATGTACCCAGGTTGATTGGGGAATCATTATAGATCCTTGTGTCTTCTTGTTGCTTGTGTTTTATTTGCTGTGTGCTGTGTTTTTGTTTCTTGCTTTACTTAATTTTATTTACTGCAAGCACAATATACCTATAAATAAATCAAGTCTTCCACTGCCAATTAACTTTTTAATTTGCAAAATTATTTTAAAATACCTTATTCACCCCCCTCTAGAGGTAAAGGTAGATTTTACCCTCACTTTCAGAATGGGACAACAAAGTTTATGCCATCAGGGAATTTGGCAAGTTAGCTGAAACAGATCCTCAGAATCTATTTGGCAAGTTAATGTCCTATGAACTGCAGATAAACTCAAGAAAGGCTGAAGAAGAGAAAAGTTGATTCTCTTCAAAGGAAAAGTCCATTGCTTTAAAGGTAGACAGTTCAAAGAAGGGCAAAGCTGCCTCACCAGCACCAGCTCCAGAAGAAAGTGAAGTGGAATCATCTGAGCCAAACACTTCAGGCTCAGAGCTATCTGAAGGAGAGTTCTCACTGCTCTCAAGACAGTTCGATAAATTCTTGAACAAAAATAAGCAATAGAGAGGCAAGGATGCCTCATACAAAAGATCATGACATGACGGTGATCGACAAAAGAAAGGCTCAAGTAGCCATAACAGGTATAATTCTAAACCTAACAAATATATTTCGACTGACATAGTTTGTTATTGTTGTAACAAGCCAGGTCATGTCATTGCTGATTGCCCCCACAAGAAGAAGGAGGGTGGAAAGAGAGAAGAAAAGAAGTCCTCATACAATAAGAAGAGGATTGAGAAGAGCCAAATAGCAAAGAAGGGAAAAACTCTTAGTGACTCCAACTCATCTGAGTCGAGTGAAGAAGAAGAAGCCTACTTTGGGCTTATGGCTCAAACAGATGATGAACAAGAGCCCCAGGTCACTGGGAAGGTAAACTCTCACACTCCTCTTTCTGAATCTGAAGTCTCTGAGCATGATCATGAGGACAACTCTTCTGACGATGAGTCTGAACTCATGGCCCAGTATAAGGAGTTGATCAAGGCCTACAGCAAATGTCGAAAGGTCGTGAAAACTCAATAAAAAGAGATTAAGTCTCTAAAGGCCGTAGAAAGATCTCTGAGAGAGGAAGTCGTTAAGATTGACTCACTCAGAGAAGACTTAGATACTGCAGTCGATGAGTTCAACAAGGCTATCAAGCACCTTGATTTGAAGGATGAAATCATCAAGGGGTTGGAAGAATTACTTGAAGCCGAAAAGAAACTTGTTGAAGGTTTCTCTAAGCCCAAGATAGTTCTTCCTCTTGTTGCTGAGTTCTCTGCTCAGGCCAAGGGTGCTGAGCTAGGCCATGTAGAAGCTCCTAGCAAATCTTCTAGGAGGAATAAGGCTTAGAGAAGGAATAAGGCCGCTAAGAAAGCCTTGGCCAAAGAAAAGGGGAATGCCCCTTAAGATTAGACTATCTTCAAGAAAGTCATTTTTCCAACTAATGAGTTTAATCTTGACTCATCCTACGGCCACTTGACTAGGCCTACTTATGTAGAGTCAAAGTCTCGTTACCAAGGATGGACTCGCCCCAGAAACTTTGGTGAGAGTGTCTTTAAGGCACCTTATGAAGAAGTCATTCTTCAGGACTATGGTCCTTATGATCATGGTCATAACTTCAAGAAAGCCCCAAAGGTAAAACCCATTGTGAAAAAGCCTGTGAAGGAGAAGAAATCATGTGATTGCCATCATCATGAAGCCTCCTTCTCCAAGACTGCAACCCCTGCTAGACCACTATCCCAGAAGGTCAAGCAAGAGTACCTAAGGCAAAGATACAACAGGTTCGACTGTTGGTGCTGTGCCAGAATTGGTCATTTTGTCATCGATTGTTGGTTTAATCCAAGAAATGTTGCAACTCCTCGTGTTGGCAACATGAGAATGACCACTCATAATGTTAATCCTCATAGGGGGAGTGTTCTAACACGAGACCAAGGACCCAAACATGTTTGGTTTCCTAAGACAAACTGATTATGATTGCAGGGATGTGCAAAGGCCACTAAAACGCCTATATGGTATTTAGACAGTGGATGCTCTCGGCACATGACCGGGACAAGAAGCCTACTTCAGAACTTCTCTCCAGTATTGAACGGACCAAAGGTTATCTTTGGAGGTTCAGACCGAGGAATCACTAAAGACTGCGGTATGATCACTAACGGCAGTGTATCTTTTTCGGATGTAGCTTATGTCGAGGGATTGGAAAACAATCTCATAAGCATAAGACAACTATGCGACAAAGGATACATAGTTGAATTCCATGATGATAAGTGCTTGATAAAGTCTATTGACAATATGGAAACGATTCTATCTGGCACTCAAAGCGAGAATATATTTTATTTAAATTTCATTTGTATAGACTCTTCTACACCAGTGTGCCTTTTAATAAAAGATAGTGCGTCTCTCGGTGACCAATGACACAAGAGACTAGCACATATTAATTTTAAAACTATTAATAAATTATTTTCACTAAACTTAGTACGTGATGCCCCGAATGTCAAGTACGTCAAAGATAGACCTTGTCATGCATGCGTAAAAGGCAAGCAAACAAGGGTTGCCTTTAAAAGCGTTATTGGCAAGGATTCTAATAGATGTTTACATCTACTTTATATGGACTTGTTCGGTCCACTGCAAGTTAGAAGTTTAGGAGGCAAGGATTATACGTTGGTTATCATTGATGACTACTCGCGCTTTGCATGAGTGTTCTTTCTGAAACACAAGTCAGATACCTTTGATGTTTTTATAAATTTTGTTAGGCAGATCCAGAATGAATATAATTGTTCCGTAGTCAAGATCAGAAGTGACAATGAAACTGAGTTCAAGTCGGGGGCCATGACAGAATTTTGCGAAATCCTAGGTATCTTTCATGAGTTTTCCTCTCCTCGTACTCCGCAGCAAAATAGAGTAGCTGAGAGAAGGAATAGAACACTCATAGAGGTCTGCAGGACTATGTTGAGTGATGCTTCACTACCGGAGTACTTCTGGGCTGAAGCCGTCAACACTGCATGCCACGTGCAAAATCGAGCACTCATAAATAAGAACCATGATAAGACACCTTATGAACTTCTAAAGGGCAGGAAACCGACTGTCTCATATTTCAGAATTTTTGGTTGTAAATGCTTCGTGCTTAACAATGGTAAGTATCACACTACCAAGTTTAGCGAAAAGAGTTTTGAAGGTATTTTTGTAGGGTATAGTAGCCATAGTAAGGCATATAGGATATTTAATAGAAAAACTCTGGTTGTATAAGAATCAATACATGTTGTATTTGATGAGACGAGCTTGCTGCAAAGCAACTCTTTTAGTTTGCTTATTGAAGATGCAGGTGCAATGTTGAAAGAAATTAGCTTAGATGAACCAAACAAAGATGAAGGTGAAAAATTCATCAAGATCACCACTCTAACCCCTATCGGAGAGGTAGATGATCAAGATGAAGAAGTAGTCCAAGTTGATGAAGTCACTCCAGTGGTTGAAGTTCCAGATGCAAGGACTCAAGAGCTCAGACATCTGAAGGATCACCCAATGGATAAAATCATAGGAGATCCCCGGGATGGTGTCAGAACTCGTAGAGGTACAACTAACGAGAATTTATATTTAAGTTTTCTCTCACAGGTTGAACCAAAGAAGTTTGAGGAAGCAAACTCGGACGCATCATGGATCTTGGCCATGGAAGAAGAACTGAACCAGTTCAAGCACTGTAAAGTTTGGAAACTTGTTCCAAGACCCAAAGGTAAGAATGTCATTGGGACAAAGTGGTTCTACAGGAACAAGATGGACAAAAATGGAACGATCATAAAGAACAAAGCCAGACTCGTCGCCAAAGGATATCGTCAAAGAGAAGGAATCGATTTCGACTAGACATATGCTCCAATGGCTAGGCCGGAGGCAATCTGATTGTTCTTAGTGTATGCTGCACTAAAGGGATTCACTGTCTATCAAATGGACGTGAAGTCCGCCTTCCTTAATGGTGATATAAAGGAAGAAGTGTATGTGGAGCAACCGTCAGGTTTTGTTGATTCTAACCCACTTAATTATGTTTATCTATTATCTAAAGCACTGTACGGTTTAAAACAAGCTCCTCGAGCTTGGTATGAAATGCTATCTACTTTTCTTCTTGAGAACAAGTTCACAAGGGGAAAGATAGATAAGAATTATTTCTTAGGGAAATAAAAGGCAAGATTTTGCTAGTGCAAATCTATGTCGATGGCATTATATTTGGCACTACTGACGACAACCTCTACAAGAAGATCTCAAAACTTATGTAAGGGAAGTTTGAAATGAGCAGCATGGGAGAGCTGAAGTATTTCTTAGGGCTTCAGATGAAACAATCTGAAGATGGAATTTTCATCTCCCAGACTAAGTTCACCAGAGAGCTAATTAAGAAATTAGGAATGGAGAACGCAACCTCTATGAGGACTCTAATGGGTTCAGCCATGTCTCTGGACAAGGATGAGAAAGGGAAACCTTTTGATGAAACTAAGTACAGAAGCATAGTTGGATCCTTGCTATACCTTACTGCTAGTAGATCAGACATAATGTTCTCTACATGTGTCTGTGCTAGATTCAAAGTGAACTGTAAGGAATCTCACTACGCTGCTGCAAAGCGGATTTTGAGATACCTTAAAGGTACACCAAATCTTGGCTTATACTACCCAAGAAGTAACGACAGCGAGCTGATTGGTTTTTCAGATGCCTACTTTGCAGGTAGTAAAGATGACAGAAAGAGCACTTTCGGGACATGTCAATTCCTTGGAAGAAGACTTATTTCATGGAGTAGGAAAAAGCAAAACTGTGTCGCAATCTCAATGGTCGTGTCAGAATATATTTTTGCTGGCAGTTGTTGTGCACAGTTGCTTTGGCTAAATAATCAGCTGAAAGACTACAACATGAAGGTCAAAGACATTCCATTGTTTTGTGACTCCTCTAGCATGATAGCAATTGCAACAACCCAGTCTTGCACAGCCGGACAAAGCACATCGAGCTTCGATATCACTTCATCTGGGAGCATGTGGAACAGGGGGATGTAGATCTGTAGTATGTTCCAACAGATAGGCAAGTTGTAGATATTTTCACGAAGTCGTTGGATGAGGCCAAGTTCAACTTCTTCAAAACTGAACTTGGCATGCTCAACAAGGAGGAATAGACAAGGTGGAATCATTTCAAGGCTCAGAATTCAAGGACAGGTCAAAAAGGTTTGAAATTTCTCTACGTTGACTTCATTTCTTGGGACATAGAATGACTTCTCAAGAAGTAACTTCTATTTACTCGAGTACTTTCCTTCTTCACGAGAAACAGAAAAATCACACTCGAGTACTATTACTCGAGTAATTGGCTTCTTCTCGAGAAGTAAAGAACTCACTCGAGAAATATAATCTGACTTCTCGAGAAATGGTCATTCATCTCTCGAGAACTAAGTCTCCACTCGAGAAATGACTCTTCGCTTTTCGAATTTTTCGAATTCTTCTTTTTCTCTCTAAGCTTGATTTCCGCCCTAATCTAAGGCTTAATTTAGACCTAATCATTATTACTAGACTTATATAAATAGAGAACTTTAGATTTCATTAAATCTACACGATTTCAAAATCCATTTCTCAAGAAATCATTTCGTCTTCCGCCGCTGAACCAGAGTTTTTGTCGTTGTCTTCTTCCCTCTGCCGCTCATCTTTTTATCGAAGAATCCATAACGCCGCAATCCAAGATCGGTGTTGGAAGTGAGTTAGTTGTTGCTGGGATCGCAGAACTGTCAGACGACTTCAAAAATTTGCTGATACTTCTCGACAGCGCAGGTTTGTCGTTTATTCTTCAAGAACCCTGCAGAATATTGTTTCCAGAAGTTGAAGAATTCTTCAAGAATATCAAAGTAAGGAGAAATGGCCAAGTCCTGAAATCTAAGGTTAAAGGTATTAAGATCAAGTTGAATAAGATGTCTCTCAACTGTTAAGAATGCCAGTTGTAGATGAAGAAGATGATCTAGCTGCCGAAGAAAATGTCTGGGCTTGCAGTTACTGTGGAATCTCTACTGAAGCCAATTCTGTTAGAAGACCAGATTTGAATGCAGAGAGCAAACTACTGGTAGACATCATTGGAAAAATCCTCTGGTGTAAGACAGGTTCTATAGGATTTATATCTAATGACTTGTTTACAGTTCTCACAGACATAGTGTGCAGGAAGAAATTTCAATTTGGAATAATGATTCTTGATAAAATAAGGGAGAGCATTAAGGCTCCAAATTTTGCAAGGATAATATCTCTAATGCTTCATGAGATAAATCCTCAAGTTTTTGATACTTCAAAGGGTACTCCAATTCATCATATGAAGAAAGTTTTCATTTCCTCCATTTAAAGATGGGAAGTCAAATTAAAGAATCCTACTTTGGTTGCAAAGGATCTTGAAGTTGTTGCTTCAGAGGACAGGACCCCATCTCCCTCTCATCCTGAAGTTGATGGCACAACTGGTGCAGCATTTGAGGGGGAGCCTGCTTCTTCTTTGCAAGATAGAACTCCTCCTCCTGCAGATTCAGAACAGCTAGCAAGGATTCCCTCCTCCTCTCCAGTCAGATCTCCTCTTCCAGCCACTTCCACAGAACTCCATTCAGATGAACAAATTCAGGAAACCATTCTCTCTACAGCAAAAGATATTAATAGGATGATAGAAGAACTTACTGATAGAGAGCCACCTCAGGTACAAACTACAGATAAAGCTCCATCATCTGCTCCTTCCTCATCAACTCCAGCAAAGCAATCCACTAATATGTATACACAATCCCCATCCCCTGCTGCATCACCAGTTCAATCACCCAAGTCACCACATGCTGACTCTCAAGCTACTGGACAAGGAAAGCTAGACTCTATCCTCCTTTCTGATGATAACAAAGGGTCTCAAGAACCAGTTGATCCACCCTTGAGAAGATTAGACTTCTCTCTTACTATCTTCACTGATGAAGAAGAAGTAATTGTTCTTGCTCATACCACAAGAGATCAAAGCTCTGTAGTTATTGAAGATGTTGTTCCTTAGGCAGCTCCTCCTCCTCCTCCAGCTTTTGTTTCTCCTACTGCTGCTACTGCTTCTGCTTCTACCAATTCCTCTGATATTTTAAGTAAAATTGAACAGATGTTGGCTGACAAAAGAAAGCACTTTGATGATTCCTTGACATCAGTGCAAAATCAAGTTACTGCTCTAGTAAAAGAAATGAGCAGAGGATTTACAGAAATTTAGCATAAGACAGATCAACTGAAACATCGCTTTCAGATTGGTGGCAAAGCCTTAGACCACACTATTACAAGTGTTGGTGAAGTCATGAATCAATGCATTACCCTGGCAAGCAATCAGATTTTTCTCGAGAAGAAAGCGGAAGAAAATATTATGAAAGTTTGTGAGGAAGTTGGCACTTTCAAAGATGACTCTATAAACTCTCTATGTGTAGAAATCAGAAAGGGGGAGAACCTAGTAAAAGAACATGTAGCCAAACTTGTTGAAGATTTCACAAAAAGTGTTAATGCTCTTTGGACTGAAAAGTTAACAGAAATCAACAAGGATGTGCTTGCTCAAATCCAGTCTATGAAGTTTCATACATATAATACAATAGTTTGGATGCACAATCAGATCTTTCCAAACTTTCAAGCAGATCCAAATATTATTCCTCATAACCTCAATCCTCTTGTTGAAGGACAGTCTGCTCAGATGCCTTCTCCTGCTCCTATTCCTACCTTCTCTCCTAGACCTTCTGATGAAACCATTCCTCTAGAGTCTTACACTCAAGTGTGGGATGATATTATTTTCTAGGACTTACCTGAAGTTCAAATTCCTAAGAGAAGAAAATATGGTGAAGGCCCCTCTGCCTCTAAATCAGTTCCAAATCTAGAGACAGAGAAAAGGAAAGTTCAAGAGTATGTTGAAATCTGGATCCCCACTTCCAAAATTTTGATTCTAGATATCTTGAAGCTGGTAATGGACTATAATGAAAGCAGAGATCTACATTACAGTTTTGCTGAATGGGAAATGTATGAAAAGTCTCTCATGAAGAGAAGGATATATGACAGAGAGTATGACAGAAATAACCCCAAGGCACCCCCAAGACCTGCAAAGTACTATCCTAAGTCATTCAGTTATCTAAGGAGGCAACAGGAAAAGTATGACAAGCAACATCCACAGCAATAGAGCCAGAACAGAATTTTTTTTGGATGTTGAGAATATGGATTGAATGAATGTAGACATGAAATCTGAAACTATTCTGATTATATAAACTCTAGTTTTGATAATTATGTGTCTATCTTTATTTCTTGCATTTCATTGTGTTCTTAACTTTTCATCTCCAGTTCTTTTTATTGTGATATAATTCACCTTAGTGTAGAGGGTTCTGACTTCTAAAAATAGGAGGAGATTGTTGGGTATTACATCCACAATAACTCAGATTTGCATGAAGTCACCCTTGAACTAAAATGAATTAAGCTGTATTTGATATTCTATTTTAGTTATGTGTTTGCAGGATTCTATTGCTAAGTGTAGATCAATGTCAGTCTACAGTGGGTCATAAACACAGGACCATACAATGTAATCCCTCATTGTATGATCAAAAGGTGTTGACTCATGTGTAGCCTCTCTATTGGGATACACTTTATCAAGCACTTGGCTCAAATGATGATATGTTGGTGATGAGAGTTTTCAAAAGAAATATTTTCTTAAAAACAGAAATTCTCTAAGTCCATTACTCGAGTAATCCTTTAGTTCTCGAGTAGTAAATATTAGAGTTCTCGAGTAATCAGTCGCATTACTCGAGTACTATGCATAGTTCTCGAGTAACTAAGTTTAGTTCTCGAGTAGACTCTTTTTTTTTCTCGAGTGTTCATTTAATATCTCAAAAAATTTTCTAAGTCTAGTTCTCGAGAACAACCCCTTAGTTTTCGAGAAATGTTATTCTTTGTTCTCAAGAAATTTTCTTTCTCTCGTGAAATCAAATCCTATTCTCGAGTAATCTTTTGCAGAATCAGAAATATTTTTCTAAGTTCACTTTTCGAGAAGTTCAGTCCAGTACTCGAGAAGTTCAGTCCAGTACTCGAGAAGTTCAAGACAATACTCGAGTACTCAACAATAAAAGCGTTGAATGTCGAGAGATGTTTCAACGCCATCTGTATCTGGATTTTTCAAGTCTAAAAGCGTTGAGAGCATTGAATGCTAAGACCTGACTCAACATCATTGGATGCCTTATCTCGAGAAGCAATTCCTAGTTCTCGAGAAGTAATCTTTTCACTCGAGAAATGAAGTTCATTTTCTGTAGAATTTCTGTTAAGTCCAGATTGACGGGATTTTCAAATCATATGATGTGATTGGTCCACATGTCCGTCATTAAGACTAATTATGACAGTTAGAGAGATCCTATATAAGGTCATGTCAACCGACTAACCCTAATACCCACCAATAAAGAAGGATCTACACACTGTCATAATTTGTCAAGTCGCTTAATCCTCTCTCTCTTTCCAAAATGAGACCCTCCGCCGCCGCCGATCTTCATCATGTAAGAGTTAGGGTTTCAGATTCAAAGGATTCAAACAAAGATTGATTTCCTGATCGTGATAGTTTCTCTTTCTCCATCATTGTTCTGATCGGGTGAAGTCAAAAGGAAATCTTCAAATCTCGTTCTAGCCGTGAGTTCTTCTTCAACAAATCTGATAAAGCCGCAACTCTCAAATAGGAAGATCCAACCAGATCATTTCAAGATTCGAAGATCATTTATTTGTATTTTCAATTTTTGTATTATTCATTCTTGTAAGAGATTTTTCTCTGAGTTGTAGTAATTTTTACCTTCCGAGTGTCGATCTATTTGAATCGAGATTGTAGGAACCTGGTTCTGAGGCATAAGATTGATTTTCAATCCGAGATAGTGGAGTAGCCGAGTCTAGTGGTTTACTAGATCGGTGAGGGAAGTGGATGTACCCAAGGTTGGGGAACCACTATAAATCTTTTGTCGTCTGTGATTGCTTGGTTGATTTGTGTGCAAGATCGCTATTTTTTTATTCCGCAAATAGATACACAACTCACCTATTCACCCTCCTCTAGGTGATTTAGGTAGACAACTGAACCCTTTCAGACACTTCTTCTTGTCATCGATATCGGTTGGGAGAACTTATGTAGAGCAAGCACTATCTTCATGAATTCTTCAGATCTTTAGGAATACCTTCCCACAAATAATATCAAACTATTATGGGTTATTTAGCCCTCCCATAGACCGAGCAAATTAGACCAATTTTGCTCGAGAGTGAGCCAATTGCACAAACAGTCAAATAAAGAACCAACAACAAGACAGTAGGACGTTTTACATGGAAAACCTAGAAAGGGAAAAAACTACGGGATAGGATGCCAAGCTCGGACAAAATCCACTAAGAGCAAGTAGTTACAAGAGTTAGAGTCTTCGTAAGGGTGACATGCCACCTCTCCTTATACAAGTATCTTGAGGAAAAAAGTAAAGTTTTCAGTACTGCTCGCGAGAGTAGTTTCTGTAATAGTCTTTATAATGTTCTTCATTGTAACATGCTCCACTATAAGCAGCCTCTACTATAAGTTGTCTTTGATGTAATCAATGAGAATGGTGAGCAGGAAAGCCAACATGGTACTAAGTCTTCACCAGAAGTGCTCGGAGCTTAGTTTTCTCCTATTGTCTATCTCTCCATGGAAATGAAGGCATGTGAGCCTTTTATAGTTTTTTGGGGAGCACACTAGTAGTTGCACCCTTCTAGATTTGAATGTAAGAATATCAATACACAATTTTGGTCACATGGATCATCAATTTCTAGAAAATAACAACCATGCACTCCGGTGACCTAGGCAATCCGAGCGGCTCGGGAAATCAAGCCGGCCTGGGTAAGTTAGTTGGTGATATGGAGGCAGAGGCAGCGACTACGACAGCGATGATGGTGGTGACGATGAAAATGGTGGCACGGAACTGCGAACAGCCACGAAGGAATGCATTGCGTGGGTGTGCATGACACAGTGCATGTACACGAGGGGTTACGCGTGACACGTGCAGGATTGCGCAATCACACGCGGTATCCCGCACAGGTACGCGCGACACAAAACAATCATGTGTGGCACCACGCGGTTGCGAGCGGGGAAACACAGTTGTATGAGGCACCCTATGTGGGTACGCGCATCATGCATTCATGCACATACCATGCGGGCGACCGTACAAATGAGTTTGCGTGCCTCGTACTACTAGCGTGGGGCACAACACATTCTGACTTGTGTATAATGGCTTGTTTGCTACACACGCATGGGGATATATGCTCGGCTGAGGTGAGCAGTTTTGGTGATCTGATCGGTGTCACAGTCTTGAAATGGTAGTCTGACTCGAATAAATTTTACGGGAACCTCATCGGGACTATAATAAGACCAAATGTCTGCTAGATTGCTAGTTACGACATGAACAAGAGGTAAAAATGATGACAAAATGATATTTTATTATTTGATAATAAAAATATCTAACATTGTACAAGCCCCTCAAAATATCTAGGAGTGTATATAAACTCGCCCTTCTAAACCAAGTGTTGTGCGAGTTCAGGAGAAGGCAAACGAGATCACAAACCTTCAAATGAGCAACCTTTGTGAAATGCCAATTGTAGGAATATTAATAATATATTCTCAAATTAATGGTATAATATTTGGTTTTGAAATACTCTTATAATAAATACAAAGATCTAAAAAGTAATAAAATTACAGAATAAAAGATTGTTTAGAAATCGAGATTGGGTAAGGTGTGATGCATTCACTGCCTTAAAGAAGTTGCACCACTCTCAGGTAGAGCTTTCAACCGATGCTCACTCCTTCAAGGTACACACCATACTAGTTCTCAAAAACTCTGATGTATACAGACACCGAAGAAGCACAAAGCACATGAACTTTCACTTTATGAGACAAACAAAAGAGAGAGAAGAAATGCAATAGTAGAGAGAGAAAAATGTAAGAGCGAATGAGAGTATGCGAATGTGAAATTTTCGTTTCAAGAAAATATTCTATATATGAGTCTCGTAAAGCAACAAGAAATTAATCACATAAATTATTTGCAACGATTAAATTAAGGAAACTTTATTGTAAATAGATAAAGTATATGTAAAATTTAATGAAATAAAACTACATAGGGAACACCGCCTACAGAACTCACACACGTATTTTGTCGAGGAGAAGTCAGCGTTCGGAAAAAAGACATCATCGCACGGTTGGAGCAGCAGAATTCGATGCATGGAAATCAACCTATGTCGAATTCTTTTCGTAATACAAAACGACAAGAAGAAATCTACCCATAGAAAGTCGACGTAAGTCAATTTCTTATTAGCACATGAAAATCGGCATAAGTCAGTTTCTTATCCACCAACTTTGATATGTATTTGACTTACGTTGTATTATAATGACGACAAAATGATTTATGATTTTTAAAAGTGTCAAAACTATTTTGTACATTACAATTCAATTATTCCTCAAATCTCAAATCTCAAATCACAATTCTGAATCTGAATCTGATCCAGTGCGTGCGAGCGAGCGAGCGTACATGTGTAGTTCATAAATTTTCCTTATGTTTATTTAAACATAATAAAGATGAGTGAATTGATTTAAATACCCACTAAAAGTGGTGTAGGATGACAATGTAAGACTAAAGGTTTCATCCTTTCCCATGAAAGGGTTTCCCACCAAATATTTGTGTCCCTCCTTTTGGTTTTGAGTTTTTCATCAATTGATGTGGAGCCCATACACCAAACACCAAAGAGGCTTCATCAATGTGTATTTAATGCAATTGGTGTATATGAAATGATTACCTTGAACATACACGTAACACATATTTCCTCTACCGAAGAGTATAATATGATAGAGTCTTTGAATTATAATCTTTTAGCTGATAGATTATCTAATTACACATAAGATTGGTTGTTCATTGGTTTATAACGGTGAGCACTTTAATGAACAAGCACAGTCCTTGATTTATATAAAGGTTATTAGGGTTCAACGTAAGTGGATCTCAAATTCATGGCCTCATGACTACTCCCACAGAGGTATCGCCTCAAGAGATATTTCGTAGTTAATATCACACAAAAAATATGCTCTTGCAACCAGTAAAAACTATAAGTTCATCATATTTATTACTTTACATCATAGGAATGGGGAGAAGGTTATCTCAATCTTTTAAAAATTTGTACTCTCAATTACGCTATATCAATGACTTCATTTCTATTGCATTGAACCCAATTAATGGGAATTCCAATCACATAAGTTGGGTATCCACCATTGGTAGCAAATCATGTCGGCTTAATTCTCATTCCCCTCGATTATAATAATATCTCTCCTCGGGACAATCATCTGCTATGATTATCAACTAGATTCAATTCTGATTTACACAGTTAAGTGATATCACTTTTTTTACTTCATTGATTTTTATTTAATTCTCATGAACTTATTTATTTTATAATTAGTAATATTAGAAGCAGTGAAATCAATCACAAATTTATTATCGTAATGTAATGAAATAGCATGAATAAGTTTTTAATAAATAAGAATTTCATAAGTAACTTTTTAAGCCTCGGCTTTCACACAAGTTGTATCTAAGACTATGAGTTTGAACTATGTATTACTTCTAGATATGCCGATCTGTTTGGTAGAATCCCATGAAATGGTAGATCCTCCAAAAAATATATATATCATATCGTAGACTTAACATATAACAAATCAATTACCTTAATTGACATCTGAATATCGTTCTTGTACTTCGAAAAAACTTGTATATAATAAGTTATAATCATTAGTTTCTTGAAGGTATTTAAATGTCCCTGTAAGTGTTATCCAATATTCACTTCTCGGATTACCAATATATCTACTTAATCCGCCCACGACATATGAAATGACGGGTCTAGTATGATTATCAATATAAAGTAGTGATTCTATCATTTATGCATATCTGTGTTGATCAATAAGCTCACAAATATTTTGCAAAGTCTTACACTTGCATCATAAGAAGTAAAAGTGGGCGCGAAATCAAAAATGTTAAATTTATGTAGCATTTTTTCAATTGAGTGAGAAAGAGATAATGATACATGTTGAAACCAGAAACCGTCTTCTGTGGAGTCCGAACCCTTGGGGAAGGGGTGATCGCACACTTACTTTGCCTAGCTATCTTGACTGACCGAAGACTTAGAACTTGAAACTGACCCGAGGCTCCAGCACAGAGGTCCCACCACGCACCCAGAAGATCTTAGAGCACTTCCCCTCTTTAGCCAAGTGTTGAGCTAAGGGCACCTCAGAAAGCGCTATAAGACAAGAGAGTAAGAGAACTGGAAAGCTTGCCTTCTGAGGCACCCCCTTGGGTCTATTTATAGATTTAAAAGTCTGGTATGTAAATAGCAAGGCTCCGTTGTTCTAAACGTCTATATGCATCCAAAAGTGGCATGTCAAACTCCGTTGTTTTAGAAGGCTATTTGCAGCCCTACAAGGGCATCCAGGTAATTTTACCTCTGGACCCTACTGGGCGAGTGACCCATGAAGGCATAACTCTCCTATAGGGGTGAGTGCTGAGTAAGCTAGACACTCACCTCTACGGCACCCCACTATGGGCGAATGCTGTTCTAGAAGGATCTCGCTCGCCCTCTTGAGCCAAGATCAGAAGGCGTCGTATTCGATGAGTGGGCCCCCCTCCAGGAGCGAGAGGACTCGAGACCTGAAGCGAGATAACACTTGTATCACTCAACGCCAAGGAACTGAAGGCATCGACGACACTCGCTGCACTCAACGATAAGGAACTGAAGGCGTCGACAACAGTCATCGCACTTAACGCCAAGAAACTGGAGGCGTCGATAGAGCGAGCTCCACTCAACTTCAAGGAACTGAAGGCATCGACAGTATTCACTACACTCAACGCCAAGGAACTGACCTACGCGGCCTGCTCAGCGAATACGGGAAGGGTCTCTCTTCAGGTCTTGAGCCCTCTCGCTCCTGGAGATCCCGCAGAGCACTGATCCTGGAGGGGGACCCACTCATCGAATATAGGGTTGTACAATACACATGCGTCAGTTTTAACTAGCTTCATTCATATGATGACATTAAATACTCTTAAATCTTTCATATTAAATTTAGATGATAAATAATTTTTGATATCGCTATAGTTTTTAATGTAGTTCCAAAAATTAATATATCATATATAGAAAGACAGTAAATTGTAGCATTGTCATCTTATTTTGTGTAAATACATTTGTCATATTTGTTAGCTAAGAAGCTAAAAGATATTATAACAGAATCAAACTTTTAATATCATTGTTTGGAGGATTGTGTTAGTCCATAAAGAGATATAACAAGTTCACAAACTTTATGTTTTGGCTCTTAATAACAAATCCTTCAGGTTAAGTCATATAAACTTTTTCATCTAAGTCTTCATGCAAGAAGATAGTTTTGACATTCATTTGATAAATGATCATCTTATGGATCGAAGTTAAGGCTACTAGCACACGAAGTTATGTGATCCTAGCTACGGTGGCATAAGTGTTCAAATAATATCTCTTGTTTTTAACAAAATCTTTAGCAACAAGGCAAGTGTTGAAACCAAAAAATCGGTTTCAAAGGAGTTCGACCCTTGGGGAAGGGGTGATCGCACACTTACTTCTCTCCTCACGAGCCAAAATGACTAAGAAAAAAGGACCAGGAACAGACCCAAGGCTCCAGCACGGAGGTTCCACCACACACCCGGAAGATCTTAGAGTGCTTCCCCTCCTTAGCCAAGTGCTGAAGCTAAGGTACCTCAGAAAGTGCTAGAAGACTGGGCACAAGAAAACGTGTCCTTCTGAGGTACCCCTTGGGTCCTATTTATAGGAAAAGACGGTCTGCAAATATCCAACCTTCACTGTTTTCGAGAACTATAGGCAGTCCAAAGGGGGTAACATGGTAAAAAATACACCACATTTGAGGGGCGAGCTGGCCCTGAGATGGCGTCCACTCGACAAGGGCGGCGAGTACTGGAGCGGAAAAGCTTCACCCCATGCCGAGGTAAAAAGCGGTGAGGGAGCTCGCCCCACTCAATGCCATAGGCCTAGCTCGCCTCTTTCAACGCCACAGGCCTGGCTCGCCTCACCTTGGGCCAGGGCGAGTTGGCTCTAAAGCCTCTGCTCGCGAGTGACGGGCGGATTGGCACTCGCCCACCCCTTGGCTCTGGGCGCGCACGTACTCGGTCGGACCTTCTTGCCCGATGAATTGACTTCCTTTCGTCGGGCTCAGCTCCATGAACTCCGAGCTCAGCCCGACGATTGTCGAGCCCGTACTCGGCATGCTCCGCTGAACTTGCCTGGGGCTCTGGGGCGGTCTGAGTCGGCCGGTTTGGCTCTTGTTAGCCCACTCGCTGGATATGAGGTTGTACATAATCCCCGCTCTTTGCGAGGTTGGCACAAACTCGGAAAGAAACATACAACCCCCTAGGATCCTACGAGTGCGACAGGAGCCAAAAGGAATCTCTTGGTGGGTCCCACTGATGGCTATATATACATACCCAGCGTACCCGGCTGACATCTGCCCTTCCCCTTACGTAAGCCCTGTCGAGATGCCGCTCCCCAAAGAGGTCATGGAGCGACTCGCGAAATCCCGCGAGGAGACCGCCCTTCGTGCTGCGGCCCTGACCAATCTGAATGTCCCGGCTCGCCGCTTCACCGAATTCGGCTCGGTCAAGAGGGCGAGGCCTTTTCCTCCCGATGCCGAGCACATATTTGCTGACTTGAAGAGCACCCTGGTTAATGGCTCCGGCTCCTCCGACCGTCCTGCTCTGGCCCCTGACGGTAGAGACTTTGTGGACCTCACCACCGAGCAAGACCATGGTGGCGAGATCTCAACGCCGAGGGTCGAGAATCTTCCTATCGATGCGCCTGATCCATCCTCTGACCCACGTCCGCAAGACTCGCTCCCTGCCGCAGAGACCATGGAGCTGGACTAGTGGAAGCTGGGGTCGCCGACTCGCACCCCTTCACGACAACCCTCTTCTACTCCCGCGGCTATCGGGGAAGACGACGAGCACTCATCCGCTCCCGATTCCCACCGAGATTCTGAAGGTAGGTCTTTGATCCCCTCAAATTACGTCTGATTTAAACGACGCTCGCGCCTCCTACTCATTATCCTGACTCTCTCGCACAGGCCTTCCTAGCTGATCTGGGGCTGATGATTCAGCTGAATGGACCAGCTACTTGCCTCTTCCGTCGTCGCATGCCTTAGACATCTTCCTGGACTCGGAGATGCATAGTTCCGAACGGTCGAGGCGAAGCCAACTAGTACTCAAAAAGTTAGTGCGCGAGCTCCACGAGTTGAAGAAAGATAATTTCAGGCTGCAGGAGGAGTGCGCGCAGCTCGCGGGCGAGGCGAGGGTCAGCTCGGCATATGCGGCGACGTTTTCCTCCACACTTTTAGATGAGATTGATGAGAACTTGGGAGTGGTGAACAGGAACCTGGGGCAGCTTCGGCAACTCTTCGCGCAGCAGCCGGCAACATCGGGCCGGCGAGAACGGGGTAATTAAGGACGGCTCCCTTGCGAGCCGACCGGTACTCACCCCTGCTGTTGCCTGGTCCGTGCGTGTGCTTTTAATTTTTCTTGTTCTGGACAATTTGCTTCCTTTATGCTAATAAACTATATAATTTTTCGTACGCGAGTGTGTTTTATTTCTTTTGAATATGTAACGGCGTGTGCCTTTTCGAATTCCTCATCCTAGGCTCGCCGAGGTCAGCGAGCAGAGAGTGGCGAGAGAGAGTAAGCGAGCGGGGCTGGTCGGTCGGCTCTGATTCTCCTTTCCTTTTTCTATAAATAGGGATCCCCACCTACCCCCTGGCTACGCCTTTATTGCTTTCTTATCTTTTCCGCTCCTTACTTCCCTTGTCTTCTGCTCGCGTGCTTTCCTTCCCTCGGCGAGTATGAGAAAAGGAAACCCTGATTCCGATGGTCGCGACAAGTGCGCCCAGAACTTCGCCGACCATTGCTTCTTCGAGTGCAATAGCACGGCGGACGAGCTCGCCGAGTTTGTGGCAGACTATATTCCCACCGGCTTCGTGGCCCGCCTCCCGGCGGAGTAGGAGGCCATAAACTCCTTTTTCGAGGACGAGCTTGCCTTCCCCATCTCACATTTCGCGGTGGGGTTGCGCCTGCCGCTCTGGCCTGAGGTCCGCCAGGTCCTCAAATATTATGGCGTCGTGCCCGCGCAGCTCAACCCCAATGCCATTGTTATGGTAGTTGGATTCACATGCTACCTCCGCCGAGAGCGGATTGAGTTCAATCTGAACGTCTTCCACAAACTTTTCTCTTATAAGGCCAACGCCGACGGGGTCGCCTTCTTCGGCGGCTCTTCCATAAAAATCCGCGAGGTCGCCAATAAGAACCACAACTGGATGTCGAAAATTGTCTTCATCCGGGGTGACCTCGGCAACATTCCCTTCTCGCCCAAGCAGAAGAGCGAGGAGGTGTACCGCCCACCGTCCGTGTCCGGCAACGATGTCGAGCTTCACAAGTTATTCCTTTACAAGGACTTTGAAGTCGCCTACCTCCGCCGCGGCCTCGGATCCCTGCCGCCCGTCCTTCCTGGTGAAGGTATGTCTTGCTTACTTTCTTTTCGTCATGTTCGGCACTTACTCAACGAAGCCCCGGGCGGGCTGGTAAGAATTGACCAACTCTCATTTTAACTTAGAAAAACAATTCACCAAGAATCTGACCTCTTTATCTTTAAGGATGCCGAGTCCGCCAGAGTGTTACAGGCCCGCGCTAGTGAGCTGGAGGGAGAGGTCGCCCAGCTGCGGGTCTGCCTCGTTGATCAGGAGGCCAGTTCGCGCGAGCAGGATACTCACGTTGCCGAGAAGGGAGCTCTTGATGCTCGGTCGGCGGCCGAGATAGAGGTGCTGAAGGAGCAGAACCGAGGTCTCCAAAGCGAGGTCCGTCGACTGACGGAAGCCCTTTTCCCCCCGGACGACGCCGAGCCCCCTTTTCCCTATAAGCGGCCTCGGGTTTTTGGCGAGGGGGAGGTCATGGAGCGACTGCGAGTCAACTGGATCGAGTCTTCCGAATGCCTCCTGGGCGCCATGAGGGGATCGGGGATCCTGGCGGAGGGCTGCGAGGGAGTGGCGGTCCGATACCTTCTGCCGAGCCTATTTCCGCCGTCTCCGCCTAGTGGGAAAGAGGAAAGCTTTGGCTCCCTTTTCGACGAGGCGAAGGATAAGGAGCTGCTGCTCGGAGGCGAGGAGGAGGATCATCCTTTAGGGGAGGAGGGAGAGAGCTGACCGGATCTCCTCCCCCACTTTTTGCATTCCTCTTGTAATCTCCCCCCCCCCCACTTTTTGTATTCTCGTCGAGGCGAGCCCCCCCTTTTTGAAACTATAATGATAAAAATTTCTATCTTCTTTTTACCTTCGATGCTAGAATGCACGTGAGTTAGAATTCGCGCTCGCCAAGGGGCCCTCAGCGTCGGCCGCGGTCAGACTCGCGAACGCTCCGCTTGCCTGCGAGCCGCACCTCGCTCTTCTTTGTTGAAAATTCACAAGGAAAATATGTCTGGGGTCAGGCCGCCACCGGTGCCCGCCTAAGATACCGAGAAGTACCCTTTGCCGGGCGGACCTTTGCGAGAATGGGCTCGCCTGGGAGGTGCATCCTTCTCTCGGCCAGAGACGAGATCAAAAATTCCTTAGCAGAAAACTAAGGGGACAGGACCCCCTGAGCTCGCCTTTCTGACTTGTTGGTTTGCTTGTACATGCTTTCCTCATATCAACTTCCAGGCCCAGCCCCCGGTTCACTACAACGTCCATCGAGACCCCTGCCCTACCAGCTTGGAGGGAGCCTGACAGCGGGAGAATCGAGACCTAACCCCAGAGCGAGAAGACTTAGAACATTTGCCTCTCCCGGGTGCTACCACCAGGCCAGTCAGCTAGATGGGAGCCTAAGGGCAGGTGTTAAACATCCTCTGGGCTCAGCCCCAGGGTCATAACAATGTTCATCGAGACCCCTGCCCTGCCATCTTGGAGGGAGCCTAACAGCGGGAGAATCTAGACTTAACCCCAGAGCGAGAAGACTTAGAACATTTGCCTCTCCCGGGTGCTACCACCAGGCCAGACAGCTAAATGGGAGCCTGAGGGCGGGTGTTGAACATCCTCCGGGCTCAGCCCCAGGGTCATAACGACGTCCATCGAGACCCCTGCCCTGCCAGCTTGGAGGGAGTCTGACAGCGGGAGAATCGATACCTAACCCCAGAGCGAGAAGACTTAGAATATTTTCCTCTCCCGGGTGCTACCACCAGGCCAGTCAGCTAGATGGGAGCCTAAGGGCGGGTGTTGAACATCCTCTCGGCTAAGCCACAGGGTCATAATGACGTCCATCGAGACCCCTACCCTTCCAGCTTGGAGGGAGCCTGACAGCGGGAGAATCGAGACCTAACCCTAGAGCGAGAAGACTTAGAACATTTGCCTCTTCTGGGTGCTACCACCAGGCCAGTCAGTTAGATGGGAGCCTGAGGGTGGGTGTTGAACATCCTCCGGGCTCAGCCCCAGGGTCATAACGACGTCCATCGAGACCCCTTCCCTGCCAGCTTGGAGGGAGCCTGATAGTGGGAGAATCGAGACCTAACCCCAGAGCGAGAAGACTTAGAACATTTGCCCCTCCCGGGTGCTACCACTAGGCTAGTCAGCTAGATGGGAGCCTGAGGTCGGGTGTTGAACATCCTCCGGGCTCAGCCCCAGGGTCATAATGACGTCCATCGAGACCCCTGCCCTGCCAGCTTGGAGGGAGCCTGACAGCGGGAGAATCGTGTAACACCTCCCCTGTCAAGACCATATAATATGGGTCTGGCCGGGGCCCCACAACATATGGACGCCACAGCTTTAGTATTATAAGATGATATGAACACTACCCAATCACAAAACTCCAGACCAACACAGCGAAAACATAAAACTAAAAGACAGAAGTTATCCATTAACAATAGAGTATCAAAATGGCCTTAAGGCCTTACACAATATAAGTCCAAAAAAAATATGAAAGTACCAAGCACTCCTAGGCTACCTCGGCATGCAAGCCGGACATGATCAAACAACATCAGCAAAACAAAGAAAAGAAACTAGCCAAACACAGCAACACTTCATGAGGCTTAGGGCTTTTCGCCCGGCGCGCTAGCTCCTGCATGCGATCCTTGCCCTGTAAGGATTTGAAGTAACGTGGGTCAGCAAAGGCTGACCTCTACTGTGTAACAAACACATCTCCTCCCGGCCATCCCTAACGGACCCCGGGTACCACTCCACTTGCAAGTTAACACTTCGTATACCAAAAGAGCATATATATTAAAGCGGTAAAACAGGCTTGGATGTCTCATACAGCATACATGTTCTCTATGTTTTGTACAAAGTAAAAGGGGCCTACTATGCAACATGAATGCAACCCGAGTTTCACCCAAGGCACCCTAGCTCGTATGCATCTAGCACAACATCAAACATTGGGTACTTCCGTTTCCCCATTGGCTTAAAGCCGCAAACAAAAGGGAAACACCATGTCCCCAACGGCACACAGGCCGTCACACGGAACCTTGCAATGGCCCCACCCGCACATGGGTCTTAAACCCCGGGCTTGCCCGCATATTCTGACTTCGCACGTCAGGGTTCCGTCTCACACTGACCGATTCTAAGAAGCCTTGCTGGACCCCACCCGCTCATGGCCACATTGCCCGGGCTTGCCCTCCGCTCGGCATTCTCGTCAGTCTCACACAAGGGCTAGTCTCGCCGGGACACTTTCCCCACATGACTTGCGCGTCACGGGATAGCCAGCCGACCACGGAGACCTAGCCGCACCTTTGCACAGCACAAAACAAGGTTTCCCCACTCCAGTTACCATTCGTACCGCATCTTTCCCGCGCTCCAAGGAAACCATCTACCGCACAAAGCGGAGCTAACCTTGTCCGGTTCTGACTGTGAGTACTCACTCAAACAAAAGGGGAAAAACGCATACATACAACGGCGTATTGCCGCAACAGATTTTCTACCGAAGCTCGCTATGCAACATCACCGGGTCGGACTAGCGGTCGCGACCACGGCTTCACCCACAATGCCTAATCCGCTAACGGAGCGGATCTCTAATGCAAGCATGTCGGGATGAACATACTCAACCCGGAGGTTCCTCTTGAACCGCTACACGAATCCCTCTCATTTGAGAGATTCGGCGCTCAAAATACGAAAGGAAGGGGATGCTATTCATGCATCCTAAATCCTAAAAACCGAGAGGAGAAGGGTCGTTACCTTCCGTCCCCTCTTCCTAGCCATGGAGAAGATTTGCTCGGTTGGAAACCACCGCAACGCTCCCACCTTCGCGGATCTGAACTTCGCTCGCGAAACGGACCTCCGAAGCTTCGCCGGCGGCCGGATCTTGGCCTCCTTGCTCTCCCTTCTCTCTAGAACTTAGAGAGATAAAAGAAAATGGGGAATGAGGGTTTGGAACCCTATTCCCGGCCTTAAACCGCCCAGGGAGGCCCCCCACCGTTGGATCTTCCAAAGACAAGAACGAACGACCACGATCGGAACCCAAATTAGAAAATCTGGGCCGAACACGGGTTGCAACACGGCCTTGTGCATGGCCGTGTTAGCCATTCGCCGTCTCGATCGATTCGAAAACCAGTACACGGCTCCTGACACGGCCTTCGACACGGCCGTGTCTCGCTCCACACGGCCGTGTCGTGACCCGTGTCACGACACCCGTTTTCAACATTTTCAGTCAGAGAAGTACACGGCCTCTGACACGGCCCCTGACACGCCCGTGTCACCTGGGACACGGCCGTGTCCGGACCCGTGTCATGCCCCGTGTGCAATACCTCAGAAAAGTTCGAAACGACCTGATGTTACACGGCCTAGGACACGGCCGTGTGCCTGGCCGTGTTCCAAACCCGGCTATCGTCGAACTTAACATGGTCGACCACACGGCCAGCTCGACGACCGAGCTCGACACAGCCGACACGGCCTCCGACACGGCCGTGTCGGGACCCGTGTCACCTGCTCCAAAAAAAAACTGTCTTGGCCAAAAGCGATCCCCGTCGCTCCTACAACATTTTGGGGCATTACAATTCTCCCCCCCCCCCTTAAAAGAATTTCGTCCCGAAATTTAAAACATGGAAAGAACACAAATTCTAAACGATACCTGAGGAGAAAAGCTCGGGGTACTCCTCCAACATGGCTTGCTCTCGCACCCATGAGAGCTCCTCGCAGCCACAATTGTCCCAACGGACCTTTACGAGTCGGACCTCCTTGTTCCGCAGTTGCCGAACCTCCGAATCTTCTATCCCGACAGGACGTACTCGCGTCCCCAAGTCTTCCTCTACCGGCACCGCCGCTGGTTCAATCACCACGCTGGCCTCTAACAAGGCTTTCCTCAAGACGGATACGTGAAAAACGTCATGCAAACTGCTTAGCTCCGTGGACAACGCCAACCGATACGCTGCCTCTCCCACTCGCTCGATGACCTTGAATGGTCCCAAAAATCTCGGACTCAGCTTCTTGAGTCGGCGAATTCGTGAAACGCCTTTGAACGGCTTGATCTTAAGATACACCCAGTCGCCCACCGCGAATTCCACATATCTGTGGCGAGCATTGAAATACTTCGACTGCCGATCTTGAGCTACCTTCATGCGCTCTTGGATGGTCCGCAGCTTTGTGTCTCCCGCCTCTGTCCAAGACATCGGTGTTCGACACCGCCTCCCATAAAGAGCTTCATATGGCGCCATCTTGATACTAGCTTGGTAGCTATTGTTATACGCAAACTCCACCATGAAGAGGTGATCCTCCCACTTCTTGCCGAAGTCGAGAGTACACATCCTTAGCATATCTTCCAAAGTACGGTTCGTTCTCTCAGTTTACCCATCGGTTTGAGGATGAAAGGCCGTACTGAACTTGAGTTTCGTGCCCAAGCTCTTCTGCACCAACCGCCAATCCTTAGACGTGAAACGTCCATCCCGGTCGCTGACAATACTCTTCGGAATCCCATGAAGTCGTACAATATTGCGGACGTACAACTCCACCAACTTTTCCACACCATCCTCCTTCCGGTTTGGGATGAAATGTGCCACTTTGGTCAAGCGGTCCACAATCACCCAAATGGCATCATTACCCTACTGCGATCTAGGCAACCCATGCACAAAATCCATGGAGATGTCATCAAATTTCCATTCGGGGATTGGAAGAGGCTTCAAGAACCCGCCCGGCTTCTGACACTAGGCCTTCACCAAGGCACAAGTTTGGCACCGACTCACACACAAAGCTACATCCCGCTTCATCCCAGGCCACCAATAGAACTTCTTCAAATCCAAGTACATCTTTGTACCACCCGGGTGAAAGGAGTACTTAGTGAAGTGGGCCTCATACATCAACTCCTCGCGGAGCTTGCCGAACTGCGGTACACAAATCCTTCCGCCCTTCCTCAGAACCCCATCAACCATCTCCCAGGCGCTACCCTCGCCCTTAAGAGCTTCCTCCACGAAGGGTTGGAACTCCTCATCCACACGGGTCGCTTCCCGAATACGATCGCATAAGTCATTCTGCATCTCAATCCAGTTTAGCCGAGCCACGCTAGACTCGCCTCTCGCCACACATTCCAAACCAAGGGACTCCCAGTCCCGCCTTAACCGCTCATCGTGAGCTTCAATCCAATTTCCTTGCCCCGAGTATTTCCTACTCAAAGCATCCGCCACTACATTGGCTTTTCCTGGCGTGTACTGAATCGCCACCTCGTAGTCCCCAAGGAACTCGACCCACCTGCGCTGCCGCATATTTAGGTCCTTCTGATCCAGGAGATACTTCAGGCTCTTGTGGTCCGTGAAGATCTCCACCTTCGCACCGTAAACGTAGTGCCTCCACAGCTTCAAAGCAAAAATTGCCGCCGCCAATTCCAAATCATGGACGGGGTAATTTCTCTCATGAGGCTTCAGCTGCCTCGACCCAAAAGCTATCACACTGCCATGCTGCACCAACACGCACCCTAAACCGCATCCGGATGCGTCGCTGAAAATCTGAAATCCTTCGGTCCCCTTTGGTAAACTTAGGATCGGTGCCATCATCAGCCTCTCCTTTAGGGTTTCAAACGCCTGACTGCACTCTTGAGTCCACACGAACTTCTGATCCTTGCGAGTTAGCAAAGTGAGGGGTAGATCTATCCGCGAAAAGTTTTCCACAAACCTTCGGTAGTACCCGGCTAGTCCAAGAAAGCTCCGGACTTCCGCCACAGTCCTCAAAACTGGCCAATCTCTGATGGCTTCCACTTTCGTTGGATCTACCGCCACCCCATCCCCACTAATCACATGGCCTAAAAACGCCACCTTCTCCAACCAAAACTCGCACTTTGAGAACTTCGCATATAGCTGGTTCTCTCTCAATACTTGCAAAACTGTCCTCAAGTGCACCTCGTGCTCCGCTTCTGACTTGGAATACACCAAAATGTCATCGATAAAAACAACGACGAACCTGTCCAAGTATTCGCGAAACACTCGGTTCATCAAGTCCATGAACACGGACGGCGCGTTCGTCAACCCGAACGGCATCACCGAGAACTCAAAATGACCATATCTCGTACCAAACGCTGTCTTGGGTATGTCTTCGTCACGAATCCGCAACTGATAATATCCGGACTTCAAGTCCAACTTGGAGTACACCACCGACCCCACCAACTGGTCGAAGAGATCGTCTATTCGAGGAATCGGATACTTGTTCTTAACCGTCAATTTGTTCAACTCTCGGTAGTCTATGCACAGACGCATGCTACCGTCCTTCTTCTTTACAAATAACACCGGCGCACTCCACGGTGAAGAGCTGGGCCTGATATACCCTTGCTCCAAAAGCTCCTGCAACTGAACCTTGAGCTCGGCCAACTCCTTTGGTGCCATCCTAAATGGTGGACATGACACCGGTCTAGCCTCGGGCACTAACTCGATGGAGAAATCAATCTCCCGCCGAGGAGGTGCTCCCGGTAGCTCCTCGGGAAAAACATCTCCAAACTCCGCCACCACGGGCACTTCCCCAAGAGACAGCCTGGAAAGGCTAACCTCCAACAACGCTACTAGAGCTACACCTCCCTGGTTAACAGCTCGCACTAGTTGAAGTGCCGAAACTAGGGAACAGCCCACTCCATGCAGGCCCTCAAACTTGACTTCTGCTTGCCCCACGCCCCTCAGGGTTACCACCTTGGACAAGCAGTCGATACTGGCACGCTGCTCCGCTAGCCAGTCCATCCCCAAGATCACACGAACTCGGACAATGGCAAGATCGCCGCTACCAACACAAAGTCGACCCCCTCAAGACTCCAACAAATCCGGCCTCTAGCCCTGGTAGTCATCGATGACCCATTGGGCATGCGCACCTTCAACTCTGAGTCCGTTGAGAAGGACTCAACTCCAATCCTCCGGATGAAACTTTCCGCAAGGAAGGAGTGCGACACTCCCGTATCAAAGAGTACCCTAGCGGGGTACCCTGATACCACTACAAAGCCTACACACATGCAACAAACATAAAAAGGCTTGAAAGGAAGAAATCTAAGGTGCAGGTTGAATTCTCGTACCTGTCACCACATCAGGTTGACGGATTGCTTCCTGCTGCCCAAGGTTGTAGGCCCTTGGCTGCACTGGTTGAAACCGGGAAGCACTCGACTCCGCCATCTTCCCTTTCTCTGCAGCACTGGGGCCGGAGCGCACAGTCTGCTCCTGCCTTGGCTCTTGCTCAGCGCCCCCTTGGGTACAAAATCTTGCTATGTGGCCTGGCTTGCCACAACTGTAACACGTCTGCGATCCCTTAGAGCGTGACCCTCCGGACGTCCAATTACTTTTCTCGCCCGACTTAAACGGGGGAGGCTTCTTCTTCCATCGGCTCCCTTCCGCCTTTCCATGGGACTGAGCCGACTTCTTCTCTTCCCCCTGCTTGGGTGTGAAACCCTTGCGACGCTGGGATCGCTCCATGTCACTCTCCAAAATTCGGGCCGCCTCCACCAATTCGTTGAAGCCCGCACGCTTCATCGATATGAGGGGTTGTCTTAGATTCTCCCTCAATCCATGGTAGAAGAGATTGTCCCTCTCTTCATCGTCCGTCATGGTCGTCCCCGCATAACGACCCAATCGAGTAAATTCCTGAACATACTCATCCACTGTCTTGTCTCGCTGCACAAGATGTAGAAACTGCCTCTGGAGGGCTAACCTTGTTGATGCGGGAATGTACTTCTTCAGAAAGGCATTCCCAAACTCCTCGATGGATGGTGTGCATCCTAAAAACTGCCGGCCACTATGGCTCACCCACCATAACTTGGCATCTCCTTCTAGCATGAAGGCTGCGAACTCCGCCTTTTTCTCATCCGGCGCCTCTGCTGCCCTCAAAAGCTCTTGAATTCTAGCCCACCAGTCCTCCGCATCTGTGGGCGTGCCGATTCCCTTGAAGGTTGGAGGGTGGAAACTCAGAAAGTACTTCATTTGTCGGTCCCCATGCCCGACAACCACTCTCTCGGCCTGCGGCTCCGCCCGCCTGGCCTCCTCAACCTGCACGGTCGCTGCCGTGACCGGGGTAGCAGGAGTTGCTACCTGAGCAACGGGAGCTGCTACCTGTGCTGTCGCTGCAGCTTGGGCCGCCACCATCGCTTCTGCAAGCATGCGGCAGAAGTCGGCCGGTGTGACCCCCATCCCTAGAGGACCTTGCGCGGTCGCACTACTTGCCGAGAGCTCTTCTCTTGGCCTCGAGGTCCCAGCCTCGTTGCTTGCACTCTAAACACAAGCAAGAAAACGCAAATCAGTCTCTAATTGCAAGACTCGAACACAAGGACACTCATGGTCCCGCGATACTCCTATGTGGATAACTTCTTATACGCGACTCGACTTATACTTTCGACGGCGAAACTTCTCATTGGAATGCCAACCTCCCTCTGATACCAAATTGTAACACCTCCCCTGTAAAGACCATATAATATGGGTCCGGCCGGGGCCCCACAACATACGGACGCCACAGCTTTAGTATTATAAGATGATATGAACACTACCCAATCACAAAACTCCAGACCAACACAGCGGAAACATAAAACTAAAAGACAGAAGTTATCCACTAACAATAGAGTTTCGAAATGGCCTTAAGGCCTTACACAATATAAGTCCAAAAAAAATATGAAAGTGCCAAGCACTCCTAGGCTACCTCGGCATGCAAGCCGGACATGATCAAACAACATCAGCAAAACAAAGAAAAGAAACTAGCCAAGCACAGCAACACTTCATGAGGCTTAGGGCTTTTCACCCGGCGCGCTAGCTCCTGCATGCGATCCTTGCCCTGTAAGGATTTGAAGTAACGTGGGTCAGCAAAGGCTGACCTCTACTGTGTAACAAGCACATCTCCTCCCGGCCGTCCCTAACGGACCCCGAGGTACCACTCCACCTGCAAGTTAACACTTCGTATACCAAAAGAGCATATATATTAAAGCGGTAAAACAGGCTTGGATGTCTCATACAGCATACATGTTCTCTATGTTTTGTACAAAGTAAAAGGGGCCTACTATGCAACATGAATGCAACCCGGGTTTCACCCAAGGCACCCTAGCTCATATGCATCTAGCACAACATCAAACATTGGGTACTTCCGTTTCCCCATTGGCTTAAAGCCGCAAACAAAAGGGAAACACCATGTCCCCAACGGCACACAGGCCGTCACATGGAACCTTGCAATGGCCCCACCCGCACATGGGTCTTAAACCCCGGGCTTGCCCGCATATTCTGACTTCGCACGTCAGGGTTCCGTCTCACACTGACCGATTCTAAGAAGCCTTGCTGGACCCCACCCGCTCATGGCCACATTACCCGGGCTTGCCCTCCGCTCAGCATTCTCGTCAGTCTCACACAAGGGCTAGTCTCGCCTGGACACTTTCCCCACATGACTTGCGCGTCACGGGATAGCCAGCCGACCACGGAGACCTAGCCGTACCTTTGCACAGCACAAAACAAGGTTTCCCCACCCCAGTTACCATTCGTACCGCATCTTTCCCGCGCTCCAAGGAAACCATCTACCGCACAAAGCGGAGCTAACCTTGTCCGGTTCTGACTGCGAGTACTCTCTCAAACAAAAGGGGAAAAACGCATACATACAACGGCGTATTGCCGCAACGGATTTTCTACCGAAGCTCGCTATGCAACATCACCGGGTCGGACTATCGGTCGCGACCACGGCTTCACCCACAATGTCTAATCCGCTAACGGAGCGGATCTCTAATGCAAGCATGCCGGGATGAACATACTCAACCCGGAGTTTCCTCTTGAACCGCTACACGAATCCCTCTCATTTGAGAGATTCGGCGCTCAAAATACGAAAGGAAGGGGATGCTATTCATGCATCCTAAATCCTAAAAACTGAGAGGAGAAGGGTCGTTACCTTCCGTCCCCTCTTCCTAGCCAAGGAGAAGATTTTCTCGGTTGGAAACCACCGTAACGCTCCCACCTTCGCGGATCTGAACTCCGTTTGCGAAACGGACCTCCGAAGCTTCGCCGGCGGCCGGATCTTGGCCTCCTTCCTCTCCCTTCTCTCTAGAACTTAGAGAGATAAAAGAAAATGGGGAGTGAGGGTTTGGAACCCTATTCCCGGCCTTAAACCGCCCAGGGAGGCCCCCCACTGTTGGATCTTCCAAAGACAAGAACGAACGGCCACGATCGGAACCCAAATTAGAAAATCTGGGCCGAACACGGGTTGCAACACGGCCGTGTGCATGGCCGTGTTAGCCATTCGCTGTCTCGATCGATTCGAAAACCAGCACACGGCTCCTGACACGGCCTTCGACACGGCCGTGTCTCGCTCCACACGGTCGTGTCGTGACCCGTGTCACGGCACCCGTTTTCAACATTTTCAGTCAGAGAAGTACACGGCCTCTGACACGGCCCCTGACACGCCCGTGTCACCTGGGACACGGCCGTGTCCGGACCCGTGTCATGCCCCGTGTGCAATACCTCAGAAAAGTTCGAAATGACCCGATGCTACACGGCCTGGGACACGGCCGTGTGCCTGGCCGTGTTCCAAACCCGACTATCGTCGACCTTAACATGGTCGACCACACGGCCAGCTCGACGACCGAGCTCGACACAGCTGACACGGCCTCCGACACGGCCGTGTCGGGACCCGTGTCACCTGCTCCAAAAAAAACTGTCTTGGCCAAAAGCGATCCTCGTCGCTCCTACAAAATTTTGGGGCGTTACAAATCGAGACCTAACCCCAGAGTGAGAAGACTTAGAACATTTCTTGAGGGCTTATGATATTAAGCTATGAAGGTTCCGTAAAATCTCATGTCATCGTTACGATTACCAAGCAAAAAAGGGCTCAAATGAATGGAACAAATTGTATTGAAAAAGGAAGCACATAGAAATATTCAGGGATAGAAACGTTTCAGGTCGTCGCCGCTCCAGGTGTGGCTCAGGGTCTCGCCCTCCACATTTTGGAGGCGGTACCCTCCGATCTTAGTGCCTCTTTCACGATGTATGGCCCCTCCCAGTTAGGATGGAGCTTGCCCACGGCAGCCGATCTTTCTGCCGCATCTACCTTCTTTAGGATCAAGTCACCTTCCACAAACTGCTTGACCCGAACATGCCTGTCAAAATACTTAGCCATCCTCCGCTTGACTTCCTCTTGCCGAACAGCTGATAGGTCGCGCAATTCTTCTATCAGGTCTAAGGAGATCCACTATTCTTCTTCGTTTTCAACTCTCCACTCCTCTCTTCCGGCTTCCGCCTCAGCGACCCTGGGAGTGCGGACCTCGAGTTCGATGGGGAGCACCGCCTCGCTTCTATGAGATAGTTTGAAGGGTGTCTCTCCTGTGGCGGTATTGGGGTAGTCCTCAGGGCCTAAAGAACGGAGGGGAGCTGCTCCACCCAACTCCCCTTCAAATTTTCAACCTTCTTTTTCAGGAGGTTCACGATAACCTTGTTGGCCGCTTCCACCTGCCCATTGATTCTCGGGTGATGGACAGAGGCAAATCTAAGGTCAATTCCGAGCTCTCCGGAGAATTTGATGAATTTGTTGCTAGCGAACTGCGGTCCGTTGTCGGTGACGATGGCTTGGGGCATCCCATGCCTACAAATGATTTCCCCCCCCCATACAAAATTTCGGATGATCTGCGAGGACACCTTGGCCAACGCCTTCACCTCCATCCATTTGGAGAAATACTCAATCATCACCAACAAGAATCTTCTTTGCCCGCTCGCCTGGGGGATGGGCCCTACCAGATTCATTCCCCAAATTGCGAATGGCCAGGGGGCCGTGATTCTTCTGAGTCGCTGAGCCGGTTGCAGTTGGAGGGGGGCGAATAGTTGGCACTTATGACATTTTCTGGCAAATTCAGAGGCATCATGCCCCAGGGTAGGCCAGAAGTAGCCCTGCCTGATGATTCTCCCCTCCAAGGTCTGACCCCCCGAGTGACTCCCACACTCCCCAGAGTGTACCTCTTCCAAAATTCTCGACACCTCCCCCTCAGCCACACAACGAGTCAGCAGCCCCGAGAGAGTCTTTAGGTAAAGTTGTCCGTCGCGCAAGAGGTAGTATGATGACTTGTACTTGAGTTTCTTTCTGTCAATCCCTTCTGGATACTCTCCTGTGGACAAAAAGGTGGTGAAGGGGTCCATACATGTGGGACGTTGATCTATCTCCATCAACTCTCCCTCCTCCAAGGATGGGTGGAAGAGGTCTGTGATGGTGCCCCCCACCCGAGGGCTGTGCTTGGACAGATGGTCGACCTGATCATTTTCCTCCTGCAGCACATGTTGAATGGAGAAGGTTTGGAACCCCCCAATGATTCCCTTAACCTTGGCCAGATACCATTGCAGGGTAGGCTCCCTTGCTTCGAACTCCCCATTGACCTGGGAGGCTACCACCATGGAGTCAGTTAGTACCTTTACATCATGCACTCCCAGCTCTCTGGCCAGGCACAGCCCTGTGATCACTGCCTCATACTCGGCCTGATTGTTGGTTATGGAAAAATGTATCACCACTATCTGTTCAATCCTGGTCCCTTGGGGGCTTTCCAAGACGACCCCGACCCCCAAGGAATGCTTCCCTGGCGCCCCATCAACCATCACTTTCCAAGGGACGGGATGAGTGAGTTTGTCCTCTGCTACCTCGACCACATAGTCAGCCAGGAAGTCAGCCATCACATGTGCCTTGATTACGAGTGTTGGTACCCTAGTTTGATTTGAGTTCAGTCCTCTCCTTTGTGCCCCTTGACCCAAGAAATATCTATGGTCAATGGTTAGGAGTCTAGCTGTAGAGTCCTCGCTTTTCCAAATTGAGAATTTGGTTAAGTAGGTTTTTCGTTTGACTATAGTCGAACGCCGTTCGACTATCGTCTATCGGCTGATCGACGATCGTCTATCAGTTGGTCGACGCTTTGTCTGCGCTGATAGTTCGACTATCTGTTGATAGTTCGACTATCTGTTCTGCGCTGATAGTTCGACTATCTGTTGATAGTTCGACTATCTGTTCTGCGCTGATAGTTCGACTATCTGTTGATAGTTCGACTATCTGTTCTGCGCTGATAGTTCGACTATCTGTTGATAGTTCGACTATCTGTTCTGCGCTGATAGTTCGACTATCTGTTGATAGTTCGACTATCTGTTCTGCGCTGATAGTTCGACTATCGGTTGATAGGTCGACTATCTGTTCTGCGCTGGTAGTTCGACTATCTGTTGATAGTTCGACTATCTAGTTTGTTTTGATAGTTCGACTATCTTTTGATAGATCGACTATCTGTTTTCTGAGGTAGGTCGACTATCTGCTTGATAGTTCGACTATCTCTGTGCGCTTGATAGCTCGACTATCTGTCCTAGATAGATCGACTATCTGATAGTTCGACTATCTGTCCTGATAGTTCGACTATCTGCTGCGGTAGCTCGACTATCTATTTGATAGCTCGACTATCTGGATCGTTCGACTATCTGCCCGATAGTTCGACGATCTCCTGGCGTCGTTCGACGATCTTCGAAGGTCGTTCGACGTTTTCTGTCTGCCTTTATATTTTGTATTTATTTATTATATTTAATTATTTAATACATTTTCTGGCACTCTATTTTAAGCTGTATGATAAAGTTTCCAGGCATTATTTGCTCTATTCTTTCTGCCTGAGTTCAAATCTTTTAAGATAAAGTTGTTTGTCTTATTAGCTGTCATTTTAATTTACTTTATCTGCTGACAGCCCTTTATAGCCGTTGGACTGAAAAGTCTTCTTTTGCTATAAAGAGATTGTTTTCTGATGTGACTTTATTTAGTCTATCTGTTTATTTGATTTAAGCCTGCAGCTTCTTAGAAAGAGGTTTATTCCTTTTTATAGAATGTTTTGCTGCAGAGATATTTTTGTCTTCTTGATATTTACAGCCCAGGTCTCAAGGCTCAGAAGAAGACAAATTAATTCAAATGGAAGAGAGCCGTTGCTTGCTGATGATTATATAAAGAACCCTTTGCTGAAGGATTCAAGCTAGTTAACAGGAGTTAATAGAAGAGAGTGTTACACACATATTCAAAAGCACTCAAGCCTTCATCAAGCTCAAGCTTCCTGCTCTCAGCAAACTCCATCTAACTGAGAAGTGTTAAGATCTTCATCTCTTCTTCACCTGAGTTCTCCTGCTTTCAGGAAGTTCAACTCAGAGTTTCTTTGAAGAAGAAGAAGAAGAAGATTGCTGCTTGAAGACTGTTTCTTTTTATTGTTTACTTTCTTCCTGTAGCTCTTTCCTTCAGAACTTTCTGAAGAGTTTTCTCTGCACTGAAGCAAGACTTCACCTGGACATCTTTGAGCCAGGGGGAGCCTTGATTCTTTAGAGCATTCTAGCTCAGTGCAAGCTTTTGTGCTTCTCTAATCTATTGTAAAATAGAGAAGACATCTTAACCTTCTTCCCCCTCCTGTACAGGGTTATTACTCCCTTCAAAAGTATCCCTTGGTGGCAGGGCACCTGATCAAAAACCTGTGCTTGGTTTTTAGACACCTGATCAAAAGCCTAAAGGGTTTCTGAATCTACCTGAATCAGATTCTGTTGGTGGCAGGGCACCTGATCAAAAACCTGAGTGGATTCCTACCGTGTGGGTAGAAGAGTGGACGTACCCAAGTTGTTTGGGGAACCACTATAAATTTCCTTGTGTCGTCTGGATTCAACTGTTTAATTCCTGTACTGTGGCTGTGAATAGATATAACTAGGTTGCTAGTTGCTGTTTAGGTTTTCCAAGCTTTAACTGTAATTACAGTTAGCTTGTGTTTGTACACAACACTTGTGTTAGGCTTTAAGGTTAAACCAATATCTATAATCTCTTCATTCCGCACTTCACTCCAAGGGAGTTGGGTAGACAGTTAAGTTTTGTATTGTGCAAAATTTGATTACTCTATTCACCCCCCCTCTAGAGTAGTATCTATCCCTTCACTTTCAATTGGTATCAGAGGGAGGTTGACTGACTGTATAGGCTAACACCTAAGTCACAAGATCCTGATAGATACCAAGAGCTTATAGATATTCACTATCATGGCCCAGTCTAAGGATTATTCTAGCACCAGACCTCCAGCATGCAACTTAGCAAAGTTTGGCATCTGGAAGGCAAGGATCAAACTTTATATGAACTCTATTGATGAGAGTATTTTTGCTTCTATTTTGTCAGGTCCCCCAAGAGCACCTGCTGCTGCCACTGCCTCATCATCTGACATGAGTGCAGTGCCTCCTCCAGATTATAATGATGAGTACAAGAAGGCCAAAATTGCTGATGCCAAAGCAATGAACATACTGGCTCAGACTATGTCTGATGAGGTGTTCCAGAAGGTGGCTGACTGCTCCTCAGCTAAGGCCATGTGGGACACACTGAACCAGATCGTAGCTGGTTCAGCTGATGAAAGGAAGGACAGGAGGTCCAACCTTATCTCACAGTATGAGAACTTCAAGAAGACTGATGCTGAATCAGTTGAAGCGATGTACACCAGGCTCAGCTCAATCATCAATGAGCTGAGGACCCTGGACAAGGACATATCATTGACAGAGGTCAATGATAAAATTCTTATGTGCTTCCCTAGCACATGGGATCTAAGAATCTGGCCCATCAAAGAGGCCAGAAGTACAAATGAGATCTCAACTGAAGCCCTTCTCGGCAAGCTCAAATCTTTTGAGCAAGTGCTGAAGACAAGGGAAGCTGAAGCAGAAGCCAAGACCCCCACTCCAACAAGAAAAGAGCAATCTCTAGCTCTTAAAGCTGCTGAAGCCTCAGAAGGCAGCCAATCAAATGAGGAGCTCATGGCATTGTTTGCCAAGAGATTTCTCAAAATGGGGAGAAAAGAATTCAGAAGAAAATCTTCAAAGTATGAAGAAAAGCCAAGGTATGATCGTACTCCAACTAAAGAAATTATTTGTTATGGGTGCAGGAAGCCTGGACACATCTTGCCAGAGTGTCCAGAGGAGAAAAACAAAGAAAAGAGAAAAGATAAAGAACAACACAGGAAGCACTCCAAGCCATCCTCCTACAAAAACAAGAAGAAGGAGAGAGGTTTCATTGTTGAAACCTGGAGTGATTCTGATGAAGAATCCTCATCCTCAAGCTCTAGTGAGGATGAAGAAGAAAAGAAGGCAAAAGAAGTTTGCCTCATGGCAATAGATGCCTGCAGCAACCACTCTGCTGCAGAGAGTTCTGACTCAGATGAAGAAATGCCTACTGAAGATGAGGTACTTTCATCTTATGATTTTACTACAGAAGAGTTTAAGTTAGATTTTAAATCTCTATGTTTAGATCTAATTAGTTCAGAAAAAGAGATAAAAGAACTTAGAAATAGGCTAGCTGACTCTGAATCAATAGCCTCTGAAAATGTTAGGTTAAAGGAAGAACTCACTACTTGTAGTGAAGAAATCAAATTTCTTAAAATGGAATTAGCTAAGTCTAAGAGACTAGAAGAGTCACTTAATGGTAGAAGCCTTAAGCTGTTAGAAATTACCAGCATGACTAACACTAGGTCAGGTAATGATAAATTAGGCTTAGGAGCTTCTCCCAGTGAACCCCCAGTCTTGCTTAAAAATAATCTTTCAACTCCAGTGAACTTCATTTCAGCTAGTGGAAAGAAGAACACTGAGCAAGTAAACCTTGTAAATAAAACATTAAATAAGGCTAAGAGAGAAAAGAGAAAGAAGTTTTTCAAAGAAATGCAAAGAGCGTCGAACGCCGCTCGACGATCGGATGCTCCATGGTCGAACAAAGCTCGACGATCTGAGCGCCCATCGTCGAACGTCGATCGACGATTTCAACATGATTTTCAAAATCATAATCCATTCCATAGAAACCTAAATGAAAATAGAAACCCTAGGTTTGTTGACCCATCATCTGCATGGAGAATCCCACCTAGGAGATCTCACCCTCTAGGTTATCACCCTCAGCCTGCATTTTCTTATATCTCCAGTTTTTCTTATGTGAAAAACAAGGGACCCAAGGTTACCTGGGTCCACTCTGTCTAAATAGTTGTTTTGCAGGTGAAGGCCTATCCAATCACTCAAAATAAGTGGTATTTGGATAGTGGATGCTCTAAGCATATGACAGGAAACAAAGAGCTACTGTCAAAGTACAAAGCTAAGCTCGGCCCAAAGGTTATCTTTGGAGACTCCAGCTGTGGTCAGACAGAAGGATATGGCAAGATCACGATTGGAGCTGTTACATTCAAGAGAGTTGCTTATGTCAGTGGACTGAAGCACAACCTGATTTCAGTTAGCCAGCTATGTGATGCTGGCTACCAGGTTTCTTTTTCTAACTCCTCTTGCAATATTACTTTAAATAATAATGTTGTTTTAATAGGTAATAGAATAGGCAATATATATTTAGTAGATTTTAATTCATCTCATTCTGAAATCTGCCTGTTTAATGAATTAACCCTTAATAATAATTCTTTATGGCATAAAAGGCTTAGTCATGTAAACCTCAAGAACATATCTAGGTTATCTAAGCACAACCTTGTTAGAGGTTTACCTTCTTGCCCCTACAAGAAGGAGAGCCTATGCAAGGCTTGTCAGCTAGGCAAGCAAACCAAGAATTCATTTAAATCTGTTAATAAAAGTGATTCTCCTAGAATCCTGTATTTATTACACTTGGACCTTTTTGGCCCAATAAATGTACAAAGTCTAGGAGGGAAGTATTACACATTAGTAATTGTAGATGACTTCTCTAGGTTCAGTTGGGTTTTCTTTTTGAGAACTAAGTCTGATAACTTCAAAGCCCTTACAGACTTTCTACTTTGTGTGCAGACTGAGTACTCTACTCATGTGGCCTTGATCAGAAGTGATCATGGTACTGAGTTTGACTCTCTTCTCATGCAAGAATTCTGTGAGAGAGAAGGTATCAAACATAGCTTCTCAGCTCCTAGAACTCCCCAACAAAATGGGGTAGTTGAAAGGAAGAATAGAACACTAATTGAAGCTGCTAGTACATTGTTGGCAGATGCTAACATGCCTCTATCCTATTGGGCAGAAGCTGTTAGTACAGCTAACTATGTCTTGAATAGAAGTTTGATACACAAACTTAAGTGTAAAACTCCTTATGAGTTGCTTAAAGGAAAGAAACCAAAAATTAATTACTTTAGAGTTTTTGGTTGTACTGTTTATATTCATAACAATAATAAAGAATATATTAGAAAATTTGAAGCAAAAGCTTCAATGGGAATCATGCTTGGATATTCCCAAGTAAGCAAAGCTTATAGGGTTTATAACAAATCAACCTGTAAGATAGAGGAATCTGTGCATGTGACTTTTGATGAGTCTCAGATGTTTTACAAGGAGAAAGAAAATTCTCCTTCCTCCAGTTCTTTGCAGGTACATGATGCCCCTCAAGAAATCCTTCAACTTTCAACTCTTCAGATCACTGAATCAGACAGTGATGAAGACATTGCTGAAGCTGTTGAAGCTGTTGTTGTTCCACCAACAGTAGATCAAATTCCTCCTGAGGAATTAATCCCAACTGTTGCTGAAGATCACATCCCACCTGCTGATATTGTCACACTTAGAGATCATCCCACATCTCAAGTGATTGGAGACATATCAGCTGGTGTGCAAACAAGACATCAATTAAGACAGGATGTGATGCATGCTTGTTTCCTCTCACAGGTTGAGCCCCTCACCTTTAAAGATGCAGAGCTAGATCCCCACTGGATCATTGCAATGCAAGAGGAGCTAAATCAGTTTGAGAGATGTAAAGTTTGGACTTTGGTTCCAAGACCTAAAGGCCAACTGATCATAGGCACCAAGTGGGTGTATAGAAACAAGTTAGATGCAAATGGAATAATAGTAAGGAATAAAGCTAGGCTTGTAGCTCAGGGCTACAGACAGGAGGAAGGTATAGACTATGACCAAACCTTTGCTCCTGTTGCAAGGCTAGAAGCAATAAGGATCTTCTTGGCCTATGCAGCCTACATGAAGTTTAAGGTGTTCCAAATGGATGTCAAAAGTGCATTCCTGAACGGTGAGCTTAAGGAAGAGGTGTTTGTTGAACAACCACCAGGGTTTGTTTCTTCAACTCAGCCTTCTCATGTTTTTAAGTTGCAGAAAGCTCTTTATGGACTAAAGCAAGCTCCTAGGGCCTGGTATGAGACCTTAGCTAGTTTCCTGTTAGAGCACAACTTCACTAGGGGAGTAGTTGATAGAACCCTTTTCGTCAAGCATCACAAGGACACAATTCTGTTAGTTCAGGTGTATGTAGATGATATTATCTTTGGCTCCACTGATCCCAAACTTTGCAAAAAGTTTTCCAACTTGATGCACTCTAAGTTTGAGATGAGTAGCATGGGTGTGCTGTCTTACTTCCTTGGTCTCCAAGTTAAGCAAGATGCTGATGGTATCTTCATCTCCCAATCCAAATATGCCAAGGAATTGGTAAAGAAATTTGGGATGGCTGATGCTTCAGCAATGCCTACACCCATGGCTACTAATGTAGTTATTGATTCTGATGATCACGGCAAGCCAGTTGATCAAAAGAATTATAGGGCCATTGTTGGTTCCCTATTATATCTAACTGCAAGTAGGCCAGATATAATGTTTGCTACATGCCTTTGTGCTAGATTCCAGGTCAACCCCAAGGAATCTCATCTGATTCTTCTAAAGAGAATCCTGAGATACCTGAAAGGATGTCCAAATCTAGGACTTTGGTACCCAGCTGAGTCAGAGTTTGAATTAATTGGATATTCTGATTCTGACTATGCTGGTTGCAGAGTTGACAGGAAGAGCACCTCAGGAACTTGCCAGTTCCTGGGAGAGAGATTGGTCTCTTGGTTCTATAAGAAGCAGGCTTCTGTCTCAACTTCAACTGCAGAGGCTGAATATATAGCTGCTGCTAGTTGTTGTTCACAGATTCTGTGGATTCAAAACCAGCTTGTGGATTATGGTTACTCACACAAGAACACCAAGATCATGTGTGATAGTACCAGTGCTATTTCAATTGCACAAAATCCAGTGCACCACTCTAGAACGAAGCACATTGAGATTAGGCACCATTTCCTGAGAGATTGTGTGGAAAAGAACAAGATCTGTCTTGAGTTCATATCCACTGAGTTTCAGAGAGGTGATATATTCACCAAGCCTTTAGATGAACAGAAGCATCTGTTCTTTTTAGTCCAACTAGGCATGATCAATGGACGAGACTAAGTGTGACGATATCTGCCTATGTTGAGGTCTGCTTGAAGATCGTCGAACGATGATCGAAGATCGTCGAACGGATTGAGCCTATCGTCGACCTCTGGTTAATGATAGCTTATCTGTTTGAAGATCGTCGATCGACGTTCGACCATCGTCGAACAGGCTGAGCTTATCGTCGATCTCTACTCGACGACAGCTTGTTGCTTGTGAAGCCAGAATTAGCCGAACGATGGTTCAATTATTCTGCTTCTGAGCCGATCGTCGAACGGCCATTCGACTATCGGTTCAAGATCTTTTTAATAGATCGACTATTTCCGGTCCAATATAAAGCCGATAGTCGACCTAGGTTAAAAGATCGTGTGCTTTATCGTCGACGGAGCGTGCCCTTTCGCATTCTGCTTTCCCGCTTGCGATTTTCTGGCGCTTCGTCTTTCTCGTTCCCTCTCCAGCTTTCTCGTGTTTTCTCCGGCGAATCCATGGCGATTTCTCCAGCTGTTCTAGCCGTAGTAAAGTTTGACGCTGGATTCAGTGTAGATTTCGAAGCTTTCAGCAGTTGCGATGCCGGAATCGTGGAAGTTCTCCAGCTCTGCAGAGATCAAGGTCTAGAGAAGCTGATGTCTGAAAGGATCAAGATCAATATTCCAGAGATAAAAGAATGGGCGTTCACGTCGTCTTCCACAGACGAATCGATGATCGGTACCATCGGCGGAGTAGAAGTTATCCTGACTCCGGCCGTTCTTTCTGATGTTTTTGGTTTGGTTATTGGTGATGAAGATTATGAGCAAGACGCTCAGGAGTTCGGAAGGATGCTCGTCGAGCTGGGACATGCTGAAGGCATTCCCTCCAAGTTGCTCAAGGTAAATTTCCCTTTCAAGATCAAGTTCCTCGCTGAGGTCGTCGGAAAAGTGATTCTGGGCAAGCACTCTGCCCATGATAACATAACAAGACAGCAATTCGCACTTATGTGTGCAATTGTTAATCGAAAGAGGATCGATTGGGCTGCTGTTCTGTTTGATTTGATCAGGAAGAAGACAGGAAAGAAGGAAGTCACCCTGGGAAGGGTTATTGGAATTTTTCTTAAGGAGAAATTCCCCCAGTTGCTGAGTTCTGCCGCAACTACCATCAATGCCAGCAAGAAGATGGATCCCCATCTGTTCTCAAAGTGGAAGAGGACGTTCGTGAAATCTGCTCCAGCACAATCTGAGGACACTAGGACTGCATCAGTCGCTCCTCAACCTATTGAAGCTGGCTCAGCTATCCCTTCCTCCTCCTCTGTTTTGCCGTCTACCTCAGTTGAAGTACCATCAACTTCTGCTGAGGTACGACCCTCTTCTTCTGCTGCACCTGAAACAACCGTGGTTGTTCCTCTGTCTCCTCCAGCCTCTCCTCTACCTGCATATCTGGCTAGGATATCTGCTCCTAGCTTCGATTTGTTAGGTTCAGAGAGAATTCTTACTCCTCATGCATCTCCCGTTAATTCCCCAGTTCATTCCCCATCCCCTGCTCCCTCTCCTGCTGTATCTCCAGTTCGATCCCCTGTCCCCATTATTTCTCACCCCAGCATCCCTACCATATCTGCTGCTGATCCATCCATCTCTCATCCATCTTCTTTTGATATCTCTCCAGAGATTATCATCCGCATCGTGGAGCTGATTACCCCGTCAATCAAAACCATGATTGACGAGGCAATCGCTCCCCTTGCTGCCTCCATTGACCGTCTTACTGCCTCCATCCAATCCATTTCTAAATCAGCTGAGCCATCTTCCTCTAGGAGCCTGGTTTCAGTAGCTACTGAAATCAGGCAGGGGGAGATGTTCAATGAAGATGTCTCAGACCTTCCTGCCTCTACTCCAGCTGAAATAGAAATAGCTCCAGATGTTGTCTTGTCTGCCCAGCCAGAATCTGCTCAAGTTGAGCCAGAAGAAGTTCCAGATGTTGTTATGACTGATCAGGAAGAGACAGCTCCTGCTGAGGAAGAGATTGTTCCAGCTGAGAAAGTGGTAACTCCAGCTGAGGAAGTGGTTGCTCCAGCTGAGGAAGAGATTGCTCCTGCTAAGAAAGTTTTAGCTCCAGTCTTGACTGAGAAGGAAATATCAGATGGAATCCTGCTATCAGAAATTGCAGTGAAAGTATGCTTAGAAGATCTAACCTCCCCTATGATTGCCAGATTCCTGGAAGGAATCATAACTAAATATCTGAATGACTGCTGGGAAATGGTTAAATATGAAGGTAATTCCCTAATCCGGTTTATTGATGAGTCAATTTACTTGCTTGCTGGTGAATACCTTGAAGGGATGATTCAAGCTTATTTAGCAGATCTGTGTTCTTGATTCTACAGATATTATTAAAGAAGATTTAACTGCCCAGAAAATAGCAGTTGTGTCTGTGGCTGCTCCAAGTGATTCTGATACTCAATTAGATCCAGAATTGGATGTGTTTTTAGATGATAAAGAGGATGAAAATCAAGAGGAAATCAAAGTTGATTCTCCTGTTTTAAATTTGGAAGAAATTCAAGCAAGGGCTGCTTGGGACTTAAGAGTAAAATCTTTACAAGAGAAAGAATCAGTAGATTTGCAATTTGAGAAGTCATCCATCTGGGATGACTCTCCTGGTTTAGATTTAGACTCCCTTCTGGCTATGGATGCCCTGGAAGAAGAAAGGGAGAAATCTGTTTCAAAGCTTAAAGAAAAGGCTGTCTCAGAAGCCTATGATCCCTATGAGAACCCTCCATCATCCCATTCTGATGATGATGATGATTCAGATGTTTCTGAAAAATCAAAGAAAAAGAAATCTGCTGCAAAGAAAAGAAAAGCTGCTCCTCCTCCTCCTCTAAATAAGGATAATGACATTCCATATTATATTCTGAAGGGCATTGACCCCAAATCAAAAGATTTTAAGCATTGGATGTGGTTTTCGAAAAATCAGCAAAAAGAAAGGAAGAGAACAAAGAGGTATGACAGTCCAGTCTCCAGATGGACTCCCAAAGGTCCTCCTCCACCTCCAGGTGCAGGAGCCTCTGGGAATCTACCTGCTAATCAATCTGCCGCCTATGGAAAATCTGCGTCTGCTCAGCCCCAACCTAGACAAGGTCATCAAAGTTCTCAAGGCAGATCATCTTATGGTTCTCAAAGACCAGTGAAGGAGGTTGTGGCCCAAAGACCAACTTTTTCCCCACCTCCTTCTCCAGTTCAATCTGAGAAAAGTGTTTCGAAAGGTAAATAGTTTACAGTGTTTTAAAACCTTCTAGCAAGTCGCTTTTGCTAAGATTAATCTAATGTCTTATCTAGATAAAATAGCTGATGCTGCTTCTCCAGAGCCCGTATATGAAAATCCTGAGCTCGATCCTAATTTTAGGATGGCTCGCTTTCAAGAGCTTGTAGGAGCAGCCCAAATAAGAAAAGCAAGAGCCGAAGGCAAAGATACAACTGGCTTTACTACGATGTCAGCATATAGAAAGAAAGAATTTGAAAAATTCCAAGTCAATCCTGAGATATTTGATCCAGCAAAGTACATGGAAAAACATCCTGAAGCTGTTGTCCCCAGAGCTACAGAACTAAAGATCATTGGGGCTCAGGATCTGAAGATGTCAAAGAAGGAATCAGATGACCCGCTTAGAAAAATTTCTTTTGTCTCTAGTTCTTCTGATCCATTACCTGACCCTAAAGATACTAAATAGTTTGATTAACTGCTGTGATATTTTTGATTATTTATTTATCTGATTGATAATCTGTCAGTTTATTGTTAACTATTTGCTGAATTTAATTTTAGTATTCTTTTGATAGCTGTTTTAGTTTTTGAGAGACTTAACTCAAATAGGGGGAGATTGTTGGTACCCTAGTTTGATTTGAGTTCAGTCCTCTCCTTTGTGCCCCTTGACCCAAGAAATATCTATGGTCAATGGTTAGGAGTCTAGCTGTAGAGTCCTCGCTTTTCCAAATTGAGAATTTGGTTAAGTAGGTTTTTCGTTCGACTATAGTCGAACGCCGTTCGACTATCGTCTATCGGCTGATCGACGATCGTCTATCAGTTGGTCGACGCTTTGTCTGCGCTGATAGTTCGACTATCTGTTGATAGTTCGACTATCTGTTCTGCGCTGATAGTTCGACTATCTGTTGATAGTTCGACTATCTGTTCTGCGCTGATAGTTCGACTATCTGTTGATAGTTCGACTATCTGTTCTGCGCTGATAGTTCGACTATCTGTTGATAGTTCGACTATCTGTTCTGCGCTGATAGTTCGACTATCTGTTGATAGTTCGACTATCTGTTCTGCGCTGATAGTTCGACTATCGGTTGATAGGTCGACTATCTGTTCTGCGCTGGTAGTTCGACTATCTGTTGATAGTTCGACTATCTAGTTTGTTTTGATAGTTCGACTATCTTTTGATAGATCGACTATCTGTTTTCTGAGGTAGGTCGACTATCTGCTTGATAGTTCGACTATCTCTGTGCGCTTGATAGCTCGACTATCTGTCCTAGATAGATCGACTATCTGATAGTTCGACTATCTGTCCTGATAGTTCGACTATCTGCTGCGGTAGCTCGACTATCTATTTGATAGCTCGACTATCTGGATCGTTCGACTATCTGCCCGATAGTTCGACGATCTCCTGGCGTCGTTCGACGATCTTCGAAGGTCGTTCGACGTTTTCTGTCTGCCTTTATATTTTGTATTTATTTATTATATTTAATTATTTAATACATTTTCTGGCACTCTATTTTAAGCTGTATGATAAAGTTTCCAGGCATTATTTGCTCTATTCTTTCTGCCTGAGTTCAAATCTTTTAAGATAAAGTTGTTTGTCTTATTAGCTGTCATTTTAATTTACTTTATCTGCTGACAGCCCTTTATAGCCGTTGGACTGAAAAGTCTTCTTTTGCTATAAAGAGATTGTTTTCTGATGTGACTTTATTTAGTCTATCTGTTTATTTGATTTAAGCCTGCAGCTTCTTAGAAAGAGGTTTATTCCTTTTTATAGAATGTTTTGCTGCAGAGATATTTCTGTCTTCTTGATATTTACAGCCCAGGTCTCAAGGCTCAGAAGAAGACAAATTAATTCAAATGGAAGAGAGCCGTTGCTTGCTGATGATTATATAAAGAACCCTTTGCTGAAGGATTCAAGCTAGTTAACAGGAGTTAATAGAAGAGAGTGTTACACACATATTCAAAAGTACTCAAGCCTTCATCAAGCTCAAGCTTCCTGCTCTCAGCAAACTCCATCTAACTGAGAAGTGTTAAGATCTTCATCTCTTCTTCACCTGAGTTCTCCTGCTTTCAGGAAGTTCAACTCAGAGTTTCTTTGAAGAAGAAGAAGAAGAAGATTGCTGCTTGAAGACTGTTTCTTTTTATTGTTTACTTTCTTCCTGTAGCTCTTTCCTTCAGAACTTTCTGAAGAGTTTTCTCTGCACTGAAGCAAGACTTCACCTGGACATCTTTGAGCCAGGGGGAGCCTTGATTCTTTAGAGCATTCTAGCTCAGTGCAAGCTTTTGTGCTTCTCTAATCTATTGTAAAATAGAGAAGACATCTTAACCTTCTTCCCCCTCCTGTACAGGGTTATTACTCCCTTCAAAAGTATCCCTTGGTGGCAGGGCACCTGATCAAAAACCTGTGCTTGGTTTTTAGACACCTGATCAAAAGCCTAAAGGGTTTCTGAATCTACCTGAATCAGATTCTGTTGGTGGCAGGGCACCTGATCAAAAACCTGAGTGGATTCCTACCGTGTGGGTAGAAGAGTGGACGTACCCAAGTTGTTTGGGGAACCACTATAAATTTCCTTGTGTCGTCTGGATTCAACTGTTTAATTCCTGTACTGTGGCTGTGAATAGATATAACTAGGTTGCTAGTTGCTGTTTAGGTTTTCCAAGCTTTAACTGTAATTACAGTTAGCTTGTGTTTGTACACAACACTTGTGTTAGGCTTTAAGGTTAAACCAATATCTATAATCTCTTCATTCCGCACTTCACTCCAAGGGAGTTGGGTAGACAGTTAAGTTTTGTATTGTGCAAAATTTGATTACTCTATTCACCCCCCCCCCTCTAGAGTAGTATCTATCCCTTCACTTTCAACGAGTTGGGGGACAAAGGAGATGTCGAACTCGCTCAATTCTACCGACCACTTGACGAGTCTCCCTGAGTACTCCACCCCCTCGAAGATGTTGTAGAGGGGGTGGTCCGTCACCACCCGGATGGAGTGTGCCTGGAAGTAGGGCCTGAGTCTCCGGGCCGAGATGATTAGGGCGAAAACCAATTTTTCTAAGATGGGGTAACGAAGTTCCTCCTTCCTCATAACCCTACTTATGTAATAGATCGGCAGCTGCTTTTTGCCTTCTTGCCTGACCAGAACCGAACTGAGAGCCTCGGCCCCAACCTCTAAATACAGAAATAAGTCCTCTCCTTCTTTGGGCCCTTGAAGGAGAGGGGGCTGAGTGAGTTGTTTCTTCAGTTCCTAGAATGCCTTCTCACACTCCTCGGACCATTCAAACTCCTTGACCCCCCCCCCCCCTCAACGCTCTGAAGAAAGGGGAGCACTTTTCTCCAGCCCTAGAGAGAAACCTGCTAAGCCCGGACATCCTACCTATCAGCCGTTGGGCATCCTTGGCATTCTGGGGAGCCCCTAGCTCCATTATTGCCTTGACTTTATCAAGATTTGGTTCTACTCCTGCGGGAGTGAGCAGATGTCCCAGGAATTTTCCCCTGCTGGCCCCGAAGACACACTTTAGGGATTTCAACCTCATCTTGTATTTACGCAAGGTGCCAAAGGTCTCCTCTAGATCCCGGAGGTGAGAGTCGATCTCCCGACTCTTTATCATCAAGTCATCCAAGTATACTTCCAGGTTCCTCCCCTTCTGTCCCTGGAATACATGGTCCATCATCTTCTGGTATGTTGCCCCTGCATTTTTCAACCCAAAAGGCATCATCTTATAGCAGTAGCATCCATCTCCTGTGATGAATGAGACATCCTTTATGTCGGGAGGGTGCATCCTGATCTGATGATAACCTGAAAAGGCATCTAAAAAACTCATTACAGAAAAACCAACGGCTGAGTCTACCAGCGCGTCGATTCTAGGCAAAGGGTAACAATCTTTTGGGCATGATTTATTAAGAAGTGAAAAGTCTACACACATCCTCCACCGGCCATCCCTTTTTTTTCCATTACAACATTTGAGACCCACCCGGGGTATTGAATTTCAGAAATGAAGCCGACCTTGAGGAGCTTGGCGACTTTCTCCCTGATTGGTTCGGCCAGCTTGTCCGTGACGGACCTCCTCTTCTGTTGGAAAAGACGGTCTGCAAATATCCAACCTTCACTGTTTTTGAGGACTATAGCCAGTCCAAAGGGGGTAACATGGTAAAAATACACCACAGCTGAGGGGCGAGCTGGCCCTGAGATGGCGTCCACTCGGCAAGGGAGGCGAGTACTGGAGCGAAAAAACTTCACCCCACGCTGAGGTAAAAAGCGGTGAGGGAGCTCGCCCCACTCAATGCCATAGGCCTAGCTCGCCTCACTCAATGCCACGGGAGAAGGCGTTGAGTGAGCTCGCCTTACCCAACGCCGCGGGAGAAGGCGTTGAGTGAGTTCGCCTTTCTCAACGCCACAGGTGTAACACCCCGAAACTCAAAAGAGGGACGGGTGGCATTTTTTTAAGCCAAGACGGGGTTTTGAAGCAGGTGACACGGGTCCCGACACGGGCGTGTCGGAGGCCGTGTCAGGGTGTGTTCGACCACGGGTCGTGCGGTCGCCGTGTCGGCGGTCATCGAGTGTCGAGTGGTGGGACACGGCCTAGGACACGGGCGTGTCCCAGGCCGTGTCACTCAAGGGAATCGACACAGTGGTACACGGGCCGTGACACGGGCACAGACACGGGCGTGTCAAATGTGACACGGGCGTGTCCTATGCCATGTCGCAAGGCCGTGTACCTCTCTGACTGCGAAGTGTTGGCCAATTGCACACGGGGGGCGTGGCACGGGTACCAACACGGGTGTGTCACATGTGACACGGCTGTGTCATAGGCCGTGTCAAGGGCCGTATGCTGGTTTTCGAATCGGTCGAGACGCCGAATGGCTGACATGGCCAGGCATACGGCCATGTGTCAACCCGTGTTCGGCCCAGATTTTATGATTCCAGGCCCGATCAAGGCCGTTCTTTTCTTTGATTTGAGATCTGACGGCTGGGGGTTGTTTCCCCAGGGTTATACCCGGGAATAGGGTTTAGAAACCCTCATTTCTCTTGAGTGGTTCTCTTTCTAAAAGCTAGAGAGAGGAGAGAGCAAGGAAGAGGAAGAAGGGCTAGATCCGGCCGCCGGAGGAGCTTCGAAGCTCCAAATCGCGATCCGAGCCCAGATCCGCGGAGGTGACGCCGTTGCGGTGCTTTCCAACCGCATAGTTTTCGATGGGGCCGCGGAAAAACGCAAGGGTAACGATTCTCATCCTAGGGCATGTGAAGCCCTCTTTTCCTTTGCATAAGAAGCCCTCTCTCGCGAGTGAGGGAAGAGTTGGAGCGTTCCTTGGGGTAGATATGTAAAGTCCCCCTTGTATAGAGTCTGTAAGCGAAAACGGACGTAGGCATTGTGTGTGAAGCCTATCCGGACAAGTAGAGCCGGATCGGTGATGTTGCATTGCATATGAACCGGGGAAGGCTCCGGGTGTTTGGGCATTTTTCGGGTTTTCTACGTGGTAGATTGCAACAGGGAGCCTTGGAGATTAACTCCAAGGTGCACCCGGAAAACTGGGCAAAAGCGAGTTTTGTCAACACGGTGGCCGGGGAGCCAACGTGAACATAACTGGGTTATGTGATTTGTGGCGGAAACGGGACTCGGCGAGTCTTGACCTGCGCATATGGCTTAAATTGTCGTTGCGGTATGAGCACGGGTCAGGCGGAGCCGTACCCGGTCTATGTCGTTCGGTAGGACCGTTGGCATAGATGAGGGTCTTCGGCGGTCTATGGCTTAAATTTATGTGACCAAGGCCAGGAAGGCAAAATGCTCATATGGTTGGCCGTCCATGAGGCGGTGGTGGAACGGGAACGTCTATGGCTTGAATTGACGTGACGTTGGCCGGTTCGCCGTGAATGTGCCCTGAGTGCATGGGGTGTGTGGCCATGCGAGCCTACGCCTGTGTTGAATTGTGTTTTCACTATTGTTATTGCCTACTAATTAAAGTGCATGGAAAGAGCATCGCCGCCCCGATTTTGGGGGTGGGATCGTTATAATTTGGTCAGCATAGCTAACCGTTATTTTGTTTACCACCGGGCGGTGGTTTGTGGCTTGCAGGTGTTGCGGAGCCGAGCGGGAAATAGCGGGCTAAAGCCCTTGAAGCTGTGTCGGCCCTCAAAGGCCTAAATGTTTATGTTTTTCCCGTTTATAATGTATGGCCGGCCTGCGTGCCGAGGTTTGGAAAACACTTTATTTAAAGCGAACTGTTGTAAGGCCTTAAGGTCATTTCTATTTTATGTGTATTGGAACATTCCTGCAGGTGTTTTTGTAGTGGACATTCATGCTGTTGGCAGGGTTCTTAATTGTGCAACTTAATAATTGCTTCTGCTAGGTGTTGTGTAGGACGTTATGATTGGTTGATTGGTTTCAACGCGTAACCAACCGGTCTGTCCGTAGTATATGGCGTCGGGCCCCGGCCGGACCTACTGCTATATGCTATACGACGGATAGGGGCGTTACAAATTGGTATCAGACTACTGCTTTCGGTCAAACTTAAATGAATTCGTGGACGAATTCACTTTAAGGGGTGGTGAGCACATGTGTGCGTCATCGTTATAACATGAAAAGAACCCATGAATGTCCACTTAGAAATGAAAATACACATGTTTGAGGAACCTGCGTGTTCCTATAATTGCTGTTTGCAGTAATATTTGGTCGCTTATCGGTGTTTTGCATGATTATAGGTGACCAGGAGTGATGCTGGGCCGTCAGAACGGCCAGGTTCTGAGGCAAGCAGTGCGCCAAGTGAAGCGCCTGCAACACCTCCGTCTGCCGAGACCATTAGGTTGGTGGCAGAAGCTGTCATGGTAATGATTAATGCGCAACCTGCAAGACAGGTGCAGCAGCCTACTCCTGCGAGGGAGCAAGTGCCGCTCCAAGAGGCGGAGCCTAGAAGGGTTGAGCAGGTGGCAGTGGAGCCGGAGTTGCCTCGGAGAGCAACTGAAAGACAACTGAAGCATGTGATGGGCTTTCATCCGCCGGTATTCACGGGGGCAGAAACCCCGACCCAAGCAGAGGATTGGCTCTCAAGGGTCAACAGGGTGATGACTGCGACGGAAACGGAAGAGTGGCAGAAGACCACTATAGCAACGTTCCTTTTGGATGGGGACGCAAGACTATGGTGGGAAGGCCTAGATCTACATCTGTTGAGGGGAAGGCCGTTGGTCGAAGTTTCTATGGAGGAGTTTGCGAGACTGTTCATGGCTCGTTACCTCCCCTCGGCGCAGAGGATCGTGCTAGAAAGCGAATTTCAGAAGTTGGTGCAAGGGGATAGCACCGTTGACGAGTACCTCCACGAGTTTACTCGGTTGGGGAGATATGCCGGCGCTACCTTCGCAGACGAGGAGCGCAAGACGAGCCGCTTCTATGAAGGGCTAAGAGATGATCTAAGGTTGCTACTGTCGGGGCCCAAGGCGCAGGGTTTCATGACCCTGGTCAGTTCGGCCCGGTCCTTGGAGAAGGACATGAGGAACGTGCAAGCGAAGAAGGAGAGGGAATCCGGTGGTAAGAAATCGGAGTTCAAGGCGCCGACTACGTCGAAGTCGGGCTATCGAAGATTCTACAAGAAGACTAGGACGTCAGGTCCAGCTCCTTCTGCAGGTGCCTCGGGGGCAACTACCAATCGTACCCCGGGCGCTTGTTTTATGTGTGGAAAGACGGGGCACTTTGCCCGCGATTGCTGGAGCGGACGCTCAAAGTCCGAAAGGAAGCAAGGAGCTACTTACGAGGAGAAGGGCTAGGCGGTGGAGTCAACCGCGTCCCACTATGCTCCGACTCAACCTAGAGTCTATAACTTGGGCCAGCAGGAGGCCATCAAGCAAGCAGATGTGGTGACAGGTATGAGCTAATTTATAGAAAGTTGACTTTAAAATACTATTACCTATTGCTTGTTAGGTTAATGTCTTTTGCTTAGGCTTTATGGTGATTAGCGATAGTCCGACACGGGCACTGTTCGATACGGGAGCTTCACACTCCTTCTTGTCCGAACATTTTATATCGCGCATCGGAGTCCCTTCTTCGATGGCGAAGGACAAGTTGGATGTGCTGCTACCGAATGGGTGCTTGATTCGTGCGGACAGGGTGTGCGCCGTAAAGGTTCACATAGGGAGCCAAGAGTTTGACTTGCTAGCGTCATTGCTGCCGCTAGTAGAGTTCGACGTTATCTTTGGGATGGATTGGCTTTCGGAGCAGAAGGCTTGGATTGATTGCGACCGGAAGGAGGTCAAGCAGGGTGTTGGGCGGGGGACAACATTCGAGGGACTCAAGGGGTCAAGCAAGACGCTGATGTCTGCTCTTCAGGTGGTAAAGGCAGTTCGTGCTGGTGCAGAGCTGTTCTTTGCAATAGTGGGAGCTGTGGAGCTAAAGTCCACATTGGATAGCATCCCCGTGGTTTGTGAATACCCCGATGTGTTCCCAGATAGTCTTCCCGGAGACCCACCGCAGCGAGAGATTGATTTTACCATCGAGCTCGTACCGGGGGCCAAACCGGTGTCACGTGCTCCGTATAGGTTGGCGCCTAAGGAGATGGCAGAGTTGAAAGTTCAGCTAGAGGAGCTGATGGATCAAGGTTATGTGTGTCCAAGCTCGTCGCCTTGGAGTGCACCGGTCCTCTTCGTTAAGAAGCAGGATGGTAGCATGCGGTTGTGTATCGACTACAGAGAGTTGAACAAGCTGACGGAAAAGAACAAGTACCTGATCCCGAGGATTGATGATCTCTTTGATCAGTTAGTCGGATCGTCGGTATATTCTAAGTTGGACTTGAAGTCGGGGTACTATCAGTTGAGGATCAGGGAGTGTGATATCCCGAAGATGGCGTTCAGCACAAGGTATGGGCATTTCGAGTTCACGGTCATGCCGTTCGGACTGACGAATGCGCCATCAGTGTTTATGAACTTGATGAATAGGACGTTCCGAGATTTCCTGGACCGATTTGTGATCGTCTTTATTGACGATATATTGGTGTACTCGCAGTGCGAAGAAGATCACTTCAAGCACTTGCATCTGGTGCTGGAGACTTTGAGGAGGAATGAGATGTATGCGAAATTCTCCAAGTGCGAGTTCTGGCTACCCTCGGTAGCGTTCCTTGGCCACATTGTTAGTGGGGAAGGTATAGCGGTGGATCCGGCGAAGATCGTTGCGATACGGGAGTGGCCTGCGTTGTCTTCTGTCGCGGAAGTCCGTAGTTTTCTCGGGCTTGCCGGATATTACAGGCGCTTCGTAGAGAACTTCTCGCGGATAGCGCTACCTCTCACGAAATTGACAAGGAAAGATCAGAGATTCTTGTGGATGCAGGAGTGCGTGCTAGCTTTTGAGGAGCTGAAGAGACGGTTGACCACGGTGCCAGTGCTTAGTTCGCCGAGTGGGACCGAGGGCTTTGAGGTGTATAGCGACGCTTCTGGTAGTGGTTTGGGCTGCGTGTTGTTGCAGCATGGAAGTGTGATTGCGTATGGATCACGTCAGCTAAAGGTGCATGAAAGGAACTATCCGGTCCACGACTTGGAGTTGGCGGCTGTGATATTTGCACTTAAGTTGTGGAGGCACTACCTATACGGCATAAAGGTCGATATATACACCGATCACAAGAGCCTAAAATACTTGTTGGATCAAAAGGACCTTAATATGAGGCAGAGGAGGTGGATGGAGTTCCTGGGGGACTACACCTTCAAAATACATTATGTACCCGGGAAGGGCAACGCAGTTGCGGATGCGCTGAGCCGCAGGGCTCCCGCCCAAGTCAACTGGTTGTCGGTGTATGATGAGCGGCTAGTACGGGAGTTGGAGGAGCTTGAGATCTGTTGCGTTGACAGGCAGACGAGCGCCAAAGCAATGTTGAACTGGACAGAGGTCCAGTATGACCTGGCTGATCGTGTTCGGCAGGCATTGGAGTTAGATGACTCCCTGAAGGAGCTTATGGAGGCAGCATTGGATGGGTCAAATTCCCAATTTTCAGTGGAAGATGGGTTGCTAAGGAAGGATCATCGGTTGTGCGTCCCAAGCAGGAGTAACCTACGGGCAGAGTTGATGTATGAGGCTCATCATACCAAGTACTCGATCCACTCAGGGAGCACAAAGATGTACCGTGACCTCAAGAAGCTGTTTTGGTGGCCGGGGCTTAAGAAAAATGTGGCGTTGTTCGTGGCTAAGTGCCAAACATGCGCCTTGGTGAAGGCGGAGTGCCAAAAGCCGGGAGGATTTCTGAAGTCCTTGCCTATACCGGAGTGGAAGTTCGACGACATATCTATGGACTTTGTGCATGGGTTGCCAAGGTCGCAGAAGGGGAACGACGCCATCTGGGTGATCGTAGATCGGTTAACAAAGGTGTCGCACTTCATTCCGCATAGGAAGGATGATCCAGTGGAGAAATTGGCGAAGTTGTATGTTGACAATATAGTTAGACTGCATGGTGTGCCTCGCAGCATTGTGAGTGATCGCGATGGGCGTTTCACGTCCAATGATTGGAGGTTGGTACAGCAGATGCTGGGGACAAAGTTGAAGTTCAGCACAGCCTTCTATCCGCAGATGGATGGACAGACCGAGAGAGTCAATAGAACAATGGAGGACATGCTCCGCATGTGTGTTCTAGACTTCGGGAAGCATTGGGAGGACCACCTGTATTTGGTGGAGTTCGCGTACAACAATAGCTACCAGGCGAGTATCCAAATGACGCCCTTTGAGGCCCTATATGGTAGGAAGTGTCGCACGCCGTTATCGTGGCTTGAAACGGGTGAGGCAAGGTTGTACAAGAAGCAGGAGGTGGAAAGTGCTACTTCATTGGTGCGGATCATTCGGGAGCGCTTGTTGATCGCTCAGGACAGACAGGCTAAGTATTACAATGCCAAGCACCGGAACGGGGAGTTCGCGGTAGGCGATCGGGTATACTTGAAAGTGAAGCCGTTCAAGGGGGTTTCGCGGGTGAGACACTTGAAGAAGCTGAGCCCAAGATACCTTGGACCTTTTGAGATTCTGGAGCGGGTCGGCGAAGCGGCTTATCGTTTGAGGCTATCAGTGGAGTTGAGTGGTCTACATGATGTATTCCACATTTCAGTGTTGTGGAAGGCGGTGCAGGAGCCTTCGCAGGTTATCGCAGTTGATCAAGTGCCGGTGGACGAAGGATTGACAACTAGGGTCAAGCCCATTCGTATTGAAGATGCTGAGGTCAAGAGACTCCGTAACAAGGAGGTCCGGATGGTTAAGGTCCGGTGGGATAATTGTGGTCGTGAGGAGCTCTCTTGGGAACGGGAGCAGACCATGCTGGAGGAGTACCCAGAGTTATTCCGCTCAGGTACCGCTCTTGGTTTTATGTTTACTTTCCTTTAGTAATTTCGTGGGCGAAATTCTTTTAAGAGGGAGAGAGTTGTAACACCCCGAAACTCAAAAGAGGGACGGGTGGCATTTTTTTAAGCCAAGACGGGGTTTTGAAGCAGGTGACACGGGTCCCGATACGAGCGTGTCGGAGGCCGTGTCAGGGTGTGTTCGACCACGGGTCGTGCGGTCGCCGTATCGGCGGTCGTCGAGTGTCGAGTGGTGGGACACGGCCTAAGACACGGGCGTGTCCCAGGCCGTGTCACTCAAGGGAATCGACACAGTGGTACACGGGCCGTGACACGGGCACAGACACGGGCGTGTCAAATGTGACACGGGCGTGTCCTATGCCGTATCGCAAGGCCGTGTACCTCTCTGACTGCGAAGTGTTGGCCGATTGCACACGGGGGGCGTGACACGGGTACCAACACAGGCGTGTCACATGTGACACGGCCGTGTCATAGGCCGTGTCAAGGGCCGTGTGCTGGTTTTCGAATTGGTCGAGACGCCGAATGGCTGATACGGTCAGGCACACGGCCGTGTGTCAACCCGTGTTCGGCCAAGATTTTATGATTTCAGGCCCGATCAAGGCCGTTCGTTTCTTTGATTTGAGATCCGACGGCTGGGGGTTATTTCCCCAGGGTTATACCCGGGAATAGGGTTTAGAAACCCTCATTTCTCTTGAGTGGTTCTCTTTCTAAAAGCTAGAGAGAGGAGAGAGCAAGGAAGAGGAAGAAGGGCTAGATCCAGCCGCCGGAGGAGCTTCGGAGCTCCAAATCGCGATCCGAGCCCAGATCCGCGGAGGTGACGTCATTGCGGTGCTTTCCAACCGCATAGTTTTCGATGGCGCAGCGGAAAAATGCAAGGGTAACGATTCTCATCCTAGGGCATGTGAAGCCCTCTTTTCCTTTGCATAGGAAGCCCTCTCTCGCGAGTGAGCGAAGAGTTGGAGCGTTCCTTGGGGTAGATATGTAAAGTCCCCCTTGTATAGAGTCCGTATGCGAAAACGGACGTAGGCATTGTGTGTGAAGCCTATCCGGACAAGTAGAGCTGGATCGGTGATGTTGCATTGCATATGAACCGGGGAAGGCTCCGGGTGTTTGGGCGTTTTTCGGGTTTTCTACGTGGTAGATTGCAACAGAGAGCCTTGGAGATTAACTCCAAGGTGCACCCGGAAAACTGGGCAAAAACGAGTTTTGCCAACACGGTGGCCGGGGATCCAACGTGAACATAACTGGGTTATGTGATTGTTGTGGCGGAAACGGGACTCGGCGAGTCTTGACCTGCGCATATGGCTTAAATTGTCGTTGCGGTATGAGCACGGGTCAGGCAGAGCCGTACCCGGTCTATGTCGTTCGGTAGGACCGTTGGCATGGATGAGGGTCTTCGGCGGTCTATGGCTTAAATTGTCGTGACCAAGGCCAGAAAGGCAAAATGCTCATATGGTTGGCCGTCCATGAGGCGGTGGTGGAACGGGAACGTCTATGGCTTGAATTGACGTGACGTTGGCCGGTTCGCCGTGAATGTGCCCTAAGTGCATGGGGTGTGTGGCCGTGCGAGCCTACGCCTGTGTTGAAGTGTGTTTACACTATTGTTATTGTCTACTAATTAAAGTGCAGGGAAAGAGCATCGCCGCCCCGATTTTGGGGGCGGGATCGTTATAATTTGGTCAGCATAGCTGACCGTTATTTTGTTTACCACCGGGCGGTGGTTTGTGGCTTGCAGGTGCTGCGGAGCCGAGCGGGAAATAGCGGGCTAAAGCCCTTGAAGCTGTGCCGACCCTCGAAGGCCTAAATGTTTATGTTTTTCCCGTTTATAATGTATGGTCGGTCTGCGTGTCGAGGTTTGGAAAACACTTTATTTAAAGCGAACTGTTGTAAGGCCTTAAGGCCATTTCTATTTTATGTGTATTGGAACATTCCTGCTGGTGTTTTTGTAGTGGACATTCATGCTGTTGGCAGGGTTCTTAATTGTGCAACTTAATAATTGCTTCCGCTAGGTGTTGTGTAGGACGTTATGATTGGTTGATTGGTTTCAACGCGTAACCAACCGGTCTGTCCGTAGTATATGGCGTCGGGCCCCGGCCGGACCTACTGTTATATGCTATACGACGGATAGGGGCGTTACAACAGGCCTGGCTTGCCTCACTCAACGCCACGGGAGAAGGCGTTGAGTGAGCTCGCCTTTCTCAACGCCATAGGCCTGGCTCGCCTCACCTTGGGCCTGGGCGAGTTGGCTCTGAAGCCTCTGCTCGCGAGTGACGGGCGGACTGGCACTCGCCCGCCCCTTGGCTCTGGGCGCGCACGTACTCGGCCGGATCTGCTCACCCAATGAATTGACTTCCTTTCGTCGGGCTCAGCTCCACGAACTCCGAGCTCGGCCCGACGATTGTCGATCCCGTACTCGGCATGCTGGGCTCGGCATGCTCCGCTGAACTCGCCTGGGGCTCTGGGGCGGTCTGAGCCGGCCGGTTTGGCTCTTGTTAGCTCACTCGTTGGATACGGGGTTGTACAGCAAGCCTTACACTTCTCTACAGAGCGATCCAACTTAAGTTCATTCTTAAAGATCTATCTACATCCCATGACATCGCCACTAGATGGCATATGGATTAGAATCCTAATTTTATTCTCCAATATATAGTTAATCTCAATATTTATTGATTTCATTTAAAAGGGAGAGTCAGACGACTACATGACTTCTTCATATGTGTTAGGATCTCCTTCAATTAGATAAATGAAGTAATCCTCTCCAAAGGTATTTTATTCTATTTCTTTTGCTCCTTCTAGATTCATTAATTTTAATGGGTCTATATAAAAAGAAAGGTTGGGTAGGGCTACTAGAAGGTTGAGAAAAATTATTTGATTTGTGTGGAAATTTATCTTCAAAATAAACTATATCTCAAGCTTTTAGGATAGTGTTATAAAAGATCACAATAATCTGAGAGTTGATAATGAGAAATCTGTTAGTACTACTATCAGATACATATCACATAAAAATATAGACTGAAGGGGGTCCCCCAGAATTTTCTGAGTCAAACCAAGGAGGTTCAGTCCAAAGACACGAGAGCAATCTAAACCAATCGGGCGAGTCGCACGCGACAAGCCGTGCTTACCCGGAAAATCCAGAAAGCAACCTCAGAGGGAGTCATGCCCAGCCAACATGCGCCGAAGTGCCCCCCAACGGTATGCGCGCACGCAACGCGCCAGCAACCGTGCAGTGTCGTGGGTCGCATGTTGTGTGCGGACATGCAGGGTCGTGCACTGTGCGCGCCCGAGCAGGGCCGCGCACTGTGCGCGGCCATGCAGCGCGTGGCCTATGGCCATGCATCGTATGGCCAGTGGTCATGCTTGGCCGCACAAACATGCAGCCATATAGGGCTGGCACTGTGCGTGGCCATGCATGGCTACATCCTGCGCACGACTGCGCAAGGCCGCCCCTCGCGCACGCAGTGTAACGTCCCAATTCGCGCTAGGCCCCTCGCACGTGTTCTGAGTCAAGAGACTCAACTCGGGCTCGGGGTGCACTAACGCGTGGTGTCAGGTGCATTGAATAAGTGTAGGGTTGGGTTCAAGGATACTCCAACCAGTAGCCGAGATGAGGGAACTCGGCCAAGTAAAAATCGACGGGAATGGAGGTTGATGCTCGTCGATCGTCGAGAATGGAGGTTGATACTCGCCAATTCGACGGGTATCGGTGGTCGATACCCGCCGGACTCAGAACTGCAGTAGGTTAAGGGAAAATCGTCGAGAATGCCCGACGATTCTCACCGATCGCCGAGAATACCCGGTGATACCCACCGACCGTCAAGTATCGCCAACTGATACTCAACGCACACAACGACAGGATGTCCGATAAAACAGCTAAGGGAAAATCGTCGAGTATCATTGTGGATACTCGACGAATTCATCGAGAATGACCCGCTAATACTCGCCGATCGACGGGAATCACTGGCTGATTCCCGCCGAATTTGACTTGTGCGTTTTCTGCGCCCAGGAAAATTCACCAGCTTGCACAGGCGGGTTGAACCGGACTTTGGGATTCGTGCTGAATGATCCTTTGACTGGTCACTTCAAATGAAACTTAATTTGGGCGGTCCAATTAGAGAGTGACACGTGGCGGAAGGGACTTAACCTAATATGTAATATAAAAGGGAGTAAACCAAATCCTAGCCATCGCACCCGATCGTTCTTGCCGAGCCGTCACCGTGCAAAACCGACGGGAGCGGGAGAGAGAGAGATATCGCAGATCGTCGGAGGAAAAGTTCGGATCGTTGAAGGAAGGCTTGCTGGAGCTAGTTTTGGAGGAGGAGAAACGCCTTTGCCGTGAAGAACGTCTGCACCGAGAGATGCCGCGGAGAAGGGTAACGCGATCCATGGCCGACAACGGAGGAAATGCCGGAAATGATGTGAGTTTCCTCCCCTCTCCCATGGTGCTAGATCTGTAGCTATTCTTAGGCGAGACATCGACTCAAAAGAGTCTTGATGAGTGAGATGAAGCTTTCTAGGAAGGCCATGCTAGAACTTGTGTTCTAAAGCTTAGTCACCTTCAACCTCTCCTCGCTTCAAAGTGATGATACGGGTGGTCTCGTGAAGAGGAAATGGCCTCAAGAGGGAGAATAAGGGTGGAGGAACTTCTGGTTGCGATTTGGGGAAAATCGCTTGAGGAGGAAGATGAACGGATGCCGTTCACCTCGCTTCAAGATGAGTACAGAATCTGTGTTCTACACGCAGCGACCTTCTTGGCTACTTTTAAGCAAGAAAGGGTCGGATCTGGGTTTTCGACTAAACACAAAAGTCGTAGCCCTTGAAATTACCTTTCCAACGAGTGGTTGCACGTTTCCAGCAGATACCTATAGCCACAGGAAAGTCTGTTTAAGTCCACTGCGGTTGGGAGTTAATGCCCAGGAAATCTGTATCCTGTACGCAGCAGTCTTCGAGTCGGATTTTTGGTATGATGTGACCAGATCTGGGCTTTCGACTAAACACGAAAGTCGTATCCCTTGAAATTACCTTTCCAACGAGTGGTTGCACATTTTCAGGCGATACCAGTAGTCACGGGAATCCCCAGTCAAAGTTGTTGACCAGATTACATATAATTCTAGGTGATTACAATATGAACTTGGATTCGATGGAATAGATGTTACAATCCATCTCGAGGTTGGGTGAATTCTTTTGTGTTAATCCCCGAGGTAATGTGAGGGTTGATGTTTGAGGACTTGAATTCCTATGCCGAGATGTGAATCAAGCCTAAGTGAATGAAAGGCTTTGTTATATTTGGTAGATCACCATTATGTGCATTATCTATAATATGTTGAATTCATGTGGAAGGATTTGTAAATGATTAAACTATGGCCCTGATGTATAATGAATTGATGGAAGGGAATGGATAGTCCAATGCTTAGAGTGTCGTCTCCCTACGGGTAGCATTGTGGAAGTTAACAAGTGCTGTGTAGACCGTCACTAATGGGAAGGAGGTTGAGTTGGATAAGATTGGACGGTTGGGCTTGGTCCTCGTGCTCATTTCCGAGGCTCCTTCCATGCCACGTGAATGGTTGGGCTTGGTCCTCGGTGTTCACGTCCCGAGGCTCCATCCGTATTTGTTGGATGGTTGGGCTTGGTCCTCGTGCTTTCTCCGAGGCTCCTTCCATGCCATGAATTGTGGAATTGCATGCGGTGTGAGTCGACACGCGGTGTCATAATCCCGGGTTAAGGATAGTGTGGCAGGTCTATGGGCTCGCCAATCATCACACTGATGGGAGTTGATAATTAGACCTTGGGCGGTTGTGCTTGGTCCTCGGTGTTCACGTCCCGAGGCTCCTTCCGTGCCAAGTGAACGGTTGGGCTTGGTCCTCGTGCTCATTTCCGAGGCTCCATTCGTGTCATACCATAGGCCAGTCGGGGCTAGGATCTTGGTGCATATTTACCCGAGAGAACCCGCTGAGCCGTAGTACGCATGTGAACTCCGCTGTTGTGTTCTTAGCGTTGAGGCGTACGGAGGCCTAGGCCAGGTAGTGTGGAGACCAGCCTAGTAGTGGAGATGCCCGCTCTACTGTCACAGTTTGGCCACGACGGTTGATGCCTGAGAGGTTAGCTACCTGCTCGAATAGTGGGAACTATAAGTCTGTGTCGACATAGCGATTGCATGTGCTTGATCATGGGTGTGTCATTGCATTGCATACACAGCATTGCACTTCATTACATACATAAGACCCTCATCGTATAAGTTTGTATGGGCACTCCTATACGATGAGTTACTTTCTGCTGAACGACCCTCAACTTATATGCTTGTATGGGCACCCATATAAGTTGAGTTACTTACTGTTCTAGATATATACTCTCTTGCTGCTGTAGATTGTAGATTTGTAAAATAAGACCTTGTTCATTTGTATATTGTTTCTATTGCTATTTATGATATGTATACATACTTCACCTGCTTGTACTACTGATATATATTTATTGTACTTGTTCCTTTCTCCGTCCAGTGCCGAGGAGTCGCCGGGGGAGCGGATGTGAAACCACTTAGTCTTTTTGACTAACGGTTGCTACGTCTTCCTTTTTAGGAGGAAACCCCGCAGGTGGAGCAGCAGGTTATGCAGACGGACAGCCAGGCCAGGGTGACAGGGCCTGAAGGGACGGTACCGTCGCTACCGTCGGTTACAGATGTGAGTGAGAGAGAGATTTTGTTGTAGCCCTTCGGGGCAATTTTGTTCTCGTACTCTGATATTAGAGGCTTGATGTAGCTTCTTTATTTATAATACTATGGACATATGCTTGGTGTGGATTTGACTTTCATATTAATATGGTTGGGTTGGCAGTTTTTTTCTGATATTGGTTGTAGCCGGCAGAGTAGGCGTCCTGTGGTACAGGCTAGCCCGAGTGCTAGTACTACCGCAAGGCGGCTGTTCTGGGCATAAGACCCCTCTCGTGCCGTGTTTTGTGTTCCGGGAGGGGGGTCTTACAAATGGTATCAGCTTGCTACGATCCTCCAAGGCGAAAGTCACTTAACAATGGTGCCACCCCCGTTTGATTGGTCAGTTTGGGGACAAGCTGACTTAGCGGAAGCAGTGGTGTGCCCATATGTAATTCACACTAAGTTGTCCATCTTTAACCTTAGATTAGCCAACCTAACCCTAGGTTTGTACCTTATGTGTAGATCCCTGCACATGTTGAGCCAGTAAAGGGCACCCCCGCCCCGTCCGTACCTACACAATTCCAATAATCAGAGCTGGGGCAGACGCTCACAGCTATTCTGGACGCCTTTAGGTCCCAATCTCAGCAGACACATGTACAACAACAGGGTCCGGGATCTAGTTGGTTAAGCGTTTTCCGAGCTCTCTCCCCTCCCGCTTATATTGGGACAGAGTCGGCAGTGCGTACGGAACAGTGGCTCAACACTATACAAGAGTTGTTGGCAGGAATAAGATGTCCAAACAACATGGCGGTGACCCTTGTGGTGACACTCTTAGAGCTGCACGCCAAAAGGTGGTGGAAGTCCCTCATGGGCTCCACTTTTCGTGGAAGAGTGTACACGGACATTAGTTGGAGCGAATTCTCCGAAGCCTTCTTAGAGCATTTTATCCCCTCGGCCGCTCGGGATGGTCTGGAAGAGAGATTTTTGCAACTAAAGCAAGGGTCCATGTCGGTGACGGAGTACCAACGGGAGTTTCAGCACCTGGCTAGATTCGCCGACTCCTATGAGCTGGATGATAGAGGGTACGCCAAACGATTCTACAAAGGCTTGCGAGATCCCCTAAGGCAAGCCCTTTTGTTTATAGCGGACTCTAGTCTGGCAGAGATTATTGATATGGCAAAGAGATTGGAAGCGGACCACCTGGGAAGTGGTAAGAGGCCAGCGGAAGGCGTGATGGAAGCAGGCCCCAGCAACAGAAGGAGATTTGACAATAAAAGAGGAAGAGGATATCAGAGGGGTGGCGGGCATTTCCCCCAGAACTTTAGAGAGGAGCGCCCGGTTCCACAACCGCCAGCATTACCTCCACCTCCACAGTTTCAGCAACACGACGGAAGGCAGGAACGGGTGTGCTTTGAATGCAACCAACCGGGCCACATTCGACGCTACTGCCCGCAACTGTTTGGAGATGCGCCTTTCGCTCTCCCTCCAGCAGCCCCGCGGGGGAGAGGGTATGTGCGTGGTCGAGGACGAGGACCACGAGGAAGAAACCCCGGACCCGCTCGAGATCGGATGTATGCCCTGGACATGACTCAAGAGCGGAACCCTCAAGAGATGATTGCAGGTACGATTTGAATTAGTCATTTTACTTCCATTAATATCCTCTAGTTGCTTGAGATATACTAGACGTCTAGCTTGAGTATTATTAATGACACTTAGGCACTGTGATGGTCGGCGGGAAACCGGCTTATACGTTATTTGACACCGGTGCCTCACATTCATTCGTGTTTGAAGACTTCATCAAAGATATACACGGAGTGCAATATTTCACTGGTATTGCTCGAAGAGTACGCCTCCCAGACGGATCTGAGATGATGGCAACCGCAAATTGTGAGTTAGAGATAACCATTGGAGGAAAGACCTTTGATACCCCTGCCACAATTCTGAGAATACCAGAGTTCGACCTCATTCTGGGTATGGCGTGGCTGGATTGGCACCATGCAAGAATCGACTGTACGAAGAAGCGTATCTATTTGAGATATGGGGATACTGATGTAGTCTTCCAAGGTATAAATTTCGCACCACGAATATTGTTATCCTCAATCCAGACCTTGAAAGCTCATTTGAGAGGGGATGAAGTCTACATGATACGATTCGAACTAAAAGAGATGAAGGTAGATGTGAAGGATGTGCGGGTAGCACGGGATTTCCCTGAGGTATTTCCCGAGAAATTGCCAGGGTTACCCATCGCATAGAGAAGTGGATTTTCATATTAAGCTTGTACCAGGAGCTAAGCCTGTCTCCAGGACCCCTTATCGGATGGCCTCAAAAGAACTTGCGAAGTTTAGAGTGCAATTGCAGGAGTTGGTAGAATCAGGGTTTGTTCGCCCCAGCTCGTCGCCTTGGGGAGCCCCTGTTCTATTCGTCAAGAAGAAAGATGGAACCCTGCGTTTATGTATAGACTATCGGGAACTCAACCGACTGACAGTACGGAACACCTACCCGTTACCTCGGATCGATGAGTTGTTCGACCAACTGGTGGGAGCGCATTGGTTCTCCAAGCTAGACTTGCGCTCGGGGTACTACCAATTGAGAATACAGGAGGATGATATACAGAAAACGGCTTTCAGCTCAAGGTACGGCTTATATGAGTTCACAGTGATGCCGTTTGGACTCACCAATGCCCCATCAGCTTTCATGAGCTTGATGAATAAAGTGTTTGAACCCTACTTAGATGTCTTCGTCATTGTGTTCATTGACGACATCCTGGTCTACTCGAAGACGGAGGAAGAACATGCCAGACATTTGGCCTTGGTACTGGAGAAGTTAAAGGATCACGCCCTGTTCGCCAAGTTTAGCAAGTGTGAATTATGGCTTAGGGAAGTTGCTTTCTTGGGTCACGTAATCAGTGGGGCTGGACTAGCTGTGGATCCGGCCAAGGTGCGTGCCGTGAAGGAGTGGTCACCTTTGAAGTCAGCGGCCGATGTGAGGAGTTTTCTTGGACTTGCCGGATACTACCGCAAGTTCGTAAAAGGATTCTCCAAGATTGCCCTCCCGCTTACTTCCTTGACAAAGAAAGGAGAGCCATTTGAGTGGACACCCCAGTGTGAAGCGGCATTCCAGGAATTGAAGGATAGACTTACCTCCGCCCCCATCCTTGTCCTTCCGTCTGGGAAGGAAGGATTCCAAGTTTACACGGACGCGTCTTATCAGGGGTTGGGAGCGGTGTTGATGCAGCACGGGCACGTAATTGCTTATGCTTTAAGACAATTGAAGAAGCATGAAATCAATTACCCGGTGCATGATTTGGAGCTAGGAGCGGTGGTGTTCGCCTTGAAGGTATGGAGGCATTATCTATACGGCGTCCACTGCGAAATCTTCTCGGATCATAAAAATTTGAAGTACGTCCATACCCAGAAGGAATTGAACTTAAGACAACGGCGGTGGTTAGAGTTTCTATGCAACTATGAGTTCACCTTGAACTACCACCCCGGAAAAGCAAACTCGGTAGCCGATGCGTTGAGTAGGAAAGTACCCGGCTCGAACCCAGAATCTCGATTGATGAGCATGGAGTTGGCACGGATGATCGAGGAGATGGACATCACCTTAATATTTAAGGCTTCTTCGGAATATACGGAGTACCTGTCCAGCATGAGCATAGTTTGTGATATCTGGGACCGGATCTGAGTGGAGCAAGGATTGGATGCGGCTTTGGCCCCGGCAATAAAGTTAATTGAAGACGGGACTACCGACGAGTACACACTAAAGGACGGCCTCGTTTACTTTCGCGGCCTACTCTACATTCCCAAAGGTGGCAGAATCCGGGAGGATATTATGAGAGAAGCACATTGCTCTCAATATTCCGTGCACCCAGGAATTTCAAAGATGTACGTCGGCTTACGGAAGACGATGTGTTGGCCAGGGATGAAGAAAGATGTCCGGTACTTTGTCACGCATTGTGAAGCCTGCTAAAGAGTGAAGGCGGAATGTAGGAGCCCCGGTGGCCTGTTGCAGTCGTTGCCAATCCCCGAATGGAAGTTCGAGGATATATCTATGGACTTCTTACATGGGCTACCTCGCTCCCGCTCAGGGAATGATTCAGTGTGGGTGATCGTTGATCGCCTGACGAAGGTTGCCCGGTTCATTCCTATGAAGAAGGAGGCTCATGTGGATGTCTTGGTACACCTGTTTGTGGAACAATTTGTACGGTATCACGGCGTACCCAAGACGATAGTTTCGGACCGTGATGGTCGTTTCACCTCCAAGGAGTGGAAGGCGGTACAGACGTATTTGGGCTCACATCTTACCTTCAGTACCGCATTTCATCCTCAGATGGACGGACAATCTAAGCGGACCATCCGAACATTGGAAGATTTGTTGAGGTTGTGTGTGATAGATAGGGGAGAGCTGTGGGAAAGACTCTTGCCCTTGGTGGAATTCTCCTATAACAATAGCCATCAAGCTAGTATTGGCATGGCGCCCCATAAAGCCCTATATGGAAGGAGGTGTAGGACTCCCTTGTCTTGGGAGAAAGATGAAGACCCGAAGACTTTGGGAATTGAGTACATAGATGACACTGATGCGGTGGTTAGGCTGATAAGGGATCGCATGTTGGAGGCTCAAAGTCGGCAGACAAAGTATTACAACGCAAGACACCGTATGGTGGAATTTCAAGTGGGTAATAAGGTGTTTCTAAAAATCTGGCTGATGCATGGAGTGTCACGAGTGCGAGGAGTGAAGAAGCTCAGTCCACAGTATGTTGGGCCCTATGTCATATTGGAAAGGGTTGGCCCTTTAGCCTACCGGCTGGAGCTACCGCCCGAGCTAGAGAATCTCCACGATGTGTTTCATGTATCGTCGCTTCGGAAGGCGCTGTTGCGGCCCGAACAATACATCCCCACAACTGATGGTACTGTGGCGTCTGACAGATCTGTGCGATTGGAGCCGGTGCGGATCGTTGATAATGAGATAAGAACCTTGCGCCGCAAAAGTGTCCCCTTGGTAAAAGTGTTATGGTCTAATCATGGGAAGGAGGAATTCACATGGGAGCCAATGGATTTGATGCAAAGACGCTACCCGGAGTTGTTTGCTTCAGGTAATTTTATTTAAAAGCATACTTTGTTTTCTGTATGCTTTACTTCCCACGACCTCAGCCTGATTTCGGGGACGAAATCTTTTTATTTTGTTTATAGGATTTGTAACGTCCCAATTCGCGCTAGGCCCCTCGCACGTGTTCTGAGTCAAGAGACTCAACTCGGGCTCGGGGTGCACTGACGCGAGGTGTCAGGTGCATTGAATAAGTGTAGGGTTGGGTTCAAGGATACCCCAACCAGTAGTCGAGATGAGGGAACTCGGCCAAGTAAAAATCGACGGGAATGGAGGTTGATGCTTGTCGATCGTCGAGAATGGAGGTTGATACTCGCCGATTCGACGGGTATCGGTGGTCGATACCCGCCGGACTCAGAACTGCAGTAGGTTAAGGGAAAATCGTCGAGAATGCCCGACGATTCTCACCGATCGCCGAGAATACCCGGTGATACCCACCGACCGTCGAGTATTGCCAACTGATACTCAACGCACACAACGACAGGATGTCCGATAAAACAGCTAAGGGAAAATCGTCGAGTATCATTGTGGATACTCGACGAATTCGTCGAGAATGACCCGCTAATACTCGCCGATCGACGGGAATCACTGGCTGATTCCCGCCGAATTTGACTTGTGCGTTTTCTGCGCCCAGGCAGATTCACCGGCTTGCACAGGCGGGCTGAACCGGACTTTGGGATTCGTGCTGAATGATCCTTGGACCGGTCACTTCAAATGAAACCTAATTTGGGCGGTCCAATTAGAGAGTGACACGTGGCGGAAGGGACTTAACCTAATATGTAATATAAAAGGGAGTAAACCAAACCCTAGCCATCACACCCGATCGTTCTTGCCGAGCCGTCATCGTGCAAAACCGACGGGAGCGGGAGAGAGAGAGATATCGCAGATCGCCGGAGGAAAAGTTCGGATCGTTGAAGGAAGGCTTGCTGGAGCTAGTTTTGGAGGAGGAGAAACGCCTTTGCCGTGAAGAACGTCTGCACCGAGAGATGCCGCGGAGAAGGGTAACGCGATCCATGGCCGACAACGGAGGAAACGCCGGAAATGATGTGAGTTTCCTCCCCTCTCCCTTGGTGCTAGATCTGTAGCTATTCTTAGGCGAGACATCGACTCAAAAGAGTCTTGATGTGTGAGATGAAGCTTTCTAGGAAGGCCATGCTAGAACTTGTGTTCTAAAGCTTTGTCACCTTCAACCTCTCCTCGCTTCAAAGTGATGATAGGGGTGGTCTCGTGAAGAGGAAATGGCCTCAAGAGGGAGAATAAGGGTGGAGGAACTTCTGGTTGCGATTTGGGGAAAATCGCTTGAGGAGGAAGATGAACGGATGCCGTTCACTTCGCTTCAAGATGCGTGCAGAATCTGTGTTCTACACGCAGCGACCTTCTTGGCTACTTTTAAGCAAGAAAGGGTCGGATATGGGCTTTTGCCTAAACACGAAAGTCGTAGCCCTTGAAATTACCTTTCCAACGAGTGGTTGCACGTTTCCAGGCAATACCTATAGCCATGGGAAAGTCCGTTTGAATCCGCTGCGGTTGGGAGTTAATGCCCAGGAAATCTGTATCCTGTACGCAGCAGTCTTCGAGTCGGATTTCTGGTATGATGTTACCAGATCTGGGCTTTCGACTAAACACGAAAGTCGTAGCCCTTGAAATTACCTTTCCAACGAGTGGTTGTACATTTTCAGGCGATACCTGTAGTCACGGGAATCCCCAGTCAAAGTTGCTGACCAGATTACATATAATTCTAGGTGATTACAATATGAACTTGGATTCGATGGAATAGATGTTACAATCCATCTCGAGGTTGGGTGAATTCTTTTGTGTTAATCACCGTGGTAATGTGAGGGTTGATGTTTGAGGACTTGAATTCCTATGCCGAGATGTGAATCAAGCCTAAGTGAATGAAAGGCTTTGTTATATTTGGTAGATCACCATTATGCGCATTATCTATAATATGTTGAATTCATGTGGAAGGATTTGTAAATGATTAAACTATGGCCCTGATGTATAATGAATTGATGGAAGGGAATGGATAGTCCAATGCTTAGAGTGTCGTCTCCCTACGGGTAGCATTGTGGAAGTTAACAAGTGCGGTGTAGACCGTCACTAATGGGAAGGAGGTTGAGTTGGATAAGATTGGACGGTTGGGCTTGGTCCTCGTGCTCATTTCCGAGGCTCCTTCCGTGCCACGTGAACGGTTGGGCTTGGTCCTCGGTGTTCACGTCCCGAGGCTCCATCCGTATTTGTTGGATGGTTGGGCTTGGTCCTCGTGCTTTCTCTGAGGCTCCTTCCATGCCATGAATTGTGGAATTGTATGCGGTGTGAGTCGACGCGCGGTGTCGTAATCCCGGGTTAAGGATAGTGTGGCAGGTCTACGGGCTCGTCAATCGTCACACCGATGGGAGTTGACAGTTAGACCTTGGGCGGTTGGGCTTGGTCCTCGGTGTTCACGTCCCGAGGCTCCTTCCGTGCCAAGTGAATGGTTGGGCTTGGTCCTCGTGCTCATTTCCGAGGCTCCTTCTGTGTCATACCATAGGCAAGTCGGGGCTAGGATCTTGGTGCATATTTACCCGAGAGAACCCGCTGAGCCGTAGTACGCATGTGAACTCCGCTGTTGTGTTCTTAGCGTTGAGGCGTACGGAGGCATGGGCCAGGTAGTGTGGAGACCAGCATAGTAGTGGAGATGCCCGCTCTACTGTCACCGTTTGGCCACGACGGTTGATGCCTGAGAGGTTAACTACCTGCTCGAATAGTGGGAACTATAAGTCTGTGTCGACATAGCGATTGTATGTGCTTGATCATGGGTGTGTCATTGCATTGCATACACAGCATTGCACTTCATTACATACACAAGACCCTCATCGTATAAGTTTGTATGGGCACTCCTATACGTTGAGTTACTTTCTGCTGAACGACCCTCAACTTATATGCTTGTATGGGCACCCATATAAGTTGAGTTACTTACTGTTCTAGATATATACTCTCTTGCTGCTGTAGATTGTAGATTTGTAAAATAAGACCTTGTTCATTTGTATACTGTTTCTATTGCTATTTATGATATGTACACATACTTCACCTGCTTGTACTACTGATATATATTTATTGTACTTGTTCCTTTCTCCGTCCGGTGCCGAGGAGTCGCCGGGGGAGCGGATGTGAAACCACTTAGTCTTTTTGACTAACGGTTGCTACGTCTTCCTTTTTAGGAGGAAACCCCGCAGGTGGAGCAGCAGGTTATGCAGACGGACAGCCAGGCCAGGGTGACAGGGCCTGAAGGGACGGTACCGTCGCTACCGTCGGTTACAGATGTAAGTGAGAGAGAGATTTTGTTGTAGCCCTTCAGGGCAATTTTGTTCTCGTACTCTGATATTAGAGGCTTGATGTAGCTTCTTTATTTATAATACTATGGACATATGCTTGGTGTGGATTTGACTTTCATATTAATATGGTTGGGTTGGCAGTTTTTTCTGATATTGGTTGTAGCCGGCAGAGTAGGCGTCCTGTGGTACAGGCTAGCCCGAGTGCTAGTACTACCGCAAGGCGGCTGTTCTGGGCATAAGACCCCTCTCGTGCCGTGTTTTGTGTTCCGGGAGGGGGGTCTTACACGCAGCGCCCCTGCCACTATCGGCGGCCCCTGCCGCCGCCGACCCTCATCGTCACCGGCAATCTCTGCCACCTCCAGTCGCCACCTCCGGTCGCCGCCTCCGGGTACTCCTGTCATTTTTGCAAAATTGGCAATCCGCGTGATTGAAATTGAGCGACGTCATTCGTCAGCACAAATTACTCCCCGGCGTAATTACCACCATAACCCTCCAGAAAACTATAAATAGGCCCCCAAGCCTTCATTTCAAGCAAAGCAACACTAGAGACAAGAGAGAGCTCTGAGATTTTCCTGCATGATCGTGAACTTAGACCGATTCTCCGCTCAGTAATTCACCATGTTCTCCTCCTTGCGCTACCGATTCCGCACATCTAAAGTGACGTCAATCGACTCTGCGTGAGCGCTCTCATGTAGGATCCGCATCAATGAGAGTGCTTCCTCCATAAGCTACGTGGACTTAGAAGATTTCCCAGCCTGAACGCTTCCACCAAGGTTCTGTGAGTTCGACGTAATCCCAAAGCCAGAGTGCTTCCATCGAGGCTCCGATGACTTGGCCATTTTTTCATCTTTTTTGCACTTGTAATGGAGTAGTGACTTGTCTCCCTCCGGCCCGATGGCCACGCACCACAGTACCTGGCCGGCGATGGCGGGCTTCGCCCGCCCCCGGTCCTACGACCCCGCGCAATCGCGGGCTTCGCACGCCCCCGGTCCTACGGCCCCGCGCAACTGTATCTGTCTTGCCGGGGCACGGGCCTCCGGCCCGATGGCCACGCGCCACAGTACCCGGCCGGCGATGGCGGGCTTCGCCCGCCCCCGGTCATACGACCCCACGCAACTATACCCGTTCTGCTGCGGCGGGCTCCACTCGCCCCCCGACAGTTCTTTTAAATTTAAAATAAACAATTTTTAAAAGTAATAAACATTATTTAAACATTAATTAATTAAATAATTAAACAATAATTAAACATTAAGTAAAATAATTAAATAAAAAAATATTGATTAAAATTAAAAGCAGGCGGAGTGTGGCTAGACGGGCCACACTCTGCATGCTTTTAATGTTAATGAACATTAAAAGGCATAATAATGGCATATGCAGGATAATAATTTTAAGTAATTCATTAATTATAACGTGAATCACACGCCTCTTTAGTCCCACATCGCCTGGTTGAAGTGAAATCTTTATGTTTAAAAGGCATATGTAGGTTAACTTGTTTGAAATCCTTCTTAGCTTTGACTGGGCTTTTCTTATGCTGAGTTGGGCTGGCTGGGGCGTGCTTTCCAAAGCGGCAAGAGTTATATCAGTCCAGTCAGCCCGCCCGGTTTCACAGTCAGTCTTCCCCTAGTTTTAGAATTATATAGGGGCAAACTCGTAACTTCACATAGGTTTAGGACAACCTAGTTAGTAGGTTTAGGAGACCTACCAAAAAGTTGGGAGAGATGGGGCATTTGATCAGACGGCTGCTGCAAAATATATTTAGATCAGACGGTCCTGATCATCTCAATGAATTTATATTTCATGCCCTACCATATTTCTTTATATATGGTAGAGATATATATATATATGTATAAATTATTTATTTCATATTTATTTAGAGTTCTCTCTCAGGCTTGATGGCACCTGTTGGAACTCCCCAACCTATATTTTTATTTTATATATATATATATATATATATATATATATATATATATATATATATATATATAATATTCATAATAAAAATGTTAAGAGAATAAAAATAATTAATATTATATCAAATATTTGTGTAACAATATTATTATTGTATCAACTTTAAATTGAAAAAAATTAAAATGATATATATATGGTATATCGCATTATCCAAATACTTTATAAAAATAAATATGAGATATTATTATAGTCTATATATTATATTTATTAATTTGAATATAACTATTGCATAAATAATATATTACGAAATCCTTCAATCAAGATAAGTTGGCATAGTGGATGGGTTGTTCGTAAATAATGTTATAGGTTGTAGGTTCGATTTCCACTGCCCTGCTTTTTTAAGTTGATTTTAGGATCTTGTTTGACCCGCCAGGTTATGGGGGATCGGGTACGGTTCCCGGGTTTCCGATCAGCTCGCCCGGTTCCCTAGTTCCTGGGTGAACTGTTGATAATGTCGTACCAACACCTGGACTGGACCGGCTAGTGTTCCGGTCCGCGAACTAGTCCAACTGTCCGGCTCGGTTTTCAAAAGCTTGGTTTAAATCTCATACAACATATCTATTATCTTTTTTGTTGCATGCTTCATAGTTGAGATTATTCAAAGTATGTGTACACATACTCAGGTCACATATCACTACGATATTTAAATATTTTTTCTTTTCTCCCCTTTATCTACCACTATAATAGAAATATCAAACCCATGAATTTTAAATTCATTGGAGTGATTTGGACCGTCCGATCTTGATGCATTATTCAGCAATCGTCCGATCAAACCAACCCTCTCTCCAGATTTTTTTGTAGGGCTCCTAAACCTACTATAAAACAGTCCTAACCTATATTAAATAATTTAAAAATTGGTTTAGCAAAATCCAAAGGAGGACCCGCCAACCCGCCAACGCCCGCAAGCCCAATACCGCCAGGCCGCAATCCCGCTAAACCAATGATTTCAGAAACTTAACATGAAAACCTATATTAAACTCGCAGTGTTCAAGATTTTTGGCAGTGTTGGACTAAACATCCACCTGTTTTTGTAATTTTTAATAGGCGGGTCTATTCTGTAATTTTTAATAGTGCTCCGCCTGATACTAAACATCCTATTATAATTATTAATAGGCGGGTGAACAGTGCTCCCACCACTGTTCACCCGCCTTTATAAATACTATTATAAATATTATAATTATTTAATACTCCTGCCTGATAATATTATAAATATTAAATACTATTATTATTAATAGGCGGGCAAACAGCGGGGGGCGGGCAAACAGTGGGGGCGAGCAAATGGCGGGGGGCGGGCGAAGCCCGCCGGAGCCGGCGGGGGTACTGTGACGCGTGGTCATCGGGCCGGAAGCCCTCCGGGGCCCGCCGGGGGCGGGCGAAGCCCGCCGTCGCCGGCCGGGTACTGTGGCGCGTGGCCATCGGGCCGGAGGCCCGTGCCTGTCAACCATATATATATATATATATATATATATATATATATATATATATATATATATATATATATATATATATATATATATATATATATATATATATATATATATATATATATATACGAGCATCTTCGCATGGGCTACGCCCGTGCTCGATGCTCTCGGGCGGTCTTCGGCTGCATCCAGGCGGGCTTCACCCGTGATCGATGCGTCGTTGCGGGCCGCGTCAGTATTAAGGCAGGTTGTGCCCGCAACATATACATACAAGTACTCAAAATGACCGTAAAAAATATAAATCAATATTACAGTTTTTATTTTGTAAAAAAATATATGCATTGATGTAAAAAGAATAATTTCCCTCTCTCTCCTTATTACTCTGATTGTCTCTCTCCCTCACTTTCTTCATTAAATATCTCACTCTCTCCCCCCTCTCTCTCCTTATCCCATGAGCTGTCTCTCCCTCCCACTCTCTCTCTCCCAACTCTCTCCCCTCCCACACTCTCTCTCATGATCCAACGGCTCATATTAATGGTTGACTATATCGAATGGTTGGTATCTAACTTTTGGTGTGCCTCAACATATGCATATTGCTTTATATATATACGAGCATCTTCGCACGGGCTACGCCCGTGCTCGATGCTCTCGGGCGGCCTTCGGCCGCATCCAGGCAGGCTTCGCCCGCCTCCGAACGGGCTTCTCCCATGCTCGATACGTCGTTGCGGGCCGCGCCCGCATCAAAGCGGGATGCACCCATATCAAGACGGGCAGTGCCCGCAATATATACATATGAGTACTCAAAATGACCGTAAAAAAATATAAATCAATATTACAATTTTTATTTTATAAAAAAAATTACGTTTTGTCGTAAAAATATTAATTTCGCGCAATCTCTCTCTCTTCTTTCTCTCCCTTCCCCATCTCTCTCCATTTCTCTCTCCCTCCTCTCTCACCGCCCCCTTTCTTTTCTCCCTTCCCCCATCTCTCTCCCTTTCTCTCTCCCTCTCTCTCCTCCCCGCTCCATCTCTTTCTCTCTCTCATGATCCAATGGCTCTTGTTTGATCTATGGTGTGCCTTCAAATACCTATATTGCTTTATATAATAAGATATATATATATATCTGTGTGTGTGTGTTAGTTTCTGAATTACTTCTGTTATAATCTGATGTGATGATTTTCATAATCTAACAAGGCAGTCACTCCAAGCTTAGAGAGTGGGTCGTTCCTGGGTGAACTGTTGATAATGGTGTACCAACACCTGGACTGGACCGGCTAGTGTTCCGGTCTGCGAACTAGTCCAACTGTCCGGCCCGGTTTTCAAAAGCTTGGTTTAAATCTCATACAACACATCTTTTATCTTTTTTGTTGCATGCTTCATAGTTGAGATTATTCAAAGTATGTGTACACATACTCAGGTCACATATCACTACGATATTTAAATATTTTTTCTTTTCTCCCTTATATATATATATATATATATATATATATTAAAAATTAAATACTCATTAATGGAAATCTTACTAAGATACAACTAATAAGTATATAAGGAATTTCTACATAGAATGATGTGTATCAAAATGAAAAAGTTCAATATCAAAGATTCTAGTGGATGATCAAAACAAATTTAGGCTTTATGGTGCGAAGAGATCCAAAAATGGGCTTATTCATTTTTTACCAATTAACTATATAATCTCAACATCTTGTCTTACATCATTGACTTAGTTCTTGTTCACCCCTCCATCATTTTATTTAGAAGTCAATAAAAAATGCATTGATAGGAAGCAAACACTTTTAAAGAATATAATGCATAAAATAAATTCTTAAGAGAGCTTTAATATATCTTACTAACTTTAAATTCATAATCCAAACTCTTTGGATTGTGTAGCCTACCAATCAATTCCAATTGAATAACTTGAATTATTTATTTATTAATTATAACAAGAATAAAGATCTTTAAATTAACATTCAACAAAATTATTTTTCACCAAATTGGTGCAGGTTATATCACACTCACACTTGTGCCTTTGCTGGTCTCTAACAAAAATATCACTTAACAATATAACACATTTGAACAAAAAATGGTTTAATCATGCAAAAGAAAAGAACTGAAATTAAATATTCCCATGTAATCAAAAATTTGAAATGTCTTCTCATCTCTTCTCGTAAAGCCCTTTGTTACAAAAATTATTTCTTTGCTTGAGTGATCTTCATTAACTTTCGCCAACTGAGTATCTTGCATGTTAAATTAATGGACATAAAGTAGAGCCAGTACTAGATTTCCAGATTCTATGGGTATCACCACTTGCCATAAAACATAACACTAGCACAGAATTGTAATATAGAAAATATCATAGGATCATGTCACAATCCTTATAAAGTCCAAATCACAGAAAATATCATAGGATAATAGCACAGTAGTAACACAGAATAATGTTCAAATCTAAAATAGAAAACTAATCGAATCACTCTCTTCATGCATCCTCACTTCACTACTATCGTAGATGTTGAGAGTTGGATCAACTCTTTCTCTATCAAAATCCAATAAAAAACATCAAATTTTGTCTGCAATGGATAAGACGCCTTTACTACCAGAATCTTTGCTTTTTGCATCATCTACACCTGATTCTTATATAAAACTTCGAACCGAGATTATATATATATATCTCTACCATATATAAAGAAATATGGTAGGGCATGAAATATAAATTCATTGAGATGATCAGGACCATCTGATCTAAATATATTTTGCAGCAGCCGTCTGATCAAATGCCCCATCTCTCCCAACTTTTTGGTAGGTATCCTAAACCTACTAACTAGGTTGTCCTAAACCTATGTGAAGTTACGAGTTTGCCCCTATATAATTCTAAAACTAGGGGAAGACTGACTGTGAAACCGGGCGGGCTGACTGGACTGATATAACTCTTGCCGCTTTGGAAAGCACGCCCCAGCCAGCCCAACTCAGCATAAGAAAAGCCCAGTCAAAGCTAAGAAGGATTTCAAACAAGTTAACCTACATATGCCTTTTAAACATAAAGATTTCACTTCAACCAGGCGATGTGTGACTAAAGAGGCGTGTGATTCACGTTATAATTAATGAATTACTTAAAATTATTATCCTGCATATGCCATTATTATGCCTTTTAATGTTCATTAACATTAAAAGCATGCGGAGTGTGGCCCGTCTAGCCACACTCCGCCTGCTTTTAATTTTAATCAATATTTTTTTATTTAATTATTTTACTTAATGTTTAATTATTGTTTAATTATTTAATTAATTAATGTTTAAATAATGTTTATTACTTTTAAAAATTGTTTATTTTAAATTTAAAAGAACTGTCGGGGGGCGAGTGGAGCCCGCCGCAGCAGAACGGGTATAGTTGCGCGGGGCCGTATGACCGGGGGCGGGCGAAGCCCGCCATCGCCGGCCGGGTACTGTGGCGCGTGGCCATCGGGCCGGAGGCCCGTGCCCCGGCAAGACAGATACAGTTGCGCGGGGCCGTAGGACCGGGGCGTGCGAAGCCCGCGATTGCGCGGGGTCGTAGGACCGGGGGCGGGCGAAGCCCGCCATCGCCGGCCAGGTACTGTGGCGCGTGGCCATCGGGCCGGAGGCCCGTGCCTGTCACTCGTATATATATATATATATATATATATATATATATATATATATATATATATATATATATATATATATATATATATATATATATATATATATATATATATATATATGATGAACCCTTTTATATGATTTGATATACTCAATATTATCTATGATGGTTGGCTTTTCGACCCTATAGAGGGCTTTTATACTGGGAGGATCAACGCCTTCATGTAGAGAAATTCAACTAAGTCCAGAAGCGTTGAGTGATGAAAGATCACTCAACACCTTAACAGTTAGACTAAAAAATTCAAAAACGTTGAGTGTTGAAGGTTCACTCAGCGCCTCAAGATGCAGAATTCTGCTAAATGTTTTTACGTTGAGTGATAAGGCTTCACTCAACGCCTATGCAGATTATCTGAAATTTCCCAAGTCCAGAAGCGCTGAGTCATGCTGACGTCATCAAGAATTCAAATGTCGCGGGCTTTGCACGCTAGATGATAAAAGGCACCACTTGCATTTATAACAAAATTTAATGTAAAAGAAGTGTTGTAGTTGCCAACTCCGGCTGGCCCATACTGCACAAAGAGCCATTGAACAACGAGATACAAAAGGAGAGTCCTGAGAAAGAAGAAAAGAGCTTTTAGAGATAGAACTTTCTAGTCATCTTCTTACTCTCGACGAAGTTGAAGTTTTCCAAGAACTTGCTCTTATAGTTAGTCTGTGAGTCACATACAGAGTTGGCTGGTTGAAGAAACAGAGAACTGAAGAATCAATTTGTCTTCAACAGCAAAATCAGAAAGTTCTCTTTCTGAGTTCAAAGGAGAAGCAGAGCACAAGTTAGCGGGTTGAAGAAACAGAGAACTGAAGAATCAGTTTGTCTTCAACAACAAGATCAAAAAGTTCTCTTTCTGAGAAAGAAGAAGAAGCAGAGCAAAGTCAAGTTGCTGCTCATCTTCCACTACTAGAAAACTGACTTTTAGCCACGGTAGATTGCCGTGGCTAAAAGTCCAAAACCGTGGCTAAAGACTTTTAGCCACGGTCTGCCCACGGAAAATGGGCGTGGGCAATACGAGCGTGGCTAAAAGTCCAAACCGTGGCTAAAAGTCCAAAACCGTGGCTAATACTGGACTTTTAGCCACGGTTCATTGCCGTGGCTAATAGTGGACTTTTAGCCACGGTTTAATTGTCGTGGTTAAAAGGCTACTCATAACATAAAAAATTCAGGCCGCCGCCGCCGCCGCCCGGCCGCCGCCGCCGCCGCCGCCGCCCGGCCGCCGCCGCCGCCACTCGGCCGCCGCCGCCTCCCCCCGACCGCCATATTTATTTCAAAGGCTAATTGAAATAAATTCCTTATAAACCCAAAAATCTCATTTTGTTTTGGCGGTGTGGGACTAAACGATGCCACGACCTTTTGCCACGGTTCAGGCAAACCGTGGCTAATACTAGACTTTTAGCCACGGTTCAGGCAAACCGTGGCTAAAAGTCCAGTATTAGCCACGGAATAAAACCGTGGCTAATACTCACTATTAGCAACGATTTTTCCCCGTGGCAAAAGAAACCGTGGCTAAAAGTCATATTTCTAGTAGTGTTCAAGGCCTCTACTCTAAACTCTAGGCTTGAAGAAGCAGTGCTCTGCAGATATCTTTCCAGCACAAGTAGAACTATCCTGTAGTTTACTTCCTTAGTGTCGTGAAGAAGTTAGGGCTGAGTTTTTTCAGTCCAAAAAGAAGTCTCATAGAATCATTTCTCTGGAGTCAGTGCTCTGAAGTTGTCTTCTCAACACAAGCAGAACAAACTTGAAGAACAATCATCTTGTTGCTGTGAAGTAGATAGGACTAAGCTTTCTCAGTTCAGGAAGAAGAAGACACAGAGAATCATTTCTCTGTAATTAAATTTAGGGCTGAGTTCACTCAGTCCAGAAAGGCAGACTCAGAGAAACATTCTCTCTGGAGTCAATCATTAACAACAATCTCTTTTTCTGTAGGACCTTTATTGATCTGAGTTGTAAGCCTAAGATATAAAGACTGAGTTATAGAATCCTGTTGTTGATCTGAGGTAGGGCATGCGTGCCTGTGGTAAGAGATATATTCTCTGAGGTAGAATTTTGTTGAGAATCTGAGATAGGGCCTTTGGCCTGAGGTAGGATCTGAATCAAATCTGAGTTGTAGGAGAGTTATACTCTTTGAGTGTAGGGCTATCCTCCTAGGCTGAGTTGTTGAGCTTTTGATTAAGTTTGAGGTAGGTGATCTGTGGATCACTGAGTCGTAGGAGTATCATTTACTCTGAGTTGTAGGGTTTTGGCCTGAGGTAGGACTTGGAGGAAGTCTGAGAGATCCTGCGGGATCTATGTCGTCAGCTCTTTGAGCCGAGTTTGGAGAAGATTGCCTTGTCTAACACACTGTTAGAAATGTGGGAGGAAAAACGGATATACACATACCTTGGAACCACTATAAATCCTAGTGTGCTGAGTCTTATTCTTGAAAGCTAAAAAAATAACTTAACACGCAACACATCAAAAGAAAAAGATGGTCATAAAGACTAGGAAACCTATTCACCCCCTCTAGGTGTATAGCTACTCTTAAAACAAAGACTTTCAGACATCCATAAATTTCTAAAAGTGTTTATTAAGTTTTGGATTTGCTAATCTAGATGGAAATGGTGGTAGAGGATATATATGTTCTTTCTTATTACTATTTTATTGCTCTACCTCTACTACCTCAGGTTTCTTCTTTGGTAATAGATTTTCTTCTTCATTTTCATTTGTTTGTATTATTTTTTATTCTTCTCATCCTCTCTCACTTTATTTAACAAATCATCCCCACTTAAAATTTCTACTTCACTCCTTAAAGATATCGACTTGCATTGTTTAGGTTGTTCATCTATTATAGGAATAAGTGTAATATCTAATAACAATGCTCAAGCTACTCTTAAACTTAATGCATTTGCTAGCAGACCTATTATTGTTTCTAAGGATCGTACAAAAGATTCAAAACCAATCATTTGAGCGTCACTTTTCTAAAAGAATTCTAATTTGAATTCATTAGTTAATTTTCTAGAATTTCAATGGTTATTTAGAGGATGATTTTGTTGAGAATTTGGATTTTGATTGAATCCCGGTGGTGGATTCATACCCGAATTGTTTCTCCATGAAAAATTATGATGATTTCGCCATTCGGAGTGGTAATAATTTGTAAAGGCATTTGGTACTTACTTTGCTGGCTAGTAATATAATTTGCTTCCTCCATGACTTGATTTAGTTGCTCTACTGTGAGTGATGTATTAGGTGTAGGTATAGATAAAGAATTTAATCTTTTATTAATCATTTTAAATTAAGATGTCATTTGAGCAGCTAATGATGTGATTTGATCTACTTAATGGATCCCCATTAGATTACTGTTCCCTTATCTTTTAAAAGATTGGTAGTTATTAGATGTAAGGTCTTCTAATATATCATAAGCATGTTCAAAATATTTTTTTTCATTAAAGCCCCTCCTGCAGCTCCATCTATTAGAAACATAGTAATGGTTTGTAGCCCATTATAAAATATAGAAACTTGTTGGTGTTGGGCTAACTCGTGATGTGGACATCTCTTTAATAACTCTTTTAAATGCTCTCATGCATCATAAAGAATTTCCCCCTAAGTTTGAACAAAAGTAGTTATATCTTTTATTAATTTAGCCGTATTAAAGGGTGAGAAATATTTGTTTAAAAATATGTCAATCAAATTGATCCCATGCAGTGATAGATCTACGGTAATGAATTAAACCAATTTTTTTTGCTTTTCTCTCTAAAGAAAATGGAAATAACCTCAGTTGAATAGCCCATCAATAACACAATTAACCTACAATTTTTTTAAAAGGTCCTTAAGTGTGAATTTGCATCTTCATGATTTAAATCCTGAAACTTATTATGTTGTACTAATTGAATAGTTGTGGAGTCAATTTTAAAATTATTAGTTACAATTATAGGTCGAGTTATACTGAATTACAAACCTCCTCTCATGGGTGCATTGTAGTCACGAAAGGTTATTCGTGATGCATCTTGTTGACCATTTTAATCAACATAGACATTAAGGTTTATTTGACCCTCATTATTATTTATATTATTATGTGTGTTATTATCCATCTTAGGATGAATACTATTGACCGTTTTAAAAGTTTTTTTATTTTTTTTATAAGTGCGTTCAATTTATGAATTTAAAGATAGTAATTCAGTGTTTCGATATATGGATATGCACTATATAGAATCTCAAACAAAAGTAAAACTAAAAATAAAAAATTTGAGCTTTAAATATTCAGGATTACTAATATTACAAAAAGAAACTAAATTACATAACACCTCACCGCAATGGCACCAAAACCTGATACATCAAAAACAGTTATATACAAAAGTGCACTTGTGAGATCAGGTAATATAATGAAAGTAAAAGTCGTTCCTATAAAAAAATGATTAATTTAATGCTTGTAAATACTAGTTTAACATTTTCTTTAAATTCAGGCAGATTTAATAGGGTGATTTTTGAAAACAAATTTAAAAATCTCTAATAAAACTTAACAACGATTTCCTAAGAATACCTTTTTATCAAATTAGAGAATTAGTCATGTATTTTAATTTTCTATGTCTATCAAGATTAATCTTTAAAATGATAATTTAAGAAATTATGGTTAACTATCTTGTAATGATTTTAAGATAGAAATCATTATCTCTCGATATTTGAAATCATTTTATCATATATTTCCCTGATCATCTCTAACTTAGACAAAATGAAAAATAATATAAAGAATAAAAATAAATGTTGTCTAACAAGAAGACAAGATCTTATTCACCCTTCTACATCATATTGAATTTATGATAATACTCACGCAACTCATCTCTTGAATCTCAAAGCGTGGTAAAAAAGCGAAAACTTCGATCATATATTCATACAACCCATCTCTTGAATCTTGAAGCATAATAAGAAGATGAAAACATCATTCGAAAGTTTCAATATCAAGATCATAAACTCAATAAAAATAGTTCATCAAAAATTCATAAAGAAAATTAAGACAATCATCATCACAACAAGTCGTAGTACTCTCATCATACAAAACCTAGAAAATTAGTTCATGATTATAAAAATATCACACAATTAGAAAAATCTTATTAGACATGATGATTGATATTTAAAATGCTGTAAGAAATTCACTCAGATTTTCGCAAAATCTCTAGGATGAAGAATCGGTGAGCCGCCTTCTTTTCTCCAAATAACACTACACCATATCATGCATATGGTAGCGCTCATAAACCGCTACTATATTTGAAAAAACCGCTACTGTAGGGCTACGGTAGCGGTTGCGTGTGTGTTGCATCCGCTGCCGTGGTCGTAGGGTATGGTAGCGGTTACCCAATGTATTGTGGCGTTCTCGCAACCGCTACTGTAGGTACATCTATTGTAGCGGTTATGGTTTTCGATGGTAGCGATTATTCCATTTTACAGCAACGGTTATGATACTGTGGTAGCGTTTATGCTTGTATTTGGTAACTTTTATGATTTTCTATGATAGCGGTTATCCTCATATATAGCAGCAGTTTTTATTCTCAATGAAAACTATTAAGATGATCAATACAAGCAATCCGAGAATGGACCCAAAATTGAATAATATTCAATTTGGAGGCAAGAGTGGACCCAAAATTTCAATGACAAACATGGAATAAAAAAAATCATCTGTGTCTTGTCATTCCCAAGCTAAGAGTTAAAATTTTCAATAAAAAATAATCCAATTAGCAATATATTATCATCAACTAGATGACAAAAAAATTAAACTTTGCTCAACACATACATCTTGAACACTCAAATTGATAACAAAATCAACAGACTAAGAAATTTCCTGCTCCTCCATCAATTTTTCCACAAAGTTTGTGTGTGAAGACATCAAAGGGTGTGACACCTCCAAGTTTTACTTTTGAATACTTCTAGTAGATCACGGCCAGCTTGCCATCTCGCGTAGAAGAATGAAATCCCACCATAAGCTCAGCGCACTCCATGCACCATAATCAGGATTGTCAAATAATACAAATATGTCGCCTTACCGTCAAAAAAATTTAACAAAAAATATCACCAAGCACAATAGTTTCATACCTCAGCTGCGTCTCTGAAAAAACTTAACAACGTGATTAATATTCCCATGATAAATGCTCTTAATTCTGAACGTGAGAGATTCCCATCATTGTCCAAATCAACTGCGTGAAACAATCTAAAAAATGGATTAGAATAATATAGATGCATTTGAAGAATGAAAGTAGACAAAACTCGACCGCTCAAGGCGTAAGAACAACAGCGTGGCTCAACCAGGCTTTTACACCTCTGGTCAACCGTTGATCAAGGATGCATTTGAATCCATGGCTGAAAGATCTGTTTCGGCACAAGCACTGACATTATCACTTCAATCTAAATTTCTTTTCATAAAAGAACAAGTGATGCATTATGCTGTTCAAAGTCAAATTCCTGTCACTATAATAAGCTCCAAATATTAAGAACCGGTGAAGACCTTTACATAAAGAATACATGCAAAACATAGTCAATCGTTTACAGTTGTAAGAGATTGGTGCCTTAGTTGGCATTGCTCCAGTAAGTACACCACTCAGTACTCACCAGCACTTAGAGGGAATGCAATGAATGTTTCTAGAGTATATATGAAGGATTAAGGCTTTGGAATTTGTGTTTATGCATACAATAACTGAATTGTAGAATAAACATAACATGCACAGTAACTTGAAAGAAATGTTTTGATTAGTTCAGTATAATTTATGAAATCATCAAATTGAGAGATTCATACAAAGTTAAAGGGGGAACGAAAATAAGTGAAATTAAGACCAAAGCTCTATTTTTAGAAGCAAAATGGTACGTGTGAAAAAAATTAAAAAATTATTCATAGAATATGGAATACAGAGGACACAGGTTATGAGGCAGCACACCTTACTATATTGGTGCTACAACACCTTCAAATTTCTCTCACTAACAGTTCCCACAAAGTAAGCCTCTCATCCTCACTACACTACTCCGAATACATCTCCTTTTTACTAGCTAGATATAATTATTTACATAGAACCTGCCATTTAGCACTGCAATCACCTCCTTCCAAATTATCTCCATACATCACAACATCAAAACTTAACAGCGTGATCAATTTTCTCAGAACGCGACAAAAAATAGCTGTGGATTAACTAACATGTGATGATTCCTGAAAGTTAAAGCTATTAAAACATTTTAATTATGCATGCATCTTGCATGTAAAACATCACTCAAAAGGAACATAAGATGAGCTGCTTGCATTCCTTATTCCATGTCCACTAACGGTATCTCCTGGAGATTGGATCCCTGCCGCCAATCTAGTAAGAATAGAATCTGAATCAAAAATAGGAAAAAAAATTGTCAGCAATCTAATCTATAACGTGAAATGGAGTATCAATGTGATGGAATAACCCCAAATCATCTCTCCGAGGTGTTCATCAACCATCCACTAATTCTAAGCCCATTTGATATGTAAACAAATACAAAAAACAAGTGAAAACTGTGAACTAGGCAGATCTACATTGCGGATTTTGAATTTGGGGAAATTTATAGAGGCAGACATTTACTAAAAAAATCCAACACCTAGCCCATAAAAGTCTTCTTCTTGGGAAGCCCGACCTTCTAGATTTTCCAATTTGGATTGAGGTCCAGAACTCACAGGGTATTATATGCATGCTTTATCCGCATGAACTTCTCTTGAGCGTCGGGCTGTTTAAAAATTAAGATTCACAATGATAGCAACAAATCATCAAACTAATTATAATAATTAAATTTTGATAGAAGAAGAAAGCGTAATCATGCCCACACGTGAAAATCCGAGAGAAGTTTATTCATTCATTCAGCAACTCACCTCCTTATTAACGCCCGGATGGTATTTTAGGGCAAGTTTCCTGTACGCCTTCTTGATTTCCTCCGAACTGACGGATCAGTTGGGGACGCCCAATACCTCGTAAAAAGATTCCGTCCGGCTAGCTCTCAAATTAGCGGCGCCCCTCCCTAAACCGGCGAACAGATAAAACCCATACCAGAAAATTGTCGTCGATGAAAAGACGAAGGAGACGGGGAGGAGAGAAATTGCACGAACAGAAATACATTTGTTAGTGCGCAGCCCAAATGTGAGCCGGAAGACCTGAATATTTGGGGCGGACTCGCAACACTTATTTAAAATGAGGCGAAAATTTTAGTTATGTTTTTAATGACAAACGTTCTTTTTATTTCTTCACATGGATTAATTTTCATATCCCTCCTAGTCAAAAAAGCGAAAGAAATTTAGACACACAAAAAATATGTCAATAAAAAAATGTGTAACTGACCTCTAAAATAATCATAAAGTAACAAAATTTTAATATAAAAAAAATAAACTCATGAGGTTGCTAAATAACTCGGAATCACACAGAGAGAATAACTTTTATCATGGAAATTTAGGGGAAGGGTGGGCGAAAATTTTGAGGAAAAATTAGGGTGTGGTAGCATTTATAATATATAGTAGCGGCTGTAAACGCAATCATAAATTTCTATTTGTAGCGTTTTTATAACCGCGACAAAATAACTGATACTGTAGATATGATATGTTATAGTAACGTATATTTATAAACAGTTGCGGTTATAAACGCTACCATAAATATCTTTTCGTAGCGTTTATATAACCGCTACAAATTAAGCGCTACCATATGCATGATATGGTGTAGTGTAAAAATGGATCCCATCTTCATATAACTGTCGCCCCCTATATAGTATTCCTCCTCTTTTCGAAGTCTGCAATCCTCTGAATCAATGTCTCTTTACATTTTCGTTAACTAATACAAAGTTTAAATTTTTAAATTTTAAAATCCGCTTCTGCCACGTCACAACAATCACAAATTTGTTGCAACAACTTTCATAGACAATCAAATTGGTTTAGCTTTAGTTCTTCAAGTTGAATTATTCAACATTTCTATAATAAAAACATAGGATAATGACAATAATACTTGAACTTAGACCAAATATAAACTTAATCATATTTTAGTCATTTAAACACATTTATCAATTATAATTGGCATAAGAATAAACTAATAAATTTAAATAACTTTAGTCAAAGAGGATGTCAAAGATGATGCTAGGCCTACGAAAAACCTTAGTCAAGACTCAAGGTTTGGTTTGCAAATAATAGTTGCATATGTACTAAAGAATCAAATAATATTAATTTGTAGATAACCAATATTAATCTACTATAGCTACACCATAAAATGTCGATATAAAAATTCGCCCAATCAGACTTCTTTTTAGGTTGGTGTAACACATGTAGATCTTCTGTGCCGTCCGAGACAAGATCGGGCGGTTCCAAAATACACTTTTTTTTCTTTGATTTTTTAAAAAGAAAATATAATTGTAATTTGTGTGCCTTGCAATTGAGGATCGGATAGCACATGATTCTTCCTCGCATAAATCTACATGCGTTTAGGGTTTAGGGCTGTTTTCCACTCCCAGTTGCAGCTGGATCAAAATCCGCGAACTTGCAGGTCTCGCAGGCCGCAAGCCAGTCTTCTCCCCCTATTGCCCCAAATTCCGCAAACCCTAGAAATCCCTCCTCCCTGCCACTTCAATCCACATCCCGTCGTCTCTCAGCCTAGGGTTTGCGGATGTCCAACCTCGACAAAATCGATAGCTGTGATGAATCTGTGGAGATCCGCGAGGTGTGGGTCTCCAATCTCGAAGAAGAGTTCGCCCTCATCCGCTCCATTGTCGACGAATACCCCTACGTCGCCATGGACACCGAGTTTCCCGGCATCGCCCTTCGCCCCGTCGGCGCCTTCCGCAGTGTCGCCGACTACAATTACCAAACCCTAAAGACCAACGTCGACCTCCTCAAGCTTATTCAGCTCGGACTCACGTTCTCCGACGCCCGCGGAAGCCTCCCCTCCTTCGGCTCCCCCGCCCGACCCTGCGTCTGGCAGTTCAACTTCCGCGAGTTCGACGCCTCGCAGGACGTTTTCGCCTCCGAATCCATTCAGCTCCTCCGCCACAGCGGCATCGACTTTGATAAGAACCGCCGCCTTGGCGTCTACGCCCCCCGCTTTGCCGAGCTGCTCATGTCCTCTGGTGTCGTCCTCAACGACTCCGTTCGCTGGGTCACCTTCCACAGCGGCTACGATTTTGGCTATCTCCTCAAAATCCTGACCTGCCGCAATCTGCCGGAGATGCAGGAGGGCTTCTTTGATTTGTTGAGGATGTATTTTCCAAACATCTATGATGTTAAGCATTTGATGAGGTTTTGCAACAGTCTGCATGGTGGTTTGAGTAAGCTTGCAGAGCTGCTTGATGTGGAACGGGTGGGTATTTGCCATCAAGCTGGATCAGATAGCTTGCTCACTGCTGCCACTTTCAGGAAGTTGGAGGAGTGCTTCTTTAATGGATCTACAGAAAAATATTCTGGAGTTCTATATGGTCTTGGTGTTGATTAAGAAACATTGATCATTGGATACTGAAATTGAGAAGAAAAAAAAGTTAAGCAAAAAAGAATGAGAGGCATGAATTGATAGCATTTAGACTACGATGGATCAAGTGAGTTCCTCTCTCAGTCTCTGTCTTTGATGCATTCGTTTTCTTGAGTCGTAAGCGGATGCTTCTTTAGGTTTAGCTACTCCTGTTTCTTTTTTTTCCTTTTGTTTTACTTCAACAGTTTCCTCAGTTGAAATCGGAATTGATCCAGGTCCTACTATTATGTAGACACTGAATAGAATTGGAATGATGTATCTACTTGTTTCATTTACTGAATCACTTCAAATTAGTTTAAATTTGTATGGAATTATATTGGCTAGTTTTTGACAAATCTATAGACAATATTTAACACTTTAAACTTGTCTCTTACAGTCAAAAACTATGTGAAACTTGTCGTTTTATATACTTTTCATTCTGATTTATGTTTGAGAAAGCTAGTGTTCCCCATTGAGATGGTTCACATAGAAAAACACACATTACCCAAAAGGTAGCTGTTTGGAAACTCTCCTCATAGGGAATGCTTAGAAGGAAGCTCGTTTGTATCTTCAAAGTGTTAATTATTTGTCTGAGGTTTCTCATAGACAAGGATGCTTTCAGTACTAATTCATTGAAGCTACCTGCTAAGGGATTCATCTTTGGATGGCTTTGGCATCTTGAAAAAAGGTTGGGGGACGAAGACGGTTGTCCAACCTGAGAAAGCATGTGCGATCTTTGAAGCATGGGAGTTAAAACGACACGTGCTCTAAGAAGGCTATCGTAGACACTAGATATCTTATGCTCCATTACATGTCGTGCTATTCCTCTAATCAGAGTTTTTCTAGGGTAACCCAAATAGTGACGCCATTTATAGGACATACATGGCTATTGGTGCCACTTGTTGAAGAGGTTATCATCTATTATGTTCCAAACAACCATGCATCCAAGCATTATGTGCCCATTCTCCAACTATTTTTCCTTGAGCCATGTTTGGGAGAGCAATTTGAGGGTGTGATAGTTGTGAACACAATTATGAAAAGCATAAGTAGCATTTGGGTAGGTGTGGTCACGCACACCATTTGAGCAGTGTTTGGCAAAAATGCGGATTTTGAGTGGCACGGGGTGAAACTGTTGTAATAAGACTGTGTTTGGAACTTTCATGATAAATGTTTTGGCCAATTTTTTCTTTATGGGATCTGAGCATTCACGTCTACTTAAACTTAACCACACTTTCGTGACTATGGTGTTGTTTAATTGTGTTTAGAGAAAATGACATTTATGGTTGTACCTACCCAAACACTACTTGCATTTTTCTTAACGGTGTTCACAATCACTAATGGTCTCTGTGTTCACAATCACTAATGGCCTCTCATCGTTCTCCCAAATAGGGCTTTACTCATTAATTGCAATTATAATTAACAAAGTATAGAAAGCAATTGTGAAAGTTTCCTTTCCAATTAAAAAAAAATTAGGCAATGGAAAAGATAAGTATAATATTTGGTAGCCTACTCAGATCAATTAGGATTCAACCATACCCCTTGATTAATTTATTTTGAGGATGTTTGAATTTGTATTTTCTTTGTATTTCATTATCCAGGTAGTTAGTGTCAAAGTATATTTTGTTGCACTAAATTTTGTATGCTTTGGCTTGATTATTTTTTTGAATTTACTACCGAAAACTAAATGATCCTTTTAAACCTTGAAGGTAGCGACAAATATTGTATTTTTGAAAATTTAGAACTTATTGTTGTTTATTTTGGTGAAAAGGTTCTAAGAGGTTTGAAATCGCATTGCAAAACAGTGAGTCTTGATTTATGTCCCTTATGTGACATTGACGAATTATATGCTTTTGAATTTCAATGCTACTGGGAAGTGTTATGATTGATAAGTGGAAATTAAAAATAATTAAATATTTTACTTCCAAAAATTTAAATATTACATGAGAGCGCATCTCTTTACATAGAATAGTGGAGGCAAGAGAATATGCAATTAGCGATGTGAGACTAAATATAATGGAATATAGAGAGAGAGAGAGACCAGACAGTTACACACTTAGTAACTCCCCATACTACAGTATAGAGGCAGGCAGGGCCGGTTACACCATGAGTAACCGCCCAGACTAATGTACCACAAGCAGGGGCGATTACACCAGTACTAACTGCCCAATCTCTAAGCTATCAGAAGCCAACAACACCAGGCGGTCATACGCGGGGTAATCACCCATTCTTTTTGATGTTTCATCATGTGCTTTTACACTCCTACTCAAGCTGGAGCATATATGTTGATCATGCCCAGCTTGTCACATATATCAAAAAATGTAAAAATATCTGTCAACTCTTTTTTGGAAGTGACGAACATAGTGTAGATCTATTTTTTTCAGAACTTTTTCTCTGAAAAAGTGACAGTCGACTTCAATATGTTTTGTTCTTTCGTGAAATACCTGATTCTTAGAGATTTAGATGACAACTCTGTTTTCACGAAACATGGGCAATCCATTAGTAGTCTTCCGTATAAAGAACGAGTGAAGAGCTTCTAAAGAAACATGTAGTCTAGATGACTTAACTAAATTTGTCAAACCAGACACGAAGATTTTGTTTTAAGTCCATCGATAGCTTTCCGCAACTTGCATACTTGAGACTCCCCATGAGCAACATTCCTAGCAGATTGCTCCATGTACACTTTCTCCTGTAGATCACCGTATAGGAAGACGTTTTTAACATCCGATTGAGACATCTGTCAACCTGATGCAATCTGAATTGCATCCTTATTTATTTTTATTTAAATATTTTGTAGCGCATGTTGTTGCGCAAATTTGTCTTTTATTTCTCGTGTATTCGTGTGTTTTATGTCGTGCCTGCACAATCTTTCATGCGACTTATTAGTGTGACTGACCAATAAGATCTTAAATAAATTGTCACTCAAATTAGGACTAGGGTTAATTTGAACCAGCAAGAAATGAAATTATTTAAATATTAATTAAATATGAAATTAATATTTTTGGTGATAATTTTGTTTAATTTCAGGCCAAAATTTTTGACATTCCCCCTTGTTATTCCCATTTCATTCCTCCTAATAGCCAAAACTGCCGGACTTCCGAAAATTCCTCTCTTCTATTGTTATCAGCCTGTCAATTCAATCTCTAATTTATTTGTCTCTTTGAATAGCCACCCTCCTTCATTAAATGCCTCTTTGAAATCCCCCTGCTGTCATTTAAAACAAGACATAAAATATTGTAACCCCCATGCTGCCATTTAATACAAGTTAAGGCCCTAAAATATTATAAGCCCCTCCCACCTTCACGAGAAAAGGCAGACATGAAAAAGAATCGGGCAGAGAAAATTACTTCTCTGCTCGTTATTTTCCGCACCAGCTTCGTCGTTTCCACCTCCCGACGCCCGACGACGGACCTCCTCGCTCTGTCGGCGCCACCAGAAGCTCTGGAAAATCCCGACAACCACATCTTGGCTCGTCGAGACTCGACGGCGAGTCCAGATCCGCCCCTCAATCTTTCATCTCCTACTGCCGCAGGAAATCGTTTCCTACTCTGCAACCGCTGCACGAACTCTTTCCTTGTGGTCTCAGGCTTCGAATCTCCCCTGGCCGCCGGCTTCAGGCCGGTCCTCAACTGAACTATATCGGGTCGTGTCGTCCCTTTCAGAGCTCTCTCCTCTGTCCAGGACCGAGCCTGGTGGTCTCTGCCCCTTTTCTCCACTCCTGCACATCGTGGACTCTCTGTTACACTTGATGTTGGTAAACCACTTACCTCATTTCACATTTTGATTACTCTTAGTTCATTTTCATGAACGCACGTGAAAGTTTTGCAATTTCAGAGCTTGTTTGCCCAATTTAATCTTGCTCCTATTTGTCGTTAATTTGCTATCATTGTTGTCGCTTTCATTTAATGAGAAACTTATCGATGAATTAGTTATATTGTTACATGCGGACAAACATTAGTCACTTATGCAGGTTTACAAAACTTTTAATCAAATTATCACTTGTCAAAGCTTGTGGCGTGTTGATTTCGCCACCAAATCTTAAGTTGGTCACAAAATTATCTTTTTAAAATCAAGCACAAATCTTATGATTCATCTGTTTGGTATTAGAGTTGGTTTACGTGAATCAGACGATCCCGAACTTATTTTTTATTTTAGTTAAGTTGTTTTAAAAAAAGTCTAAAAAAAGTTATGTCACTTTTATTAAAAAAAACTAATTTTCTGTTTAAAAAAACTTGTTTAGTGCTTTTAAAAAAAGATTAATTAACTTTAATGGAGAGTCACATAGATCACATAGGCACCAACATAAGTGATTTAGCCAACCGAATGGGTGAACTGATGAAGACGGTAGAAACACTTACTGTCAACGTGAGAGACACGAGTCAAGTCGTGAATGGGTTAAGGACCTCTGTTAATACTTTAGAAGCTGGACGTCACCTAGGACTAAATCAACCACCTCGTCAAAATCCTAGGCAAGAGGAACAAAATCCTAGACCCGTAGAACCTGCGCAACCTGAACCGGGACTCGGTCGCTAACCCCGTTGGGATGATGGAATTAAGTTAGATGTCAGTGATTTTGAGGGTCACGTGGAGCTCGAGAAATGCCTCGATTGGTGTGAGCGCGTGGAAAGATTCATGGCATGAAAACAAATGCCTATGAATCGTCAAGTGGTATATGCCGTCCTTATGCTTAAGGGACCTGCACTAGTCTGGTGGGTTCAGTTATCGGGAACACGATTCACCGTGGGCCTAGCCCCTATCACCACGTAGGTTGAGTTTAAGTTACAACTGCGGAAGCGATATGTCCCCCGGACTATCTGCAATCTCTTTATCGAAGGTTCTACAACCTTCGTCAGGACTAGCTTTCAGTGGTCAAGTATACCCACAAGTTTTTAGTGTTGGAGTCTAGGCTAGACTTACACATGGAGGACAATATGACTAGAACTATTTCTTAAAACTGGTGCGGTTTGAACTCAAACCGTAATTGTACCAAAGGGGGCGTTTTTGGGCTGCACAAAATCACACTGCACCAATACTATGCGGTGTAGTTTGAACATTGCATTAACATTACACGATCGTGATCTTTGAATTTTTGAATAAAGATTGGAGGTCCACAGTTCATTTCAGCCCTCGGACGTCAGGAATTCAATTTCTGAATATTATTTAATACCTGTCAAGAAAAAACCGAAAAAGAAGAATTATACCAAAATGATTTCTAACATGAATTCATGCAATCGATGTCTAGGAAGAGTCGAAGAAAAAGAAACCACTAGTCGATGAGAAGACGACAAAAGTACGAAAAAATGAAGGTAACCTATACTCATTGATGATGATTAGAATATCAGACCCTCTCGAAGATGTCGGTATGAATGATGACAACGGTGTGGTGCGGTTTTGTAGATTTTGCATCGCCAAAAACTAACTATACAATTTTGCAACGAACAAAACAACTCCACAACCAAACTGTTCAGTGCGTTTTTGTGGTTTTGCAATTTCGATTTTTAACTTTCAGTTCTACGTATTATATTACACAAAAGTATTTCCCCTTGGTATAACGTGAAATTCCTGTGTCCGAGCCCCAGACTTCGAATTCCCTCTTGCAAAAAATCTAATGGGTTTACTTTTCCCCTCATGTGTTTTATTTTTGACCTCCCTCATTCATTCCACCAAGTTTGATTTTGGTTCTAGTTAGAACAAATTGGAACCGAACCGAACCGCATAGAACTGGACCGAACAATTAGTGATCGGTTTGGTTTTGGTTCTTGTTGAACCGTAATCAGAACTTTTGACATGATAGTTCCAAAAATTACGCTGGAACCGGAATCAGAACCAGAACCGGTCAAACCAAATAAGGTTTTTGTTCTAATTTTAAGAACCGTTACCTTAACAGTTTGGTTCACGGTTTTAGTAAAACCAGAACCAAACCGGAACCGCGACAGCTCTAGATATGACTTTGTTCCGTTATCTGAACGGGCTTCAATATGCTATTAGGGACGAGCTAGAGTTGCGCGACTTTAGAGATTTGGGCGAAGTGTTTAGTAGAGAACGTATAGTAGATGCCACAATTCAGAAGAGGATATTTGAGCATAGGTTTACTGATAGGCCTTCCTCAAACACCACCACCACTGCACCCACCTCTAGGATTCTCAATCCCCTCCTCATATCACTACTGGGACCCAACTCCTCCCACTGGCCTCACCCGAGATAAAAAGCCCATGAGATCCAAGCCTAACACTGAAATATTCTGATGCTTCACGTGTATGGAGTCTGACACAAATCTTCTGAGTGCTCGCGACTCAACTTCGTCGCAATTACTGATTCCTCTGATGGGCATGAACCAAAATATGGAGTCTTCCTTAGTGACTCCAAACCTGAGCTCGAGCCTGATAGCATGATTGAGGTCAAAGGAGAGCAGGCCGAGCACTTAGTTTGTGTCCTTCGTTATAGTTTGATTTCCCCCAGTGAGATCACTGAGCGTGATTTTCAGAGGAATGAGATTTTTCGCACTACTACGCGTATTCATGCACACTTTTGTTCTATCATCATTAATAGTGGTAACATGAAAATTTTTGTTTCCTAACGTATGGTTAAGAAGATAGGACTCGAGACACACCCCTTGAAGCGGCCCTACCACTCATCTGGGGTTAATAGTCACTTGACTATGTCTGTTATCATTGATATCTTGTGGACTTCTCTATAGGAGATGTGTATCAGGATTATATTTTGTGTGTTGCACTCATCGATGTCTGCCATATCCTGTTAGGTAGAGCATGACAGTACGATAGGCGTGTTGTGCATGATTGTGTGAGAAACTCTCATTCCTTTGATCACCGTGGGTGCACGATTGTTCTTCTTCTCCAGAAGAATAGTCTTGTTCCTAGGGCACCCGGAAGGACCTCGTCATCATCTCTTCCACCTTTTTTAGTTATCACTACACCACTCTTATTCAGTGTCGCACTTTTGCCTGGACCCATATTCTAAGAAGGCGTACTTGCCTCCGGTGAGTCATCCATTTTAGATTATCTGTGAGCACCACCTCACGTTGATTTTATATTTGACGATCACGTGTTTAGTTCACATCGTTATCCCGTGCATTTAAGTGAGCATTTTGAGCTTCATCAATTGAATTTTCAATTTTTTAGGCTTAGCCTTATTAGTGAAATTGAAACGTTTCAAAGAATCTTTACTCCTAATTGGGACGCGATTTAAGAGATTTCTGTGGTTGATTTTACTACAACACTCAAGCCTTTATCCCACTAAAAGGGGTCGGCTATATGGATCCTTTGTCGCCATTGTGCCCAAGGTTGTAGATGTCGGATATCGGGGACATGTCAGTTTTGGTTCTTCATGTCAGTTTTAATATGTCGGGGAATATGTCTGGGATATTTCATATATCGGGTTTTAATATTTAATTATTTATATGAGTAATCATTTATAAATTTAATCCTTTTCAATTTATATATAATAATATATTGATTATTTGATGTTTATTGAACTCTTAAATTTATGAAACTAATGTAAACATTATGTGTTGCACTAGTAATAACTGTATAACACGTGAAATGAAATAAGATGAAGCAAAATATTGGGAAGTTGTCGATGATAATGAAAGATAAAAAGCTTTTAGTCCATAATTCAAAGATCATGCATAATTAAAGTCGATGACACACTTGTGTAAGGAAGAAAGTCAGAAGAACAGAAAAAACAACCTAAACAATGAAATAATTTTGGTCTATTGTCTATTAGACCATAAAAACTAATTACAATAAATTGAAAAAAATCTATCGATAAAATGTCGGGATATATCGACCGATATATCGACGAATATATCGGTTAATAACAAGCATATCAGAGGATATATTACAAAATGATATTTTGCAAAAAAAATTGGAAACGTGTCGTTTTGCCTATGAAACCTTTATGTCGGTCGATATATCGACCATGTCGGAGGATATCCACAACAGTGATTGTGCCCTATCTTTTGTCATAATCTCACTAATGCCTAAGTACATCATGTCTTTCCTTATAGTTTCATTCCAAGTCTTTATTGGTCTACCCCTCACTCGTTTAACATGCCTAGTGACTAGACTCTCACAATACCTAACAGGTGCTTCTAAAGGTATCCTTTGTACGTGTCCAAACCATCTTAGACGTGCTTCTCACATCTTCTCTGCAATTAGTGCTACTCCCGTCTTATCCCTGATACTTTCATTCCTAATTTTATCCAATCTCGTGTGTCCACACATCCACCTAAGCATTTTCATCTCCACAACTCCCATTTTTTGCTCATGTACACAATTCACTGCCCAACACTCAGAACCAAAGAGCATCGCATGTCTAATTGCAGTACGGTAAAACTTGCCCTTAATTTTAGTGGTACTTTACGATCACATAAGATCCCTGACGCGCCTCTCCACTTCAACCAACCCGCTTGGATTCTATGTGTCACATCTTTATCATTACCTCAGTCTTTTTGAACTATCGACCCAAGATATTTAAAACACTCATTACGGGAAATATCTTGATCACCCAACTTAATAACGAAGTCATCTGTTCTTCTTATACTGTTAAATTTAAGCTCTATATACTCCGTCTTTGCCTTGCTCAACCTAAAACCCTTCTTTTCTAAAGTATCTCGCCAAGATTCAAGTTTTGCATTTACACCTTCGCGCATCTCATCAACCAAAACGATATCATCCGCAAATAATAAACATCAAGGTATTGCTTGCTGGATATGTTTGGTGAGCTCATTTAAGATAAGGGTAAAGAGATATGTTTGGTGAGCTCATTTAAGATAAGGGTAAAGAGATAAGGGCTTAAAGCTGAACCTTGATGTAAGCAAACGGTGATAGGGAATTCCTGTGTTAATCCTCCAGATGTCCTCACCCTTATCACTGAATTTGTATACATATCTTTGATTATGTCAATATATGATACATTTATACCTTTCTTTTCTAAGACTCTCCATGAGATCTCTCTTGGAACTCTATCATAAGCCTTCTCAAGGTTAATAAACAACATATGCAAATCTTGTTTTCTTTCTCGATAGTTGTCAATGAGTCTCCTTAAGAGATGTATAGCTTCCATGGTCGACCTCCCTGACATGAATCCAAATTGATTCTCCGAGATGTTAGTCTCTCATCTTAATTTTCTTTTTATTACTCGTTCGCATAGTTTCATGGTATGACTCATCAATTTAATTTCTCTGTAATTAACACAATTTTGTATATCTCCTTTATTCTTATACAAAGATAGCAAGATACTTTCTCTCAATTGGTCCAGCATTTTCTTTGACTTTAATATCTTATTGAAAAAATATGTAAAGCACAAAATTCTTTCATTTCCCAGATATTTTCATATTTCGATGAGTATATCGTCTGACCCAACCATCTTTCTATTTTTCATCTTATTTAGAGTATCTTTTATCATTGATACTTGAATTTTACGATAAAACATTATGTTCTTATACTACTCTGATTTACTTAACTCTTTCAAGTTCAATTCATTGTCCTTTGTTTGATTATAGAGTTGATAAACGTATATTTTTCATCGCTATTAATATCCACATCATTCGTCTAAACTGTATCTGTCTCATCATTTATGCATTTTACTTGACTTAAATCTCTTGTCTTTCTTTCTCTAGCTCGAACAATTTTATATATGTCACGCTCTCCATCTTTAATATCTAGTCGCTTATAAAATTCTTCATAAACTTGACTTCTTACTTTACTTACTGTCTGTTTAGCTTCTTTTTTGGCGACTTTATGTCTGGCTAAGTTTTCATCATTTCTACAAGCGTAGAATGATTTATAGCTGACCCTTTTTCCCTCACTTTGTCCTGCACTTTTTCTTTCCACTACCAAGATTCTTTATTTGGGGGCGCACGGCCTTTTGATACTCCAAGTATACTCTTTCCACTTATACTTAAATGTGAAAACATAACTTCCCATAAGACATTAGAATCAACGTAAGGGTCATCAACTAGTTGTTCCATAACTATCTTCTTGAAAGCTACTTGTTTTTCCATCTTCAAGTTTCACTATTGAATGTTTTGCAACATTTTTTTTGTCTTAAATTTATTATATTTAATTTGTACATTTAACATCACTAACATATGGTGTGTTGCCAAATTTTCTCCTGGTATGACTTTGCAATCCTTACAAATCATTTTATCCATTTTACGAGTCATAAAATAATCAATTTTTGACTTATTTGGTCCGCTTCTAAACGTAATTAAATGTTCTTCTCTCTTTATGAAAAACGTATTTGTTACAATCAGCTCATGTGCTATGACAACGTCTAAAATAGTTCGTACTTTTTCATTCCTTTTTCGGTTTTAAATGAAGAAATTGTGCTCGGTTTAAAAATGTGTGGTGTTAGTCATATATCAGTGGGTGACGATATGTCGATAGTTGATCTTGGTTTCGTAAACTTTCGTAGGTGTCAAGCACAAGTACGTATAATGCAATATGTTCTAATGAATCCTCAAGTTGATCATTCTTCCTTTCGGTCTTGCCGCTTTCTTTGCCACTTTGTCGAACTCACCTCCTTACAACTCTGATTTTTATTAAATAATTGCATCACATGCATGAATTTTTCACTGACAGTTTTCGAGAAACTTTGGAAAACTATAACTTCGCGGTTGATTTCATCGCTTATTGTTATATTTCCCATGGAGTTGAGTTTTCTGTTTCTTTCAAGAAAGAGGGTTTGCCAACAGATCTTGTGCTGTGATGATGGGTCCTTCTTGTGTTTGATCATCTACCTTGGCGAGGCAAAGTTAGTGCATGACTCAAATCACTGTTTGGATGTTTCAGTGGCAGGTTCCATCAAAGTCTTGATGGAGTTGATTTCCTTTAACCCCAGGAGAATTGATGCAACCTGAATTGCATACTTATTTATTTTTACTACATTTTTATTTAAATATTTTGTAGTTCATGTCGTCGCGCAAGTTTGTCTTTTATTTCTTGTGTATGAGTATTTTAGTCGTGCTTGCGAAATCGTTCGTGCGACTTATTGTCGCGACCGACCAATAAAATCTTAAATAAATTGGTTCATTAAAATAGGATTATGGTTAATTTGGGCAAACAAGAAATGAAATTATTAAAATATTAATTAAATCCGAAATTAATATTTTTTGGTAATAATTTTATTTAATTTTAGATCAAAACTTTTGGAATTCCCCCTTGTTATTCCCATTTAATCCCTCCTAATAGCCAAAATCGCCAGCCTACCCAAAATTCCACTCTTCTACTGTTATCAGCTGGTTAATTCAATCTTTAATTTATTTGCCTCTTTGAATAGTCGGCCCTTCTTCATTAAATGTCTCTTTGAAACCCTCATGCTACCATTTAAAACAAGCCATAAAATATTGTAACCCCCATGCTATCATTTAATACAAGTTAAAGACCTAAAATATTATAAGCCCCTCCCATCTTCACGAGAAAAGGCAGACGGGAAAAGAATCGGGCAAAGAAAATTACTTCTCTGCTCGGTATTGCCCGCACCAGCTTCGTCGTTTCCACCTCCCGACACCCGACGAAGCACCCCCTCGCTCCGTCAGCGCTACTCGAAGCTCTGGAAGATCCCGATGACCACATCTTGACCCGCCGCTAGACTCGACCGCGAGTCCAGATCTGCCCCCTCCTCAATCTTTCATCGCCTACTGCCGCAGGAGATCGTTTCCTGCTCTGCAACCACCGTCAGAACTCTTTCCTTGTGGTCTCAGGCCGCGAATCTCCCCTGGCCGCCGGCTTCAGGCCCCCCGTGACATTTTGTTCTCAACTAAACTTTATCGGGTCGTGTCCTCTCTTTCAGAACTCTCTCCTCTGTCCAGGACCGAGCCTAGTGGTCTCTGCCCCTTTTCTCCACTCCTACACAACGGGGACTCTCTGTTGCACTTGATGGTTGTAAACCGCTCGCCTCATTTCAGATTTCGATTATTCTTAGTCCATTTTCATGAACGCATATGCAAGTTTAGTTATTTCAAAGCTTGTTTGCCAAATTTAATCTTGCTCCTATTTGATGTTAATTTCCTATCATTGTTATCGCTTTCATTTATTGAGAAACGTGTGGATGAATTAGCTATATTGTTACATGCGAACAAACCTTAGCCACTTGTGCGGGTTTACAAAACTTTTGATCTAATTATCACATGTCAAAGCTCGTGGCGTCTTTATAGCCACAAAAAAGGACGCGAATAGTGTTAATGCGAGCAACCAGAGAGAATGTGTCGAAGAAATCAACATTATAGGTTTTGGCAAAACCTTTGGCAACCAAACGAGCCTTGTAGCGATCTATAGTGTCATTCAGATGATATTTCACAACAAATGCCCACCAACAACCAATTATGTCAACACCAGGAAGGGTAGGGATAGGAATCTAAGTACCCCATTCTATTAAGGTTGACATTTCCTCGTCCATGGCAGCTTTCCAGTGTGGTGAGACAAGAGCTTCTTGGTAAGTAGCATGAGTGATAGTAGCTGAGAGAGCGAGAGCAAAGTCACTGCAAGAAAAAGTAAATCAACCTCACAACTCGACATCATTAACGAAATGCTGAGTACAAGTGTGTACCCCTTTGCGGATAGGAATAAGAAGATTAAGGTCCGAGATGTTATCGTCATTAGATCCGTCCGAAGAAGAGAGCGCTGACGTGAGAATTGGACGAGGGAGCCCCAGAGTAACCGGATGCGAGGTAGGATTTGGAGAGGGAGAAGGTGGCGGTAAGAGTGGAATGAATATTTAATGAAGGAGCATGTATAATGGGAAGATAGGAAGAAGGCGGAGGATTCTTCATAGTGGAAGACAGATCGTTGGTGGTGAAATAAGGCGTGGACTCGAAGAAGGTGACATCGGTCGAAATATATTGTTTTTTGAGAATATGGTCATAACAACGATTGCTTTTCTGAGTAGGAGAGTAGCCAACAAAGATCCACTTGATGACGTGAGATGAACGTTTACCTCGACTAGATGAAGGGGAATGAACAAAAGTAGTACAACCAAATACCCGTGTGATGGGGGAGAATGGGGTAGCATCAGGATAAAACAGGGTCTGTCCTTGAAGAATGGTAGAGGGAAGACAGTTGATGGGGTAGCATGAGACGAGGATAGCATAACCCCAAAAGGAGTAGAGGAAATTCATCTGAGAGAGAAGAGTGCGTGGAACATCAAGGAGATGACGATTCTTGCGTTCAACAACGCCATTTTGCTGAAATGTATTGGCACAATTGGTTTGATGTATATTACCATGATGCATACAAAAATCAAACATTTGATGACTAACATATTCTTTTGTTACGAAGCACTTTTATGGACACCAAATTGGGTGCAATTTTCATTATAGAAAGTTAGTAAATACAGAGAATAGTTCAAAGCATTCTTTAAGATGATGCACCCAAGTACATCTAAAAAAATCATGAATAGAGGTTAAAATATAAAGACTACCCCTATCAATAGTTTTGGTAGGACATCGATCCCAGATGTCTGAATGAACATGATCAAACAGATGGATTTAACTACAACCAACCTTGTCGGGATAGGAAGTGTGGTGATGTTTGTCGTATTGACAAGTTTCACGATCTAGAGAGGAGACGCCCTTCAAGAGAAATGGTAGAAGCTGGTAGAGCAAGCGAGGGGCGGATGATCAAGACAAAAATGACATTGACGTAGAGGCTCAGAGGTAGAGGCATTGTCCGTAGATACAATGTTGAAGAGGTTGAGGCTCCCGCAATTAGTCTCAATAGCAAACGTCTTCTTGAAACGAAGATCTTGAAAATAACAATTTGTAGAGATAAATAAAACAAAGCACTATAGCTGTCGTGAGAGTGCATAAATAAGATAACAAGTTGCAAGAAAAATTAGACACGTATAGAGTGTCATCAAAGTTGACTAGTTGAGTGTAGGGGTGATATGAACCACGCCAGTTCCATAAACAAGAGGAGAGCTATCCACAACCCAAACTTGGGTAATCGGTTGTGTTTCTCTAAGTGGGAAAACACAAGCGGGTTCCTCGTCATATGATTGGTGGCACCACAATCGATGAGCCACTTATCCTGAGAGGCAATCTGCACATTGTTTGAAAAGGTGGCAATGGAAGCAGTCGTCTTGGAGATTTGAAAAGAGGCCTCAACGACTTGTGGTCGAAGTGAGGATGCTTGGTAAAGCAACAGTCAACAGTGTGGCCACTTCTCTCACAGTGTGAGCAAATATGCCTACTAGGTCAACACCCACCAAAGTGGCCACCATGTACGCGAGAGATGCCACGACCAGTAGAGTGAGCAAAATTGTCAGAAGGCGGTGTTGATGCAAAGGTAGGCTGCTAAAAAAGGGTGGTAACCGCAATGATGCGAGCATCAATGACATCTAACGCCGAAGAGTTAGCTTTAACCTGAATTTGTTGTTCAATCATGTCATAGGAGTCTGGTAGGCGAAGGAGGTAACACACGGCCAGGAACTCCTGAAAATGTTTATGCTGTGCGGCAAGATCGACAGAGAAAGGCCGATGTTGTAAAAGCCCTGCATCAAGAGCCTATACTTCTTGGTAAGCCATAGTGGGAGACAAGGTTGGGCGAGAAAAGAGATCCGCGTATAATGTGAAGAATGAAGATGCGAGAGGTCGTAACTTCCTTGGGGTACAGAGCGACAAGATGGTCACAAACAATTTTCACAGTTTTGTCACAACAAATGATGGGTAAACTCTCATCCGAGAGACTGTTGGCGAGCCAAGTTTGAACTATAGCATCACTAGCATCCAAGTCTTCATATGCAGCAGAGCCGGGAACAGGAGGGGCGTCAGTTAGGTGATGACATTTGTGCTAAGATAGCAACAGAAAGGTAAAGGATACACTCCAATCCTTGTAGTTCGACCCGATTAACTTGGACACAATGGAAAGATTGCCAGAGGTACTAAGACAAGAAAGCAGGAGTAACAACAACGACAAGAGAAGCCACGGGAGTTGTAGGATCCATAGAGACAATGAACAAGCGGCAAAGGAGCCGAGTAGTTATAAGACAGTAGACCGCACTAGCAATGGAAGAGACCGCTCAAGGCAGTGACAGAGGACGGGGCATACACAATATTCATTCACGGGAGCAAACCACAGGAAAGAAGACGGGTGGTTAGACCACCGAAGTTTATACAGAGTGCACAAGCACAAGGATACCAAAGCAACATAAGAGTGGGCGGTTACAAACCGAAGTCCACTTGTCTAGATAGAGGCCGGGCGGTTCAATAACCGCAGTTCGCAGGGTGGGCGGTATAATATCAAAGTCCGCGAATGGCAACAAGGGACATCTATTTCAACAGTTCGGCAGGCACGATGGGCAAATACAGAGTTCACAGTCACATGATCTATAGCTCTGATATCTTGTGAGAAATTGAAAATAACTGAATATTTTGTTTCCAAAAATCTAAATATTACATGAGAGTACCTCTCTTTATATAGAATGAAGGAGGTGAGAGAATATACAATTAGCGATGTGAGGCTAAATACAACGGAACATATATAGAGAGACCGGGCAGTTACACACCTTGTAACTGCTTATAGTACAATATAGAGACAAGCATGGGTGGTTACACCATGAGTAACCACCCAAATTAATGTACCACTGGCAGGGGCGATTACACCAATAATAGCCGCCCAATTTCTAAGCCATCAGAAGCTAGCAACGCTGGGCAGTTACACGTAGGGTAACCTCCCATTCTTTTCTATGCCTCATCTTGTGTTTTGACAATAAGGAAGAAAAGAAAACTAAATTAAGGATTCTAATATGCAAATTAAGTCCAATTACCTGAATTCACCCAAAATTTTTACAATGGTGTCCCTAATTTGTGGCACTTCAGATATATATTGTAATATTTATTTAACTAAAACAATACTGTGTTAGATTTAACCAACTGCTAGTCATTTCTTCTTTCTTGAGCAGTTTTAGTTCTTGTATATGTCCTAAACCTTGGTCACTCTTCTGAGTCTTCTCACAATTATCTTTAGCCACTTGAACCTTCACTTGAGCCCCCCAACCATTAGTCGTAATGATCAGCCACCATCACAATGTTCTTACTGTCACCCACTCGTTACATAAAGTTGGCTGCCAATATCTCAAGCCCTTTTATAACATAATGGAGATTGGAGAATGCTTGTTTAAATCTACATCCTTGACCTGTAGGCTGGTATATATGACTTATCTTCATATTTTTGGGAGATGAATCCATGGCATCATCTTACTTAAAAGTTGTCACACTGAGAGTTTTGATACACAAGCTCATATTAAGGCTACGTTTGGGAGGACTTATTTTCACCGGTCAAGCGGTTACGACTGCATGCGGTTGTAACCGCTTGACCGGTGAAAATAAGTCCTCCCAAACGGAGCCTAAATGTGTTTGTTCATTTGGAATTTGATGGGGATCAACTGCATCACTCAGAGCACACACATCAGGCCCCGCTCAATGTTGGTTCTTGCTATAGATGATGATTGAATCATCACCTGGACGATTAAAGTTTGCTAATTCAGTTTGTGCATTTTTCTCACATTTTCTATCTTTTTTATTCTCGTATGTGTGATATTTTTGGATTTCACGATTGGACAATCTCCATGCTACTTGACCTAATTCTGCCCTTTTCTTTAAATACATGTATTATGTTATTTGTAGGGCATTCAGAAGTTTGAGAAAAAGAAATTCAAACTCTCAATCTTTACAGTGCCAAAGTCATCCTTGGACGACCTGCTCGGATGCCGAATCAAGAAAAGACCTGAGCCTACCCCGCTGCACTTCACCAACTACCTTACCTGTAACCCGAAGTCCAACCCAGTAGCCCCGACATGCCTTCTAGTAAACTTCTACAGTCCGACACCCAATCTTGTTGTGGCCACCACCACGGGAGTAGCCTCCACCACTAGCCTTAATCCCAATCTAATCCAAAACTAACTCCCCTCCCCTTTCTGCAGCCAACCACCACATCATTTTCTCCTCTTCCTCAGCCGCCAGACCTCACGGCCCATCCACTTCGACTACAATGAGCCTTCCCCACCATCCCCTTCACCCTTGCCGCAGGCTCGCAACCCCACTTCACAACTAAACCACCCCTATTCTATCCCCCACCAACAGCTACCTAAAATTTCACCCTTCCATCAATATTACCAAATCTCCAAAACTCCTAAAATCTCACACTGATCCATTGTTAATTGCACATTTGAATGTAGTTGCTTATATTGCTGCCAAAGTTTATCTACTGCACTCTTTCCGCCTCCGCCTCGATCACTTGGCTAGTCTTTGCATCCGCCTCGATCACTTATATAGCATTTCATCTTTCTTTTATTATAGTGTAAAATTTATTCTCCTTTGTTATTTAGTTTTCAACAATTCCATTATTGTGCGATTATTATATGTTAGCCTTATTTGATTTTTTGTGCTCAATTGGAGTTCTTTGTTCACTTTTTAAAGTGTATTGTTAATTAATTGTGTATGAGATATTTACATGTTGACCCTTATATGATTACTCTGAGCTAATTATATGGTGATGTTATTCATCAACTGCAAGCATATTTGCATCATCATAAATAGGTCGGTGTCGATCCTTTTAGCATTGTCCCGTGTCAGGTTTTGTATGTACGTCACGTAGTAGTAAGGCGTATATGTTTACAATGGAAGGTCATAATAATGTAGATTTCTAAGCAACAAGTTCTAATATGGAGATATCGAATGATGAATAGTATTCGCATATTAGATTGGTTTGTTCACATCAATATTCATTTAGACGGTCTCAACGGCCAATTAGGAACCTTGACCACAAGAGTTGGTATCTTAGATTCTGTTACGAGTTCAAGTCACGCCACCCCCCATCGGGGACACCTACCTGGCCTCTTACTGAACATTTAGGTGAATCTCATTATTTAGACAACCTTGGTGATCATCCCTTTAGGCATCCTACGACTCGTTGTCGTCTCCCTCCATTAGTGATTTTGAGCACAATTATGACAGACCCAGAGATCTTCCCGTGATCATTTATCATCAAGTAGCTTACCTCTGTCTCATACCTGTACAAATGGATTGAGTTTATCCACCGACACGATTTTGTTATGGTAGGAATGATCATTATGATGTTTCCTAGGAGCCTCGCAGATGTTACTATATTGATGATGACATCACACATGAAGTCAAAAGTGTTGCTTCATCCTTTGAGATCAGCTGTACCATCAAAGAATGACACATTGGTATTTCGAATGGTAAGAGATGTCTAATTTGCACCAAGATAGGTTAGCGTTAGCGAAGGCGAGACTTCACAGCCAGGCTAGAAGTTTTATTACTAGCTTAGAAAGGATGATAGATTCACGATCGTTTCATTGCTAGATGAACAAACAAGAAGTGAAAAAAATTGAAAAAGAAAAGTATTTTCAGTATCCTGCATGAGTCACCTCCTTGATTAGTTATGTCATAACTCATATGGTAATGAATTCTATCTGTTGTCAATTACATGACTTGATTCGATGAGTTAGCAGTGATGAACGACATTCAAGAGAGTTTGTCACGACTATTTTCAGTATCTGGGCTCCATACTGAAATAGGTAGGAAGTTAATTCCTCACTAACTATAATTTGTTGAGCAGATATTTCTGCTCCCCCTCAGGAATAAGCACCTTCTTGAGGTTTGTGAGATCTATGCTAGTAGATTGTAGCTTAACAACCCATCATGAGGAACCCTCCACAATCTGAGGCCACTACGGTTTCTAGACATGTTCTCTCTGGACATGAAGAGAGAGGCCTCGACTGACACAAGATCATTCTGTTCTGACGGATTTCATTGCTTTAGAAGTCAGAGCAGAGGAAACTTATTGGCCCGGTGCCCTACGAGGAATCTACTCATTGATTGTGAGAATGAGCTTAACCAAGATCAGGTAGTGTATTCTAAGAGAAAATTGGGACTATCATGGTTGGGAGAGTGGTACAGATAGAGCCCTCGACAATGAGAGCTATGTCAATGTGGTAGTTTCAAAGAGTTTATAGTGGATGGGGTTGAAGGATTATCTATATCATGTAGTTTGGTTTGACAAGACGGTGTTACATGTGACACATCAGTGTCTTGTACGATTGTATCGATCATTCTTGCTAACATTTAAGGATACTGTTTAGTGCTACGTTCTCTCTACCGATCATGGTAATGTTTGGTAGGACGTTCTCCCTGAACATGTGCACATTTTATGTAATGTTCACAAGATTACCTTATCCCCGACCCAATCTAGAGATTGTTGTAAGGATAGGATTTCAACGAAAAACTCTTACCAGTGCTTGACCCTCGAAGTTTTTTCACGTCATATTATTATGAGTCATCCCATGAGTGAGGTTTGAGAGTTTGACAATTGTTATGTAGTAGTTGTCTTGACTGTGTCTTAGGATACTACCAACTTCTTGGGTATTCCTTTTGATGTTCATCATCCCCTCGATGAATTCTTTAGTAATTCTTCTGATGAACGTCTTGAGAAGATACCACTTTTAGGATGTAACATCCCAAAATCCATGTAGGTTTGAGGGTATTGGAGCCCTGAGGGAGGTCCAACACATTCTGGAAACTTTTCGGTGGCATTTCAGAGGCGAGTTCACTTTTGGTTGCGTGATTTAGTCACACACGATCGTGCGTGACCAAACCACACAATCATCTTTAGAATTTTGGTTTGGGTCGGTTTTATCACACGCACGGGCGTGCATTCATTAGACCACATGATCATGCGAAGTGTCGCTCGTGCGGATTCAGTCACGCACGACCGTGCATGCCCAACACTGCACGACCATCTTCAGTAAATAGATTTTAGCTTTAGTTACTCACGCACTGTCGTGCGCTTGAACCACACGATCGTGCGATTGGGCCCTTGAATTTGTTTTGATCGCAAGATCTGACCATTCACGGGTGGTCTGTGGGATTTGATGGCTAGGGTGTTTTCCTAGGGCTATTAGGTTGTTTAGGAGGTTGAAAGAAGCTCATTTTTCAGCTCTCTTGTCTCTCTCCTAGGTTAAAGAGAAAGGAAGAGGTAGAGGAGTAAGGAGGAGCTCTTTTCTGCTGTTAGAGGTGTTTTAGTGCTCCAATCGATGAACCTTGACCAGATATGTGAAGATGGTTTGAGGGCGCTTATCTTCATCTGTGCTTTGTAACTTTTCAATGAGAAGAAAATCTCAGAAGTTAACGCCATTTCACCTCCTGGTTATATGATGCTTGCTTGACATTCTCTATTTTCATGCTTTGATCTTATGTTTGTGGTAGGGTACCTTAAATTAGAGGGCTTGGGGTAACCATGGTTCATTGTGAACCACCAGGTCGATTGTGTTCGTCCCCGTCATCATTGCATTAGAAATTCGGAACCAATTATGCATTGTGGGTGAAGCCAAAATCATAGCTCGTGGTCCAATTTGGTGATGATTGTGTGACGTTGCATTTTGGGTTTTGTTAGACGTGCGATTGTGGCCAAAACGCAATTGTAATACCCATTTTTTCATGAATTTTTGATGACAAGATTAGAGCAAGGAAACAATGGAAAAATCCTAGTGATTGAATGCGACGCTAAGTTAGTATATGCTCTGAACTCTTGTGCTTTAGGGGAGGTAAAATCTCCATGCTCGGTGGACAAGTTCTCGTGTGTTGATACTCCATGTGCGGGTAGGTATTCTAATGGGGTTAGCGAAACTAATTAGCACTGCCATGCTCGGTTGACAAGTCCTCGTAAGTTGATACTCCATGTACGGTTAAGGGTCCCAGTGAGGTTAGCGAAATTGATTAAGACCGCCATGCTCGGTTGACAAGTCCCTATGGTGTTGATATTCCTTGTGCGGGTAGGGGTTCTAGTGGGGTCATCAGAATCAGTTACTTTGTGTTAAGGGGTGTGTATACCCCACTGTTTTTATGCTAGTGTGCATCATGAATAAATTTCGTAATTGAATGTGTGGTGATGAGATGTTAGATTCATACACACGATAGGATGTTGTGGATGAGACCCGATTACATACATGTTGCATTGGTAGGCCTCTTACTTAATGCTCGACATAAAAAGATGTTTGATACTTGTGACATGTAGAATAAAGCTTATTATGTTTGTTTTCATATGCGTACGAAGTGCTGATTTACCTGGGAGGTGTGATGGATTGTAGGATAAGGATTTCAAGCTGGAGCTCGCTTGCCGATTAAAAAGTCATTGCCTCATGAATTGTTATCCTTCTCCCTCTTTTACTGTTTTCCTTTGATTTTGTTCTGACCTGCACGCCGATGTAGCTTAGGATTTTTGGTCTACTTGGTACTCTTAAGACTCATGTATGTTTGTAAGGCCATAAAGCTGAAAACTATTTTGACTATATTTTCATAGATGTGACAATATCTGGGTTGGTTTTGTTTCTGTCATGCTATTAAATTAAATTTTTTGAGTTTTTGTTCTCGTATCATTTCATAGTACTTTAACTGTGATGACTTTATGTTGTGGGGTCTGGCTAGACCCATATTATATGGTTGTTGCAGTGGAGGTGTTACAATTTGGTATCAGAGTTAGGTTTAGAGGTTCTAGATCGATACAAAACGGTTTGGTGTATCTAGATCATTAAAAAGAGTTGTCCACATAGGATAAAACCTTGGGACTCTTGAGTGTCTTTGTGATTGATGTCTGTTTATAGAATCTAATTTAATGTGATATGTTACTTATACTGGGGTGATAGCGACATCTCAGGGAATTTTAGAGTGCGTGAGGATCTTACGACGAGTAGCAGTACTTCTCCAGGTCTTCTAAACACAAATATGCCTCCTGTGAATTCCTGTCGTATGTTAGCAGAGGCGATGGTGACAGCCAAGCTACGAAAGCGTTGCCGGTTGCGACACCTATCATATCAGATGGATCGGTAGGGCATGTAGAGCTGTTTGCAGAGCATGCAGGTGGGCAGAGAGTCCACTAACTAAAAAACTTTTTGAATTCCCATCTTCCAGCATTCAAAGGTGTCGGCACATCGACAAATGAGAGGACTAACTAACAAGGATTAATGAGTTGTTTGAGGCATCTGAGATCGTTGAAGATAGGAAGACACCGTTTGCGACCTTCATGCTGGAGGGTGACACAATGTTATGGTAGGTCGAAGTGCGCGCCAGATATTTCTCGAAACGTCTCCCCACCATGGGAGAGTTCGCAAGCGCTTTTCGGAAGCTTTACACCTTGTCTTTGACGGGGTTAGCTCTTTAGAGGCAATTCCTGAGATTAGTTTAGTGTGACATGACAATGGATGAATGTCTGCAAGAGTTCACTCGATTGGGTCGTTATGCGAGGACGACAATGACAGACGAAGAGGAGTGAGATAACCTCTGCTATAAAGGGTTGCTAAACAATCTGGGGAGACCACTCATTGCTTTAAAGACGACAAGCTTTGACGACGTGGTTGAAGCTGCCAGAACACTAGAGATGGACTTTGAGCAGACCCAACGCCGAAGAGTTTTGCAGCGAAGCAAAGAGAAAAGGAAGAAAATCTTTTGCTCTCAGAAGTTGGGCAAGAGGAGCAGAGTTGTCTCTAGGGATGCCCGTTCAAGGGGACCTCTAACGTGTTATAAGTGTGGAAAGCCAGCCCACAAGGCTTGGGATTTATATTTTGAGGGAGTGCTCGAGCTGGAGGCTTGGAGCAAAGGCAAAAGAGGACGGTGTGATTAGGCCCTGGCTATGCTGAGAAAGGAAAGGCGGCGAAATAGAGCGCTTCACGATTTCCACCAACGCAACCTAGCGTCTGTAACTTTGGGCAACATGAGATTATTCGTCGACAAGGTGACAGGTATAAATGTTTAGAAATTGTTTTCATGCTGTAGAATTTTACATTCTATGGGAAGATTGCGGCCACCTTTATATCTTGTGTATACATGTTTAGGCATCAGTTCAACATACTCGCCAAAGTGCTGTTTGATATGGGAGCGTCGCACTCTTTTCACGCCGATAGCTTTATCCGGAGAATCGATGTGAACCCTTCGAGACAAAGTTGGAGCTGTGTGTTTGAAAGCCAAATGGACCCTTCATGACCACCAAGAGAAGGGGTGCGTTATGTTGAGGATACGTGATCTTGACTTTGAGTTGGAAGCGACAATCTTACCGCTTGCAAAGTTTAATGTCATCTTGGGAATGGACGAGCAGAGGGCCAACATGGACTGCAATTTGAAAGTAGTGATCGGGCAAAAGGCGAGCTGAAGTCCAATTTATGGGTGAGTTGCTTGCTCTCTAATTTCCACCATGCAAGTGATGTGTGCGTTAAATCAAGGAGGCGAAGCGTTTGTGGCCTTGTTGGAGACTAACTCCACAGGGTTATCAATTAGAGAGGTGCTAGTGGTGGTGGAGTTTGAGGATGTGTTTCCTGACGAGCCTCCTGGAGCACCCCCCCCCCCTCAAAGGGAAATCGATTTCACGATAGAGTTCACTCTCGGTGCAAGGTCAGTGTCATGTGCTCTGCATAGGGATGACGTTGATGGATTGGCCGAGTTGAAAATTCAATTGCAAGAATTGTTAGAGCAATGGTACATTTGACTCAGCTCTTCATCATAGAGTCCACTGATGTTGTTTGTGAAGAAGAAATACGACAGTATGCGGTTGTGCATCGACTATTGAGAGTTGAATAAGTTAACCATTAAGAACAAGTACCTGATTCCACGCATCGATGATCTTTTCGATCAATTGGTTGAGTCGACAGTGTACTTGAAGTTAGACTTGAAGTCGGGGTACTACTAGTTGAGGATTCAGGAAGAGGACATTCTCAAGACGGCTTTTGGAACGAGATATGAACACTTCGAGTTTTCTATGATGTTGTTTGGTTTTACAAACGCATCGTCAGTGTTTATGGATTTGATGAATTGGGTATTTTGGAAATACCTAGATATGCTCATAGTGGCCTTTATAAATGACATACAAGTGTATTCAAATTTGACGTCCGAGCATGAAACTTATCTTAGGCTAGTTTTGCAGTCGAGGGAGAACCAGCTCTATGCTAAGTTCTCAAGGTGCTAGTTTTGGATTGAGGAGATCACATTTTGAGTCTTGTGATTAGTTACAATGGGTGGTGGTGGATCCGGCGAAGATCGATGCCATCAGAGATTGACATGTATTGAAAATCATCGTGGAAGTCTGGAGTTTCCTTGGACTCTCAGGTTATTACAAAAGGTTCGTGGAGAACTTCTCGTAGATAGCATTGCCCCTCACCTCTCACTTGTAAGGATCATAGGTTTGTATGGATGCGTGAGTGCGACCAAGCCTTTGGGACTTTGAAAGGAAAGTTGATGTCTGCTCTGTTACTAAATCTCCCAAGTGGGACAAACGGATTTCATATCTTTAACGACACATCTGGTTGCGAATTGGGTTGTGTGTTAGTGCAACACAATAGCGTAACCTTTTTTGGATCAAGGCAACTTAAGCCGCATTGAAAGAACTACCCCGTTCATGACTTGTAATTGACGGCGGTGATTTTTTGCATTAAAAATATGGAGGCACTATGTTTATGGTGTGAAGGTTGAGATCTTTACAAAACATAAAAGTCTGAAGTATATTCTAGATCAAAACGATCTAAACATGAGGCAATGCAAGGGAGTCGAGTTCCTTGGGGACTATGACGTAGGGATTTTGTACATGCCAGGTAAAATAAACATTGTGGTCGACGCGTTGAGCGAGAAGTACTCAGGGCAGAGCAACTGGATTGAAGCGCACAATGAGCAGTTTGTATGAGACTTTGAGGCTCTAGATATTACTTGTGTTGTGAATGGCGATGCTAAAGTAGCATGTTTGAATTGAATCAAATTGCAGTGCGATTTAGCAGACCGGATTTTGGAGGCAACAAGTGTCAATGAAGAATTTCAACCATTGGTGTTGTAAGCTCAGGAAAGCGAGGGTAATGATTTGGTAATGGTTGGCAAACTCTTGAAGAAGAAAGGGAGAATGTGTGTTTCGCACTTTGGCAAGCTCCATAAGGTGTTATGTTTGGAGCTTACTTCACGAAGTACTCCATTCATCCAAAAAGTACGAAGATGCACATGGATTTGAAGAAATTCTTTTGATGACTTGGAATGAAATGAGACGCAGCTTTGTTTGTGAGTAGGTGTTAAACGTGTGCTTTAGTGAAGATAGAATGCCAAAGGGCGGGTGATTTCTTAAAGCCTCTTCCAATCCCTAATTAGAAGTTTGACGACATTTCCATAGACTTTGTGCACGATTTGTTCTGATCTCAACATGAGAATGTTGTAATTTAGGTGATTGTGGATCGCTTTGTTGGAACCAATGGTCAGTATCTCTTTAATTTGACAATATCAAATCGTAAGTTGTATTTGATCATACTTATGTTTGGTATAATGTGCAGGTTTACAGTAATGAAGAACGAGATTTTTAATCTCTGTGACCTACCGTCGGGCGTTAGCTCTACCGCTGACACTAGCGACGTAGGATTAAAGTGGGCGCGCACTGATGTCTCTCTGTGATCTACCGTCGGGCGCTAGCCTTACAGTCATGCGCTAGCCATCTCAACGACCGTCAAGTCAATTGCGTCGAGAAGAAACAGCTACCGTCAGGCGTTTGCCTTGTCGCGTTGCGGTATCCAAAAGTGATACGAATATTATATTTGATATTTTTCTTAATTTAATGGATAGCTGGCGACACCGTGTGAGAAGACCTACCGTCAGGCGCTAGCTCTACCACCGACGATAGTTTTTTTAAAGACGAGTATAAAAGCGTGCGTTTCTTTTTTCTAGAGTAACGACGACAATGACAAGGAGAAGTATTTCACGTCTAGGGTTCGACTACCGTATCTGGTTGTGCGAACCACTGTGTCCAAGCAAGGAAAAACAAAATTTCTCCCTCCCTTTCGTGTTCAAAGAACTCGAAAAGCGAAGTCTCCAACGACCATTAGCATTTAATCAAGTGCAAGAAGAACGATATCCAAAAGCCACGATCTCACACTGTTCTACAGAGGATTTCTTATTTGAGGGAGCAACAATTTCAAACTCTTTTATTTTTCTTGTATTTTCTTTAACCTTGTTGTATCTGGTGACCAACCTTAGAGGGGGTGAATAAAGTTTTTAAGTAAATTCAGAATTAAAAATAAATTTCACCATGGGCAACCTGTTCTGGAAGCTACCGCGGGGCGGTAAGATACTAATTTAAAAGCGCGCGTGAATATTATTTTTGACATTTTTCCTAATTTAATGGACAACTGGCGACATCACGTGAGAAGACCTACCGCCGGGCGCTAGCTTTATCGTCGACAGTAGCTTTTTTAAAGACGAGTATAAAGACATGCCTGACTCGCCTGCTATCGTCTCACGTTGACGTCTTTAACACTTTTCTTTTCCTTGCCACGGGTCTTCCTTTCCCTTTCCTCCTTCAGAATCTTAGGATAGTCACACTTAAAGTGTCCAGATTTGTGGCAGTGGAAGCACTCAGGGGCAGGTTCTTCTTCATCTCTCTTTGCCACCTTTGATGATTTGCTCTGCCCATTCTTCTCTTCCGCTCCGTTCTTCATGAACCTTTGAAACTTCTCTCGCCTCTTTGGGTTCCTCATGAATTTCTTGAAACCACGGGCATACAGACTCTCCTCATCATCAGTCTCCTCAATCACCTCTTTCTCCTTACCCGCCTTTAGTGCTAGTGCCTTCTTCTTCTGTTCCCTGGGATACTCTTCGGCTTGTATTTTTTAGTTCGAGCTCGTGGGTCTTCAGGTTTCCAATGAGGCCCTCTATCTCCAGAGTACTGATGTCGTGAGATTCAGCAATGACAGTCACCTTCGGTTAAATCACGGAGACAAAGACCGCAGGATCTTCCTAACCAAGTCTCCATTTGAGAAAGTCTTTCCGAGAGATCTACAGGCGTTAACGATATTTGTGAAGAGAGTGTACATGCTATCCACCTCCTATGTCAAGTGTGTCAAATGTAATAAATTTGGTCCTAGTGGGGTTTGCGAAACTGGTTAGGACCGCCATACTTGGTTGACAAGTCCCCATGGTGCTGATATTCCACGTGCGGGTAGGGGTCCTAGTGGGATCATCATAATCGATTACTTTGAGTTAAGGGGTCTGTGTACCCACTGTTTGTATGCTAGTTAGGGGTGCAACTCGGATCGGTTCGGTTCGGTTCCGCTTAGAACCAAGAACCGACCCGTATAAAAATTTGGAATCGGAACCGACCCACGGTTCTACAATGTAGAACCGGAACCGAACCAGAAATATCGGTTCGGTTCTCGGTTTCTTAATTATGTTTCTTGCACAACAAATTGCCTTAAAAAACAGTCCAAAATCGGTTTATAATTGGTGAAGAGGAGCTAAGAAAACTGATACACTAAAAGAAGATTGACCTTAATCGACGCCGGTGGGAGGCTTCGAGTGTTCGGTCTGCCCTCACAGGAGACGGGGACGGGAACTCTAACGACTAGAGGTGCTATTGTGCTTGCTTTGAGTGTTTGGTCGGCCTTCACTGGAGACGGTGACATGAGCTCTAGCAGGCAGGGCGCAGGGGCAGCGACGTTAGGGTTGGAAGTTAGGAATTTCACGGGAGATTGACTTCACAGGAGAAAATGATAAATATGAGATTATAAGAATATACGGGATTGAGATTTAACATTTTTTTAAAATGTTATTTAACGATTTATTAAATCTCCAAATCATGTATTACTGTAAGATGTTATTTAACGAGTTATTAACATCATTAGGCGTGATGCGGGCCTATCTTCAGGTATGAATCATACCTGAAAAAAATATATTTTTTACAACATACGGGTCGGGTCGGTTCTCGGGTACCCGGCCACGGGACCCGAGAACCGAACCGAACCGCTGGTTCTTGTTTTTCCAAGAACCGTACCTGAATCGACCAGCGTGGGAACCGACCCGAACCATTCGGTTCGGATCGGTTCTCGGTTCTTCGGTTACTTTTGCACAGGCCTAATGCTAGTGTGCACCATGAATAAATTATGTATGTGAGTGTGTTGTGATGATATTTTTGATTCATACACGCGATAGGGTATCGTGAGTGAGACCCTTTATTTAAAGCTCAACATAGTTTGATGCTTGTGACATGTAGATTAGAGCTTGTTGTACTTATTTATATGTTTCATATACATACGAAGTACTGACTTGCATGACGAAGTATTGGTAGACCATTTATTTAAAGCTCAACATAAAGACAAGTTTGATGTGTGTGACATGTAGATTAGAGCTTGTTATACTTGTTTGTATGTTTCAAAAGCATACAAAGTGCTGACCTACATGGTGAAGTAGTTCTTTGGGGTCCGCTAGGACGACTGAGAGGAGGGCTATTGTTACGAAGTTGTGGTCAACCTTAGCTGACCCTCATGTGCCACTTTTGTTGTGATAGATTGCAGGGCAAAGATCTCAAGTTGGAGCTCGCTAGCCCAACTTGACATGAGCTTTGCTTGCTCTCGGTGGGCTTTGCCGCCCCCCGACTGGCGGCATATTTAAAATTATTTTGTTTATTGTACTTTTTAAATATTTTAATTTATTATTGTTGCTGTATAGACCTGGGCGGACAGGCGGCTAAGACTGGCGGTCTGGTAGCCAGGCGGTCAGCCCGGCTAATCTGGCGGTTTGGTAGCCGGGCGGTCTGGCGGTTTGGTAGCCGGGCGGTCTGCCGGCTAATCTCTGGGATCTCGGTGGTCGGCTGCGTGTTCTCTGGTAGTGACCGGGCGGTTAGTTCCTACTAACCGCACGGTTAGGCGGTCTCCTTGGCGGTTAGCTTTGTAGATGATGTCTTTTGTATTTTTAGTCCCACATTGGGTATTTGTATTCTCTCCCATCTCCTCCATTCTATATAAGGGAGGCCATACCTTTGTAATATATATCTTTTTCTGATAATAAAATTTCAGTTACTCTCGTTCCGGCTCGTTTCTAGTTCGTTTTTAGTTCGTTTCTTACATGGTATCAGAGGCACCCGATCTTGTCCTCCTGATTGTGTTTTCTTCTGTCCGTGCGACCTCTGCCTACTCTCCGCGGCCTGTTTTCAGCTCGCGCGAGCTCTCTTCTCCAGTGGACTCTTCTATCCTCCTCTTCTGTTCGCGCGGTCTGTCTGCTAGCCGCCCGACTTCTCTCCCTCTGTTTGGTTCTGCGGCTTGGTCGTGGCTTCTCTGGCCGCTGGTGTCTGCCATCGTGACCGCTGCCGATCTTTTTCTTCCTATCCGCGCGATTTCTCTCTGTTCGCGCGAGTTCTGACTTGTTTAGGCGGCCTCTCTGCCCGCCACGGGTTGTTTTTTTGTTCGTGCGGTCTTCTTGCTCTCTCTATCCGCGCGGCTTCTTCTTCTTCCCGCCCGGTTTCCCTTGTTACCCGTGCGGCTTCTCCTCTTGTGCTTCGCAGCTTGGTCGTGGCATTGCTTGCCGCTGGTCTAATTGTGACCGCTGCGAACTATTCTCTTCCTTCTCTGACCGCTGCGGTCTCTCCTCTTAACCGCGCGGCCTCTCTTCCAGGATGACCAATTCTGATGGCTCCACCTCGTCTACTGTCGTTGTTCCACCGCCTCCTCCTCCTCCTCCTGCTTCCGGGAATCTTGGCACCGTCTTTAAGCTATTGGGGCCCAATTATCCCGACTGGAGTGTCTCATTCACTTTTCTTCTCCGCTCTCAGCGCAAGCGTCATCATCTTACCGATGACCCTCCGCCTGCGGACTCTGCCCAGTTTACTGACTGGGATGCGAATGATGCGCTGGTTCGTACTTGGCTGGCGAACAGCTTGTCTGATGAATGTCTTCCTGTCATCCGTCACGATGAGACGGTAAAACAAGCTTGGAATCACTTGGCCGCTCTCTACTCCAAGGGGGGACAAACATCTCGCATCTATACCCTTTACGCGGATCTCTTTGCTCGCCAGTCCATGTCCCCTCCTGCCGCTTACCAACAAGTCCAAGCCCTTGGAGCTGAGATTCTGCAAAATCGTCCTCTCTCAGCAGATGTGGCCACTCAGCTGAAGCACTTCCAGGAACTCCTCGTGGTATGTTACCTTCTGCGGCTTCCGGACTCATACGATATGATCCGGCAGCAAATTCTTGGAGAGGCTGAGTCTCCTACCCTGGATGCTACTGCTGCCCGCATTGCCGCTGTTACCTCTCTGCTCCAACGACCATTGCTTGCCGCTCCTCCGGCTCCGGATGCCTATGCCCACCAGGCTCATCGTGGTGGATTTGGTGGTCGTGGTAACCACTCTGGCGGGCGTGGCCCTTCTCGCTACCTCTGTACTCATTGTGGCCGCCCAGGACACTTGGTTGACCGCTGCTGGACAAAGCATCCGCATCTTCGTCCCGCGGGTGATACTCCTACTTCTTCTAAGCCATCGGCCTCCGTGGCCACGACTTCAGGTAGTGCCCACGTGGTTACCCAAGGTAAATGGCTAATCGACTCTGGCGCCACTAATCATATGTCGGGCAATCCTCAGTGCTTTTCTCTCCTAGAAACACATGATCGGTTGCCCCCTGTTCTCGTTGCGGATGGTTCTCCCTCTCCGGTGCATGGAACGGGCATGGTTCAAGTTACTCCGTCCCTTCGCCTGGCGGATGCTCTTTATGTGCCCAAGTTTCCGTGCAATTTATTGTCGGTTACTTCTCTTTGCAAGCAACTTCAGTGTTCGGTAACATTTACTCATTCTTCTTGTTCGTTTCAGGACCCGGACTCCAAGCGGACGATTGCTACTAGAGACCCGGACTCCAAGCGGCGGTCTCTACTTCCTTGATGATGTATCTGCTCTTACCGTCTTCTCTCCCGCTTCTACAGATCTTCTTCAGTGGCACCTTCGCCTGGGGCATCCTCCCTCGCGTCTCATCCACCAGCTGTTTCCTCACCTCCCTCAGCAGGACTCTCCTCTCAATTGTGATGCCTGTCTACTGGGCAAGCATCACCGTTCCCCCTTTCCTTCTAAGCAAGGTCGTGGCTCTTCCAAGCCCTTCGACCTTATTCACTCGGATGTTTGGGGACCTTCCCCTACCCTCACCATCGGGCGTGGAAGTTCCTATTTTGTAACCTTTATTGATGATTATTCTCGCTGTACGTGGGTGTATCTATTAAAGGATCGCTCCGAACTTTTTTCTGTATGGACTTCATTTTATTATATGATTAGAAATCAATTTGATGCTTCTGTCAAAATTTTTCGCTCTGATAATGCAAAAGAGTATCTGAGTAGTGATTTCGCTTCTTTCTGTACGCAACATGACATCATTCATCAAACTAGCTGCGTCTATACCTCCCAGCAAAATGGGGTGGCGGAACGTAAAAACCGTCACCTCCTCGATGTCGCTCGCACTCTCATGACACAGATGCATGTTCCTCGTAGCTATTGGGGCTACGCGGTTCTCATCTCCTGCTACCTCATCAATCGCATTCCCTCTACCGTCCTCAAAGGCAAAACCCCTTTTTCCATCCTCTATCCCTCCAAGGACCCCTTTCCCTTACCACTCCGCATTTTTGGGTGCACTGCCTTTGTTCATAGCCCTGCCGCAACTCGCGACAAATTGTCCCCTCGTGCTACGAAGTGTATCTTTTTGGGTTACTCCACAACTCAAAAAGGTTACTGCTGCTTTGACCCTGTTCATCGCAAGCAGTTCGTCTCGGCGGATGTGACATTCTTTGAGAATGCCGCCTACTTCTCTTCTGATCTCCCACAGGTCGCTGGATCGAACCTCCCTCTTTCTCCTACCGACTCGACCTCTCCACCCATCCTCTCCACCACATCCACTCCTCTTGAGCTTCCTCCATCACCACCTCCACCAGCCGCTCCTTCTATTGATCATGATCCTTCTCCCTCGTCCCCTCGGCCGTCTCTCTCTTCTCCCGGGCCAGCTATCTTCGCCGCGGATGCACCGGCGACTGAGGAACTCGAGGACCTGGAGCTGCCCATTGCCCTTCGCAAAGGGGTTCGGACGTGCACCCAGCACTCGCTGGCAGCTGTTATTTCTTATGATCAGCTAACACCTTCTCGCAGGGACTTCGCCCTAGCCATCTCCGCGACTACCACACCTCGCACCTACCAGGAAGCCCTTGATATTCCTCACTGGAAGGCTGCCATGGATGACGAGATTGCCACTCTCTCTGACCAGGGCACTTGGACCCTTGTGCCTCCTCCTTTTGGCACGGATGTGGTTGGTTGTCGCTGGGTGTTTGTTGTCAAGTTCCGTCCTGATGGCAGTGTGGACCGGTACAAAGCCCGTCTTGTTGCAAAAGGGTTTACTCAGACCTATGGTGTTGATTACTTTGACACGTTCTCGCCCGTTGCTCGCCTCAGCACCATTCGGGTCCTTTTATCGGTGGCGGTCAACAAGGATTGGCCTATTTCGCAGTTGGACGTCAAGAATGCCTTTCTTTATGGTGACCTTCACGAGGACGTCTACATGGAGCAACCTCCTGGGTATGTTGCTCAGGGGGAGACTCAAGTATGCCGGTTGAAGAAGGCCATCTATGGCCTAAAGCAAAGTCCCAGGGCGTGGTTCGATAAGTTCAGTAGCATCGTTGGGGCTATCGGTTTCACCAAGAGTTCGGCTGATCACTCCTTGTTCATTCGCAAGACATCTTCGGGTCTGGTTGTGCTAGCTGTTTACGTGGACGATATTCTTCTTACTGGCGACGATCAAGCTGGTGTAGCCTTGACGAAGGTCCATCTCCGCCAACACCTAGTCACGAAGGATATGGGCTCTCCAAAATACTTCTTGGGAATTGAAATCTCTCGGAAACCGGGTTCCTTGGTTCTCTCCCAACGGAAGTATGCTCTTGATTTGTTGAAAGAGGCAGGGTTGACGGGTGTTAAACCTGCCCGGTGTCCCATGGCTCCTGGAGAAGACAAGACATGGACAGACGAATCACCTCCTCTATTGGATACTACGAGGTATCGACGTCTTGTTGGCAAACTCATCTACCTTACGGTGACCAGACCAGACATCTCCTATGCAGTGGGAAAGGTCAGCCAGTTTATGCAGTCACCTAGGGAATGTCATCTTCAATCTGCTCTAAGGATATTGGAGTATGTGAAGTCCGCACCTGGGAAAGGTCTTCTCTTTCAGAAAAACGGTCACCTAAGAGTCGAAGCGTACTCCGACGCTAGCTATGCGGACGACAAAGGGGATCGCAAGTCGACTTCCGGATTTTGCACGTTTGTTGGAGGAAACTTGGTTAGCTGGAAGAGCAAGAAGCAGTCAGTCGTCTCCAGGTCTAGTGCGGAAGCAGAATATCGTAGCATGGCATCAACCACGTGTGAGTTAAAATGGTTGCGGGCTCTCATGCTGGATCTAGGAGAGGTCTATAACTATCCTCTTCCCATGTTCTGCGACAACAAGGCTGCGATCTACATTTCCAAAAATCCGGTATTCCATGAGCGAACAAAGCACATAGAGGTTGATTGTCACTTCATTCGAGAAGAAGTGTTGAAGAACCAGATTTGCACTCCGTTTGTTACCTCGGAGAAAGAGCTGACAGATATATTCACAAAACCTGTGTCCGCCTCTTTCTTCCACATTTGCAGCAAGCTAGGCATGATTGACATCTATGCTCCAGCTTGAGGGGGAGTGTTGTTGTATAGACCTGGGCGGACAGGCGGCTAAGACTGGCGGTCTGGTAGCCAGGCGGTCAGCCCGGCTAATCTGGCGGTTTGGTAGCCGGGCGGTCTGGCGGTTTGGTAGCCGGGCGGTCTGCCGGCTAATCTCTGGGATCTCGGTGGTCGGTTGCGTGTTCTCTGGTAGTGACCGGGCGGTTAGTTCCTACTAACCGCACGGTTAGGCGGTCTCCTTGGCGGTTTGGCGGTTAGCTTTGTAGATGATGTCTTTTGTATTTTTAGTCCCACATTGGGTATTTGTATTCTCTCCCATCTCCTCCATTCTATATAAGGGAGGCCATACCTTTGTAATACATATCTTTTTCTGATAATAAAATTTCAGTTACTCCCGTTCCGGCTCGTTTCTAGTTCGTTTCTAGTTCGTTTCTTACAATTATTATTATTATTATTTCATTTATTTTATAAACTTTTTTCATTTTTTTATTCCGGCGGCGCTCTGGCAGGGCCACCGGCGGCTGTGGCCCTGACCGTGAGGTCCAGATTGGAGCTCACGGCCAGGCTCATCGCCGGCGGTGGTCCTGTCGGACTACCCCTGACGAGTTTGTCGGGGTTCAGCGAATCCGTCGATGGGCTCTGGGCAGAACACTGAGTCATCGTTGGTGGCCCCAATCGTGAGGCGAGAGCTCACGGTCAAGGCCACCGGTTGCGGTGGCCCTATTGGAGCATCGACGGACTACCTCTGGCGGGTTCTCCGAGGACCGGCGAGTCCGTCGGTGGGCTCTAGGAAGGTCGTCGATGGCTCCGCCGTTGGCGGCGGCCTCACTCGTGAATGTTTGATGTGTGTGACATGTTTGAAGCTCAACATAAAGACATGTTTGATGTGTGTGACATGTAGATTAGAGCTTGTTATACTTATTTGTATGTTTCATATGCATACAAAGTGCTGACCTACATGGTGAAGTAGTTCCTCGGGGTCCGCTAGGATGACTGAGAGGAGGGCTATTGTTACGAAGTTGTGGTCAACCTTAGCTGACCCTCATGTGCCACTTTTGTTGTGATGGATTGCAGGGCAAAGATCTCAAGTTGGAGCTCGCTAGCCCAACTTGACATGAGTTTTGCCTGCCCCCGACGGGCTTTGCCCACCCCCAACTGGCGGGCATATTTAAAATTATTTGTTTATTTTACTTTTTAAATATTTTAATATATTATTATTATTTTATTTTTTTCATTTATTTATATACTTATTTCATTTTTTTATTCTGACGGCGCTCTGGCAGGGCCAGACCACCGGTGGCGGTGGCCCTAACCGTGAGGTCCAGACTGGAGCTCACGGCCAGGCTCGTCGCCGGCGGTGGTTCTGTCGGAGCACTGTCGGACTACCCCTGACGAGTTTGTCGGGGTTCGGCGAATCCGTCGATGGGCTCTAGACAGAACACTAAGTCACCGCCGGTGTCCCCAATCGTGAGGCGAGAGCTCGCGGTCAAGCGGTGGCCCTATTGGAGCGCCGACGGACTACCTCTGGAGTGTTCTCCGGGGACCGGCGAGTCTGTCGGTGGGCTCCAGGCAGGCCGTCGGTGGCTCCGCCTTTGGCGGCGGCCTCACTCGTGAATGGTTTTTGTTTTTTAAAGTTGGCTTTCGCGACTCGCCAATGGTCGGCGGAATGGAATGACTACGATCAATTTGATAGGCATCAGTGTTACACCGTGAAATCGGATTCTCCTCATACATCTTTGTATATATAATATAGATGTACATAGGATTATTTATCGAGACCTCACCTCGAAATTTACGTAATTACAATTTGCACCCCTCTAATGTTTTATCTTACTGTTACCCCTTCAATGTTAATATTTCACAACATTCATGCACGAAAAAACTTCCCTCTATTTATTTTAAGATTGTGCTTTTGTGGATGCATGTTATGAAATGTAAACATTGAGAGGAGATTTTTGTAATTTCTAAAATTAGAGGGGTGCAAGCTGTAATTAAGCAAAGTTCGAGGAGAGGTCCCCCGGCCGTAAATAACTCTATGTATATATTATATTTATTTATTTTGTTATATTAGACATTTTTATTTGCTTTACTGTTTGTATAAGCAACCACTTTGTAACTAAAGCGACCGGGAGCATCAGCAACTCGCATTTTGGCAGTAGCCAGTTCCAATTTTAGAGATTTGGTTTTGGCTCGCCAAAAAGAAAAGCAGTGCGTAACGGAGCCTAAAACACTTCAAATGATGACCAAGACGAAGTCTGTATTTGGGAGGACTTATTTTCACCAGTCAAGCGGTTACAATCGTATGAACCAGACCTTAAAACCATATCTTAATTAAGGTCTGGTTCATGCGGCCGTAACCGTTTGACCGGTGAAAATAAGTCCTCCCAAACGCAGCTAAAGTTCATGTCACAGTATTCTGGACTCCTACTGTTCCTGCTCGTGCGACATTCAGGCTTCATTTGGCTCGGCGTTTTCGCCGGGCGTTTGAAGCAAATGCCGTCTGAACAGCAGGTAAACAAACGGCGCCGGGCAGCGTTTGCCGCGTCTCCTCCCGCAGCATGGAGAAAAGGTTCTCCCGAAACCTCCGTTTCGATCCCCGCCGGAATCTCTCCTCTGGCATGGTTGATTGTCAAATATACCTTTCTGTGTGTATTCTGGATCTCGAGCTCACCTTGGCCGCCCCCTATATTATTGGATTCCTCCTTTCTTGTAGTCACCTACAAGAATCCCTCCACTGGCCAAGTAGAAGGGGGGGGGGCCGCCGGGTTGTACTCTGGTATGAGGGGGAAAAAAGGGGGGAGGGGGGAGGGAAGAGAAAGAAAAAGAGGGGGGAGAAGAAAAGGGGGGGAGAAAGAGAGAAGAGGGAAAGAAAAACACACCTTAATACGCGATGCTTTGTGCTAATTAATTTATGGATTCATATATACAGTGAAAGAAAAACATTGTGATACAAATCTTTACCACGTCGAGCTTTGTGCTAATTAATTTATGAAACAATAATATGAGACGTTTTTGAAAAGATATATGAACAAGACAAATAGATATAACTTGTGATATTATTCTGATAATGGGATGCCAGTGCCGTCGACGTGAATAAAGGATGCCGTCCGAATCCGTACGGTGCAACGCCGCCAAGATAGAAGACTTCATCAAAGAAGGGGAGGTTGTGTGGGTCAGCACGCTTGACAAGCGGCGGGAAGTCGATGACCTCGAATCCGGTAACATCCACAACGCCGGAATCTTGGAGGGCGACGACCTCGTGACCAGCTCCAACGGAGACGCAGAAGAGGAGCGGCACATGAAGTGGTGGTGAACTCAGGCATATCAAGATAGAGGTTTGATCATGAACTGTTGTTCGCGAATGCCCGACCTCACCTAAGGAACTTCAACCACGTTTATGTTCAAACTAGTTTTCTTTCCTTGATGACAGTCATAACCGTTGTCATTTCAAACATACATTTCATAATGGTGGCATTTTTGTCGAAACTCAACGGAGAGCCTTTATCTCCCATTTTTCTCCAACATGCCTATTCCTCTGATTTTGAAATATCCAATTCAATTACCCTTAAGATACATGGAAATCTAATGCTCAAATCATTGACATTCAAAACCTGATGGTAGTACTAAAATTTATGATTAAACCTTATATAATATCATGCCAAAGGTTTTTTTAGCAACAAACACATTAAAAGTAGATATACAGATAATTTCATTTCAAAAAAAATTTAAAATAAAATTATTATTTAAAAATTTATATTAGCAAGCGGTATCAATAGGTTCATAGTAACTTTTTTTAACTCATGCAAGAGGTAGAACACTAAATAATAGCATACAGAAATGATAAAAACACAAACAAAATGTTATCACAGAATGAGAAAATAAAACATTGAGCTGGGGTCATAGTTTACTGAATTGCTCTAATAGGTCAATGTGTATCCTAAACTCGTTGAAGGAATGACAAGAGGAAAATGTACTAGACACTCACCACGATTTCGCCGGTCGAGCTCGGCGCTGAGCTCGCTGGGGGGTTGCAGGGGGGCAGCGCGCCCCCTGCTCAGGGGTTCGGGGGCTTTCGCCCCCGACCGAAATTTTACCCGGCGGTTGCAGGGGAAGTCTTCCGTCGGGGAAGGAGGATATCTCGAGCAGGGGGAAGCCGGAGGCAGCGGTGGTGGCTTTTGGAGGGCGCACGCTGGGAGGAAGGAGAACACAGGATGCTCACGGAATCGGCCGGAGGAAGGAGCAAGAGGGGTTATAAGTTCACCGGAGGCCGGAGTCATTGCGCAGAGCTTGTACTCGGCTTCAAAGAGATGCTTCACTGTGAACTCCAAATGCCCGGCCCATTTGTCAACGTGCACCTGGATGCTCTGCACATGCACTGCACCTGGAGGCTTCACTGTGACTGGCCTGGATGTTGGAGAAGCGAACATCGACATAGATGGCTACACAGCGGTCAAGGCGCCTATTTGCAACCATTCAAAGAAGAGTTAAACAACAACAAAATCTGTAAACCTGGCGGTTGCGGCCTTCTTGTTGCTACGTATCATCTCCTGAAATAAACAACAACAAAATCTGAAAGCAGTCGATTTGATGTTGCAAAATTGGAATTTTTATTTAAATCAACAGTATGCAAGACGAGCGTTGCGTGCATGAAGAAAGTTCAAAGAAGAGTTAAAAAATTATAAGTTTTATTCGGTGGAAAGATACAAACAAAAAACTGATTATTTTTTAATCAAAAGAGACGGCAGAGCAACAAAGATAAACCTGAAATGAAAATGGTCTTTAAAGATTCAATTTTGATGATGATTAATGATGATTAAGTTTAATAGCTGAATAATTCCTTGCAAGATCAGAACATAAAATCACAGTTGACTGAAGGAGAAGAAGAAGATCTTACCCAGAGAACAGCAATCATTTCAGAATCAGTGAGCTTTTGTTCCTTCTCCAAATCAAGCAGCACATCCACAAAGTCCCCCACGGTAACTCCACCGTCTCCCTCAACTCCGGCAACCCTTTTCAATCTGTGCTCTTCTATAATCCTTCCCACAAAAACATTAACTTTTCCGACGAGAACTCTACACCGCCGCCTCACTCCCTGCAAATCCAGCCAGCCCAAGAAAGGCAAATGGTCACTCCAGTTCAAAGAACCAAGCAATTCATACCCTTCATTCACCATCTCTTCAAGTTCCAATCCTTCTCCCTTGCCAAAATCAAAACTTCTCCCAAAAACACTCATCATTAGGTTATTCAGAGCCCCAAAATGCAATACCCTCTTCACCTCAACCTTCCCATTCTCGCACATCAACCTTGCCAAAATCAAAACTTCTTCCCAATTTTGCTCTGCACATGTTTGTATCTTTCCATCGAGCTTGTCTAATGCAGCAACAAGAAGGCCGCCGTCCAGTGGAGCAGAGGAAGCAGAGGGCTTCCTCGAGTCTTTGGAGGGATACGTAGCAGAGGGCCTCCTCGAATCTCTGCTGGATTCACCGGAGGTATTTTCCACCGGAAAAAAGCGATCTCTGGAGGTGGCCGGCTTCCGTCCGGGAGTGAGGAGGTTGGGGAGCTAGGGCACCTTCAGTCCGTGCGGGGAAGAGGAATTAAGGCATCGGAGTATTATGAAAGCTGCAGGGCTAAAACCGGCAATACATAAAATAAGTCAAAATCAGTCGACCAGAGTGAGGCCCGACCGGGGGGGGGGGGTGTGCAGTGCATTCGACGGCCGCGCTGTGATCTCGCTGCGCCGTGATGCGTGCTCGCTGCGCCGCGATGCGTGCACATCTTCGCACGCATCGCGACGCAGCGAGCACGCATCGCGACGCAGGGATGGAGCGTCGGATGCACTGCACTTTACGGTGCAGTGCATTCGACGCACTGCACCGCCCCCGCTTCCCCAAGTAGAAGTGTTGAACACTTCTCCTTCCTTTGGATGCTATTTCAGAGACAGTTAGGTATTATTAGGCTTATTTGTTGATCCTTTATTTTTCTCCGGACATTTTTGAAAACCCTAGATTCTAAAATTCTTAATTTTTTGTATAGTTCCTTTTGTTGTTTTATTCGCTATCATAGTTTAATTTTTTCTTTTTAAATTTTAATCTGAAGCCATTATTTTTGCAGGAATAACATATTTTAAGGCGAAAATTTGCAGATGATGATTAAAAATTAAAGAAAGAAATATTTTGTTTGTCATATATTTTGAAAATAGTATAGTTATTGTTCTTTTAATATTTCATATATTGAAATATAAATAATTTATTGGGATATAAATATAATTTTGAGTTGTGTAAATATTCATAAATTATAAATAACTATTTATGATATACAAATACCATCACCTTAAATTTATTTAGGTGATTGTTATTAGCACCGCTGTTTTGACCGGTCGTACCGCACTCTCCTAATTTTTCGCGTCTTTTGAAAATACATCTTGTACATGCATTTTTAGAAAAAATATTCAACACAAAAGTTATATATCTCGACTAGATCTACAACTTTCATGCTGAACAATTTTCCTAAAAAAGGATGTACAAGACATTTCTAAAAGGCGCGAAACCTGAACGTATTTTCAAAGTACGTCTTTTACATGTATTTTTAGGAAAAGTATTCAACACAAAAGTTGTAGATCTCGTCAAGATATACAACTTTCGTGTTGAACATTTTTCCTAAAAATGTATGTACAATGCGTATTTAAAAATGACGCAAAAAATTGAGAGAATACGGTACGACTAGTCAAAACTACGGTGTTAATAACATTATAACAATCGCCTTTATTTAAACTATTAAATTTTGTAAGTCATTTAATATTTACCTGCATCTCTACAATTGTTTCCATAAAGTAATCATTAATTATTCTCCATCTCTATCAGCAAGATCATCTCTAAATGTGGAATAATAATTGGTGCCTAAATGCACAAAATTTGTGTCTGGCCCATCTCCAGATTTAGAGAGGTAACTGTTGGGATAACAATAGGGGTGCAATTCGGATCGATTCGATTCGATTCTGTTTCACTCAGAACCAAGAATCGACACATATAGATTTGACTTCAAATTTTTTAAATCGGAACCGCACCTATGTTCGATATCAGTTCGGTTCTTGATCCATGCAATAACATAAGAAAAATTGTTCGGTACGTATACGCACCTATGGGAGGTGCGGGTTCAGATTAGGCCGTAGGATCTTCATTTCAACAGCCAGATTTTGGTTGTATCTGTTGGATATACAATCGGATGTACCGGCGAATCAGATACGGTCATATCATAACCGTTGAAATCCAGCTAAGAAGCATATCCTATAGCCGGATCTACATGTATCACACATCTATACTACTATTATAAGCAAACTCTTGCTTGCTACAGTAACCTGTCCGTTACATTTGAACGGAAGGTTTTGCCCTTGCAGCTCCGCCTGCTCCATCTCTCTGTCACGGTGGTGAATTTTCGAAAAAATTCCGCCTGCTTACCCCGCCGCTGCACGCTCACTCCGCCTCCTGCCACGTGCTACTGCCACGTGCTATTGTCGCGTGTCACTAATGTCACAATTTCTCTGCACCGCTACCTCATCCTCTGCAGGCCACTGACGTCGTCAAAAACAAAAAAACTTTATCTCACTGCTTCCTCCTACTTTATCTCCACCGCTTAAACATTAATAAATATTGCGCCCGGGAAAGTGTCAGGGGAGACGGAGGGCAGAGAGAGGTTCGTGGAGAGAAAAATGCTCGGTTTGCCGGAATTACGTTTTTACTACAGTGGAGTGCGGCGCTGCTTCCGGCGACCTGAACGGGCACCACCGATTGGGTCGCCGCCGTTCGGCAACACCGTTGACGGGGTCCGCTCTGTTCGCCACCTGATCCGCCGGTGGCGGTGGCCTCCACCGTCGGGTTTATTCCGGTGTTTATTTTTCGTTTGCAGGGCGTGGAAGATCTGTCGCGGCGGTGGCCTCCTCCAGAGTAGTTTGTTTTCAGCTCCGATCGCCGGGCTCTGCTTCTCGCGTTCTGTCGGCAACTCCGGCAGGTCATTTGAACTGACGAAATTGCCCCTCCCCTCCCGGTCGCCGTCTTTCGCTGCTGCCGGCTAAAAAAAAATTGCTGCCGCCGCCGGTGATGGGGGAGAGAAAGGGAGGGAAGAGAGAAAGAGAGAGGAGAGGAGATCGAGAGCCAGTCCATGACTACTGTTGGAGAGAGAGAGAGAGAGATGGAGTTGGCGGGCATGGCTGTTGGAGAGAGAGAGAGAGAGAGATGGAGGTGGTCGACCATAGTTCTGGGAGAGTTTGGCGGAAAAAAAAAATTGCTGCTGCAGCCGCCGCCTTCGCGACGCCGACGTCGCCGCCGCCGGTGACGGGGAGAGAGAGAGGGAGGGGAGAGAGAAAGAGAGGAGAGGAGATTGAGAGCCAGTCCATATCCGCTGTTGGAGAGAGAGAGAGAGAGAGAGATGGAGGTGGTCGGCATGGCTATTGGAGAAAGAGAGAGAGAGAGATGGAGGTGGCGGAAAGCAGAGGAAAATAGATCTATTAAAGCTGTTAATGCTGAAGTCATCAATGTGGCTGAGTCGAAGAGACATGGTGTAGACAAAGATGAAGTCACAAAACATGAAGCAGTAGAATGAAGCCCCCTTTATTCTCTTACCTGTTTTTAGGTTGTTTCCAATGTCATTTCCTTCCTGCACAATTATGACATGTTGGCGATATAAATGTATCCGGTAACGTTTCTATTGTTGTCAAAACAAAATTTGCTATGAATGAATGAAGAATGAAAGAACTTCTCTTTCTTGCACTGGTGAAATCTTTGATGAACTCCTGCATCAAAGTCCTATGTATGTGTTTTCCCTCTTTCTCAATCTCATTTTTTTCTCCAATTTATTATCGACAAGATCGGCCGTTGCTGGAGCTGGATCCGCTTCGGCTCATGGAAGGGATCCGCCGCTGGGCTCACGCCGTCGTCCGCTACGCTCGGCAGCTAAGCCGCGCACTCTCATCCCCCTCCTCCTCCTCCTCCTCTCGCAGTGTAATGGGTTCTCCCAAAGTTGGATTTCTTATCAGTTGATTTGGGATCGTCGGCTTCTTTCTTCATCAGACAAATTTAGGGATATTTTTTTGTATCATTGATTTGGAGATGCCATAATCGTATATTTGTTGATCGAACTTATAATCTTATGATGTATGAAAATCTTATGAATATTTCTTTTTCTTTTTTTATAAAGAAAATCATTACAAGAACTGTGGCTGAATCCTGATTCAAAATTAATTTTGGAGTCATGAAAGTTAATGCGTGATTTGCAAGTATTATGAACATTCTGGTTTTAGAGGGAGCGGGGAAGAGAGGGAGGGAGAAGAGAGGGAGGGAGAAGAGAGAGAGAGGGAGGAAGTGGGTTTTGCTAGCGCTGGGAGACGGAGGAGGCGGCAGAAATACGCAGCGTGAGCAGAGTAGTGTTTTTTTTGAAGACGTCACCGGAAGCATTGGGGTCGCCGGATGACGGCGAGCTTGGCCGGGTTAGGCGACAACGCCGCCCTGCGCAGCGACAAATCTCCGCCGCTTCATGCGCCACAACAACAACAAAAATAATTGAGCCGGCACAGGCGATGCTGCTATCGGCGCCACATCCCCCTCACTAGCATTTCTTCCTCTTAATGGCGTTTTACTGCAACTCTCCGTTCGACTGCCTTCTTCTCCGTAAACCTTCACCACAATCATCTTCCGCAGATCTTGATGAGAAGCTCTACAAGTTAGGTTCTCGCACCCACCCATGTTTTCCTCTGTCTATGAATTGTCCATAGAAGAAGCTTCAACCCTCCGTGCCGGATTAATGGTATGTCTTCTTCTGCCCCTGCTCTTCGGAAAAATCTGATGTTTTTTTGAATTTGTGTTGGACCAGCTAGAGCTACTGCAGAGCGCGGCGCATATCCCGTTTTTTTGGAATATTCCGACAGGGCTGCTTCGGGGCTGGACCAGGACGGCGTCGGAGCATGACAACTATGGCAAATTCGGAAACACCAGAGGCATCCTCCCCAAGATCATCAACTTCACCCCCGCGGTCGGAAAAAAAACTCAATCCGCCAGCACCGCTGGCCGCTCCCGGGTTACCGTCGGCGTTTTCAGATCGAAATAAGAGTGTCTCCACAGTCGGCGGCACTGCGGCTGTGGCTGAGGACGTGGGCGCTGGAAGTGGCGGTGGAGGAGGAGGTGGTGGGCGCTGCAGGCCGGCGGCGGAGAAGAAAGATGGGACGATGCGGATGTGGTGGAGGTGGCCGACAAGGAGGTGGCGGAGAATTTATTAAAAAAACTTAGAACTATATGAATTTTAATAAAAATTAAATAAATAATTATTTTATTGAAATAAGCTGAATATTGTTACTAATAATTTATAAAAAGTAATTTGAATAATAATAATAATAATTGCAAAGTAATAATATTTTAATAAAAAATTCATAAAAAATTGAAAAAATTAAACTATGATTGTGTTTAATCATTATATATACGAGCATCTTCGCACGGGCTACGCCCGTGCTCGATGCTCTTCGCATCGGCATTACCACAGCTGTGACGGTACCTCTGCCCAAACTCGCCCCCTCTACGACACTTAATGCTCTTGAACTGCCTTCGGTCACATTCATGCGTTCTTCGCCTGCCAGCGAACAAACTTCCGCTTTCGAGAAACCATCGAGCGCCTCGACTCTCGGGTGATTTGGGCACGCTCGGAAAATGAAAATACGAGTGGTGAGTTATGAATTATTCTCAACGAATAATAAGGATGCAACTCTTAATAAGCCACTGATCTGGTTAAGCCGTAATTAATAAGGCGCAACCAAATTATTATTAGATCTTAATAATGGGTGTAACCCAAGGAAGCCTTTTAAAACCTGAAATAGAACTGAATATGCCTCTGATGAACGGAGAAAGAACTGATTGTGCCTCATGTGAAAAGAAATGGAACTGAAGCCTCCTGGATGGAGTGTTTGGACTACTAACCATTTTCTTTATGATTATTCCAGTCTTGTACTGGTCCAGTTCTTTTATTCATTTCAGTTCAGTACTTTCAATTTAGTACTACTCCAGTCTCGTACTGGTCAAGTTCATTTCAATTCAATACTACTACAGTCTCGTACTGGTCAAGTTCATTTCAATTCAGTACTTTCAATTCAGTATTACTCCAGTCTCGTACTGGTCAAGTTCATTTCAATTCAGTACTACTCCAGTCTCGTACTGGTCAAGTTCATTTCAGTTCAGTACTTTCAATTCAGTACTACTCCAGTCTCGTACTGGTCAAGTTCATTTCAGTTCAGTACTTTCAATTCAGTACTACTCCAGTCTCGTACTGGTCAAGTCAATTTGAATTCAGTACTACTCCAGTCTCGTACCTGTCAAGTTCATTTCAATTCAGTACTACTCCAGTCTCGTACTGGTAAAGTTCATTTCAGTTCAGTACTTTCAATTCAGTACTACTCCAGTCTCATATTGGTCAAGTCCATTTCAATTCAGTACTACTCCAATCTCGTACTGGTCAAGTTCATTTCAGTTCAGTACTTTCAATTAAGTACTACTCCTGTACAACCCCGTATTCGCGGAATGGGGTCCCCAAGCAAGACGTAAGAGTTGCTACACATTTTTAAGCTTTTGGAGGATTTTGCACTCTTGGAGGCCAATTTATTATTGATCTACATGATATACTAGTAGGGGGAGGAAAAATTTGTCTAGCTTGTTAGTGCCATGAGTACTCGCCCGGCTGGAGTACTCGCCCTGTTGGAGTGCTCGCCCTGCTGGAGTACTCGTCCTGTTAGAGTACTCGCCCGGCTGGAGTACTCGCCCTGCTGGAGTACTCGCCTTGCTGGAGTACTTTCCCTGCTGGAGTACTCTCCCTACTGGAGTACTCGCCCTGCTGGAGTACTCGCCCTGCTGGAGTACTCGCCCTGCTGGAGTACTCGCCCTGCTGGAGTACTCTCCCGGCTCGAGGGTCTACTATTTTGCTCATGGTGGGCTGCGAATAGCTGTTCAAAATAGCGGAGTTTGGCTGTTGGCAAACCAGCCCAGTGTGTTTTCAGTAATTTCAGAGCAGCGGAGGTTGGCTATTTGCAGGTCATTTTCAGAAATCTATAAATAGACCATTAGGGGGTGCCTTGGAGAGGATCCGTGTTTGACCATTCTTTTTCTTCCTCCTTCATCCTCCAAGGCACCTAACTCAACATTGGCTAGGGAGGGGGAGATCTCAAAGGTCTTTCGAGTGTGAGGTGGGACCTCCACGCTAGAGCCAAGGGTCATTTTACAATTTCAGGTCTCTCCCCAAGGGACGGCTTGGGAGAAGTAGGTATGAGCTGCACCCTAGGTCCGAACTCTAGGGGGAACCGAATTTCGGTTCCAATATTTTGGTACGGTGAGCGTGGACCGCGGCTCATACAGAAGTTCCTGAGCAAGTTCTATGGCGAGAGATCATGGAGGTGGTGATGACCCCGGCGAGCTCCCCAACCCATCACCCTCTATAGGAAGGAAAGAGTTCATGACGTCCATCCAAGGCATCATGGAGATGCTATGAAGTATTACCTCGGGGGGACTGCTCAACACCCACCCCTCAGGGACTAGCTCCCAAGGGTCTCGGCGAGCTGGCTCCCAGGGGTCTCGACGAGCTGGCTTCTAGGGGACTCAGCGAGTTGGCTCCAAGGGGACTAGGCGAGGTGACCCCAGGAGGGGTAGAAGAAAGTGTACCGGGAAGACGGCCCGTGAAGGAATGGATGGGAGAGGGGGTCGAGCGAGACCTCACCGATCGGGAGTTATTCTCTATCCCGTCGAGTACTAGCCTCCCGGGCGAGCAGGTAGCGCGAGTAGAGCACGCGAGACTACTGAGTAGGGGGTCCCCTTTCAGCGAGCTGATTGTCTCAGCTCCTGTTCCCAAGGGGTTTAGGGAACCTGACATGACCTACTATATCGGGAAGGATGACCCCATCTAACACCTGTAGTGGTTCGAAGACACGGTCCCTATCAGGCCGATGTCGGATGCATTCAAGTGTCGCCTCTTCGCGATCACGTTGAAAGACAAGGCAAGGGACTGGTTCCATTAACTCCCATCGAGATCGATCTATAGGTTCGAGTACTTGAGCATGAGCTTTCAGCTTCGCTTCTCTACCTCTAAGAAAAGGAAGAAAATTCTCGAGTCCATCTTCCTGATAAGACACAGGGCGGAGGAGTCGTTGGCCCAATATACGAATAGGTTTTAAGAAGAAATCTTAGACGCCTAGGAGTTGCCGGGGTATGCCCTCCAAATGGCGTTCATAGTGGGGTTACATGAGGGGTTCTTCAAGATGAGTCTAACCCGAAAGACCCTCCTTTCCTTCGAGGAGCTGATGGAAAGGGCGGCAGAGGAGATAACAACAGAGGCAACCAAACCGACGTTTGTCATGAAGTTGGCAAGGTTGACAGAAGCAGAGTCGAGGGAGCAAAGCGGCTCCATGCATCAGGAGGGAAGAAGGAGAGAAGAGCAGAGAGCTCAGGGGTTCTAGGGACCTCAGGAGGGTCCGGAGCCAGGTTGGAGGCAACAGGGAGGGCCCGTTCAGGGTCTAGGAAGTGGTATCGTCCAGAGTGGGGGGAACTTTCATGGAGTCCAAGGGAGGTACAACTTCCGGAGGCAACCCCTAGGCAGCTCCTACCCCCACCGCAGCAAGCCATGGTGATAGGAAGAGGTAACAGGAGAAATCACCCAGCCCGTCGAAGAAGGGAAGGAAGAGCGTTGTCATACTATGACTTCCACCAGGTGGAAGATCACGCCACAACTACCTGCCCCGAAAGTGAGAGAGGCGAGAGACCCAGCCCAACAGCAGTCGTCAGTGCGGATTGAAGAAGTTCTACCCAGAGTGGGGGGATAAGATGTACGTGAGGACCGGGTCAACATAAGACCCTGGGGAGGTATAAGAGTGATCCACGGTGGAGTGGAGATCGAGGTCACTCGAAAGAAAAGCCTTCATGTCATGTACAGTTGGAGTGTCGCTTCGACATCCCAGACTCTACCCCCAAAGGAGAAGATCACCTTCTCAATGAAGGACATGACATATCATGAGGATCCGTTCTACAATGCGATGGTCATCCAGACATTCATCGAAGGCTACACCGTGTCCCGGATCTTGGTCGACAATGGGAGCTCCGTCAACGTCATTTTCTAGAAGTCATTTGACGAGATGAAGGTGGCGCCAAGGAGGGTATTGGCCTCGGATGGACCCCTGTTCGGATTCTCGGGAGAAAGGAAGGAGGTAGAAGGTGGAGCCGGACTCCAGGTGAAGTGGGAGGGATCTCAAGTAATTTCCGGTTCGTCATTGTTGACACTCCGAGCAGTTACAATGCTATCTTCGGAAGACCCCTCATCATCGCCTTTCGTTGTGTGTCATCGTCCTTCCACCAGTTCCTCAAGTTTAACGCTTGAGGGATCCAAGTCAGGGTCAGGGGAGACCCCAGGATGGCAAGGCAGTGCTACGTCACGGCCGTCAACACTATCTCATGGCTGGCCAGGGCAGAGGAGATGGAGAAGATCATGGAGAGCTTGGGAAGGATAGAGGTATCAGAGGATAAGGAGGCGAATGACGACCATCATGCCCAAGCAGCCTGAAGAAACCTTGCTTTGGTGAGGACTTTTTCGCTTTCATATTATTTTTGTAATGAGTCTACCCATGGCGGGAAGAGTCAGGAGGTCATGTATCTTAAAATTTTCCCCATTTGAGGATGTTGAATTTAGTATGGTTCGAATGACATGTCTAGTCCCACCCCCGAGAGGATCTCCTCACCCAGGCTCTCACTAGCTGGATGGGTCAAATGTGCCTCAGGGAGAGCAAGTCCCGCCCCCGAGAGAATCTCCTCACCCAGGCTCTCACTAGCTGAATGGGTCGAATGTGCCTCGGGAAGAGCAAGTCCAACCCCGAGAGGATCTCCTCACCCAGGCTCTCACTAGCTGGATGAGTCGAATGTGCCTCAGGGAGAGCAAGTCACACCCCCGAGAGGATCTCCTCACTCAGGCTCTCACTAGCTGGATGGGTCGAATGTGCCTCGGGGAGAGCAAGTCCCTCCCCCGAGAGGATCTCCTCACCCAGGCTATCACTAGCTGGATGGGTCGAATGTGCCTCGGGGAAGGCAAGTCCCACCCCCGAGAGGATCTCCTCACCCAGGCTCTCACTAGCTGGATGGGTCAAATATGCCTCGATGGAGAGAAAGTTCCAACCCCCAAGAGGATCTCTTCACTCAGGCTCTCACTAGCTGGATGGGTCGAATGTGCCTCAGTGGTGAGAAGGAACCAACCCCTGAGAGGATCTTGAAGGATCAAGCGCATACCCAACTGCACCAAAAGCCCGGACTGTTGGAGAGGGCACTACTTAATTTCTTAAATAAGTAGCAAAGCGCCACGGGTCAAGTGAAGGAACGCCGGACCCAAGAATCCCCCCCCCCCCCCCCCCCCGCGTCAAGCACAACCCGTCGGCTCAGAGGTGGGGTTACCACATGTCCACGGTTTGTCTGACCCGCCAGACCCACATAGGTAGAAGGGAAAATCGGGATTTAATAGCGCCCCCTCGGTCTTGAACCCGTGACCTCCTCTGATACCAATTGAAGGATCAAGCGCATACCCAACTACACCAAAAGCCCGGACTGTTGGATAGGGCTCTACTTAATTTCTTAAATAAGTAAAAAAGCGCCACGGGTCAAGTGAAGGAATGCCGGACCCAACAGATCTCCTCACCCAGGCTCTCACTAGTTGGATGGGTCAAATGTGCCTCAGTGGAGAGTAAGTTCCAACCCTCGATAGGATCTCCTCACCCAGGCTCTCACTAGCTGGATAGGTCGAATGTGTCTCGGTGGAGAGAAGGAACCAACCCCCCGAGAGGATCTCCTCACTCAGGCTCTCACTAGCTGGATGGGTCAAATGTGCCTCGGGAAGAGCAAGTCCCACCCCCGAGAGGATCTCCTCACTCAGGCTCTCACTAGCTGGATGGATCGAATGTGCCTCGGTGGAGAGTTAATTCTACCCGGAGGGGATCTCGCCACACAGACTCCCGTTAGCTGGCATGATAGGTTGAACCCTCGAAGAAGCCAAGTATTTTTGGCTCCAATAGTGCTACACTCAGTGAATACGTTGGGTTGGATGTTTCTTTCCGAACGTGAAACTCGCTCAAAAAGAGAGGTGATTGTGTATAACCCTGTATTCGCAGAATGGGGCCCCCAAGCAAGGCATAAGACTTGCTACACATTTTTAAGCTTGGGGGGGTTTGCACCCTTTGAGGCCAATTTATTGTTGATCTACATGATATACTAGTAGGGGAGGAAAAATTTGTCTAGCTTGCTAGTGCTTGGAGTACTCGCCTGGCTGGAGTACTCGCCCGGCTGGAGTACTCGCCCTGCTGGAGTACTCGCCCTGTTGGAGTACTCGTCCTGCTGGAGTACTCGCCCTGTTGGAGTACTCGTCCTGCTGGAGTACTCTCCCTGCTGGAGTACTCGCCCTGCTGGAGTACTTGCCCTGCTGGAGTACTCGCCCTACTAGAGTACTCGCCCGGCTGGAGTACTCGCCCTACTGGAGTACTCGCCCTGCTAGATTACTCGCCTTGCTGGAGTACTCTCCCTGCTGGAGTACTTGCCCTGCTGGAGTACTCACCCTGCTGGAGTACTCGCCCTACTGGATTACTCGCCCTACTAGAGTACTCTCCCTACTGGATTACTCGTCATGCTGGAGTACTCGCCCTGCTGGAGTACTCGCCCTGCTGGAGTACTCGCCCGGCTCGAAGGTCTGCTATTTTGCCCCTAGTGGGCTGCGAATAGTTGTTCAAAATAGCGGAGTTTGGATGTTGGCAAACCAGCCCAGGGTGTTTTCAGTAATTTTAGAGCAGTGGAGGTTGACTATTTGCAGACCGTTTTCAGAAATCTATAAATAGACCCTTAGGGGTACCTTGGAGAGGATCCGTTTTTGACCACTCTTCTTCTTCCTCCTTCATCCTCCAAGGCACCTAGCTCAACATTGGCTAGGGAGGGGGAGATCTCAAAGGTCTTCTTGTTGTGAGGTGAGACCTCCACGCTAGAGTCAAGGGTCATTTTCCAGTTTCAGGTCTCTCCCCAAGGGACGGCATGGGAGAAGTAGGTGTGAGCTGCACCCTAGGTCCGAACTCTAGGGGGAACCGAATTTCGGTTCCAACAACTCCAGTCTTGTACTGGTCAAGTTCATTTCAGAACATTCATTTCAGTACTACTCCAGTTTCATACTGGTCACATTTCATTCAGCACTTAAATTATGCAGCATTTATTATCAGCAGCTTTAATTACAGCATTTTCATTACTACAATTTACTATTATAAACACGGGTCCTGCTCTGACTAGCAGTTGTCTGTTAAGGTTGAGCCTTAGTTGGGGATAATTGGAGTTGAGATGTTCCTCCGAGTTTAGCCTCAAATAAAGTGCTCTCACGCTCCTTGTCGAAAGTTGAGCTGAGTGTAACCGCCTGAAGTTTGAAACAAAGTAGGGCAGGCCACCGTAGACCCGGTAAGTGTTAGTAATATTGATTGATTGCTTGTAAATTGATTGCAGTGAAATAGTGGCGGGTCATTCCCTTCCGCAGACCGTTCGTATCGGTGCGGGAAGGTCGACGACTCAAGGCGACAGAGAGATAGGTACCACGGGTGACCGGCCGTTATATTTTCCCTATCTGGTTTTCCTCCGTTGGTCGACCAAAATATTGAATCACCGGATGTCGCTCACATCCAAGAGTACACGGAGTTGAAGGTTGGGGCCTGGGGCTGTGCGGTACGACCACCCCCAGAAGTGGCAGTAATGGCCACTATCACCGATGGCCACATCGATGAGGCCCGCAGGGCTCGCTACCCTGCTGGAACAGAAGCGGTCCATATTATGTCTACATAGGATTTGTGTGCACGGCTCTGAATGTCTGTGATATGTGTACGACTGTGAATGCATGCAGTATGTGCGCGGTTGTGAATTCCTGCAATAGGGTACAGGTTGTGAATACCTGATGTGCTGATGTGCTAGTAGAGCCTTAATTATAACTGATATACAATGCTGCTGCTATTCTAATTATACTATGATGCGCTTCTTTATAGTTGCTCCTAGCCGATATATATGAAATGTTGTACTAACTCTCCCTTGTTTCGGCTATCTACTTTTGTTGGGTGGGTGTGTGCTCGTCCCCAGGATATTGATCCAGGGAGGAAATTTGTTTCCACTTAACTTTGTGACTAACAGTTATTTAAATAACCATTCACAGGAAATGGATCACCGTAGTGACCTGCTGCGGTAGGAGATTGCGCCAACAGTTAGGACTACTCGAGCAGAAGCACCCCCGACATCTTTAGAGTTTCAAGGCGTGAGTACCGACGAGCTGAATATGGAGAGAGAGTGAGGAGTTATATGAAGTATTTGAACAGCCTGCGGGCTTATATAAATACTTAGGCTACGACCCTAGTACTCATATAAATATATATGATGTTATATATATTTGATACTGGTTTCTTGTTAATGCTTCCGCAAATCTCTGATGTGTTGTGAATGTTGTGATTCTAGCTGAGCAAGGCGGCCAACTAGTGCTTAGATAGGGTGGGTCGTTACTCCTAAGGAGCGCTGGGTGGACGTCTTGGGCAGTATTACCCCCTCCGGCCAAACCTGGGCAAAGGTTGGGGGGTGCTACACGAGGTGTCCGTCTCCTCTCCCAGATGCGGGGCTTAGATCTTGTTCCTTCCTCTTTTGATTTCCTTGTCCAGGCCGGAGAAGTGCTCCGTTGGGAGTGATATCTTCCGCAGTTAGTGCCCCCTAAGCCCATGCATGGGATGTGGCGCGGACCACTCTGCTGAGCGAGTGGTATCCGAAAGGGAATGATGTTTGGCCTGCATCCAAAAGATATGCCCCCGAGCGCTTAGCAATCCCTAAGTCCCTTGGCGGGGTGAGTGCTTGAGCTTGGCATTCCTCTATCTGGCGCATCTTCTCCTTCACCGATGATTATAGCATGGTGATTATCTCCTCAAGGGGCGATACATTGTTGGCAGGTGAGTTTTCAGAGGCTTACTTGTCAGATTCCTTGCAAATTGTTTGATTTATATCATGTGCACCTCCTTTTGCCATTGCAGCTAGTTGGGGGCACTTGCGCAGGGCAAGTGTCATCCTTTGAGATTCCTTAGAGCTTTTGGGAATACCTTCCCACAAATGGCGATAAACTGTTGCGGGTCACCCAATTTTTCACTAGTCTAGAGAATTAGACAGTCTTAGCTCTAAGTCTAACCAAGCGCGCAAACAACCAATGAAAATACAACAGTGATGAAGAGAGGCTATTTTTTCATGGAAACCCAGAAAAGGGTGAAAAATGATGCGGCCAGATCTGTGTTGGACAAAAATCCATTATTTTCCATTGAGTTTACAAGTAGTTACGTTCCTCGGAGGGTGATGAAAGTCTTTTTAAGGGTAGCTAAACACCTAGGGGTGAATAGGTTTCTTTTGGATTTATAAATCTTTTCTAGATATTACTTAGCGTGTTGATGTTAGGTTAGTTGCTTTCAAGAACTCAGAAAATACACAAGCAATTTATAGTGGTTTTCCTATCTATGGTACATCCACTTTCTCCCTTCACCTATCTAGTAGTGTGTTAGTGTAACGCCTCCATCCATTACATGACATATAATAAAAGGTCCGATTGGGGCCCCACACTATATACCACAAACAGACGGTGGGGTTACATATTAATATCAAAAACTAGTACACGCATCCTAACTCAGAGCATTCTAGCAGAAGCATTAGGGGTTAAGATTGAACTCAGCAACCATGAATGTCAACAACATATATAAACCATCACATTTATATATTTCAACGGAATGTATATAAAATACACAAAATGATTGACTTTAAGGCCTTATAGTTAATCTGCACAAGTATGGATTACATACATCGACACGCAGGTCGGCCACACATAAAAACAGTAAACTTTTCTTTTATTTCGGCCTCCGAGGGCCAGCATATCAGCAGCAGCAACAAGGGCTTCAGCCCACTATTTACCGCTCGGCTCTCCAGCACCTACATGGGGACAATCCACCGCAATGGTGTCAAACAAAGCAACGGTCATCATTCAGCTGACCAATTTATAACGGCCCTACCCCGTACCCGGGGCATCGGTATTCCTTCCATGCAGGCATAGCATTTCACAAGCAGATATATCACAAGATGTGCTCTCACACACCATCAATATATCACAAACATCGACCACACGGCCCGACGCTCTGTGCACTCAGGGCACATTATGGTGTACCGGAAAACCAGAGTCTCACCACTGTTCACAACGACAAACTTGAGCATTTATGCTCCACGACCCACAGTCGGATACTTTAGTCTTGATGGCGAACAACCCAAGACTCTCATGATGTGATCATAACGAAGCTGTTCACTAGGCACGCAAGTTAGACAACCATCACGCGGATACGGTTCAGCCCTTGCCCGTTGCTCAAATCGCCAATTCACTGTCTAGACTGATGCGGGTCGGCTTTCCCTTATCAGTTCGGCTTACTGGCCTTTAAGAGTGCATATCTCACCATAGCCACAATGTCCCCGAAGGACTGACTTCACAACAAAGGGTATTTTCCTGGAATTTCATTCCAGTACTTCCTGCTACTCCATTTCGCAGGCACAACCCACTGACTCCACAAAATACTCTTTTAAATGCGGAGTATTCTCTTATGCGCAAAATAAAACATCACCAATCCAGACCAACCCGTCCAGATGAGCTTCATACAGTATGTTTATTCCGTACTACATACTTCCGGATCTATATGCAAATCTTTTTGGGGATTTCAAGAATCAACCCAAGGGAAATCCCTCAACAGTTCACCTTTTGGTGGGGAAATCCATGCACATGCCAAAATAAGGATTTTACATGTCCTAGGAAGAAGATCGTTACCCTTGGAATTCACTTTAGAGCCATGACACAACTTTTTTACGCGGATGGAAATGATCGCCTCACTTTCCCCTTCGCGATTATAGCTTCAGCTCTTGATTCCGATCACAAGATCTTCTCTAGCAAGCAAACCCTAACACCAGCCGAGAGTTCTCTACTGCTGAACTCGGGAAGAGAGAGAATAGAAAAGGAAATAATGATTCCCTCCTTCCTATCCCTCTACATAAGTGGCCTCAGGTTACATCCCAGCCATACGATAAACCCATCAAAATACGACAACGGTTTGGGTTTGAGCTGACAAAATCAACCACCGCTCAATGGTCGCACACCAGCCACCTGACACGAGTCACCGCTCGACCATATCCTCTTCTTTCGATAAATCATCGAACGGGGTTGATTTCGTCAAACGAAATTCATCGACTGGAAGAGAGTTATTCGAACGGCTATAACACCAGCAGACAATTCGTCGAGCTCTGCCGGACGATTCGTCGAGCACTGCACGACGATTTTCGTCGAGCTCTGCTCGATGATTAACCTGACTTTTTGGGGTGTTACAATCCTCCCCTCCTTACAGAAATTTCGTCCCGAAATTTGCATAAAACACCCAACATACAGTAACCAATATTTTATAACATACATTTTCTTCAAAATCAAAATGTTACAACATTTTATTTTCTATACAACAAAATTTTTTATATCAGTTTAGACAAATAACTCGGGAAATTCAACACACATGATCTGCTCCCGTTCCCATGTTAGCTCCTCACAGCCACAATTATCCCACCGGACCTTGACCATCCCGATTGTCTTGTTCCGCAGTTTATTATCCGCTTTATCCTCGATTCGAATGAGTCTAACTTTCGTCGTTAGCCCAGATTCGACCGGTACGCGATCATTTGGAATAACCACTTGAGTTGGTTCTTTCACGGCATTTCGAAGCACTGATATGTAGAACACATCATGCAATCCACTCAATTCTACCAAAAGAGCTAGCCGATAGGCAGTTTCTCCAATTCGCTCCACCACTTTAAATGGACCAAGATACCTCAGACTTAACTTTTTCAAGCGCCGAATCCTAGACACGCCTTTGAATGTCTTGATCTTCAAATATACCCAATCTCCCACCGCGAATTTCACGTTCCAATGATTGATGTTGTAGTATTTTGCTTGCATATCTTAGTCTACCAATAGCATTTCCCGGATAGAGCGTATCGTCGAATTAGCCTCTTCGACTTCCTTACGCTTATATAACTTAGAATCGCCTATTTCCGGCCAAGCTAACGGTGTACGACACTTCCTACCATACAAAGCTTCAAACGGTGCCATATTTATACTAGCTTGATAGTTATTATTGTAGGCGAACTCCACCATATAGAGATGGTCTTCCCACCTCTTCCCAAAATCCAAGGCGCATATTCGGATCATGTCCTCCATCGTTCTGTTGGTCCTCTCAGTTTGACCATCCGTTTGTAGGTGAAAGGTCGTACTGAATGTTAATTTTGTCCCCAACAACTGATGGATTATTCTCCAATCATTTGACGTGAAGCGCCCGTCTCGATCACTTACGATGCTACGGGGCACACCGTGCAATTGTACCATTTGCTTGACATAAAGTTTAGCCAAAATTTCCACTGAATCGTCCCTCTTGTTCGGAATGAAGTCAGCCACTTTAGTGAACCGGTTTACGATCACCCAAATTGAATCGTTACCATATTGAGATCTCGGCAAACCGTGCACGAAATCTATTGAAATATCATCAAACTTCCATTCCGAAATAGGTAATGACTTCAGGAAACCTCCAGGCTTCTGGCATTCAGCTTTTACCAAGACACAAGTCTGACATTTTGCCACATAATGAGCTATCTCTTTCTTCAGACCTGACAACCAGAACATCTTCTTCATGTCCTTATACATTTTTGTGCTCCCTGGGTGGATTGAATACTTTGTGAAGTGTGTCTTATACAACAATTCTTCACGTAAATTTCCCACATTCGGTGCGCACAAACGATCACCTTTCTGCAAAAGGTCGTCATCCCAAGAGAATTGGCCATTTGAGCCATCCACTGTATAACATTGCAAACTTGCATCAAGTTCCGTTGCTCGCCGAACCCTGTTCGTAAGATCATATTGTACGTCTGTCCAGTTCAAGCATGCATTTGCCATGGAATTCTTGTCAACACAAAAAATCTCTAAAGCCTCCAACTCCTGGATCAGACGCTCATCATACATTTATAACAAATTTTCCCTTATCGGAGTCCTACGACTCAAGGCATCAACAACATTTCCTTTCCCGAGAGTTTAATGAATATCAAAGGTATAGTACCTGAGGAACTCCATCCACCTTCGTTGTCGCATATTGAGATCCTTTTGATCTAATAGGTACTTCAGGCTCTTATGGTCCGTGAATATATCCATTTCACGCCATATAAATAATGACGGCAAAGTTTCAGTGCAAAAATCACCGCCTCCAACTCCAAGTCGTGGATGGGATAATTCCGCTCATGCACTTTCAACTGGCATGAGCCATAAGCTATCACTTTTCCAAACTGAAGAAGAATGCAGCCTAAGCCGCTCCCTGATGCATCACTATAGATTTCAAAGCCGTCCGAACCACATGACGACGTCAAGATTGGCGTCGTGGTCAAGCAACTTTTCAGCTCTTCAAAAGCTTGTACGCACTCCGGCGTCCAGATGAACTCCCGATCCTTCCTCGTTAATGTTGTAAGAGGCAAAGCAATCTGTGAGAAGTTTTCTACAAAACATCTCTAGTAGCCCTCCAATCCAAGGAAACTGCTGACTTCGGTCACCGAAGACAACACCGGTCACTCCCGTATGGCTCTTATCTTTGACGGATCCACCGCAATGCCCTCTCCACTCACCACATAGCCAAGAAAAGTCACTGATGACAGCCAGAATTCACACTTCGAGAACTTGGCATAGAGCTTGTTTCTCCTCAGAGTGTGCAACACCATCCGTATATGGTTCGCATGATCAGATTCAGACTGAGAGTACACTAATATGTCATCAATGAAGACGATCACAAATAAATCCAAGTACTCTCTAAAAGTGCGATGCATTAAGTCAATGAATACCGATGACGCATTACATAACCCAAACGGTATTACAGTAAACTCGTAATGACCGTAGCATGTTCCAAACACTGTCTTGGGAATGTCACCTTCCCGAATCCGCAACTGGTAGTAACCAGATTTCAAATCAAGCTTTGAGTATACCATTGATCCAGCCAGTTGATCAAACAAGTCATCAATTCGAGGTATTGGATATGTGTTCTTCTCTGTCAGCTTGTTCAATTCATGATAGTCGATACACAATCGCAGGCTACCGTCCTTCTTTTTCACAAAAAGAACAGGTGCGCTCCAAGGTGACATACTTGGGCATATATAACCCTGTTCTAGCAACGCTTGTAGTTTCGCTTTTAGTTCCGTCATTTCCTTTGGCGTTACACGATATGGCTAGCGGGCCACAGGTTTTGCACCTGGCACCAACTCAATAGAGAAATCAATCTCCCGCTGTGGTGGTAACCCCGGAAGCTCCTTCAAAAACACATCAACAAACTCCTAAATAATCGGAACATCACTCACGCTGGGTCTCGGCTCAACAGCCTGAATAAGCGTAAAGAACAACTTTGCGCCTTTCCAAACAGCATTAACGACTTAGAGAGCAAACATCAAGATCCTGCTCGCTCCTCGCATACCAGCGAATTTAGTCTCAAGCTCGGTATTCTGTCCCAGTGTGATCTCCTTTAAATTTAAATCAGTAAAGACATGCTGCTTCGAGAGCCAGTCCATACCAAAGATCACATCAAATTCCGATATCGGTTGCACGGATGCTTCCAATCCGAAATCCTGACTTCCTATTCGTACCTCCACATAATAAGTCCTATCCGCATGCATCACGCATCCGTTCGGTAATACCACCATCACACTATCTGCTGTCATACGAATCGGGACTCCGATCTGTGACACGAAGTCCACAGATAGAAATAAATGTGAAGCACCTGTATCAAACAGTGCTCTCGCGGATGGTACCAAATCAGGACAAAGTCTAAGACAAACATATCATACACAATCTCTATACAAGGTATGAAGTATCAAAAGAAATAGCAAAGTATCTTAACTCGTACCTGTGACGACGTCACTTTGCTTTATGGACTCCTGTTGGCCATGATTATATACTCGGGGCTGTGCCTGGGATGCAGAGGACTCCACCACTACCTTTCCTTTTTTAACATAAGACGCTCCTGTCTTCTTCTCACCCTTTGGCAGACCAACCCGACAGTCACGGGCTTGATGACCCACCTTACCACAAGTATATCAAGCACAAGGGTCTTGCCTAGAAGTTGATCCAAATGCAACACTCGAGGGAGCCTGTGTAGAAGACTTGGATCTCTTACCCCATTTCCTTTGGTAGTTTGACTTTCCCGGGTGCGGCACTTTGAACTCGGGCTTTGTCACAGCCAAGGCCCTTTTCCCCTGTACCCGCTTCATATCTTTTTCCAACGCACAAGCCGTATCCACCAACGCTTGAAACCCTTGGTTCACCGAACTCGAGAGAAGGAATCTCAACTCATCCTGCAACCCTTCATAGAACCTATTGGTTTTACGATATTCATCAGCGAAGATAGACCCTGTGTAGCGTACCAACCGTGTAAACTCATGTAAGTAGGTATCGACACTACTTTCTCCCTGAGTTAGATGTTGGAACTCATTTTCCCTGGCGATGCGTTGTGCTGGTGGCAAGTGCTTTGGCAAGAACAGTCTCAAAAACTCCTCTATCGATACTTCTGTTAGTTGTCTGTCCGCTAAGTGGTGCAACTCTATCTCGTCCCACCATAGCCGAGCCTCTCCTTCCAGCAAGAAGGTGTCCAAGGTGACTTTCTATTCTTCCTCCGTTCGTATCGTCGCCAATATTCGCTTGACATGCGATAACCAATCCTCCGCCTGCGTTGGGGATCCCATATTCGTAAACGTAGGAGGATTGAAGCTCATAGACTGCTTCAACTATTGTTCAACTACTCGAGGATCAACAATAGCCGCAATAGGTTCTGGCCTCACACCAACCTGTTCTGGCACCATTGCAGGTTGTGCCTGCCTAGTAGGTTATGCATGAATCATTGCAAACAGCGCCTCAACACCTAACCATACTGTCTCCGCAGAAGGAGGAGGTGTATGCACCTCAGCTGGTGTTAATCGTACTGTCTCCGCAGAATAAGGAGGTGTAGGCACCTCAGCTGGTGACACACTCTCATCAGAACATTGGGGCTCAGACTGCCCCACACCACTTCGAGTTACCTATACGTGTAAAAGACACACTTTAGCGACTAGGCAAAAGAAACAACAACAAAGAAGGAGCACGCAGGTTCCTCAAACAGGTGTATTTGCATTCCTTAGTGGACATTCTTGAGTTCATTTATGTTATAACGGGTCACACATACCTGTGCTCTCCACCCCACAAAAGAATTTGACCACGAATTCGAAGGAGGAAGACCAAGACAAGCTGATACTAAATTGTAGCACCTCCATCCGTTACATGATATATAATGGAAGGTTCGACCGGGGCCCCACACTATATACCATAAACAGACGGCGGGGTTACATATTAATATCAAAAACTAGTACATGTATCCTAACTCAGAGCATTCTAGCGGAAACATTAGGGGTTAAGATTGAACTCAGCAACTATGAATGTCCACTATATATATAAACCATCACATTTATATATTTCAACGGAATGTATACAAAATATACAAAATGATTGACCTTAAGGCCTTACAGTTAATCTTCACAAGTGTGGATTACATACATCGACACACAGGCCGGCCACACATGAAAACAATAAACTTTTATTTTATTTCGGTCTCCGAGGGCTAGCATAGCAGCAGCAGTAACAGCAAGGGATTCAGCCCACTATTTCCCGCTCGGCTCTCCAGCACCTGCATGGAGACAATCCACCGCAACGGTGGCAAACAAAGCAACGATCAGTATTCAACTGACCAATTTATAACGGCCCTACCCCATACCCGGGGCAGCGGTATTCCTTCCCTTCAGGCATAGCATTTCACAAGCAGATATATCACAAGATGTGCTCTCACACACCATCAATATATTACAAACGTCGACCATACGGCCCGACGCTCCGTGCACTCAGGGCACATTATGGTGTACCGGAAAACCAAAGTCCCACCACCATTCACAACGGGAAACTTGAGCATTTATGCTCCATGACCCACGACCGGATACTTTAGTCTTGATGGCGAACAACCTAAGACTCTAATGATGTGATCCTAACGAATCTATTCACTAGGCACGCAAGTTAGACAACCATCACGCGGATACGGTTCAGCCCTTGCCCATTTCTCAAATCGCCAGTTCAATGTCTAGACTGACACGGGTCGGCTTCCCCTTGTCCGTTCGGTTCACTGGCCTTTAAGAGCACATAGTTCACCATAACCACAACATCCCCGAAGGACTGGCTTCACAACCAAGGGTATTTTCCTGGAATTCCATTCCAGTACTTCCTGCTACTCCATTTCACAGGCACAACCCACTGACTCCACAAAATACTCGTTTAAACGCGGAGTCTTCTCTGATGCGCAAAATAAAACATCATCAATCCAGACAAACCCGTCCAGATGGGATTCACACAGTATATCTATTTCGTACTACATACTTCCGGATCTATATACAAACCTTTTTGGGGATTTCAAGAATCAACCCAAGGGAAATCCCTCAACAGTCCACCTTTTGGTGAGGGAAATCCATGCACATGCCAAAATAAAGACTTCACATGTCCTAGGAAGAAGATCGTTACCCTTAGAATTCGCTTTGGAGCCATGTCACACCTTTTCTATGCGGATGGAAATGATCGTCTCACTTTCCCCCTCGCGATTATAGCTTCGGCTCTTGATTCCGATCACAAGATCTTCTCCAGCAAGCAAACCCTAGCACCAGCCGAGAGTTCTCTATTGCAAAACTTGGGAAGAGAGAGAATAGAAAAGGAAATAACGATTTCCTCCTTCCTATCCCTCTGCATAAGTGGCCTCAGGTTACATCCCAGCCATACGATAAACTCATCAAAACACGGCAACAGTTCGGATTTGAGCTTACAAAGTCAACCACCACTCAATGGCCGCACACCAGCCACCTGACACGAGTCACCGCTCGGTCATATCCTCTTCTTTCGACAAATCGTCGAACGGGGTTGATTTCGTCGAACGAAATTCGTTGACTGGAAGAGAGTTCGTCGAACGACTATAACACCAGCAGACAATTTGTCGAGCTCTGCTCGATGATTTTCTTCCAGCTTAGGTCAACACTTAGCCTGACTTTTTGGGGTGTTACAGCTAGACTATGACAACTTCTTCAAAAATCAGATCAACTGATCTTACAACTCAAATCCCTCCTTGGATCTATCAGAGTGGCTTCCACTCCTACAACTCAAGACTTTTCTCAGTCCTACCCCAGAGACAGCAATAGGTCTCCTACCTCAGGCTCACAAACAAGCCCTTCCTCAGCCTTTGTAATACAGGCCTACCTCAGATTCAATATAAGAATCCTACCTCAGACTTTGGAAAAAGTCCTACACTCAGATCTCAAGCAGATCTTACAACAGAGATTAAAAGAGTGTTTGTTTTCCAAAGACTCAAGAATAGATGCTCTGAGGCCTTCTTCTCTAGCTATTTCACCAGACAACTTTTTACCGACAGCAACAGGAAATGATCTTCTAATTTAGGATAGTCTGTGATGTGTTGAATATTTGCAGAGATCTTCTTTTTCTTTAAGCTTCAGAAAGATTGTTGTGAAGACATGTGGAGCTTGAAGATAAGCGAATTTATCTTTCTTGCTGGCGGCGACTTTAGCGAATTAGGGTTTTTAGAATGTATTCCAAAAGTTCTCGTAAAAGTCTCACGCACTTAGCTTATATATCTCTGCATCAGTAATGGCTAGTCCTATTTAGGTATGTGGCATGCCCGACTTTAACATTTGTATCTTCCCAAGATTGCGTGTCAGAAGAATGTGGCAGTTTCCATCTTTTAATGCGCAATTGGCATCAATTTGAATTAAGCATGGCGTCAGCAAAATGTCTTAGTGCCCTTTGACTTAGAATAAACTTATGTGATTATGTAGAGGAATTGAGTGATTGAAATTGACGTGAATCCATTTAACTTATTCAAATACTTGACTTTCTAAAGATGCGTCGAGTGACTGAGATTGACTCAGCGCATTCAGCTTTGGCGTTCAGTGAAGTCTTGTGTCTCGACGCATTTGTACTTGGACAGATTTTCTGCTTCTCCATTGAAGCGTTGAGTGAATGGTCTTCACTTGATGTATGTTCACTTGGACAAATTTTTTGCTTCTCTACTGAGGCGTTGAGTGAATGGCCTTCACTCGACACATTTATACTTAGAAAAAAATTTTGCTTCTCCATTGAAGCGTTGAGTGAATGGCCTTCACTCGATGTATTTATACTTAGACAGAATTTTTACTTCTTCATAGAGGCATTGAGTGAATGACCTTCACTCGACGCAATTATACTTAGACAGATTTTCTCCTTTTTAGTGGTATCTTTGAGTGAATAACATTCAGTCAGTGCATTTAGATCTTTAGCGTCGAGTGATGTGAGATCACTCGACGCATTTGTACTTAGAAAAAAATCCTTCACTCTAGAGTATGCTAATTTATCTCCAATTGAATTTCTAATAATTCCAAGCTATCTTGTCAATCAAGTACTAATAACCTGCACATTTTAACTCAGAGAAATATTAAATAAAAATTTGTGTTTATTATTGACTTATGGAGTTTCTTCAAATCTAGGACATTGTGGTCAATATTCCCAACAATCTTCCCCTATTTGAAGAAATCAGAATCATAGTCAATGATCTACACTATTTCATAATAGATAATAATATTCAATCAAATAAACACAAGCACATAGATAACAATGATAGAGCATAGTTAATATGATAAATGAGAAAGTTTCAAGCATGCCTACAATAAATATTCTACATTCAAAAGCCCTTACGAACCTATAATTTAAAACATTATTAAGGTTCAGGTTCCTTAATTACAAGGCCCCCACCCTAGATTTCTTTGCAGATTTCTCTACGGCCACCTTCTTTTTCTATCTTTGTCTTTCAAAGTAGTTGTAGGGCTTTGGATGGTATCTGCTGGGTTTTAAGGCATCCATTGGTAGAGTTCCAGCCAGCTTTTCTTTTCTGAACTTTCTCTTAATCTCTTCATGCTTCTCATACTTAGCCCATTCTAGAGAACTGTATATCTTGCCTCTTTGTGACTTATTCTCTTTGATTTGATTCCAGGCAACCAGAATGATGATTCTGAAGGTTGAGCTCCACTGCACAAAATCTGGCATTATTTCTAGCTCTTCTTTGTGCCTCTTTTTCCTCAGCCTCACATCATCTTCATCATCAGTAACTTATTTGCCTTTTCCCTTTGATAAATATTGAGTGATGGGGCTGAATGCATCTTCATCATCAGGAATTGCAGCTTCAGCATCAGCTCATCATCAACTCCAACTCCAACTTCAAGAATAGCATGCTCATCATACTGGATGATATCTAGGCCTAATGCTTCCCCAATCACATTGGAGGTCCAGATAACATGGTCTTCACTAGCCATTATCATTGAACTCTCTCCCTTTATGACTTCTTCTGTAATTTGATTACTCAGGAATTCCTTGGAGGAGGTTATCTTCTTGTCCTGATGGTTTATACCAGTTGTGATGTAATTCTTAACTTCCAACATATGATCATCTAAGATTTGGGTGTAGGAATCTATTCTTCTTTCAATGATTTTCCTGTGCTCTTCCATGTTGGTTTTTGTTACATTATGAATCATTTGCATGTTTTCAGTGGTGATGCATTGGTTTTGGATGATATCTACATGTACCTTTTGAATTTGATCAAGCTGAAGTATTGTATGGTCTACGGCAATAGAAACTCTCATGAAGGATTTGACAGTGTTCTTTTTTAACAAGTTTACTTCAAATATGATAGAAGGAATCTCAAAAGTGAGGTCCTTCCTTAGGTATTTGGTTGCGTTATCCACATACATCTCAATTTTTCTCCTTTGATCGTCAAAGAGCCCTCTTAGTTGTGCCACAAAGGATATGGGAAATGCATCATTCATTTGAGCAGATGCTGGAGAGTTAATTTCTTCATTTCCTTCCTGAAATCTATCCCTATTTGGGAATCAACTACTTCATATTCTGAGGAGTGATCTTGATGTTCATCAGCATGAATCTCTTCATTTCTCTGAATGCCCCCCATCACATGATCCTTAGCAGGGGACATGACACCATATCCTTTATCCTCTTTTTCAGATTCTCCTACTCTAGCTTTAGCTTCTTGAGTAGGGAGCTTAGGGTGAATCTCCCACTTAATAGTTGCACTAACTGTTTTGAACTCCCCCTCAATAGGGTCACCCTCTCCTAGGGTCTCCCCCTCAATATCAGCACTGATTCTGTCCACATCAATTGTCATGGGAACTTCAACATGTTCCATAACAATGTTCTCTTCAAAGGTAGTGGGAGACATTTCCTTGGTAACATCCTTTGCAATAAGGTCAGATGAGATTGAAATTTGAGCAATTACATGTCTTCTCTCAGAATCACTTGAACTTGACAAGTGAGGGTTATGAGGTTCAGTGCTCTTGCTGTTTACAGACAAGAGCACTTACTAGCTAGCGCTGGTTAGTAAAAACATTCCTTAGTTTGATATGGATAGGGGGAGCAAGTAAAGCACGTAAATAGGGGGAGTGTGTAAAGCACGTAAATAGGGGGGAGCAAGTAAAGCACGTAAATAGGGGGAGCGCGTGTATAGGGGGAGTTACCAGTAACCTGAAACCTGACTATCTAAAGCATATCTCATATTTGTGTTATATCATGCATCTCAATTATTATATCTCATAAACGGAATTTGATATTATCAAAAGATGGAGTTTGTTGGAGCCGACGGTTCACATTTCCTTAGTTTGATAATATTAATTCTCATGTTGTGTTTGATCACATTTTGTGTTTGGTATAGTATACATGTTTACATGATCAAGTAAAGTGAGGAACTCCTTTCTGGCACCTACCGCTGCGCGATAGCCTTTACTATCGGGCGGTGGACTGGATTAAATTGACAAGGCGCTCGGGATTCTACCGCGCAGTGATAGCACTACCGCCCGTGCTAGATTCTAGATTTAATCATAACATGCGCTCTGGAACCTATCGCACAACGCTAGCTTCCTACCGCGCAGCGCTAGCTCACTCAATGATCGTCGAGATAGATTCGTCGAAACACCTAAGCTACCGCAATGCGATAGCATAGTATTGCGCGGTGCTAGCACGAAAAAGAGGAAAATATTCTTTTTGAATATCTTTCCAAATTTGTAGGACAGATGTCAACATCAAGCGCGTTGACCTACTGTCAGGCGCTAACGCTACCGCTGGTAATAGTCTATTTTCGAAAAATGTATAAAAGGCTTCGTTTTTCGTTCCAAACAAGAGGAGACACCTATTCTCAAGCCTAGGGTTTGTGTGTCGCCTTTGGAGTACTGAAACATCATCTTCGTTGAAGGAAAAGATGACCGCCTCCCCCCTTTCGCGCACGAAGATCTCTAGTGAGCCAAGGACGTCAATGACTACGTGGAGTTGATTGGTTGCAACCAAATAAAGATCGTTGGCACCGGTCATGGATTGCTCAAAGAAGAAATCTGTTTGTGGGAGATTCAATCCTAAAATCTTCTTTAATCTGTTTGTACTTTTATCTTTTATGTGCTTTTGTGGTGAGGAAAATCGACCGATGAATGTCGTTGGAATTCGGGAGGATTCTGTGAGAAATCGTCCCGGGGAAGGGACGTCTAGATCGGGTGATCTAGCGAGGGCTCTAAGACACTTTCCTGTGTGAAGGTGAAGAGCCGGCTCGAAGACCTTTCTTGGAGGTAAAGGGAGAGAGCCAATCAGTCTGGGTAGTGGGTCGGTATAAAAAACCAAAAGAGATTTGATATTCACCATCTCTGATCTCCGGCGTCACGGAGATCAAACTTTTGTAATTGTAAAATAATTCTTATTGTGATTCAATAAAATATCTGTGTTCTTATTTCTGTGAAAAACATCCTGGTTATTCTCCGGTGGATCCCTGAAGGGGTGTATTTCTCCAAGGAGAAATTTGCCCAGGAAAATGAGGTCTGTGCCCTACCGCCGAGTACTAGCTAGTTAGCGTCCCACGGTAGCTTCCAGAACTAGTTTTTTTGGATCAAAAGAATTCAAATTTTTTAATTAACCAGTAAAACCATATTCATCCCCCCTTTAAGGTTGGACACAAGATCTAACAGTTTTCGGACACCTTTATCTTGGACGGAAAGTGAAGAGAGAGCTTCCAACAAAGAATCATGGATAGATAAGACCACAACTCATATCAGACTCATCCAGGATCGTATGAAGGTAGCACAAGACAGACAAGCAAAGTACTACGATCAGCGACATAGAGTAATATAATTTAAGGTTGGAGACTACATTTATCTGAATGTTAGACCACTCAAGGAAGTCTCTACTAGGATAAAACAGATGAATAAGTTGAGTCTTTGATTTGTTGGTCTGTTCGAAGTACTAGAGCGCATAAGTGAAGTTTCTTACAGGTTGGCCTTACTTGAGGATATGAGTGGATTACATGACACATTCTATGTCTCCTAATTGAGGAGAGCAGTTAGAGATCCTGATAAGGTGATCAACACCAAGGATGCGCCAATTGAGTCAAATCTGAGTATCAATATTTTGCTAGTCAGGATTGTGGACTTGAGAATTCAAAAGCTTAGGAATAGAGAGATTCTCTTTGTTAAGGACCTTTGGATGAATTGTAGTCGTTTAGAGTATACTTGAGAAAGAGAAGATGAACTCTAGAACATTGAAGTCTATGCGCTTCTCTTCGATCCAGGTATGTTTGTAATTTTTGAGGACGAACATTTTATTAAAAGGGAAGATTTGTAACATCCAAAAAATATATAAATATATATATATATAATAATAATAAATCAAACCAATTTCCCCCTTATAGTGAGTTCACGGTTTTATTAACTGCAAGGAATCGCCTGATTAAAAATCCGTTCACCCCCTCTCACGTAATTTTTTCCCCAACGAGCGGATAACTTTCGCAATCCCACAGACTTCTGCACCATCCTTCACACTAACTCCTAAAGCCACGGGCTTCATCGAAGACCTAATTGACCAGCGCCGACCTCTTCTTCTCCCTCTACAGACCCTGGCGGCCTTCGCTCTCTCCAGAGTTGATGACGACGCCTCCTGCTGCAGGAAAACCTCGTCATCTCTTCTTTGTCGCGATCTATTAGGCGGAAACCCCTTCTTGTTCTACCAATGGAGCCAAGTTGGCCTAGATTTCCCTTTTGAAGTTCTTTGGGTTTTGATATCTTCCCCTCTTGGTTAAACGTTTAGAACCTAAGAATCTCGTGGTGGATTTTCAGGAATGTTGCTGCCGATCTAGTCCCCTCTTTCTATTTTCATTCTAGTCAAGGTCATTTCAACTCAAGTAAGAGAACTTCAGCCGGTCTAATTTTGTTTTTGAAACCCCCTCGTCCCCTCCACGGTTTTACCTAAGCACATCGTTTGTCGACCTTGCAGCGAACACTTTCCTCCTGTGATCTAAAGTCAGTTTAGGGGGAGCGTGTGTGTATGGGGAGTTACAAGTAACCTGAAACCTGACTATCTAAAGCTTATCTCATATTTGTGCTATATCATGCATCTCAATTATTATATCTCATGAACAGGATTTGATATTATCAAAAGAGGGAGTTTGTTGGAGCCGACGGTTCATATTTCCTTAGGTTGATAATATCAATTATCATGTTGTGTTTGATCACATTTTGTGTTTGGTATAGTATACAGGTTTACAGGATCAAGTAAAGTGAGGAACTCCTTTCTGGCACCTACTGCTACGCGATAGCCTTTACTGTCAGGTGGTAGACTGGATTAAATTGACAAGGCGCTCGAGATTCTATCGCGCAGTGCTAGCACTACCGCCCACGCTAGATTCTAGATTTAATCTGAACATGCACTTTGGAACTTACCGCAAAACGATAGCTTCCTACCGCGCATCGCCAGCTCACTTAACGTTCGTTGAGGCAGATTCTTCGAAACACCTGAGCTACCACAACGCGATAGCATAGTACCGCGCGGTGCTAGCACGAAAAAGTGGAAAATATTCTTTTTGAATATCTTTCCAAATTTGTAGGACAGATGTCAACATCAAGCGCGTTGACCTACTGTTGGGCGCTAACGCTACCGTCGGCGATAGTCTACTTTCGAAAAATGTATAAAAGGCTTTGTTTTTCGTTCCAGACAAGAGGAGACACCTACTCTCAAGCCTAGGGTTTGTGTTCCGCCTCTAGAGCACCTAAACATCATCTCCGTTGAAGGAAAAGAAGACTGTCTCCCTCCCGTTTGCGCACGAAGATCTCTGGTGAGCCAAGGACATCAATGACTACGTGGAGTTGATCGGTTGCAACCAAACGAAGATCGTTAGTACCGGTCACGGATTGCTCAACAGAGAAATCTTTTTGAGGGAGATTCAATCCTAAATTCTTCTTTAATCTTTTTGTACTTTTCTCTTTTATGCGCTTTTGTGGTGAGGAAAATCGACTGGTAAAGGTGGTTGGAATCCAGGGAGGATTCCATGAGAAATCGTCCCGGGAAAGAGACGTCTAGATCGGGTGATCTAGCAAGGGCTCTAAGACACTTTCCTACATGAAGGTGAAGAGCCGGCTTGAAGACATTTCTTGGAGGTAAAGGGAGAGAGCCAACCGGTCCGGGTAGTGGGTCGGTATAAAAAACCAAAGAGATTTGATATTCATGGCCTCCGATCTCCGACGTCACGGAGATCAAACTTTTGTAATTATAAAATAATTCTGATTGTGATTAAATAAAATATCCGTGTTCTTATTTCTATGAAAAACATCCTGGTTATTCTCCGGTGGATCTCTGAAGGAGGTGTATTTCTCCAAGGAGAAATTTGACCAGGAAAACGAGGTCTGTGACCTACCGCTGAGCGTTTACTAGTTAGCGCCCCACGGTAGCTTCCAAAACTAGTTTTTCTGGATCAAAATAATTCGAATTTTTTATTAACCCGTAAAACCTTATTCATCCCCCCTTTAAGGTTGTTCACACGATCCAACAGTTTTCGGACACCTTTATCTTGGACGGAAAGTGAAGAGAGAGCTTCCAACAAAGAATCATGGATAGATAAGACCACAACCCATATTAGACTCATCCAGGATCGTATGAAGGTAGCATAAGACAAATAAGCAAAGTACTACGATCAGCGACATGGAGTAATATAATTTAAGGTTGGAGACTACGTTTATCTGAATGTTAGACCACTCAAGGGAGTCTCTAGGATAAAACAGATGAATAAGTTGAGTCTTTGATTTGTTTTTCTATTCGAAGTATCAGAGCGCACAGGTGAAGTTGCTTACATGTTGGCCTTACCTGAGAATATGAGTGGATTACATGACACATTCTACGTCTCCTATTTGAGGAGATCAGTTAGAGATCCTGATAAGTTGATCAGCACCAAGGATGCGCCAATTGAGTCAAATCTGAGTATCAATATTTTGCTAGTCAGAATTGTGGACTCGAGAATTCAAAAGCTTAGGAATAGAGAGATTCTCTTTGTTAAGGACCTTTGGATGAATTGTAGTCGTTTAGAGTATACTTGAGAAAGAGAAGATGAACTCCAGAACATTGAAGTCTATGCACTTCTCTTCGATTCAGGTATGTTTGTAATTTTTGAGGACGAAATTTTTATTAAAAGGAAAGATTTGTAACATCCAAAAAATATATAAATATATATAATAATAATAATAAATCAAACCAATTTTCCCCTTATAGTGGGTTCACGGTTTTATTAACTGCAAGGAACCGCCCGATTAAAAACCCAATCACCCCCTCTCACGTAATTTTTTCCCCAACAAGCGGATAACTTTTGCAATCCCACAGACTTTTGCACCATCCTTCACACTAACTCCTGAATCCACAGGCTTCATCGAAGCCCTAATCGACGAACACCGACCTCTTCTCCTCCCTCTACAGACCCTGGCGGTCTTTGCTCTCTCTAGAGTCGATGACGATGCCTCCTGCTGCAGGAAAACCTCATCGTCTCTTCTGATCTATTAGGCGAAAACCCCTTCTTGTTCTACCAATGGAGTCAAGTTGGCCTAGATTTCCCTTTTGAAGACTTCTTTGGGTGTTGATATCTTCCCCTCTTGGTTAAACATTTAGAACCTAAGAATCTCGTGATGGCTTTTCAGGAACGTTGTTGCCAATCTAGTCCCCTCTTTCTATTTTCATTCTAGTCAACGTCATTTCAACTCAGGTAAGAGAACTTCAGCCGGTCTAATTTGGTTTTCGAAACCCCCTCATCCCCCCATGGTTTTACTTAAGCACATCGTTTGTTGACCTTGCAGCGAGCACTTTCCTCCTGTGATCTAAAGTCAGTTTTGACGACCTTGAAGCCATCCAGCCAATTAGGGCTTCACCTTTTTGGATCTGAACTTTTCTTCGCTCATAGTGGTTGCAAGGTATAATTATTCTTTCTTCCTTGAGTCATTTTTTGCTCTTTTGACACTTGAGATATCTTCATGTTGCCTTCGGAGCCCTAGCAAATCTATAATAAATTAAATAGGGTTTTATGTTATATTGTAGCTTCTAGGTTCGCGTTATCATAGATTACACAAGTTTGAGTTGTTAGAATAATCTAGAAGAATCATGCCACCGCACCACATCTACGAGTGCCGCAATATTGAGGTAAGAAATTCAAATCCTTTTAGTTAAACATACCAGATTGTTTTATTTCATGATATAGTTATGTCAGTATACGCATTTGAATTATACAAGTTTCCATTGTAAAATCAAATCAGACCAACAACGAAGAAATACGTTAATACGGTGGAGAATTAGTTTCTATTCAGTCAAAAATCACGATTCAGATGATTATGAAATTATTATAGTGGAGTATGAAATTAAATACTGAATAATGGTAATCCAAAGTCAGAACCAAATTAAAGGGTAATGTACACTTAGGCTAAAATATCAAATTCAGTCACATAAAAAACCTTAACCTAGTGTACTTAACTATAACGATACCCCACAAGTGTCTTACTGAATATTAGTCTAGATCAATTTAGAAAATGATGAGCGAGGTTCTCCCTCATATTTTTGTGCAGACACACCACCGTATTCATATGGACAGTAGGCCACCACACAAGTTTCAGACTTAGGGTCAATGACCCTTATTTACAGATATAGAACTCCTTCGATAAGAGTTTGTGTTCCTCTTGAGGGACATTCAGTTCAAGGCACCATCAGATTCACCGCTCAAACTATAGTTTTCATTGTATGCACGACCGCTGCTAATAACAGACTCAATAATTTAGAAATGAAACTTGTTGAAACCTATAACAGTCACATTCCTAAAACTTTTGGAATCAATGACCTATACATTTAAGAGAAGTGTGTCAGAACACATAGTAGGTCGATTTTATGTCAAGATCATGAACTCAAGTGCCAACATTTATAGCAAATAATTTTGCATATTTCATATACAAGAAATGTTCATTTACTTTTTAGTGTTATTGGGATTAGTTTTTCTTACTCTCGAGTGGGCCTGACCTAGTTGGGACTTGTTTTTACAGTGGGCTCAGGTCAGAGGATCCACTTAGGATAGACGGTGCAGTCTTTACTGTTATCAGACTCTTTTAATAATACCATTATGTTTTTGTACTTATTTTACTCGCTGACATTTTCTATTGTTGCACTTCATTCATGTTTTGATGTACCGGCTTATTTCAGACTGTTAGTAATTCAGTTTTATAATGTATTTTTGGTTTTAGTTGACTCTGTGAATTCAGCATTTTGAGGTACACTTTTACCCATAGATTTTTCTTACTCTACTTCTGCTATAAGTTTTATTTTAGCAATTTATTTATGCCAGCTTTATACCAGTTTTATATTATTACTTAGTTTACTTCTTATCGCGGACCCGACTGGACTGCTGATTTACTGTTAAACTAGGTTGAGGTGCTTCACGAGTTCCCTTCGCTCCAGAGTAAAACACATCCTCCTAACTTTTTGCCCTACCTGCGGGCTTCTTCCAGCTTCCTGCCTCCTCCATAACTATTCAACCCATTCTGCATTGATTGTCTTATCTATGATGCTAAGAAATTCATGTTGTTTCTTTTTGCCTAGACATACAACACTACATAATCAATCATTTCTTTGAACGAGTCGGGGGGATCCCAATCCAGCACCACCATAAACAATCCTTCCTGCAGTTCAAACGTGAGCGCTAACTGGAGGGTATAGCTATCGAACTCCTGGATCCACATGTCATCCTCCTTGAAGCAGTCGATGTAGTGCTCTAGCGACTCATCTTGTCCTTACTTGAGGAGGAAGAGGGCAGTCAGACCCTTCTTTCTCTTTTTTTTTGTCATGAACCGCAAAATCAACCATCGACGCAAATTCTCGAAGCATTAGATGAAACCTGCAGGTAGTTGGTCTGCAAATATTTGCCCCATATTTTTAAGATACTGCGTACCTAGTGCCTAGTGACTCATTTTCTGGTAACCTCCAAAGGAGACGAGCTGATCGGGGTCACCGGAGGTGAGATCACCTATATTGGGCCTACATTTGGCGAGAACACGGAGTAGGCGAGCTCTAGCGTGGCATGCTCTGTGGCGAGCCCGGGAGGAGCTTGCTAGTAGGCTCCACAAACGCTTGAGTTAGGAGGTGAGTCGAATTCCAATTAGGAGAGTTAATCTCCAACCCAGTGAGCTCGCGAGCGAGCTTATCAGTAAAGTGCGCGAGCTCCGGTCAAACTCTAATTACTTCCTGGGGATGCGTGGCCCATTTTCTGGTAACTGGGGACCCATGTTCAGGCTTAGGCCTAACTCGACAAATATAAGTCATACATGAACAAAACTTTTGAAAGACCTAAATCGCGTCTGTTAAAGGCGACCTTTGTGTTTTAAAACTAACGGGCAATCATGGAGTGACCGAGTAAGGGTGCCAAGGTTCCGCGTGAACTACTAAGGTATGAGGAAATTAAAAGTTAGAATTTAAACTTTTTTCTTATTGTTAGGCTGATATTAAAACTACAGTATTAACTTATAAGCAGGAGATATATACATATATCTATACTATATATACAAAAAAAGTATCATCGTCCGTTGCGATTGCACGGTGTAACATGGTGGACTTTCAAATTAATCATGACCATCCATTCTTTATTACGTTTGGAAAAAAATTATGTTGGGTCATCAGACAGCGGAATAGATATTGAGCTCACACAATGTCGTTAGATATTAGGCCCACCATATGGAGAGAAATCAAGCCCAACAAACAACACAAAACCCATAATGTCATGACGACAAAAGCCAACAAGAAATATCCTATATAGATTACTTATATACAACAAGAAACAGTGTCTGTTTAGCGATATGAGACTAATAGTTGCGTTTTTTTTAAACGGACCGGGAGATCCGCTGACTGAACGTTGGGCCGATTCAGCTAAACAGACCTCCTCTTCTACGGACCTGGGTGGGCTGACCGTAGAACCGGGCGGGCTTTGACACTTGAGATATCTTCATGTTGTCGTCGAAGCCCTAGCAATTCTATAATAAATTAAATAGGGTTTTATGTTATATTGTAGCTTCTGGGTTCGGGTTATCATAGATTAGACAAGGCTGAGTTGTTAGAATAATCTAGAAGAATCATGCTACCGCACCACGTTTACGAGTGCCGCAATACTGAGCTAAGAAATTCAACTCCTTTTAGTTAAACATATCAGATTGTTTTATTTCATGATATAGTTATGTCAGTATACACATTTGAATTATACAAGTTCCCATTGTCAAATCAAATCAGACTAATAATTAAGAAATACGTTAATACGATGGAGAATTAGTTTTTATTCAGTCAAAAATCACGATTCAGATGATAATGAAATTATTTTAGTGGAGTATAAAATTAAATACTGAATAATGATAATCCAAAGTCAGAAACAAAATAAAGGGTAATGTACACTTAGGCTAAAATATCAAATTCAGTCACATAAAAAACTTTAACCTTGTGTACTTAACTATAACGATACCCCATGAGTGTCTTGCTGAATACTAGTCTAGATTAATTTAGAAAATGGTGAGAGAGGTTCTCCTTCATATTTTGGTGGAGACACACCACCGTATTCACATGGCCAGTAGGCCACCACACAAGTTTCAAACTTAGGGTCAATGACCCTTGTTTACCGATATGGAACTCCTTAGATATGAGTCTATGTTCCTCTTGAGGGACATTCAATTCAAGGCACCATCAGATTTACCGCTCAAACTACAGATTTCAGTGTGTGCACGGTCATTGCTAATAATAAACTCAAAAAGTTAGAAATTGAACTTGCTGAAACCTACAACAGTCACATTCCTAAAACTTTGGGAATCAATGACCTATACATTTAAGAGAAGTGCAACAGAACACGCAGTAAGTCGATTTTATGTCCAGATCATGAACTCAAGTGCCAGGATTTATAGCAAATAATTTTGCATATTTCATATACAAGAAATGTTCATTTATTTTTTAGTGTTGTTGGGAGTAGTTTTTCTTATTCTCCAATGGACCTGACTCAGTTGGAACTTGTTTTTACAGTGGGCCCAAGTCAGGGGATCCGCTTAGGATAGGCGGTGTAGTCTTTACTGTTATCAGACTCTTTTAATTGTACCATTCTATTTTTGTACTTATTTTACTTGCTGACATTATGTATTGTTGTACTTCATTCATGTTTTGATGTATCAGCTTATTGCAGACTATCATTAATTTAGTTTTATAATATATTTTATGCTCTAGTTGACTCTGTAAATTCAGCATTTTGAGGTACACTTTTACCTATACATTTTTCTTACTCTACTTCTGTTGTAAGTTTTATTTTAGAACATTTATTTATGTCTACTTTATACCAATTTTATACTGTTACTTAGTTTACTTCTTATCGTGGGATCGACTGGACTGCTGATTTGCTGTTAAAATAGGTTGGGGTGCTTCACGGGTTCCCTTTGCTCCAGAGTAACACCCATCCTCCTAACTTTCCGCCCTACCTGCAGGCTTCTTCTAGCTTCTTGCCTCCTCCATAACTATTCAACCCATTCTGCATTGATTGCCTCATATATGTTGCTAAGAAATTCATGTTATTTCCTTTTTCCTAGACATACAACACAACACAATCAATCATTTCTTCGGATGGGTTGGGGGGATCCCAATCCAGCTCCACCATAAACAACACTTCCTGCATGTCGAAAGTGAACGCCAACTGGAGGGTATAGCTATCAACCTCCTGGATCCACATGACATCCTCCTGGAAGCAATCGATGTAGTGTTCTAATGACTTTTCATGTCCTTACTTGAGGAGGAAGTGGGCGGTCATACCCTTCTTTCTCTTTTTTTGTCACAAACCGCAAAATCAACCCTTGATGCAGATTCACGAAGCAGTAGATGAAACCTGCAGGTAGTTGGTCTGCAAATATTTACCCCGTCTTTTTAAGATACTACGTACATGGTGCTTAGCGACTCATTTTTTATTAACCTCCAAAGGAGACGAGTTGATCGGGGTCACCAGAGGTGAGATCACCTATATTGGGACTTCATTTGGCAAGCTCGCGGAGTAGACAAGCTCCAGCGTTGCGTGCTCTATGGCGAGCCTGGGATGAGCTTGCTAGTAGGATCTACAAACACTTGAGTTAGGAGGCGAGCCGAATTCCAATTAGGAGAGTTAATCTCCAACCCCGTGAGCTCGCAGGCGAGCTTATCAGGAAAGCGGGCGAGCTCCGGCCGAACTCTAATTATTCCCTGGGGATGTGTGGCCCATTTTCTGGTAACTGGGGACCCATGTTCAGACTTTGGCCTAACTCGATAAATATAAGTCGTACATGAACAAAACTTTCGAAAGACCTAAACCACACCTGTTAAAGACGACTTTTGTGTTTTAAAACTAACGGGCAACCATGGAGTGACCGAGTAAGGGTGCCAAGGTTCCATGTGAACCGCTAGGGTATGAGGAAATTAAAAGTTAGGATTTGAACTTATTTCCGATTATTAGGCGGCGATTGCACGGTGTAACATGATGGACCTTCAAATCAATCATGACTGTCCGTTCTTTATTACGTTTGGAATTTTTTTTCTATTGAGCCGTCAGACAGCAGAACAGATATTGAGCTCACATAATGCCGTTAGAAATTAGGCTCACCATATGGAAAAATAAAGCCCAACAAACAGCAAAAAGCCATCATGACGTGCCAACAAATGCCAACAAGAAATATCCTATATATATATAGACACACGAATGACAGGCACGGGCCTCCGGCCCGATGGCTACACGTCACATTACCCGGCCGGGCTTCGCGACACGGGGCTCTGCCCCGACGGCCAAGCACGATAGTACTCTGCAGTGATGGCAGACTTCGCTCGCCCCCTGCTGGCTTCGCCCGCAACATATGTATATGAGTACTTAAAATGACCGTAATAAAATATACATCACTATTATAATATTTATTTTATACAAAAATATCTGTAAATACACACATATATATATATATTCTCTCCCCCCTCTCTTTCTCTCACTCTCCCCGCACTCTTTCCCCTCTTTTTCTTTTTCTCTCTCTCTTCCTCTCTTTCTTTGTCTATCATATATATTATATAATATATTAGGTGCAACCCTTTCTCTCTCAATCTCTCTCTCTCTATCTCTCTCCTTCTCTGCTTATATCCACGCATTCACCCTGCTGCCCTCTCCCCTCTCCCTCTTCTTTCTATCTCTTGTCCTTCACCATAAATAGCTTTAGGAGGCCGATTATTTTTAAGTTTTTTAACGATTTGGGCCTCGAAATCGGGGGCGGCGAGAGTGCTACAGTAAAGCGTCTCGTCGCTTCCGATTTCGAGGCCCAAATAGAAAGCCAAGACGACTTCAAATTAAAAAGTGATCAACATGAAAGTTGTTCGTCTCACCGAGATCTACAACTTTCATGTTGATCGCTTTTCGTTTTGATACCGTCTTGACCCCCAAAAAATCTTGACTGTACGCCCGCACCGTATGTTTGCCGTCGCCAAATCTTCTTTTTAGTCCCACACCGCCCTTTAAATTAGGAATTTCAGGTATATATTGATATTTCCGCAATTAGTGTTTGAAATAAGATGTGCTGGCAGGCTTGCTAGCCGAATTGCGGCTTGGCTGACTTAATGCCTGTGCTGGCAGCCTGACGGACCTGATTGCGTGGTCTTTTTAGCTTTATGCGCGCCTTATAGGGGTACAATCGTAATTTCACATAGGTTTAGGACCCTAGTAGTAGGTTTAAGAGTCCTAGCAAAATGTGGAGAATGAGGGTTGGTTTGATCAGACGACTGCTGATATAGTGGAAGAGATTAGACGACCATTGTTTTTTCCTTAATTTCGAACTCAGACTATTTGCAGACCTCAATATTTCTTTTTATATGCGATATATATATATATATATAAATATAACATATTGTACTATAATTATTTATTATAAAATATATAATTCATTATTGCGTGTTTATCTATATATTATATATATACACACACGAGTGGCAGTGCACGGGCCCCTCGTGCCACACGTGACAGTACACGGCTCGTGATGACGGGCTTCGCCGCCCCCCCGACTGGCGAATTAATTATATATATATATACACACGAGTGGCAGTGCACGAGGGCCCCCTGTGCCCCGCGCGACATTGAAGCTTGTCCGGGGCGGACTTCGCCCGCCCCCGACTTTTATAAATAGAAGAGCGATTTTTATAAATATAATTTTTTCTGTCACCATTTTAGTGTTAATCAAAAGTTTAATTAATTAATGTAGAGTTTATTTAATGTTTTATTTGAAATTATTTTTTATTATTTGTTGTTTAATTATTCTTTAATTAATTAATTAATTAATTGTCAACATGGTTTAATTAATTTCATTAATTAAATAGTTTATAAAGAATAAAAAAACTAATGATTAAATTAAAAAACGAACGGTCAAAATTGATTTGTAGGATATCAGATGTTACATCGTGCAATCGCAACAATCAAAAATACTTATTTATATATATACACACACACACACACGAGTGCCCGACACGGGGCTCCGCTCCTATGATCTCGCGCGACAGTACCCAACCGACGACGACAGGCTTTGCCCGCTCCCGGCGGGCTTCGCCCGTCCGTAGCTGGCTCCGCTCGACCCGCAACATATACATATGAGTACTCAAAATGACCGTAAAAAATATAAATCGAGAATACAATTTTTATTTTGTAAAGCAAATTATATTTTAATATTAAAACATTATCCTTTCTCTTATTCTTAACTAGAGAAAATAGATTTATGGTATCTAGTGTTTTTATATTTTAAATTTTAATATTATAAAGTTCTGTAATTACTTAAAAGGCTAAAAGAATATTATCTTTATAATATATTAATATAAAATTATGTATAATTGTGTAATTATGAATACAACTATAAGGACAATATATGAGTATTTGTAATGTTTCACTAAAGATTAGTTTTTGTATTAGAATCTATATATGTATAGATATATTATTTTATATAATAATAGTGTGTTTATTTTTTTTGATAAATTTTTTATTTCAAAATATAGCTAATTTTCGTAAACAGTCAAAACAATTGGCAGATTTATAGAAATAACCAGTACGGCCTTCATCGTCCCTGCTATTTTCTTCCCTGCCGTGCTGGCTTCGAGGAGCGTCTACCCGTAGTATTCCGTACAATCCAACCGCTGCTTCTCGACCTGAAATCGCAGATTCACCGGAGGTGGAGCCGAAATTTGTTCCCCGTCGTCGAGACTCCGATGCCCGTCCCTTCCGGCCGGCATCTACTGGTACTAACAAGAGGAATTTACAGTTCGACGCCCATCCCGTTAAATCCGCCCCTTTCATGCGAGACCCTTTATTAATTAATCTCCCTTGAAATTAATCGAAAATCCCCACTTGTACTGATTTCAGTCGTTGTTTTCTCTATCTGTTGTTTCTCTTCTTCATTGAATAGTTAATTCCATTTAGTCTTGTAATGATTCGTGATTCATGATTTTGTTTATAATTGATCGCGATCTTGTTTTTCAGTTTTGGAGCAGATGATGTAGGGAGAACGCCGGCGGTATAAGAGATGGGTTATTTGGACAGGGTGCTTTTGACGAGCGGAATACAGGGCGATGGTTCTCCTGTCAGCGGTGGAGGCCTCAGGTATCTCAGTTACTTTCTTCTCTTCTTCTTGCATCCATGAGTAACACGCAAGGAAAATACAGCAGCTTCAACAAACAACCTTCACCTTTGATTCAACAACACCTTCCAGAGCACCACAATACATCAACTGCAGGAAATAAGAAGGAAGAACAATCTGACCTAAGGAAGGATGACCCTCCCTGAACAGTCAATAGCCGCCGAAGAGGCACCGCCGAACTCCACACAGCACACACCAAACACTTTTTACTGTTCTTTTACATACCCAAAACCCTACAACAACAATCTCTTAAATACCTAAGACAAAACATAAGGAAATGACAAAATAACCCGCGAATTAAAAGGCGCTGGGTTCACCTAACTCGGCGTCGTAACAATCCATAAATTGTTTCTGTCATTTTTCATGTAAGATTGCATATAAAGAGCGTGAATCGCGTTTTGATGGATCCCTAGGCTTAGATGATATTCAGGGTTTTTGGTGTACAGATTTTGATGTCTTCCTTGAGCTTAATTTAGATGTTGCTAGAATCAACAAGCAATTACAATCTGATAGCACCAACAAACAACAACACTCAAGCCTTTATCCCACTATAGTGTGGTCGGCTATATGGATCCTTTGTGGTCATTGTGCCCCATCTTTTGTCAGAATCTCACTAATGCTTAAGTACATCACGTCTTTCTTTATAGTTTCATTCCAAGTCTTTATTGGTCTACCCCTCCCTCGTCTAACATACCTAGTGACTAGACTCTCACAACGCTTGCCTCTAATGATCTCCTTTGAACGCCTCTAATAAAGACAGCAACACCAGCTTTAAGAAAATAAGATGGATAACATTGAAATCAAGGTTGTCTACACTTAATGCTGGCCTTGAATGATAAATTCATCTATTCTTTGCTTTTAAGAGGGAAGCTGAAAAAAGTGTGCATTAATGTGATACAATCTGCTTACTTAAAATAAGTCGATCGCAAGAGAGACGGACACAATCGAACTTATCCACCTCAAGGATCTACCAGGAATGACAAACACAAGTATTAGGGCAATGTCCTGGACATGCATAATTCTGCAGGAGGAAGACAATTCACTGCAGGCTTACATGATCAAACAGGATGGAAATTAACAGGTTCAACTTGCATAAGAAAAACTCCATTCCTAATCCACGGCCATTCATAGACTTTAAGACAATGGAAATTACAAAAAATAACCTCAACTACAATTCAAAATAAAACCTCCCGCTACTTCTTTCCGTAACCTCCTTTGGAGGCAATTCAACTGCCTTTTAAAAAATTAATCCGGGCCGTTGATTTATTCAGACCACATGATAATTAAAACACATATCTAATAACTGTTAGATACCATAACCTTTCTACTTAAAAGAACACTAAAAGGTATAAATCAATTTATACTTAATTTCTACAACACAAAATTGTAATATGATTTAGAACATATTGAATTTTATCAATATAGTACGTAGTTTATATTTCAACACGAGGCAAAATAAATTTTATATAATTACATAAATAAAAAAATAAGGAAAATCTAATCATTGAAAAACTAATGGAGATAGATTTAATATACTAAGAAAAGAATATCGGATGAGGAGTCTGTTGTCAATTGAGTTTGTAGGAGAAGAACACAGACTAGAAAGGTGGAAGGTGAATTAATACTACCTTATGTGAGAGGTGATGGATGGCGCGCTTGAGATTGGAGGACAAGAACAAATAACAAAGAGAAAAGTAAGAGATGACCAAGAAAAACAATTGTGAGAAGAGGAGTGAGGGCAGAGAGTCGAGCATTGCTTACCTCATTGAATCGTTGAATGAAACGTTATGACCAAATTTCTTTATGTGCAAATTTCTTATCGAAACACGTTGAACTGGACATACTCAAATTGGCATGTTGGATTCCTAAATTAAAAACATGCATGCACAAACGAAGCTCGTTCCATAGAACAAGTGTAGAGTGCTACAATGCACAATGAAGTACCAACACATTTCACTTCTCTTACTTGTTTGGTATCATTGTGATAATTGTGTCTATGAAAAAAATCTAAATAACAAGCTTTGCATTCCACAAAAAATTAAGTTACATAAGTATGGTTCCCTTTTTATAGGGAGAAGAGAGAGAAGGAATATACAACAGACGATGTTTGATTAAAATACAACATGCGGATAGACGGTTAAAAAATTTCAGACCGCTTATAACTTAGCGGTTAGACAGACTGTCCGCTCCACACAAGTAATCGCCAGTCTCTAGTCAGTCCTCTGCCGCCGTCCTGATCAGCAGTCCGCTCAACACAAGTGGATAGATGCATAAGACCGCCGAACTTCAGGTCAGCTCCCTTGATCATCAGGCTGCAATAACCACTTCTACCCGTAGCTTCAGCTCTACCTCTATTCGCAGCTTCAGCTGCTTAGACTGCAGACTCTATCCGCAACGACTACAACCTCTTGACTGCCAAACCCGCAACATGGTTGAATGATCCCGGGCTGGCTAGAACTCTGTCCAGACCGCCAGAGGCAGTCCGTAACATAACAGAACCAGACCGCCAAGGCTAACCGCCGCTATCAATCCGCCAGACCGCCAAAACTCCAGACAGTCTGGTTCAAGCCGCCAGATTGCCAAACCTCCAGACCGCCTAGTTCAAGTCGCCAGACCGCCAAACCGGCAGGCTGCCCGACCAAACTGCCAGACCGTCAAGCTCCACAAAATCCAACACTCCCCCTCAAGTTGGAGCATATATGTCAACCATGACCAGCTTGCCACAAACATCTGCAAGAGAAGCGGTCGCTGGTTTGGTAAAGACGTCTGCAAGTTCCTTGTCAGAAGTGATTAATGGAGTAAAAATTTGATTCTTCAAAATTTCTTCTCTGACAAAATGACAGTCAACTTCAATGTGTTTTGTCATTTCCTGAAAAACAGGATTATTTGATATATATATAGCAGTCTGGTTGTCACAAAATATAGGTAAAGGATGGTCATATACCTCTTCCAAGTCAAGCATAAAGGCACGCAACCATTTCAACTCGCAAGCAGTCGATGTCATGCTTAGGTTCTTAGCTTCAACGCTTGATCGTGACACAACAGACTGTTTCTTGCTTTTCCAGCTGATAAGATTTCCTCCCACAAAGGTGCAAAAACCAGAAGTAGACTTTCTATCTTCTTTATTGTCAGTATAGCTAGCATCAGAATGTGCTTCTACCTTCAAATGGTTATGTTTCGAAACAATAACCCCTTCCCCCGAGACCCTTTCACATACTCCAGAATTTTCAAGGCGGATCGAAGATGACATTCTCTGGGAGCTTGTATAAATTGATTGACCTTCCCTACAACATAACAAATTTCAGGTCTGGTAACAGTCAGATAGATGAGTTTTCTCACGAGTCGTCTGTACATAGTACTCTCTGAAAGAAGAGGTGAATCCTCTGTCCAACTCTTGTCATCACCAACGGCCATAGGACAACGAACAGGTCTTGCCCCAAGAAGACCAGTTTCTTTCAAAAGATCTAACACATACTTCTGCTGTGAAAGCACCCTAGAGTTGTGTTTCCGCAAGATTTCTATCCCAAGGAAGTACTTAGGAGAGCTTATATCTTTTGTAACAAAGTGTTGCCAAAAATGTCTCTTTGCTAGATCAACTTTTTCTTTATCATCACCAGTAAAGAGAATATCATCCACATAGACAGCAAGAACAACACGCCCTTTAGTAGTCTTGCGAATAGAAAGAGAGTGATCAACAGAGCTCCGAGTGAAGCCAACAAGAGAGACAACCTTGCTGAACTTGCCGAACCGGGCCCGTGGGTTTTGCTTTAGACCATAAATTGCCTTCCGTAACATGCATACCTTGGACTCCTCCTGAGCAACAAACCCATGAGGTTGCTTCATGTAAACCATCTTTTGTAGATCACCATACAGAAAGACATTCTTCATATCTAATTGATATATCTCCCAACCTTTGTTAACCGCTACAGAAAACAGAAAACGAATAGTGGTGATGCGAGCCACTGGGGAGAAGGTATCAAAAAAGTCCACACCATATGTTTGAGTAAAGTCTTTGACAACAAGCCCAACCTTATAAAAGTCAATTGTGTCATCCAGATAAAACTTGATTACAAAAATCCACCGACAACCAACCACATCCACACCTAGAGGAGTATGGACAAGAGTTCAAGTACCCTTTTTGGTTAAGGTCTTCAGTTCTTCATCTATTACCGTTTTCCAATGTGGAACATAAAGAGCCTCCTGATAGTTAACCGAGACAGCATTTGCCGATAGATCAAAAGAAAGTCTCCTTCCAGCTGGGGATAGATGAGCATAAGATACAACATCATGAATGAAATGTTTAGTGCACGTTCTAAACCCCTTCCGTAGAGCAATAGGAAGGTCAAGATCCGACTTGTCTTATGTAGTAGATCCATCCGTCGGAGAGATTACTGGTCCTGGAACTGTCAACAATGACTCCAAAGGCAAGGAAGAATCAGAAGATAGGGGCGAAGATAGATGAATTGGTATGAGAAGAGGAGATAATGGCGTAGAAGGAGGAATGAAAGCCGGTGAATTAAGAAGCAAAAACAATAGGAAGAGATAGTGAAACATCAAATGATGAGGAACTAGAAGCTCGAGAAAAATAAGACATATCTTCAAAGAATGTAACATCAGCAGAAACAAATTATTTTCTGAACAGGGGATCAAAGCACCGATACCCCTTTTGGGTCGGACAGTAGCCCAAAAACGCACTTTACCGAGCGAGGTGAAAGCTTGTCACGACCAGGAGAAGGAGAATGTACAAATGCTGTGCAGCCAAAAACACGGAGAGGTAAAGAAAAAAGTTGAGCTCCTTGATGTAAATCAGAGAATGAGGTGTCACCCTGAAGAACCGATGAGGGAATACGGTTGATGAGATAACAAGAATGCAGTATAGCATGTCCGCAGTACGATCGGGGAACATTCATCTGTGTGAGAAGAGTGCGAGTAACATTCAGGAGATGTCGATATTTGCGCTCAGCAATCCCATTTTATTGAGATGTGTAAGGACAACTAGTTTGATGAACTATGCCCCGATGCATGCAAAAATCGGAAAATTGTTGACTAAGATATTCCCGAGCATTATCAGTTTGAATAATTTTAAGAGAAATATCAAATTGAGTTTGTATCTCATTATAAAAGGTCGTGAACACAGAATAAAGTTCAGAACGTTCTCTTAAGAGATACAACCTGGTACAACGAGAGAAATCATCAACAAATGTTACAAAATATAAACTCCCCCTATCCACAGTTCTACCAGGAGTAGGACCCCAAATATCTGAATGAATAAGTTCAAAAGGACGAGAAGAACTACGTCTTTTTCTTGCGGGAAAGGAAGAACGATGATGCTTGCCAAGTTGGCAGACCTCACAGTTCAAAGAGGAGTCCTCCTCAGGCAAATCTGGTAGGAGTTGGTAGATGAGACGATGAGGAGGATGACCAAAGCGAAGATGTCATTGCAGAAGAGAAGTGGAAAAAACAATGACATTGCCGAGGAAGAAGAGCCCATTGCTTTTAGTCTCAGTAACAATCTTCTCCTTGGAGTGTGGATTCTGAAAAAAACAAGTAGTAAATGTAAAGGTAACCATACAGTGCATCTGTTTACAGAGAGCAGAAACAAAAAGTAAATTGCACGAAAAAGATAAGACGTAAAAATGACATCTAGATAACACCTAGATAACACCGAGTAACAGTAAAACTGACATCTAGATAATAAGATATTAAATGGGAGGACTTCATGGTTATAATGGAGCCTTGCTCTCATATTTTTATTCTAAAGAAGAGCCTTGACACTAGAATTGCTCCCTTTTTGCTTGATTTCCATCATTTTTTATACCATTAGATTACTCCTATTTTGAGTTATCCGTTTAGAAAATTAACATTTGTAAAATATTTCTAAATCAATTTCATGAGAGGAGAAGCCTATGTTTTCATTTCTTCTGTTTCCCCAGTGTCGTGTGGTCCAGTTTCCTTTCATGTGAATCTAAAGAATATTTGAAGTGCTCAAAATAATATTTGAATCTAAAGAAGTTTTTTATTCCCTTAAAATTAGAAATGTGAGAAATAGAAACTCATTAAACAGCCACAAAGTTTTAGGTCATATTATCATATATCAATGTTTTTTTGTCTTTATCTAGTTTCGCAAGTACTAGTTTGAGACATATTGACACATGAATGTAGTGAACGTGCCTTATCAAAAACTCTAATGAGTGGGTGTTAGTGATGCACTGTGGTGAAAAACAAACAACGATGCAATGAACAAATAATTATAATAAGTGTTGAAATTATTTATAGAGTCCACAATCTTTCACATTTGAAATTAGGCATTAGAGCAACACATTGATCATGTTAAATTAAAGAGATATTGTTTCTATTAAAGTCTTAGGGAAACACATAAAATAATATCCACAATCACATGCTTGTTAATCAAATACACATCAAGAAGTAATAATGATTTCAAACAAAAACATACATAAGTGTGAGAACTTGAAAATCATAGAATTTTGTTTTCAATAAATCCGAATCTTCAATGAGTGCATCTCTCTTTATATAGAACTTACAGGTGAAAATATATAATTGGCGATGTGAAACTAAATTCCAAAGAATCATATCAGGTGGTTACAATACAGGTAATCGCCTAGAAATATGCTATGAACAACACACCTGACAGTTACACAAAGGGTGACTGTCCGGACTACAATATACAACAACACTGGGTGGTTACACCAAGGGTGACTGCCCATACAACAACATACATCAACATTGGGTTGTTACACCATGGGTACCCCTGGACTAATCAACCACATGGACTCTTTCATCTTGACATTAACACTCCCTCTCAATATGAAGCATATATGTCACTCATTCCTAACTTGACACAAATATCTGAAAAAGATGAAGACATAGGTTTCGTGAAGATATCATACAACTCTCTATCAGATGAGACAAAAGGAGTGCATATCTGCTTCTTCAAACTTCCTCTCTGATGGGGTGACAGTCGACTTCGATATGCATTGTTCTTTCATGAAAGATTGAATTCTTTATTATATAAATGACTTATTTATTTTCACAAAATATGGGTAGAGGATGAATGTAGATTTCTCCTAAATCAATCAAAAGTGCTCGCTACTACTTTAACTCACATGTGATTGTGTCATACTTTTATACTCAACTTCAACAGTTGACCTAGACACCATTGCTTATTTGTTACTTTTCCAGGTGATAAGATTTCCACCAACAAACATGCAGAATCCCGAGGTGGTTTTACGGTCTTTTTTGTCATCTGCATAACTGACATCAAAATAAGCTTTTATCTGCAGAAGATTGTTCTTTTGAAATAATAGGTCTTTGCCCGAAGACCCTTTGATATGAACAACAACAACACTCAAGCCTTTATCTCAGTATAGTGGGGTCATCTATGTGGATCCTTTGTCGCCATTGTGCCCTATCTTTAGTCATAATCTCACTAATGCCCAAGTACAACGTGTCTTTTCTTATAATTTATTTCCAAGTCTTTATTGGTCTACCCATCCCCCGTTTAACATGTCTAGTGACTAAACTCTCACATCGCCTAACGGATGCCTCTAATGGTCTCCTTTGTACGTGTCCAAAACATCTTAGTCGAGCTTTTCACATCTTCTCTGCAATTGGTGTCACTCTTATCTTATCCCTGATACATTCATTCCTAATTTTATTCAGTTTCATGTGTCCACACATCCATCTAAGCATTCTCATCTCCGCAACTCCCATCTTTTGCTTATGTACATAATTTTCTGTTCAATACTCAGAACCATAGAGCATCGCTGGTCTAATTGCAGTTCAGTAAAACTTGCCTTTAATTTTTATTGGTACTTTACGATCACATAAGACCCTTTGATATATTCCAGTATTTTTAAAGCTTTTTGCAGATGACATTCACTGGGGCTTGCACAAATTGACTAATCTTTCCAACAATATAACAGATGTCAGGTCTTATTATGGTGAGGTGAACAAGTTTACCAACAAACCGTCTATATTGAGTAGTATCTAGAAGGAGATGAGACGTCTCACTCCAAAGTTTTCCCTCTCCTATAGCCATAAGACATCGAGCAGGTTTTGCACCAAGAAGACTAGTTTCATTGAGAAGGTCCAACGTATACTTGCATTTGGAAAGAACACATAGTTGCGCCTTCTTGCAATTTTGAATGAGAATGGTCTGCAAAACTTGTGGAAAAATCGATGGTAAAGATGACCTGACTAAATTAGTCAAACCATGCACTGGGACTTTGTTTGAGTCTATATAGTCTTTCTTAGCTTGCATGCTTGAGACTCCCTCTGAGCAACATAACCAAGAGGTTGTTTCATGTATATTTTTTCTTGCAAGTCATCATATGGGATTTTGTTCTTAATGTCCAGTTGATATATTTGTCAATCTTTGTTGATAGTCACAGAAAAAAGAATCCAGATAGTACTGATACGGGTAATGGGAGAGAAGATGTCGAAGAAGTCAACACCATATATCTGAGTGAACCCTTTAACAACCAAACGAGCCTTGCATCTATCCACTGCGTTGTCAAGACGATATTTGATGTCGAAAGTCCAACGACAATCAACAACATCGGCTTCAGGAGGGGTGATGACAAGAGTCCAAGTACCCATAAATGTCAAAGCAGTCATTTCCTCATCCATAGCAGCCTTCCAATATGATAAGTCAAGAGCTTCACAATAAATATTTGGGATTATGATGGTAGAGATGGTCAGAGCAAAGTATCTGCAAGAAGGGCTAAGTTGTGCATACAATATTATTTCGTTAATGAAATGTTTAGTACATGCTCAGTCCCCTTTGTGGAGAGCAATGTGAATATCAAGATTTGAGATGTCTTCGTTGTCGGATCCTTCTGAAGAGGAGAGAACTTGCCTGAAAACTGCCGGTGAGAGCCCCAAAGTAGATGGAGAGTAGGACGAACAATGAGAAAGAGAAGGTAATGGTAGAATAAGAAGCTGTGGTGGTGGGATATCCTGCGGAGGAGCATGAACAATGAGAAAAAAGGAAGTAAATGTAATTGTATCCGCTTTGGTGACAAATGTAGAGGTGGTAGAGAAGTAAGGAGTGAACCTAAAGAAGGTAACATCAACTGAAACATATTGTCGATTGAGAAGTGGGTCGTAACATTGATAGCCTTCTGAGTCGGGGAGTACCCGACAAAGATACATTTGATAGCGCGAGCGGAGAGTTTGCCGCAATCAGGTGCAAGAGAGTGAAAAATGACAATACACTCAAATACCCGAGGGGCAAAGGAGAACAGAGCGACGTTAGGTTATAAAATAAAAAACAGGGTTTGTCCTTGCAGAGTGGTGGAGGGAAAATGATCGATGAGGTAACAATATGCCTGGACAACGTGTCCCCAATAGGAGCGGGGAACATTCATTTGACAGAGAAGAGTTCGCGTAACATCCAAAAGATGATTTTTCTTTCTATCACTCTATTTTGTTGGGAAGTATACACACAGCTAGTCTGATCAATACTATTGGACATGCAAAAAAAAAGAATCAGTTACTCACATTTTTTTTGGCATTATCAGTGCAAATAAAATTTAAAGAAGCACCAAACTGTGTGTGAATTTTATTATAGAAGATTGAAAAATATAAAAAGTTCAGAGCGTTTTTTAAGAAGATACACCTAAGTATAATGAGAGAAGTCATCAATAAAAGTTACAATGAGAGAAGTCTCACAGTCTGAGGTGGAGACCTCCGTCTTCAAAGATAGCAAGAGCTGGTGTAATAGACGGAGCGGAGGATGACCAAGACGAAGATGTCACTGAAGCAGAGAGTTGGAGATGGTGGATGTAAAGAGAACAGGAACAACATTGCGAAAATAGTGGCCCCCATTTTCCGTCCCAGTAAAAATCGTCTTTTTGAAGCGAAGATCTTGAAAACAACAGGCAGTAGATGTAAATGAAACTGAACAATTTTGTTGTATAGAGATAACACTAAAAGACAACAAATTGCAAGCAAAATTTGGAACGTAGAGATTGTAGTTGGCAGTGGTCTGAACCACCCCAGTGCCACAAGTAGGAGTAGAGAGCCATCAACAACGAAAATCGGTGGTGACCGTTTGTGTTTCTCTAGGTAAGAGAAGACGCGAGAGTTCCCAGACATATGATTGGTGATACCAGAGTTGATAAGCCACTTATCTCGTGTAGCAACCTGCGCTCTACCTGAAGAGTTGGCAATAGAGGCGGATTGCTTGGAGGCATTGATGAGGGCCTTAATATCAACGAAAGAAAACTAGCGACCAGACTCTAGCTGTAGAAGAGCGGGAGATGGAGTGGTTGCGGAATCCATTGTACTTAGGTGAACCTGAGGGCGGAGCTGAGGATTTTTCACAAAACAACACTCAACCGTGTGACCAGCTTTCCTACAATGGGTGCAAGGGAGGCGGTTCCCTCTACGACCCCTCATGAGGCCACCACAACCGTGGGAGGAGCGACGACCGTCCGAATGAGAAAAACTGTCAGAGGGCAGAGGGGACACAATCATAAGCCGCTGAAGAAGAGTAATTGTAGAGATTTGAGCCGCAGTAACATCCAATGTAGGAGACTCAGCTTTGCCTAGAATTTGTCAACGAATCATATCATAGGAGTCCGGTAGACGAAAGAGGATAACAAACTATCAGAAGTTCCTGAAATTATTTATGATTAGTAGAAAGGTCACATGAGAAGGGCGATGCTGAATAAGCTCTGCGCCAAGAGCTTGATCCTCCTGATATGCAACGACTAGAGAGTGTGGGAGCGGGAAAAGAGATCAGAGTATAGGGTGTAGATGCGAGAGGTCTTAGCACCCTTGAATTAAAGAGTTGTAGCATGATCTTAGACCGTCTTCACAGTGTCATCATGATGAATGATAGACAAACATTCATTAGAGAGACTATTCACAAGACAGACATGAACACGAGTTTCACTGACATCCCAATCAACATAAGCAGGGGAGTCATGATCATACGGATTGTCAGTTAAATGATGACGTTCCAACCGAGTAGTGTCGTGGGTGTTTGGTAAGTAGACAGAGTGATACAGGGTAGGCTGTGTGATCAAACCCTCACTATGCAACTCTAGGTGCTGTGCCAAGGAAATCAAACTACAATTAGCTTATGATGATATATGCAACGAACAGACGATCTAATATCTGATTAAAAATATTAATTAGAAAACAAACCACACAAATTATTACAAGGCAATGAACAAGTTAATTTTAGGGCATGACTTTCTTCTGCACGAGTGGTTTGATTTTAAATGTTAAAGAGAAGAGGTCTTGCATGGAGTAAGCAATTACATAACAAGTGCATGAATAAACTAGCTTTCCAAATAATAAGATAGTCTTATTCCACACAAATAAGAAAAACAAAAACAACAAAACTACTAATACCCACGAGAAAAGGGAAGCGATGGCGACAAGGATTTGTGATGGATGCCTAGTGGGGATGTGGGGGACTGGACGGTGGTTGAGTATGGAGGGGGCTGGGTGAAGGCTGAACTTCTTAAGAAGGACTGCGGAACAAGGAGGAGGGTTCTGCTTGTGAATGGGATGCAGAGGCAATATCCAGAGGCTGTGGGGAAAGGTTGGTGGCGGATGTCCAGGGAGAAGGAGAGGGGAATGAACTTTCCAGAGGAGCTTGGGGGACAGGTGAGGGATGTAGCTGGCAGGGAAAGACTCCGTTGGGACTGATGTCGAGGGGAAAGAGAGGTGTGGTCGGTGGTTAGTTGTAGTTGGGATGTTGTAGATGGCGGGGGGAGGCTCAACTAGGAGGGATTTTGTAGGGGAGGAAAGGTATGGTTGTGGAGGGGTGGAGGTGTGTGTGTGGTGGTGGTGGTGGGGGGGGGGTGTATATGGTGGTTAGTTGTAGTTGGGGCGCTGGAGATGGAGTGTAATTTGGCTGAAAGGTGTCAATTCGGGGCTAATGTGGAGGGGGGTAATGCGCAAGGAAACAAAACAAATGCAAATGGATTTAAGTAAGAGTCATCACTGTGGGTTCCTTGTAGTCGGCACCACGGGAGATCGCCGGATTCTGGGGTGGGGAGGAGGTTGCGGGAAGAAACCTCTAAAAATATGCAATACCGGAACCGACATCCTTTCATCTCTTATGTATAATAAAAATCCTAGGCCACTCATTGTGGATGGCTATGATTGATCGTACATAATGAGTGTTCATTCTCAAAAAATAATACATTAAAAAATAAAAGAAACCACTTGGGAATGTCCGAACAGTGCTCTAGTCATAACCGTGGACTTAGATCGTCAAAGCGACAATCCCACAACTTCTTTTGCAAAAATGGACACATGAGAGCCACCAAATTAGCCACCTTCCATCACAGAGGAGCTTCTGGCTGTTTCTGCAGGAAACATGGAGCAGGAGGGCTGTTAGACAGGTGTCTGGGCTGTTTTTGAAGGGAACTTTGTCTTGTGGGAAGGCTGCTTGAATGTCTATTTTGAGGATGCTGCAGTCAGGGGAATGGTTGGTTGATAGGTTGTAGGAGTGGGGGGAATGGATAGTTAATCCAGGGGATGAATTCTGCCGTGGGTCTCAGCCATGGTAAGTGTAAACAATGACAGTTATGGGATCAGTTACTCCATGGAAATGAATTCTGTCGTGAATTTCAGTCGAGGAAAAGTTTGATAGTAGTTATTACAGTATTTAGGGAAGGACTAGCAACAGTTGGAGGTTGTTTCAGGTAGTTATATAGCAGTTAATAAGTGGCGTGGGTGGTTATGGTTAGTGGAGTGAGCAGGGAAAATATAGTTACTGAGTAGTTATGTGGATTTGTTGTTTCAAGGGGAGGAATGAATGTTAGGACAATAGATGACAGCGGTTAGTGGTTGTTAGTAGTTTTGGGCCGTTATTAGTGTGGATATGTAGTTATATGGAAGAGGAAGTATTTACCTTGACTTCGACACCAAAGATTCATATAATCGGGACTGTGGAACAATCGCGAGAGCCAGAAATTCTGTCCAAAATCTGCATTGTCCGAAAATCAGCCCCTAGACCCCTATTTACTAGGGGTGCAACTCGGGTCGGTTCCACCCAGAATCAAGAACCGATCCATATAAGTTTTATTTTGACTTTTCGGAACCGAAACCGACCCATGTACTCAAGGTTTAAAACCAGATCTAAACCGAAAAACTCGGTTCGGTTCCGGTTCGATTCTCGGTTTCACTCATGCGTCATAATATTTTTCATATAAACATATGTTTTAGTAAATATTTCTAACTATTATATTCATTTAAACAAATATTAAACACAAAATATTCTTTAAAAAATATGTTCAAACAATTGTTTGTTTAGAAGAACAAAAAAATTCATACATACTCTTAGAAAAGTAAAAAAACTCATATAATTTGTTAACTAATTTTTGAATACAATATTATTAGACTTATATTGAAAAGACAATGGATCTGTGAGAAAGATGCAGCTTATTGGTTTAGCTTCACTTAAACTATTTTAGAAGACTCATATTGAATGAAATAAGGATCGAACGACTCATATATTTTTGATACTTAAATTCAATAATTCAGTTCTTGGGTCGATCCTGGGTACCCAAGTGTAAGAATCGAGAATCGAACCTAGTGGTCAATTTTGAAAATTTTTGGACCTAGAACCGAACCGAGTCACATGAGAACTGACCCAAACAGCTCGGTTCGGTTCCGGTCCGGTTCTCAGTTCTTCGCTTATTTTTGCACACCCCTAGATTTAAAACTCACTACAGACGACCAAGATCGAGCATAAAACCACTAAATTTACATGAAATAAAAATGCAAATAAATAAATATTCATGAAAATATGTCGTCGTCTCTCTGAACACGACTACTGGCTCGGATCTTCTATCTGACGATCCTATCTCCGCTCTCATGCGTATGTAGAATTGTGCGGGCTCTGGTAAGTGTCAGCCTGCCCTTGATTCATAATCCCCATCATATATGGCCTGCATAGCTCATGCTAAAGTACTTGGTCCCTCAAATGGAAACAATTCATAAATGAACTTTTCGTAAATAACGGTAAGCTTTCTCATTTACCTTTATATCTCACATTTATGTTATATTATATTTGTATATCTAGTTATGCATTCATGTGAATGCTATCAGTTAACCCATCCTATAAAAAAAACCTCCGGTATCTTTTCTTAGTTCTCTGATTATTAATTCCTAATCATTCTCTATAATATGCTAACACCAGTGGCTTCCTAGTTTATTGCCTTTCTATGTTTCTCTGTCTATTTCTTGTCTATTTTCTGATTGTAAATTTTACCCACTTTACACCTTTTACACCTGCATGGCATTCATGTCAACACCAAGATTTTCTTTACTTAAATCTCATTTAAAACTCGCTATCTTTAAACAATTGAGCTCCACCTTATTTTTTTAATGACAGCCAGAATAGCAAATTCAGCTATGGATATGCCAGTTCTGCAGGGAAAAGATCTACAATGGAGGATTTTTATGAAGCAAGAATTGATGGTGTTAATGGTGAAATTGTTGGTCTTTTTGGAGTATTTGATGGTAGGGTTCTTTTAGTGATTGCTGCGCTTGTAGCTGTTTCTGAGTTTTAATGTTTACGCCTCTTCTTTTTAATACTTTTTGATGATTTTGGAAATATCTTCCAATGTCCAGCTAACTTTTTTTTTACATGTAGGTCATGGTGGCGCCCGTGCAGCTCAATATGTTAAACAAAACCTATTCAGTAATTTGATTAGGCATCCTAGCTTCATTAGTGATACAATGTCTGCAATAGGTAATTCTATCATTTCAAATTCTAACCTTATTTGTTGGATGATATTTTGTTTGTCCATTGTAAGGCTTAAATTATAGAAGTTATATTTTTCATGGAAATGTGTACCTTGAATTTAATTTTGAGTTTTGATTCTATAAAGCAATTATTCTAAATAGTGGAAGCATGAAAAATCCTATTATTACATATTATGTGTTGCTTATAAGACAGATGTACTGGATGGATGAGTTACTGGGATATATTCTATTTAGTTTTGTAGGATGATTTAGCCCTAGTTTGATAAGGCTATCCATGTATGAACTTGCACATATGTTGTGTGGTGCCTGTAAATGACAATGTTCTTGCTTTCTCCAGGGACAATGCTAATGGTTCCAACTGTGCCTTAAAAGAAACCCACTAAGAATGTTGCACACTGCATCTGTGATTTGGTGGTCAGAAATCATGCCTTAGTTTTTTTGGACCTGTATGTGTTTCTCATCATTACATTCACAACCATCATAGTTCTCCCATCATTCTCCTAAGAAGGATGGCACAGGACAGTTCTAACAAAGTAAATATTGACTTATGGATGACTAAATGAATTAGACACTCATCCGGCAACTAGACTAGCAACAATTGAAATTATAAATAATATGACACAACAATCACAGTCAAGTAGAACTTCTATTAAAGGAACAAGTAATGTATTTGTTAGCATGTATTGTCTTTGTATTTCTTTGTATATTTCTCCTCCTCCCCTCACTCACACACACACACACACACACACACACACACACACACACACACATATATATATATATATACAAGCAGTCGTGCATGGGGGACCCCGTGCGGGGGCGGCAACATTGGTCATGAATGGTTACATTGGTCGTGGACGGCGACATTTATCATGGGGGGGGGCAACATTATCGTGGGCGACAACATTTGTCGTGGTGGAAATTTTTAGAGCAATGTTAAAAGCACACTTAATATGGCTATTAACACACCAAATTTTCTAAAAAAACAAAAAAAAACCTTACACCTCAGGCTTTAAGCGCACACCGAAAGTAAATGCTTGCATGTTCCTTCCATTCTTGTGTCGCAAGCCGCATGTCGGACTAAATGACCTCTGCCAGACGAAATCGCCTCTGCCAGACGTGTTCGGAGGTCCGCTCGTTCTTGCTCTCGCGATTTCTGTTCTTTCGAAAACATTTTTCTCAAGTTTCCGCTTGCAGCGCCGCACAAGATTGCAAACCTTTCTGTTTTTTTAGATCCCGTCGCCGGATCTGTAGGAGGAAGATCATCCTTGTTGCAGATCTAGGTTTTCCGGATAGGAAGGTAGAAATGGATCGCTGGAGGATCGAAGGAGTTTCGTCGTCCACTCCTGTTCACTTCCAATATTCTCGCGATTACGACGAAGGTTTGCTCCTGATTGCTGTTTGCGACTTTCTTGCCCCACCGGAGCTCCAAATTTCCGCTCCCGTTTCCGCGATTTTCAGCCTTTCCACCACCGATATGCACTGGATCAGAGGAGGGGTCGTTCTGGATCTGTGGGTTTCAACCATGGCATAAGAACTGTTGCTAACTGTTTGAAAAACTTAGTGTCATATTTAGCAGGTTCTAACATCAAGTATGATTGTGGAGATTGAAAAATTCGAATGTCAGGTTCGTATATAAACACCTAAAGCCTGTAATGATCTTTATATTTGGTGTGGAAATAACATGATGGTGTGTTAATATAATTTGGCTGTCAATAGCGTGAATGTGTGTGCTTTTAACATTGCTCAATATTTATTGTGGCCAGCGACATTTGTCGTGGGGGGCAACATTTACCGTGGGAGGTGATATTTATCGTGGGCGGTGACATTTGTTGTGGGCTTTAACATTTGTCGTGGGGGACAATATTTGTTGTGTGCGACGACATTTGGCAGGGAAGGCGACATTCAGCGGGGGAGGCGATATTGCACGGGTGCAACGACATTTGGCGAGGGCAGCGGCGGCGGGGGTGACGACATTCGACATCAACGACGATGTTTGATGGGGATGACGATATTGGTCAGTGGCCGCAGCATTGGTCATGGGGGCTTATGTCATCAACCTCACTAACCCTGCTGATTGCTAGTAGAGTGGTACATGATTTTGGAAAATATTAATATGATTGTTATTTAATTAATTTAGCAGGAAGTTCAGATTACTGAAAATAATGGTAAGGCCTGTTTGCCATGAGAAGATTAGGTATTGTGTGCAAATCAATAATTTCAAGTGACTGACCATTGCTATGTTAATGTAGAAAAACACCAGCTCCTGAAGAGTAAAAAAAAAAACTACAACACAAATGAGAAACAATCTTCAAAAACAATGCAATCTCAAAATAGTTGGGAATAGAACAGCTAATAAATCTAAGCTTCATATTACTTAATTGAAATGGCAAAGAGAGATATAAAGCAATGAGGTGTGCACATTTCTACAAATTTTAGAAAAACTAAAACATGAATCACATATGACAGTGTGAAAATCATCATATTTGCCAGGTTTTCTCCAGCATTTATTAGAAAAATTCGACGCACCTTTTCTCCAACAATCTTTACCAACAATCTTTACATCCCTCCCTGTAAAGCTGAGAAATTTAAGGGTTTTCTTTAGACAGAAGTTCAAGGTTTTTCAAGAGGATGTACAAATATAAGTAAGAAATAAAAAAAATGAATGCTTAGACAAACAAAAATAGCTCAAGCCTTGCAGATTTACTTACAGTCAGATAGATCGTGTATAATGTCCTGTTAAAAATTTCTACTTATCGTTCTTCCTCCCAAGAGAGAGGGAGGGATGGAGACATGGAGAGAGCATGAAACGGGACAAATATCATGAAACAGGGCAGGAGATTGCATTGACTGGATAAGGCCAAAAGGCATCTCAAAACTTGGAATTGGATTATTTAGTGGCATGGGAGGAGAGACCTTTACCACAGTAAGCATGACGCCTGCCCCGGCCAAATATCATCAGTGTTTCTCTATCACCTATCTGAGAGCCTCGACCATTCGCCATCTCAGAGTATCCCTCACCAATTAGAATATTTTAAAAAAAACATAGTAAATATATGTAAAGAAAATCTTAAGAGCAAACAGAACTTACAATCACCAGCAAGAAGTCGTAGAAAGAGGGCGAGAGAAGTCGAGAAATCGGTGGAGAAACTTCATCGTGAATTGCCGTCAGTGGAGAATAGCTATTGCAGAAGGTTGAAGTCAAAGAATCGCCGCTGGAGAAGGTGGAAGTCGGAGAATCACCAGAAAAAACATAAGCAGATGCTCAAAAGAAGGGTTCTTTATCGCCCAGTTCTTAGTCAAGGAAGCCTAATCGTGGAGACCTGTAGGAGTGAAGGACAGGACATGTTGCTGGAATATTAGATAATGCATGGAGAAATGAAATTTGAGCAGGAAATATAAGCGTGAGATAAGAAATTACCATTAAATCATGCTTTTGAAATAAAAAGAGGAAAAGAGGGGTATTTTGGGTAGCCGAATGTTACACCATTCATGAAAAAGGGTTTCCTTATAGTATAAAGATATTCAAGTGAGGCCCTTTGTAATTAGTAAGAAAATTTTTTACCAATCAACATGGTATTAGAGCCTTAGGGCATCCCACAAGCGTTGGCCTCCGCGTGTCCTACAAGCGACCTTGTCCCAAAACTCTCGCTCGACTCCAAGCTTCCATTCGTCGCCCTCCTCGCCCGCAGTCTATTCTCTCTCTACTCTAGTTTCCGCTCGTCTCTAGTACCCAGCGCCTTTCGCGCGCGTCTGCACGGTTCTGTGCAGGCTTTCTGCACCTTCCGTGCATTTCTGTGCGTGAGGTTGGTGACCGACATTCGTCCTAGTTGTAGTCGGATTTTCGGCGCCACCTCTTCTTCTTGCTAGGTAACTCCTTCATTTATCTTAGTTCTTCCATCTTCCTATGAGCAAACTCTAGTGGCATCTTTCTTGTCATTTTTGTCTTCTTCACCTTGATTCCTTTATTTCTATTCTTGGATCATCATGTTGGGGAACAATGAATCTCTTACTATCTCTTTCCGAGCCTGGAATTCTTCCTCCACTCTAACTTCTGGGGCGTCTATGCGGTTAAGCCATGATCACAATACACCACAAATTACTACCATACGCCTTGATGGCTCTAATTACCTACCATGGGCTCGATTTATTACTCTTGTCCTGTAGAGCAGGCGTTTGTTTGGTTATGATCCGGGTACTACTCTTTAGCTTGCTCAGACTTCACCAGATTGATTGCAATGGGAGTCTGAGAACTCTTTGGTCAAGTGCGGGCACAAACTCCATGGTGGAATATATTACTCAAAATTACTTGTTCTTGGGCACTGTTGCAAATATTTGAAAGAGAGCTGGGGCCATTTACTCGTGCCGAGGGAGCATCCCAAGTTTACCAACTGCGACGAAAGATCTTTCTCTTGAGATAGGGTGATTGTTCTCCTTCGATCTACTTTTTAGAGTTCACTCAACTATATTAGGAACATGAACATTTTGACTCGCTCACTCTTGTGTCTCCAGAGGATGAGACTCTTGTTCATGCTTGAGAAGAACGCATCATGGGTTGAATTTCTCCATGAACTGCATCTGGATTTGATTAGATCACTGTTCAAATCCTTGGATGTTCACCTACTCCATCTCTCTCAGAAGTGTACAACCTTGCCCAATAGGAATTTGATCGACGACAAACTTGGCTACTTGACTCTGTTTCTGAGGGATTTGTCCTGGCTGCTTAGTTTGGTTCTAGTAGTTGGGCTCCTCATGACTCCAGATTGAAGCCCGCTGACAAAGATCATCTAATTTGTGACTACTGCGGCAAGTATCGTCACTTGCGTGGCACATGTTTCCAGCTTTATGGATTTCCTCCACCGCACGACGATTCTGCTCCGAGAAGTGGTCGCGACTATGGTCGCTCTCAGGGCCGCTCATCTTAGTCTCGGTCTGCTCATCTTTATGATGCATCTGAGGAGTCCTTACTCGGTGCTATCCCTGACACTGCGAGCCTTCCCGTGGCTTTATCTGCTGATGAAATTCAGGCTTTCGTTGTTTGATGCAGGGACAGTATACTGAGCCGTCTACCTTATTATCCTCCTATTCCCATTTGGGATTACTAGTTACTCATGTTGCGTCCTCTCGTCCATCTACTCATTAGATCATTGATTTTGGAGCGACAGATCATATGATTGGTTCCTTTATAGATTGTGTCCTATCTTTCGTTGTCTGGTTGGAGCAAGGTGAGCATTGCGTGTGGATCATTCTCTCCTATTGCTGAGAAAGGATCCATTCCCTGCTCCTCTATCACTCTTTTGTATATTCATGTCCCTAAGTTTACTCGTAACTTTCTCTCAATTAATCACTTAACTAATTTTATGAACTACCCAGTGACTTTTTCCTCACTTTTTGTGTGTTTTAGGACCTGAAGACGAGCAAGGTGATTGACTCTGGTAGATTGTGTGATGTCTTCTACGTGTTTGACTCTTCCAACCCTGCTTCACCACCACAAGCTCTTCATACTTGTTAGCCTTCTGTTTTGAATTCCTGGCATTATCGTTTAGGACATCCCTCTATCCCTTCTATAAACTTGTATTCCCTGATGTATCTTCTTTATTATTATACAGTTTTCACTATGATGTGTGCGAATTAGGTAAACATTCCTGTACTTCTTTTAATCATGTCTCTTCTTCCAGCTCTTCTCCTTTTGCTATTATTCATAGTGATGCTTGGAGACCTTTCCCTATTGCTTCAATCTATAGGTGTTTCTGGTGTGTTACTTTCATTGATTTTTTCCCATACTACCTGAGTATACTTAATGGAAGCTAAACATGAAGAGTTTCTTTTATTTCAGTGTTTCAAAAAATGATAGATGTTGGAAGAAAAGAAATGAAAATAAAAGATGTGTTTCATTCATCCTTATAGGGGCTTAATATAAGAAATACACGGGCTCACTAACTCACATACACGATGTGAGACTAAACTAAAAATACTCTTAAAAGACACTACTAATATGATAATACTCATAACTCCAACAGTCCCCCTTAAGTTGAAAAGAGAACCTTCAGCTTGGACATCAAAATAACGACAATGAAAGTAGGTGATATGAGACAAAACAATAGATGAGCCACAAGGGGAAATCCAAATTGGGGAATCAAGTCGTGGACATAGCCACACACGATGTAGACCCACGCACGACGTAGGTCCCACGCACGACGTGAACTCGCTAGAAAGAAATCAACATACGGGTGACTGGGGATACAACCCGCTGGATATGAAGGTCAACTAACATCACCTACACACAAAATGTGAAAGTGAACAAATAATGTGGATCCAATCATTAAACAGATGATCAGGGATAATCCGTCGGTGATAATATGTCGGGGATAATCCGTACAAAGGGAGGTCCCACACGACACAGTCCCACACGACACGGTCTTGTTATTAAAGGCGCAAGACGCACCAAGGCGCAAAAGGACCTTGGAGCCTAGGCGCAAGGTGCAGACACGCGCATGACGAAGTCATATGCAACAACATCCATTTTAAATAATCAACATCAAACATCATTTCAGCTTCTCAATCAAATTATTCATTTAGTCTACTAATTAATCATTCATTATTATTATTTATATCTCTTAAAAAATAGAATCAATGTGATCGCTTATATCATATCTAAATCTCAACGCACAATTATCTTTCACAAACACTAAATCAATAAAAAATTATTGAGTTCTTGTATTATTTTTTCTTACTTTTTGAAGAAATAAATTTACAATAAAAATTTCACTCAGTCGCGGTTTTTATATTCTAAAGGAGCAAATAAGGCGCACAGAGGAGCAAACCTCTGAGTCTGAGCCTGGAGCCTGAGACGCGCCTTTAATAACATAGGTTCACACGGTCTCACGCGACACAACCCGCTTAGATTAGAACACCAACATTAGTCGCGTCCCAACATATGACCTATCGAAAGAAAATTGGGGAGACGCATAACAACATTTACGCTTAGAGGTCGTGTGGAACAAAGGCGAACGGTCGGGAAAGATCATCCGAGTCGTCTTTGTCTCAAACACTCCCTCACGTGGAGACACATGCATATAGGCATAAAACAAACAAACATTAAGACGATGCTAACAACAATACTGCAATAAACAAAATACACACTTAAAACATGTAAAGAATGACCAAACCATCACTGAGCATCTTTATTGATGAGAGGAAAACATCCAAGATCGGGTAGCAGCGGCTGGTAGCGTGGAAACACGAGGGGGCAGCGACAGGAGCTGGAGCAGCAGAGCAATGGTTCTGCATCGAGAGAATCGATTATCGTCGTTGAAGTAGCAAACATCAGCGGCAGATCAGAAGCCAAGAGATGAGAGGAAACCAAATGTCGACTGGATTGATTGACAGGAACAACATCGACATCATTGATGGGGTTAATCAATAGTGGAGAGATCTAGAAGGGGATTTGAAGGACGGGGGAATGATCAACAACACCATAAGACCGGATTGATGATGGAATAACGTCCATACGCTTCAGGGATTGCAAGCGAGATCGCCACTGGAGTACCCAGACGAGATTGATGACGACGGGAACGATGGGAAGCAACATCACGGCGGGATCAACATCGCAACAGGATCAGTGTCGCATCAAAGACGTTGATGGATGCACGAGAGAACAACGTCGGGATTGGTTGTCGACGTACGAAGTGGGAAGCGGCGGAAGCATGCGAGCGGGAAGAAGAGCCAAACAATGTGATTTATGCGAGCATCAATAGTGAAACTGTGAAGGAATAAAGCCCTAGGAACTTCTCACGTAGGAAAAAATTAAGCACCTCTGATACCATGTCGAAAGAAAAGAAATGGAAATAGAAGATGTGTTTTTTCATCCTCATAGGGGCTTAATATAGAAAATACATAGACTCACTAACTCGCATACACGACATGGGACTAAACTAAAAACACTCTTAAAAGAATTCTACTAATATGATAATACTAATAACTCCAACAATAGCTACTCAATTCAATACCACCATTAAATTCCTTCGTACTGACAATGGTCTGAGTACATAGATTCACAGTTTGACGGATATATCCAGGACCTTGGTATTATTCACCAAACATCTTGTGTCAACTCACCCGCTCAAAATGGTGTAGTAAAACGTAAGAATCATCATATTTTGGAGGTTGCTCGATGTCTCTTATTTCAGAGTCATCTTCCAAAATACTATTAGTGGGATGTTGTTCTCACAGTCTCTTACCTCATCAACTGGATGCCTACACAGGTTCTTGGAAATAACACGCCTCTCCACACTCTTCAAGTCCCTCCCACTAACCTTTACCATCGTGTCTTTGGTGTGTGCTTCATTCACATACATCAAAGAGCTATAATTGACTTACGTGCTCTCAAATGTGTGTTCATCGGATATTCTCCAACTCAAAAGGGTTACGAATGCTTTGATCTTGTAATCAAGCGGGTGTTTGTGACCATGGATGAGACCTTTTGTGAATCTGTGATCCACTACGGGACCTTACTTTGGGGGAGGGGGAGGTCCTCTCCCGTGTTGGAAGTGAGCTCTTCATGACTTCATCTCTTCTGGAGTATTCCTCACATACTCCTTTATTCATTCCTCCTTTATACCAGTCTTCAGCTACTACCCATGTTTCGACCACACTTGTTCTTGTTGTAAGACCCCCTTTTTTTTTCCTTTTTAAACCACGGGGTCTTAGGCCCAGAACCGCCGCTTTGCGGTAACACCTTCACGCCCGGGAAGATCGTCACTACAAAACGCCGATCCTGCCGGCCAAATCGATTACAGAACAGTAGCAAAGTATGAGAGTACGTAATAGTAGAACTCTACTCATGTCCACAACAATCACACATATAATAAATAATCTCCACGAAGGGAGAGTCCACAGTAATAATAATAAAGGTACCGAAAATGGGGCTCATGCCCTATACATCAAATCCTCACTACATTTCACTCATCGCGGAAGCAAAGCTAAAACAACTACTAACGATCGGGACTCACTGTCCCAGCTGTCTGAACTCCAGTGCTAGACTGTCCCGTCTCCAAGCGTGTCGACCTCCGGGGCTACACCTTCGTGCTGGGCTCCACGATCCCCTAAAATGATTTGGTCTGAAAACCGTTAGTCTAAAAGACTAAGTCCTATCATCCCCTACCCCTCCCCCATGGCTCCTAGGCACCGAGCGGGGAGGAGGAAATGAGAGGTAATGAGGGAGGTAATGAGGGTGGAGAATAAGCAAGGTAGCAGGTGATAGCGGAACTAATCTAGCAGTTCTATGAGAATTAGTAGCAGTAATAAAAAGAATAAAAGACAGAACATGAAATAAGTAACCTCAACTTATATGTAAACACATAAATTAAGGGATCTTTTGCAATGCTCCTATCGTATAAAGAGTCTCATACCAAATTATACGATACGGTGTCGGTTTCCAAGCAAGCACGATATATATCTACAGTATAAAAACCTTAACTTATAAGCACGCCCGCGCGAGCTTATAAACCAAGGGGTCGTTTTGCAGGGCTTATTGTATAAAGTGTCTCATACCAATTTATACAATAGGTGTCAAGGGTTAAATGCAATGGTTATGCTATGTCATTCAAGTATGCTATGATGTGAGTCATGCAAATGCAACACACCCACCCAACTCCGTGCACACAAACCTTTAGTTCCCCTTTTCTGGAGCCTAACCTCCCATGATACCTCCGTAGTGGCAAACGGAAGCGATGGGTTGGGCCTCACCCACCTCTAAACCGGTAATTGCACTATCAGTCAGACCTATCGTACGCCTCGACGCTGGTGCACTAAGCGGAGCTCCTGCGTACTCTTTGCCGGCTAGTCCACCGGACTTAATTTGGCGAAGTGCAAAACCACACTTGCCGAGTCAACGTATTGGCGTCGGTGCATCGACCCTCCAATACCGAAACCCACCACCTTATAATTTATGCACATGCAATCTTAATGTATCAGCCATCGAGCCAAAGCTCCCCGGACTAACCCGTCCGTCACAACCAACAACCGAGCCAAAGCTCCCCGGACTAACCCGTCCGTCACAACCAACAACCGAGTCAAAGCTCCCCGGGCTATCCTGCCCATTTTTCACAACCACCGAGCCCACCGCCTGTGTGACCCAACCTAACTTCCCGAGACACCGGGGTGTGTGAAAGTGAACCCCTAGTTATTATAGTTGCTCTTGAACTTTATTAAGCCTACAGTTTAGGTTAGCCCAGGACTGCCCAAGGCATACCCCGTGAAGGGTTCTTGAGGGCACTAGGAACTACGATGGGCTGAAGCCCAAAGCTCACTTTCGCAAGGCACTTACTATTATTGGTTAATACCCGATTCCCGATCCCTTTAATATTACTCTGGATCTAACCCTAGTGTGTTTTGACTCTCTCTCTCCTTCTACAGGAAAGACGATCTTTCGTCGATCCCGAACACCATCTAATCCTAGTCAACCCAACATTTTGCTCATCCCAACTTTCATTGATATGCTCAATTTCACTTTACCCAGACCAGCAAGCCACTAACCCCAATCCATATGCCCAATTCAATTGCTATCAGATCTTCTGCAGTTTACTTCATGCAGACCACCCTATACTATGTGATATAAATGATATGAGGTACTCCAAATCCTCATCCAATAACCCTAAGATAATTAATGAGGTCTATCATGACATTTCTAGCCTAAATCCAGAAACTTAGAATTTTCTTAATTTATTTGATATTTTATTTATTTTATTTAAAAATCCAAATGCCCTAGTTTGAATATGAAGTGGCTTTCACAATCATGCAAAATACTCCACAAAATTATGATAAATACTAGGCAGCTAATTGACAGTAATTTCAAGTCTCCCAATTTTTTTTAGCGTTTAAGCCTCTGATCCAGAATTTTAAATGTAAACACATAATCATCAATTAAAGAAACAAGTGATGCAAATAGACTTCCAAAAATTATGAGAAAATTCAAGCATGACTGAAATGTCATAAAAACACTCCTGACCAAGTTTCCAAATTTTCTAGTGAATAATGAACTCTAATTTTAATTTTGAACAATATTCCTCTTTCATAAATTAATGAAATAACTACCGAAATTATACAACTAAAAATTATGATAAAATTTTCTCATGAGCATATTGATCTAAAAACACCACTGAATAGGTTTCATAATTTTCTAACAATCATTGAGCTCTGAAACTATTATTGAACATAATTGCATATTTATAAGCTTGTGAAGTAAGTACTGAAATATACATCTAAAAATTATAATAAAATTCAGGTATGAACATAATGATTTAAAACTTCCTCTGCCCAATTTTCATAGTTTCTCAATGAACAGTGAGATCATAATAAACAAATGACTATCAAGGGCTAATCCATGTATTACAAAGGTGGTACTAAAATTATTGTTTCAAAATTTTCAATAAAATTACCAGAGGCTCATACTAACTCTATAACTACACTACCCAAGTTTCACAACCTTTCATAAAGTTTTGATGGCCTATCTTACATGTATAAGGTTTGTGCCCTAAACTAGGGTTAAGGTTTTGGGGAGTTTAACAATCTCTAAATCTCATAATATTTTTACCAGAAGACCTTGACAACCCTAAAGTCCTCTCCACCAAGTTTCAAGTCATTTCAAGGTCACTTGACCCATTGACCTTCAAACCCTAGGTTTGCACACATAAGACCTACCCTAGTGTGCTAGGGCTCCACCCTTCAACTTCCACCCAATATCAGTGGAGGGGGTACTTTGTGTGCTAATTTGGCTGAGTGCCAAGATCCATCACCTTTGAAGGAGGTTGTCCAACTCAAGAGCACTTAGAGCACTTAGCCCTAATTTAACCTAAAAGGGTCAACCTTTGGCTACAGTATTACCCTATCAAATCAAACCCAAAAGGGGTGAAATTTTTATCAGAGCCTTATGATATCCCCCAGGATCACCCATCAAAATTTTGGGGTTTTTTGAGGTGTTTAAGACACCAAATTAAATTGTACATGATTTATTAAATTTTTCCAAAAACTATAGAAAAAGTATCTTCAAAAATTCCCATTTTTGGACATGATCTAGGTATAGGTTAGGATGACTCCCTGTCCAAATTTCAAGTCATTTGGACAAGTGATGAAGTGGGGGCACTCATTTTAGTCTCTGACTAACCCTAGGTATAGATCTCACCAAAATGAGTGCCCTGGTCAAACCAAACATCCAAATTGGTTCAAACCAATTTTAAAATAAAGTACACCCATAGTGCTACATTTTACATGTTGACCACTTCCTCTGATTAAGCCTCTAGGTATTTTTAATAATTAAAAACATTACTGCATAAATATGGGACAAAAATTGAATGAAATGAAATAATTTAACCTAAGATAAAAAACCATCAGCACGAATCTTGGCGCAATATAGACGGCATCGGGTCGTCTTCTCCAGCGCGCCAACGACCAGGATTTCATCTTCCTGGGCCATCTTCAAGCCGCTGCCGCCGGCCACCCAGCCACCTCCCTGGCCGGCCACCGCCACCACCACTTCCGTCGAGGTGGTGGCTATCGCCAGGCGACGACACAGCCGCCGTAGGGCCGTCTCCGGCGATCCCGTAAGGTGAAATTTCCATGGAAAAATCGGGAAAAGCCTTTCCCGATCGGGCTCAATTGAGACCGACACACTTCCCTAAGGATCCCTATGATCTACCCACAGAGAAAGGAGCAAGGGAGGACCTTATTGGTGGTCTGGAGTCGAGCCGATCGCCGGGTTGCCATTTGCGGTGGAGGTGTCGCCGGAGTTTTGCAACAGTACTGTTGAAGGGCTCGAAACCGCCGGGGGAAGGGTGGAAGCGACTCTCTGGCATCCAGTGATGCTTTTAAAACACTCAAATGGGGTAGGGGAAGGGTGTAGGCTGAAATGGCTATTAATGGCCATTAAGGCCATTTTCGGCCATGATGGTGGGGGCTGAACTTGGGCTGATTATGGCTTTTGGTTTCCTCCAAATCATCTAGGGAAGATGAATCCGGCCAAAGGAGGTGAGGGGAGGGGCTCTTGATCTCCTATGCCATGAATGCCCCCTTATTTCCCACTTTCTCTCTCCTCCATTAAAGGGTAGAATGAAGTTTTCTCTCTCCTAGTTATCAAGGCTGACTTGCTCATCCCTTTAGCCTACTTGCAGCCCAATAAATCATACCATCATATAATTAGGAGGTGGTTAGCCCAAATGGAAAAGGGCTTGAGCTTGGGTTAGCCCATTTGGGCTAAGTTGACCTAACCTAGACTAGGGTTGACCTTGACCATTTTGACCTTTTGGGTTGACCCCAATGGGTCCTTGGTGACCCATTGGCCTCCCTTAGGGTCTAGGTAGGGCTGGGTAGAGTTGACTTGACACTTTGGGGGTCCTTGACCCTTAGGAAGGGTACTTTGACCAAGTTAGGTCTAGAGTTGACTTTGGTCAACATGAACATTTTGGTTGACCCTAAGGGGTCCTTAGTGACCCCTTGGCTTCCCCTAAGGTCTAGGATGGGTTGTGAAAGGTTAACTTTGCACTCTGAAGGTCACTTGCCCCTTAGTTAGGGCACTTGACCACTTTAGGGCTAGGGTTGACTTGGGTCAACTCAGGCTCCAAGGTTGACCCCAATGGATCTTGGGTGACCCATTGACTTCACCTTAGGTCTAGGAGGACCTAGGTAGAGTTGGTTGGGCTCCTTAGGGGCACATTGCCCTTAGTTATGACACCTTGCCCAATTTAGGACTAGGATGATCCTTGGTCAACTTGGCTACCCAGAGTTGACTCCAATGGACCCTTAGGGCCTTTCAATAGATTGGTGAGGTTGTGGTGGGGTCTTGGAGTCATGGTGAAGCCTCTTGATCATCCCAACCTAGTGTTTAGAAATCTACTATTTGCAGACCATAGTGATCCCACCTACATTCCTAGGTCCACTTGGTCTTCTTGGGATTTCTAGGGTTTTGTCATGACCTAGTCATGACAAAACCACTCCTAGGGGGTCTAGTTGTCTGAGGGATGTTACAAATCCCAATACATAAATAAAAATTTCGTCCTCGAAATTCAAGTTAGGCCTACAGGGTTTCAAGTATGAAGAATAAAATGTAACATCCTGAGAGGTTGTAAGGAATACCTGACTGAAAAGCTCCGGGTACCTTTGTTGCATCAAGTCTTTTGGCTCTCATGTGTGCTCCTCTTGCCCATTATTCCTCCACAAGGCCTTGACCAACAGAACCTTCTTGCGGCGCAAGACTCGTATCCCAGTATCTTCTATCCGGATCGGCTCCAGGTGCACCGATCGATCAGAAGCTATAGGCTTATCTGTAGTCGTAATCTGCTGCTCCGGCCGAAGTAGAGCTCTCCTCAGGGAGGAGACATGAAAGCCATCGTGCAAACCCGCTAGCTCTGGCGGCAGCTCCAGTCTATAAGCCAAGGGGCTGATCCGCTCTAGGATCCTGTAAGGCCCCATGTCTCTCGGACTGAGCTTCTTCCGACCACGCACCCGTGAAACTCCATACATCGGTCGGATCTTCAAGAATACCCGGTCTCCCACTTGAAACTCTACCTGGCAATGCCGAGCATCGTAATACTTAGTCTGCCAGCTCTGAGCCTCCAACATCCTGTCACGTATCAATCGTACCTGAGCATCCGTATCCTCGACAAACTCCGAGCCCAAAGCCTTCGGATCCTCGTCCTGGATCTATGACAAAGGAGTCCTGCATCTCCGCCCGTATAAATCCTCATAAGGGGTCATGCCGATGCTGGACTGGTGACTGTTATTGTATGAGAACTCAATCAATGGTAGCTGCCTCTCCCACGGCTCTCCGCGATCCAATATACAAAGACGCAGTAAATCCTCCAGGGTCCGATTGGTGCGCTCTGTCTGTCCATCCGTCTGAGGGTGGAAGACGGTACTAAAAGTCAGCCGTGACCCCAAATAAGCTTGAACCACCCTCCATTCCTTAGACGTGAAACGTCCATCACGATCAGACACTATCGTCATCGGCACCCCATGATATCGAACGAACTGCTCTACAAACTTCCGTACCAAATCACCCACCGAAGCGTCCTTCCTGATCGGTTGAAACCGGGCCACCTTCGTCAATCGGTCGACGATCACCCATATCGAGTCGTTCCCCACACGTGACCGAGGAAGACCATTTATGAAGTCCATGGCGATGTCGTCGAACTTCCACTCCGGCACCGGAAGTGGCTGCAATAATCCGGCCGGATTCCTACACTTCGCCTTCACCAACTGACAAGCCTCGCAGTGGGTCACGAAGTAGGTGATGTCCCTCTTCATGCCCGACCAGTGCATTGTCTTCTTCAGGTCGGCCGTCATCTTGGTGATGCATGGGTGCACCGAGTACCTACTGCAGTGAGCCTCAGTCATGATTAGTGTTGTAGATGTCGACCGACATGTCCGACATGTCGGCCGACATAAAGGTTTTGGGGGTAAAACGTCACGACATCGATGTTTTAAGCAAATATGTCGTTTTTGAAAATATCTCCCGATATATCCATTTAACCCGACATATCACGCGATATTTCGTGGCCGATATATCGTCGAGAGTATTACAAAAAAAAATCATTTTTTGAAGAGACCAAATACTAGTTAATGCAGGGTAAGATTTGTCATTTCACCCTTGTGGTGGAATCCTTCCTTGGACCCTCGCTACGCAGGGATGCTTTGTGCACTGAGTTGTCCTTTTTGAGGAGACCAAACAGAAATAATTTGTTTTGTGCTTCATTTTGTACATCTCACTAAGTCTAGTATCGACTACTTTCTCATTTAGCTCTCATTTGGTGTTTTTTATCTCATTTATTGCAGTCGATGACTCTTTATTGTGTAATTTATAAACATACACTATTTGTATATATATTTATTGTGTAATTTATAAACATACACTATTTGTATATATGTTTATTGTGTAATTTATAAACATACATTATGTATACAATTATACATATTTATAAAAACTGTGCAATATATATGAATAAATTTATTTAAATATTAAAATCTGACATTGTAAAATATCCCCGATATATCCCCCGCAATTCGACATCCGACATTTCAAACCCAAACCGACATGAACCCGACATCCGACATCTACAACCTTGGTCATGATGTCCTTCCGAATTCTGCCCCCAGCCGGTATATACACTCTGCCTCTGAAGCATATCAGCCCGTCTCTCTCTGTATATTCTCCAGCCATGCCTGCCTCCAAGGATCTGAACACTGGCTCCAGCTTGTCGTCCCTTCTCTGCTCAGCTCTGATACGATCCCGAATGTCGTCGGTGGCAACCAACGACGACAGGTACTCCCGGTATAGCTCTGGGTGATCCTCGGACACCAGGGATATCTGCATCTTCTCTAACATCTGAACCAACTCCATGGACATCAACTGAGGTCCTGCTCCTGAGGTTGTAGCCTTCCGGCTCAGCGCATCCGCCACCACATTCGTCTTCCCTGGGTGATAGTGTATCGTGTACTCATAATCAGAAAGGAACTCCACTCATCGTCTCTGGCGAACGTTCAGCTCCTTCTGCGTATCAACATATTTCAGATTCTTGTGATCCAAAAATACGTCACAATGCACACCATAGAGGTAATGTCGCCAAATCTTCAGCGCGAACACTACTGCTCCTATCTCCAAGTCATGAACATTATAGTTCTGCTCATGCTTCTTCAGCTGCCGGGAGGCGTATGCTATCACATGACCATGCTGTATCAGTACAACACCAATCCCCTGAAAGGACGCATCCACATACACCTGAAAGCCCTCCTTCCCAGATGGAAGGGAGAGGATAGGGGCCGGCGTAAGCCGACTCTTCAGCTCCTGGAAGGCCGCCTCACACCGCGACGTCCAAACGAACGGAGCGTCCTTCTTTGTCAATAAAGTAAGTGGGAGGGCTATCTGAGAAAACCCCTGCACAAACTTCCGGTAGTATCCGGCCAATCCCAGGAAACTTCGAACATCCGTGGCTGTTTTCAATTGAGGTCATTCCCGCACTGCCTGAATCTTCGCGGGGTCCACTGCCAGTCCGGCTCCACTGATAATATGACCCAGAAAGACCACCTCTGTCAGCCAAAACTGGCACTTGCTGAACTTGGCATATAGCTAATGCTCCCTGAGCTTCCCCAGAGTCAAGGCCAGATGTTGTGTATGCTCCTCCTTCGTCCTTGAATAGATGAGGATATCATCTATGAATACTATGACAAACCGGTCGAGGTATGGCTCGAACACCCGGTTCATCAAGCTCATGAAGGCTGAGGGCGTATTCGTGAGCCCGAAGGACATCACGGTAAACTCATATAGTCCGTACCTACTGCTGAAGGCTGTCTTCGGGATATCCTCCTCCTGAATACGCAGCTGGTAGTAACCCGATCTCAGATCCAACTTTGAGAACCAGTGGGATCCCTCCAGCTGGTCAAATAGCTCATCAATCCTTGGCAGTGGATAGGTATTCCGGACTGTCAGTCTGTTCAGTGCTCGGTAGTCGATGCAGAGTCTGAGTGTCCTGTTCTTCTTCTTGACGAACAGCACCGGGGCTCCCCAAGGCGAGGAACTCAGTCTAACGAACCCAGCCTCCACCAGTTCCTTCAACTTACTCCTAAACTCCACCAGTTCCTTTGGAGCCATCCGTTAGGGAGCCTTCGACACTGGCTTAGCTCCCGGAACGAGCTGTATCTGGAAGTCCTTTTCCCGATGCGGGGGTAGCCCTGACAGCTTCTCTGGGAACACGTCAGCAAAATCCCGCACCACTGGAATACTAGAGATGGAATCTTTGGCCTCGACCATCTCAAACAGCACCTGATATACCTCTTCTCCCTGCAGGTGGGCCTTGACGGCCTGTACGGATGATAACAAGAGAGGGGTGGTAAATCTAATACCTTCGATGACGACATAGGAATCCCCATGCCTCAAGGTGATCCTCTTTGACAGACAGTTAATCTGGGAATGGTTCCAATGCAACCATGTCATGCCCAGGATCAGATCGAAGACTGGCATCCTTAGGATCGTCGCTGACGCTTCGAATGACTTTCCGCCGATCTCCGTCTCCATGTTGCAGTGGGCAGAGGTGAATAGCTCCGATCCGTCGGGTAGACGCACCCTCCTCATCAAGCCAGTAAATCGCTCCACGCCTTCTAGTCATTCCACGAAGGCCTCCGACACGAATGAGTGGGAAGCACCCGTATCGAACAGCGTATAAGCGGGCTTGCCGCTGATGAAGACTATGCCTGGGGTAGTTAAATATCTTAGAAGTCTAGTTATGGTTTTCCTTCCTAGTCTATCAATTCTATATCCATGAGTCTAGCTTTTTAGGAAAGAAAGAACTTAAAATTACGGGCATACCTGTTATCACTTGCTCCGGGTTCCGAGGTTGAGCCAGATCCAGGGCATACACTTGCTCCCTCTCCTGCCTGCGGTCTCCGCCCTAGAATCCACGTCCTCGGCCACGTCCCCGACCTCCAAACTGCGGAGCAGGTGGGGTAGCCGGTGGTACTGGTAGTGATGCCCCCCTCATGGGGGCAGTTTCTCCGGATATGCCCTACCTGATGACAGTAGTAGCACTCGGGCGGGGGATATGCCATACCCCCGGGTCTCTGTATCTCCCGCATCTGGAGAGGTTGAGGAGCCATTACCACTGGTTCCCTCGGCTCCTGCCTCACCTCTTGACGAGGTTGGTCCTTTGCCCTTCTCCCATCAGCAATGCGGCCTCGTCGCTGATCATTTCGGGCTCCCTGACCCTGATCCTCAGTTGGCCTCTTCCGACCTCGAGTCGTGTGCCAATCTGCCTCAATCCCCTTTGTCATCTCCAATATCCGAGGTATAGACCCGTCAGATACGAACAACAGAGCCTCTCTCAGATCCTCTCGCAGGCCCTTATAAAACCTCTTGGTGTATCCAGACTCGTCCAGCTGATAGGAGTCCGCAAACCGGGCTAAATGATTGAACTCCCGGTGGTACTTCACCACTGTCTTGTTGCCCTGCCTCAACTGCAGGAACCGGTCCTCCAGCTCATCTCTTGCCGACTGTGGAACGAAATGCTCCAATACTGCGGCCATGAACTCCTCCCAAGCAATTCAGCAACCTCCCTATCTGCAAACGTCGTGTCCAGTAGTGTCTTCCACCATCTCTTGGCATGAGACTCCAAGCAAGCACGGTATATATCCACAAAATAAAAACCTGAACTTATAAGCATACCCGCGCGAGCTTATAAACTAAGGGGTCGTTTTGCAGGGCCTATTGTATAGTGTCTCATACCAATTTATACAATAGGTGTCAAGGGTTAAATGCAATGGTTATGCTATGTCATTCAAGTATGCTATGATGTGAGTCATGCAAATGCAACACACCCACCCAACTCTGTGCACACAGACTTTTAGTTCCCCCTTTCTGGAGCCTAACCTCCCAGGATACCTCCGTAGTGACAAACGGAAGCGGTGGGTTGGGCCTCGCCCACCTCTAAACCGGTAATTGCACTACCAATCAGACCTATCGTACGCCTCGACGCTGGTGCACTAAGCGGAACTCCTGCGTATTCTTTGTCGGCTAGTCCACCGGAATTAATTTAGCGAAGTGCAAAACCACACTTGCTGAGTCAACGTATTGGCGTCGGTGCATCGACCCTCAAATACCGAAGACCCACCACCTTATAATTTATGCACATGCAATCTTAATGTATCAGCCACCGAGCCAAAGCTCCCCAGACTAACCCGTACGTCACAACCAACAACCGATCCAAAGCTCCCCGGATTAACCCGTCCGTCACAACCAACAACCGAACCAAAGCTCCCCGGGCTATCCTGCCCATTTTTCACAACCACCGAGCCCACCGCCCGTGTGACCCAACCTAACTTCCCGAGACACCGGGGTGTGTGAAAGTGAACCCCTAGTTATTCTAGTTGCTCTTGAAGTTTATTAAGCCTACAGTTTAGGTTGGCCCAAGACTGCCCAAAGCATATCCCGTTAAGCGTTTCGAGGGCACTAGAAACTATGATGGGCTGAAGCCCAAAGCTCCCTTTCGCAAGACACTTACTATTATTGGTTAATACCTGATTCCCGAGCCCTTTAATATTACTCTGGATCTAACCCTAGTGTGTTTTGACGCTCTCTCTCCCTCCACAGAAAAGATGATCTTTCGTCGATCCCGAGCACCATCTAATCCTAGTTAGTGGTGTTCAAAAAGCCCCCCGGGCCCGGGCCCGGCCCTAAACCGGGCCTCCCAGGCCCGAGCTTTCCTGAACCGGGCCCGGGCCCTTATTGCAGCCGGGACGGGCCGGGATTCTGGCTCCGGGAGGGTGCCTGCTAAGGCTCCCAGGGCCGGGCCGGGCCAGGCTTAGCCCGGGCCCTGTTTTTATATAAAAAAATAATTTTTTTAAAAAAAGAAATACGCGCCTTTTTGAACTGCGTCTTCTAGGTGCATTTTCGGGAGAAGTGTTCAACATGAAAGTTGTAGATCTCGACGATATCTACAACTTTCATGTTGAACTTTTTTTGATTTGAAGCCGTTTAGGCCCCCGAAAAAAATCACGCGGAACACTTCTTCCGAAAATCGGGGGCCAAACCGGGGGCTTAAACGGCTTCAAATCAAAAAGTGTTCAACATGAAAGTTGTAGATATCATCGAGATCTACAACTTTCATGTTGAACACTTCTCCCGAAAATGCACCTAGAAGCCGCAGTTTTAAAAGGTTCGTAGGAGCCGGGCCCAGGCTTAGCCCAGGCCTAGAAACCGGACGCAGTTTTAAAAGGTTCCCATTTTTGGACATGACCTAGGTATAGGTTAGGATGACTCCCTGTCCAAATTTCAGGTCATTTGGACAAGAGATGAAGTGGGGGCACTCATTTTAGTCTCTGACTAACCCTAGGTATAGACCCCACCAAAATTAGTGCCCTGGTCAAACCAGACATCCAAATTGGTTCAAACCAATTTTAAAATAAAGTACACCCATAGGGCTACATTTTACATGTTGACCACTTCCTCTGATTAAGCCTCTAGGTATTTTTAATAATTAAAAACATTAATGCATAAATATGTGACAGAAATTGAATGAAATGAAATAATTTAACCTAAGATAAAAAAACCATCAGCACGAATCTTGGCGCAATATAGACGACATCGGGTCGTCTTCTCCAGCGCGCCAACGACCAGGATTTCATCTTCCTGGGCCATCTTTAAGCCGCTGCCGCCGACCACCCAGCCACCTCCCTGGCCGGCCACCGCCACCACCACCTCCGTCGAGGTGGTGGCTATCGTCAGACGACGACATAGCTGCCGGAGGGGCCGTCTCCGGCGATCCCGTAAGGTGAAATTTCCATGGAAAAATCGGGAAAAGCCTTTTCTGATCGGGAAAAGCCTTTCCTGATTGAGCCCGATACACTTCCCTAAGGATCCTTATGATCTACCCACAGAGAAAGGAGCATGGGAGGACCTTATTGGTGGTCTTGAGTCGAGTCGATCGCCGGGTTGCCATTTGCGGTGGAGGTGTCGCCAGAGTTTTGCAACAGTACTGTAGAAGGGCTCGAAACCGCCGGGGGAAGGGTGGAAGCGACTCTTTGGCATCCAGTGATGCTTTTAAAACACTCAAATGGGGTAGGGGAAGGGTGTAGACTGAAATGACCATTAATGACCATTAATGGCCATTAAGGCCATTTTCGGCCATGGTGGTGGGGGCTGAACTTGGGCTGATTATGGTTGTTGGTCTCCTCCAAATCATCCAGGGAAGATGAATCCGGCCAAAGGAGGTGAGGGGAGGGGCTCTTGATCTCATATGCCATGAATGCCCTCCCTTATTTCCCACTTTCTCTCTCCTCCATTAAAGGGTAGAATGAAGTTTTCTCTCTCCTAGTCATCAAGGCTGACTTGCTCATCCCTTTAGCCTACTTGCAGCCCAATAAATCATACCATCATATAATTAGGAGGTGGTTAGCCCAAATGGAAAAGGGCTTGAGCTTGGGTTAGCCCATTTGGGCTAAGTTGACCTAACCTAGACTAGGGTTGACCTTGTCCATTTTGACCTTTTGGGTTGACCCCAATGGGTCCTTGGTGACCCATTGGCTTCCCTTAGGGTCTAGGTAGGGATGGGTAGAGTTGACTTGGCACTTTGGGGGTCCTTGACCCTTAGGAAGGGTACTTTGACCAAGTTAGGGCTAGAGTTGACTTTGGTCGACATGACCATTTGGGTTGACCCTAAGGGGACTTTGGTGACCCCTTGGCTTCCCCTAAGGTCTAGGATGGGTTGTGAAAGGTTAACTTTGCACTCTGAAGGTCACTTGCCCCTTAGTTAGGGCACTTGACCACTTTAGGGCTAGGGTTGACTTGGGTCAACTCAGGCCCCAAGGTTGACCCCAATTGATCTTAGGTGACCCATTGACTTCACCTTAGGTCTAGGAAGACCTAGGTAGAGTTGGTTGGGCACCTTAGGGGCACATTGCCCTTAGTTAGGGTACCTTGCCCAATTTAGGACTAAGATGATCCTTGGTCAACTTGGCCACCCAGAGTTGACTCCAATGAACCCTTAGGGTCTTTCAATAGATTGGTGAGGTTGTGGTGGGGTCTTGGAGTCATGGTGAAGCCCCTTGATCATCCCAACCTAGTGTTTAGAAATCTACTATTTGCAGATCATAGTGATCCCACCTACATTCCTATGTCCACTTGGTCTTCTTGGGCTTCCTAGGGTTTTGTCATGACCTCAGTCATGACAAAACCACTTCTAGGGTGTCTAGTTGTCTGAGGGATGTTACACTTGTTGCCCCTAAAATTCTTGAGAAGTCCCAAGATCCCCTTTGCAGGTTTACTCTCGAATGAAAAGATGCACAAACAATTAAATACACAAGTCTTGCTCAGGATACTTGTGCCGACATCTGATCTGTTTTCAAAATTTACTGCACTTCATGAAGGTGCTTCTACCCAGCACCCACTACTCAATTTGTATCATATACTTCTCTTATTGCTTTGCATAGAGCTTTTGTTTCATTTTTGTCCTCCATTTCTATCTTATCATCCTGGAAGCCCTTAATCACCACAAATGACAAGAAGCCATGCTCGAGAAAATGCATGCCCTTAAGAAGAATTGTTACATGTGATCTTGTGCATCTTCCTCAGGGGAAGACGAATATTGGATGTCAGCGGGTGTTTGTTGTTAAACAAAACGCTCAGGGAATTGTCGAGAGATGCAAGGCAAGGCTTGTCTCCAGAGGATATACACAGACTACTGGGATCGATTATCAGGAGGCGTTCACTCTTGTAGCAAAGATGAACTCAATACGAGTTTTCCTATCTTTTGTTGCTTGTAAGGAATGAAACCTTAGTAAGTTAGATGTAATGAATGTGTTCCTTCATGGAGATCTTGAAGAGAAAGTGTATAGGCCCCTACCTCGTGGACTTGCCCTTGAGGGATCTGAAGAGAAGGGTTACAAACTGAAAAAGGCTTTATACGGCCTTAAACAATCTCCTAGAGCATGGTTTGAGAGATTTCACAATGCAATAATGATGTTTGGATATTCTCAGATTAATGTCGATCATACTTTATTCATCAAACACAAGGAACGGAAATTGACAGCCCTTATAGTTTATTTGGACGATATTGTTATAACATGAGATGATATAGAAGAGGTTCAAATTCTAGAAAAAAGCTGACCAGAGAATTTGAGGTAAATGACTTGAGGAATCTTAAATATTTCAGGGTATTGAAGTCACCAGATCAATACATGAGATTTTTATCTCACAGATGAAGTATATTCTTGATTTACTTGAAACATCAGGAATGAGTGAATATAGATCTGCTGGTACCCCTATCAAAGCAAACCACGGATTAGGGAGGAATGACGAAGACCATGTTGAGGACATTCATGGTTTTCAAAGATTAGTGGGGAAACTAATTTATTTGTCGCATACACACCTAAATATCTCATATGCAGGTTGAGTGGTTAGTCAATGCATGCACTCACCAATGACTCAAGTCCTCTCCTGGGAGCGGGATTCTATTCTCATCGAATGATGAGCTAAATATTGAAGTCTACATTGACGTAGACTAGGCTGAATCGGTTGATGATTGATGGTCCGTCTTAGGATATTGCACTTTTGTTGGTGAGAATTTGGTCATATGGAGGAGAAAAAAACAACACGAGATGGCTAGATCAAGTGTTGAAGCTGAGTTCAAATCTATGACACATGGAAAATGTGAAAGATTGTGGATTCAAATTATCTTGAGAGATCTGGGCTTTGAGAACATTGAGCCACTCAAATTATATTGTGATAATAAGGTGAACATTAACATTGCTCATAACCTTATTCAACACGATCACACAAAACACATTAGAATTGACAAACATTTTATAAAACAAACATAGTAAGAGGAATCATATGTACTCCATTCGTTGCATCTGAACAATAGTTGGCTTACATCCTCATGAAAGGATCGAGTACAAGTACTTTTGGAAGGATTGTTACCAAGTTGGGCATGGTCAACATTACACGCCCAACTTGAGGGAGGGAAGGGGGTGTTAGCATGTATTGTATTTGTATTTCTAATATATTGTATTTGTATTTTTCTCCCCTTCCTTTCACTCATATATATATACGAGTGAGGCCCTTTGTAACTAGTAAGAAGCAATTTTACCATTCAACAATATTGGCACAAAGGTTACAAACTAATATTACCTAAACACAGTGAATTGACAGACAATTCAACACAAATAATAACCAATCAATAAACTCATATTAATAAACGAGATAGGAGTTTCAATGAAGATCCTTGTAGAAACTGGAGGCCAGAGAAGCTTTGGTGGACGAAATTGGGGTTGCTGAAGGGAAATCGTATGGCTGACGAAATTGGGGTTGCTGAAGGGAAATCGTAAGGCTGGAAGAAGTTTTTGGATTTAAACCAACAAATCCTCCAATTTTTTTTCAAACCAAACAAGTCCTATTGCAATTCCTCCAAATTTTCCATTCTTCGGTTCTAGAAACAAATGCATTTGATAGAATCAAAATTCAAAAACATGTATCTCGAAAAGATGTGTTGAACAATGTGTGGGGAGAAAATGACAGCAAAACAGAAGAAAACACGATGGAAGTAAACTTGTTACCATAAATAAGTGTTACCATAAGTAAAAAAGATTTCATTTGCTCTTTCACAAACACAACTTGCAACATCCCTACCTAGTTTAACAACAATCAACAATCCGACCGGATCCTGTGATAAGAAATAAACTTAGTAAAATTTATAATATTGGTACGTAGTGATGCAGAGCGGAGACGTGGACCTGCATCGGAGGACGAGTTGGGCCCGCTCGGGGTTGATTGGTGACTTACTATATATGGCGTGCCCGAATCGACGATTCAACTCCGCGGATGTGTCCGGATCCACGTTCCGATGTTTTTTCATATATAGCTTTATTATTTTCGGACATTATTTCATGTATTTATGACCTCGAAACCATCGATCGATCATAATCGTTGATTACAGGTGCCCTAATTTTTAGTTTCTTATAAATAGGTATTAGGGTGGCTGATTTCAGATTCATTGTTGAAGTTTGGAGAAGTTCTCTTCATTCTGGTGATCCTCTCTGCAGTGTTGATTCCGTGGAGCCCCCTTGGTGATGACTCATTGGGCAAGTGTTGTATCTCTTGATTTATCCACCCCATCCTCCCTCCCTACCTACTGTCCAGCTGCCGACCACCTTCAAGACTCCATCCAGCCGCTCTTTTCTTGTTGTCCAGCTACCGGCCACCATCAGACCCCTCTTACAGCCACCCCTCCTTAAGTCACTGCCCCCTCTGTTTCTCTCTCCAGCCTCCCCACTTCAGGTCGCCGCCCCTCAACCCACAAGCCGCCTCTTTTCCCCTTCAGGCCTCCGGCCCTAGCCTCTCCATAACCCGCCAAAAATCCTCCTCCCCTCTCTGTTCAGCCCTGCTGCCACTCCCCCTACGTCCGGCCCCTGCTTCTACTGGCCACCGCCCCCTGAAAGCCATAGATCCAGTCCCCACTCCTCCCCCCAACTTCTACTTCCCCTAAACAGCCACCTACATCAGATTTGCCCAGATCTGGGCAAACCAGCCCAGATCCAACTCCTATCCTTCCCGATACAGCCCTCCCAACCCCGACCAACCTTCCCCTTACCAGATCTTGTCCACCCACCATTAGAACCCTTCTCTAAGCCCTCCAACGTTCAGATCTGTTCTATTTACAGCAGCCCTAATATTTGTGTTGTGTTTTTGTATTGGTTTTTTGGTTGTAAACATTGTTATGGTTTGAATATTATGTGTTTGCTTGAGATTATAGTTTGTTACAGTATTTGCTTTACGAAAATCTCTCACTACAGAAAGGATTGAATCGTCGCGCGCTTGTATTTTGGCCCTCCGTGCGGAGAAAGCCACTGCCTTAAGCTTTAAGAAAATTTCATTCTCGTTTATAAATTGATGCACTGATTAATTATGATATTTAATTGCTTGATTTAATTATTAGCGTCTAATTGCAAGTACCCTCACTCACCACTAGCGTGCATTCTAGGAGTGCACTACACACCCGACCCTACATCACATAGTAGACCTAAATGGAAAGAAAAAAAAAATTGCATTGTGCGGCAGTTTCATTTTGTTGAGCGCTTACAAGAGGAGAAATAGGAAATTGGATCTAAGCAGAGGTTTCAAGTGAACGGGTCCAAGGAATTAGGTTGCTCTTAATTTGAAAACGACGCACACTCTGCTATAACATCTGCACTATAACATCTGCACTACTGTGAAACCCTAAACCGCGTCTAATTAAAAAAATAGAAATTCCCTATTAAATGATTGCATTAAATTCACATTTTATGCGTAAAATTAATCGCAACGGGAATCACATACCTCGATCCGACAATTGCACGTACGAACATTTAATCACGATCTAATCCTGAAATTTAACTTTATTTTCATATAAAGTTACTGATGTTACAAAACTATTACCATATAAAATTATAAATGAAACCATTTGAAGTCTACCATATAAAGATCAAGGCAATTCATCCCAGGACCAAAATAGCCAAGCCACTATAACAATGATTCAGTAAGGCTGTCCGACAAATTCTATTTTCTTAACCTTAGCTGTAGTCAATTCAGTTCGGTTTTGTAGGTTTCCAGAATCTGGAAATCGATCTGAACCGATATATAATCGCTTTTCCATGCTTCAAATCGAACCGACACCGGACCGGGCTGCTCGGTTCCAAAATCAATGCGGTTCAATCAGTTCAGTCAGTTTTTTCGGTTTTTACTCCTCACTCCTAGCTGAAGGGTTTATTTCTCGTGGATTGAAGAATGTCAGTTGGGGCTGGAAGGAGTTTGGAGGTGACTTGTAGGTGCTGGGAGACTATCTGGTCGAGGAACCAATTCCTGAGATTGGAATCAGGTTCTGAATGGGTGATTTTCGTTTTCCTGGAGAAAGGAGTTTGGATGGGTGTTGGGTAGAAGCTGTTGTAAACAGTGGGGAGTATGGCGGTTTCCAGGTGATTATAGATGGAGGGTATTTTTGTTATGTTTCAGGATAGTGGGAGGGTGGGGCCGACTATATTGTAAAAGGTGGGTGGTGGGGAATTGTATGCGGGTAGGATTTATTGGGGAGTTATCTAGGGAGTTAAGTGATAGTTACGGGGAGGTAATGGGTGGTGGATAGTTATAAGAGGTGGTTACTTGGTCGTGGAAAGGTAATTATTTGCTAGTTATGGAAGTTATGTGGAATTGGGGATAAGTGTAGGTGGTGGTAGAGAAGAGAGGTCTGCCCGCCAATGTGGTGAGTAGTGGTTTTGGTCGCCGAAAAATGGGAAAAGGAGTGGAGGAAGGGGCCGGCCAAGAGGTGGGGAGGGGAGGGACTTTCCTAGGCTTCACACCAAGCTCCAGCTTCGACACCGGGCAACCCAAAGGAGTTCTCTTCTCCGACTTTCGCTCCCTTTTAAATGAGTGATCTATCCCTATTTATTGACTTAAGAGCCTTCATGTATGGTCACGATTCTTTGATTATGACGGACCTTAAAATACAATAATATTATAGTCGGGAAAAATAAAAAAATAACTAAAAACATGTATTGTCTATCCGCTCAAAATGACCAACTCTTATCGCCATGTACACCCACGTGCGACATGATCCCTATCATAAGGCCTAATTCATTCTTGATGTATTTTCCTCACCATACTTGGCGACATTAGAATGATTTATTTGTTGAATCATGTATTTAAAGAAGCACAGTAATTGTGAGGAAAAGTAGAATAATTTATTATTTTGCTCAAAGATATATTATTACGATAAGAGTATACACATATATTTATAGAGAGGAGTAGAGGCTCAACTCCATCTTAAGATGTAGAACTAAACTCTAAATATGAATGAGCTCTCCAATGGTCCATTGGATGGGCCCTTTTATACAACTTATTTCAACACTCCCTTGCAAGCTGGAGCGTACATATCGTAGGAGCCAACCTTGGACAGAAACTAATCAATGCAAGACCTTTGTGAGGATGTCAGCAACCTGCTAGATAGCAGTCTTAACCTGCACTTTTTCCCGAACAAAATGACGATCCACCTCGATATGCTTGATACATTCATGAAACATGGGATTTTTTGCAATATAAATTGTCGCTTGACTGTCACAAGAGAGAATTGCTAGAGAGGGTAGTTTCACACCCAGATCATTCAGAAGGCTCTCCAACCATGTAAGTTCAGAAACAATGTATGTCATTGATCGATACTCAGCTTCTGCAGATGAACATACAACCGCAATTTGCTTCTTGCTCCGCCAGGTGACAAAATGTCTACCAAAGTAAGTGCATAATCCACTCGTGGATCGACGATCATCAAGAGAGACAACATAGTTGGCATCATAGTAAGCAACAAGAGATAACGAAGGAGAGACAAGCCCTTGTCCTGGTGCAGTTTTCAGGTTTCGAAGGATACGCTCAACTGCTCGGAGATGAGAGATCCATTGAGCATGCATGAAACGACTGATCACCCCAATAACAAAAGATACACCAGACCTTGTAATAGTAAGATAAATTAGCGTGTTCGCCAATTTACGATAGTACTTCGGATTTGGAAGGAGTAGATCAGAGTCGGAAACATGGGTGCAGAGCTTATGGTTGGCATTCATAGGTGTGTCTGCAAGCTTGCATCCATAGTAGCCAGCGTCATGAAGGTCAAGATAGTGCTTTCGCTGAGACAAAAGGAGACCATCACGTCGACGAGCCACCTCGATGCCAATAAAGTGTCGAAGAGGCCCCAAATCCTTAGTCTGGAACTCGGATGCTAGGTGCTTCTTGACCATCATCATCGGCATACACCAAAAGTACCACCGTGCCTGTCGAGCTGTGACAAGTGAATAGATAGAAGTCAACCGAGCTTTAAGTCAATCCAACATCGCGAACAATCCGACTGAACTTATCAAACCAGGCCCGTGGAGATTGTTTGAGACCATGAAGAGATTTCTTGAGGTGACAAACAAGAGACTCCCCCGTGATCTCATAACTAGGAGGCTATTGCACGTAGACAGTCTCATCGATATTGCCATTCTAGAAAGTGTTTTTGATGTCCAACTGATGCAACGACCAATGTCGATGAACGACCAAGGATATCAAGACCCAGATAAAATTCAGCTTCGCAACAGGTGATAATGTCTCCTTATAGTTGAGACCATGTTGTTGAGTAAGTCCACGGGCCACCAGACGAACTTTCAGATATTCAATTGCCCTATCAGGGTTGTGCTTCACTGTAAATACCCATTTACAACCAACACAAGTCTGACCGTGAGGATGAGAAACAAGGTCTCATGTGTGATTAGCCCAAAGTGCGGTCATTTTCTCATCCACGACGTTTTTCCACCCCAGATGGTGAAGAGCCTCATGCAAATAGGATGCGGAGGAAATATAGGACAGTGGTTGCAAATTTGTGAGGCGCCAGACATAAGCGATGCAACGAGGCATAATTTGAAATAGGGTGAACGGTGGAAGTCGATGTTGGATCAACGACTGGCGGTGTATCAACAGGTAGGGAGGCCTCCCGTGAGGCAATAGACCGATGAAGGCGTTGCATGCAGACATGAAGAGGGGGGGAGGTAGCGAGGGGAGAAGCACAACTGGAGGAGTGGGAAGCAGAGGAGGTTCGGTGTTGGTAGGCACATGAGAGCGTGGAACGTAGTGAAGTGTCGGATTGGTAGAAAGGTTAATGTTCAAGAAAGGTGACATCGGCGGAGGTGACAAGTTTCCGAGTAGGTGGAGAGTAGCAAACGTAGCCCTTCTGGGTGTGAGAATAGCCGACAAACATGCACTTAGTAGCACGAGGAGCCAACTTATCCATGACAGGGCAAGATGGTGGACATAGCAAGAACAACTGAAGAGGCGATGCGTCAAGGAAAATGGAGAGGTTACTGGAAGAGGATGGAAAATGACATCACAAAGTTTATAACATAGAAGAGCATGCGCTTAATGAGGTAGCAGGCTGTGGAAACGACGAAATGCCAATAGATAGTAGGAACCTGCATTTGGAATATGAGGGATCTGGCAACCTCAAGGAGGTGATAATTTTTGCATTTTCCCACTCCATTTTGTTGAGGTGTTTAGAGACAAGAGGTTTGGTAAAGAATGCTCAGCGTAGCATAGGTGTCCTGAAAGTTGTGACTAGTATATTCATGCTCATTATCGGTGCGAAGAATTTTCCAGGGATCGCGAGAACTTGGTCATAGTCTCGGCAAGAAAAGAGCGGAGGATTCGTAGTAACTTAGAGCGGTCGCTCATCATATTTAACCATGTCAGGCGAGAATGATCATTAATAAAATTGACAAAGTAACGATTGTTAGAAACTCTAGCCGTTTTATAGGGGCCCGGAATATTAGAATGCACTAAATGAAAAAGAGCATCTCTCCGAGTACAATGCGGTGAAAATGTAGAATAATGATATTTCTCATAAATACATGATTCAAATCAAAAATTAGAAAAGGGGAAATCGGGAAGAGCCCGCTTGAGGATAGGAAGAGAACCATGCCTGAGATGTCGGTGCCAGACTATGGAGGTGACGGAGGAGAGAGTTGAGGATTGAAGATCCAGAGTATACAACTCATTAGACAGGCGACCCCTACCAATGATATTCTGAGTACATCGATCTTGTATGACAAAGGAAAACGAAGAAAACGTGATTAATAAATTATGATTCTAAGTTAAACGGCTGGCAGAGAGGAGATGTAACTGAAAGTTGGGAACATGAAAGACAGAGCAGAGAGAAAGAGAGGGAGTAAGAGACACATTGCCAAAGCCGCAAACAGGGGTTGTATCACCATTAACCACCGTAATAAACTTAGGAGATGAGACATCCGAATACCGAGAAGGTTTGTGGAGTGAGATGTGGTTTGTGGCCCCAGAGTCCATGATCCACACCAGACTGTCGGAAAAAATAGGAGATACCTGCAAGGGAGGTAGAAGTGGCGGAGTCAGAGTCCCGAATAAACATCCCCCGAAGCTGTTGGAGTTCCTCGCGCAGAACGTCAATGTCAGAGCGGGAGGTGGAAGGGACATCCGCCATAGGAGAAGCATGAGGTGCAGCAGGTGGGAGCAACAGTAGTCCAAGTTTCTTGAAGCAGGTGGCCTCAGTATGATTTAAGAGTCCACAATAAGTACAAAGTCGTTTAATCGGCCGAGAGGAGTGAGGACGACTATTACATCCACAGTCGTGAGAGCCATGACCACCCTGAGACATAGGAGGAGGGCGCATGACTGGGGAGTGTTGCGGAAGGGAAGGTGAGGGAGGTAGTGCAACATCAGGAGGCAAAGTTACCTTAAGAATCATAGAGCACGCATCAGAGAGAGCCGGAATAGTGGGAGAGGTGAGAATGGTTGCTCGGACTCTGTGATGATGAGGTAGCCGGGCCATCATGAGATCTATGCTAACAACCTTCTTCTGTGCGCGTTGGACCGTTGGATGACAAAATCCAAGGAGGGGGCTGATGCTGAAGCCAGGCCTCAACGAGGGTCTTGGACGTGGCCACATTAGAGGTCAGGTCACTAGTCACATCAGGGTCAACTGCCTGGAGCCCAGCAAAGATATCGTAGTGATGTTGGAGATTTCCCTGCCTAGAGTAAAGAGACTGAAGCTTGTCCCACATAACTTTGACAGTCTCGTGGTACATGGTCATTCAGTATGGCTCGGACTCCATAGAATTGAGAAGCTATGACTGAACCCTACCATTATCGCGGAGCCACTATTACGTAGGTTCAGATGGAGGCGCACAAGTAACATAGTGAAGCAGCCCTTTGGTTTGAAGAACACGACACACAAAGTGCACTCATTTCACGAAATTTCACTTCCCATTGTGGGAAATAGCGGTAATCCTTAGTTCATCTCGCAAGTCAGGGCAGAGAGCTGGAGCAAGGGCCGAAAGAGACGAAGAAGAAGATCTGACAGTCGTGCCAATGACCACCGGATGGGAAGAAAACCACCTCGACGGAAGGAGAGAGCGAAAACACCAAACAAGTTGAGGCTACAAACAAAGTCACTTTGCTGTCTCAGGAAGAGAATGGACTCAACACAGGAGCATGACGAACTAAGCATGCGAGCGGACACAACTGAGAGCTTTTGCGGGCAAGACACATCAGGTGGGTGGAGGCCGCTTTCACTAGAGGTTGTTGTGGATGCAACACACGGTCACTGGAGGTCACAGCGGGCTCAGGAGGATGGAGAACTCAACACACGAGCTTGACAAACTCAGCACGCGAGCGGACACAACAAAGAGATTTTGTGGGAAGGACGCAGCAGGCGCATGGAGGTCGATGCGAACGCAACACACGATCACTAGAGGTCGCTGTGGACTTGGGAGGATGGCAAACTCAACACGCAAACTTGGCGGACTCAGCACGCGAGCGAACACAGTGAAGATATTTTGCGAGCAGGATGAGCACAATGACAGGGAGAGTCTATGCGACTAGGACACAGTAGGCGAGCTCAACAGAGATAATCGGGCTTTGCAGGCAGGATGCAGCAGGCGCGTCACATCAAGAGGACAACGGGCTCAACAAACAGGACGGGAACCAGGAGCAACCGCGATTGTTGGCTCAGAGAAGGAGAAAACAAGCCGAGCCTTTAAAAGTAGGCGGGAGGCAGAGAAAATCCCGGCTGATGGCCAAACGGGAGAGCTGCGATCCCGTCGTTGCGGAGAAGACAAGCTCGTGGTCACAGAATAGGTCGCAGTCACAAAAAGCGACGACAAAGAAAAGACCAAATCCACGAGAGCACGAGCTCAATCGTGAAAGGACCGAATCGAATGGATCAGATTGTCTCTGATACCATGTAGATAAGCACAATAATTGAGAGGAAAAATAGAATAATTTATTATTTCTTTATTCACAGATATATTATTACAATAAGATTATACACATATTTATAGAGAGGAGTGGAGGCTCAACTCCATTCTAAGATTTGAGACTAAACTCTAAATAGGAATGAGCTCTCGAATGGATCATTGGATGGGTCCTTTATACAACTTATTTCAAGAATGTGCACATTGCATATCATTTGTATTTCATTTGCCAACACATAATTTCAACAGGAATTTGCATAAAAAAGAATCTGACTGTATTTAACTGCGCTAACATTATCATGTACTTTTATATGCTACATATGTTTTTTTATTGTAGTTTTTATCACTGCCTCGACTTTCTTTGCAGTGATAGATGATATCAAAACCTTTACTCTGCGCTGATCTCTTTATGGGGTAGTTGTTAAGCTGCCTCGATTGTATTGGGTATCCCAGGTTCAAGTATAGAAAATAATCTAAATGGAAATACAGTTGACAGAGTACGTATATCAGCCCTTCCCCTACACCGGTTTCACTTTTTTTTTTATTTTGCTCTTTGAAAGAGTGGGCATTTGATACGAAGGCATTTTTTCATCATTTTAGAAATGAAATAAGAAAATAAGAGCATGAAGAACCTGTTAACGCTTATGATTAACTAAGGGAAAGAAGAAATATTTATAAATAGTAAAAAAAAATTCTACTAGTCCCATCATTAGTTAAAATAGTTGAAAGTTACCCTAAAGAATAATAAATAAGGCTAACCAGATATGTCGATGCATAATGAAGGCAACATTTAAGGATGACTCAACAACGATCGACGGAAAGCCCTTAGCACTGAACAATGATGTGCTCTAGTACCAATGGAGGGAATACATGGATTCCTTGATTGCTTGTCAAATGAAGACTGTAGACGAGACTATATATGTGAGTGAGAATGAACCGTAACCTCTTGAACTGGGTTGGATCATTTTATCTTGGCAAACCCTAGCAAGATCAGCATGGGCAAACCCTGATGGATATGCATAATTGAATTAACCTAATCAGACTGAATCAGATGTTTGACAACCTGATTAAATATAGTAGTCATTTAGAATGATAGTATTATTGGATTAGGAGTTTATTTGTTAGAGTAGCATGCATGTTGTGCATATTGATTTGAATGATTAGCTAATAATTATTGAAGATTGAGGAGTTGGCAAGGATTTTGAGATCATAGAGGAAAGATTCATTTCTTATCTTCATGAGGAATTGGGCTAGACTAATCTTAAATATTCCCCTCATTTTAGTATAAATTTGGTGTCTTAAATATTTCACTAAAATTAATGGAGCTATGATGGACCTAAGGTTAATCCCAAATGAGTCCATGTCCTTCGAATTTTGGTAAAAGTATTTGAGCACCGATGGTGAAGACCTAAATTAAGGCAAATAGTGATGCTAGATACTTATGCGTAATATATGTAAAAACATGGATAAGTTTGAAGTTGTTAAATTCCATTTGTAAAAGGAGCCAAAATGAAGCACTTTGTATATTCTCTTCCCTCTTATATTTAGTCTCACATTTTCAAATATAGATTCTTTCTCCTCCTCTGCTCCATATAAAGAGGGGAGTTCATATGTAGTAGAGTTTTTTTTTGGATTAATAATTCTTTTATATTTCAAATTCTCATATGATATTAGATCTTGGTGAAATTGTTCACTGCTCTCTCTTGTTTACTCTTGCGTAAATTCTTTCGATCTCTTACAAACCACTTTGATCTCGTGTGAACTCACCCTGCCTTACACGAGAGCTCCTTGCACAAATTTTTCTCCACTAGCCACGACATTCTTCCCGCCGGGCTTCATGGGCTTTTGCAATAAATCCATCTTCCTCGACTTCGCACGAACGCTTAGAATCTCGTGTATGCTTGCTACTTTTCGCTCAATAAGAGTCGTAGTGTCCCTCTCCGCTCCTTCCCTCATGCAACTGCTATCACCACGGTACTGGGTGTTCATCACCGGTGAGCTATGCTCTCAAGCGTCTTCATCCACACCCCCAAATTCGTCTTCATCTCGCGACTTCCGCTCTTGCACTTTCCAACTTGCTCTCGTACAGCAAACGACGAGTCCTCACCCCCAATGATCGGCGAGTTCTCTCGTCAATTGATTGGCGAGCTCTCCTTTCAGCAAGTTCAATGTTCTCTCATTTGCAAACTCCCATCTGCAAACTTTTGTGATTTCTCATTCTTCTGCATTTCCAGCAAGTTCTTTTGCATCCTCCTAGGCGCGTCCCCCCCCCCTTGCCGAGATTTTACTCGTTGATCTTCAACACTTGCGCGCCCTCCATCAATGTGTGTTGTTGTACTCCCCGGATTCCAGCACTCGTCGAGTCCCAGCTCTTGTCGGTTTGCGAGCTTTCGTTGTGCTTGAATACTCGCCAAGTATAGCGACACCCTAGCTCCCTCCTGCTCCCGTTTCAACAACTCCCACCTTACACTCCTTTTTCAGTGTCTTTGGTAATCTTGGGATGACATCCAAGTTAACAGGGCCCAACTATTAGGATTGGAGTGTCTCCTTCACATTCCTTCTGCACTCTCAACGCAAGAGACATCCTCTAATGGATACTCATTCCGACCCTACATTTGCCAATTATATTGAATTGGACGTTGGTGATGCTCTTGTCCGCACGTGGCTTGCAAACAATCTTTCTGATGATTGTTTATCTGTCATCCGTCATGATGAGATTGTGAAGATAGCTTGGGATCATCTTACTGCACTTCACTTCAAAGGTTTCAAAACATCTCGTATCTACATCGTCTACTAGGTTCTTTTTGCTCGACCAACCCTCTCTCCCAGTACTGCGTGTTAGGAAATTCACTATCTCAAAGCAGAACTTCTCCTACATCGTTCTTTCTATATTGACCTTGCAAATGGACAGAAACATTTCAAGTACTACTTGTTGTATGTTATCTTCTACGTCTTCCTTATTCCTACGAGATGAGACGTCGACCGATTTTGGGGAAACTTGACACTCGTACCTTGGATCCTACTGCAGCTTGCATCTCTATTTGATGAACCTTCTGCTCTGGCCTCTGAGAGCACCTCCTCCACCCTCCAAGAATTATACTTGTGTTACTGGTTGTTTATCACAATATGGTCATGGAGTCCCACGGAAGAACGTGGAGGGACTTATCCTCTTTGCTCACATTGTGGGAAGCTTGTTCATCTTTTTAAGCGTTTCTTTACGAAGCACCCTCATTTCCAACCTCTAAATCATGTCATTGCTACTGAGTCTGAGCCTGTCTCAGATCACTTCCACTCTATCATTTAAATCAAGCAGATGGTTCTCTTTTGTGGATATTGAGGATCTGGTAAGTGATTCCAAGAAAATGTGTCCATTACTACTTCTTCATTTAGTCCTTATGTTGCTATTCAGGGTAAGAGGCTTGTCGAATCCGGTATCACCAATCATATACATGAGAACTCTCTTGTCTTCTCTCTTGTGAAGAGGCATAGTTGTTTACCATTGGTAATTGTGGTTGTTGGCTCTCCTGCTGCAATTTGTAGAATTGGAGTTGTTAGTACCACCGTCTTTCTCAAGTTTGATGACACTTTATATACAAATTTCTTGAAATCATTTGTATGTTTATCAAATAATTACACTGTAATGTCTTACCTTAAATTTGTATGTTTAGGACCTTAAAGAGGTTGATTGCCACTCATGAGACTTGGCACTTTGCAATTTGGTGTAGGTTGAATTTAGAAAATCAAATTTCTAACCTAAACCCGTTGAGCTATTGTATGAAAGTAAGGTGTGGATTGCAAAGACCTTACCTAGACCAAACTCGTGATGTGGGAGGAAATCGACGACTTGATGGATGAATCTGGGTTGTTGTCTTGATCGTTTGGAATCATGGAGAGATTTATGAACGTTTGGATTTAAGAGAGCACGCTTCGATGAAATTGTGTTTCCTTTGCGTAGGAAACATGTTTGGTGGTCGCGTGGATCATAAAAGTCATGTGTGGCTAACGATCACATCTCTACCCTTTAGCTTTGGGAAGAAATCCAACTATGACATGTTCTCTCCCTAAAGAGATTCGTTGAAACTAGTGCACCCTCCCAACGAAATTGATGTGGGAAAAATTCCCGTAGCTTTTCACTTCATGTATGTTTTATGTTAAACTATGACTTTGCTTTTGGGGATGAAATTATTTTAAGAGGGAAGAGTTGCAACACCCCAAATTTCATCCCTAATACTTTTAAATGCTTGTTCATGCATGAAATATGCGGAGAGTTCCAAGAATCGGCCTCATGAGGAAAACCTGGAATTTTCCTTCATGCACGACTGTGAGTAATCGGCACAACCGTGCATTTTTGGTTGTTTCAAAAAGAAGTGCTTTTTCCAAAGTCTGAAGATGATAGTGCGTTTTGTGCACGACCGTGCGTTTTGGTCGTGCGTGAACATGCAATAGGCTTAAACTGACGTTTTAAATTTTAATCCGAGGCATGGATCTTAATCCAACGGCCCATATCTTTTCCCTCGATCTAATAACGTGGTAGAAACTGAAGCCCTCATTTCAATCGGACTTGTCGTGGAAGAGAGGAAGAGGAAGTGAGAAGATAGGGTTTGGAAAAAACTGCCATTGGAGAAGATTCAGAACCCTAATTGACATACAAAGACTGGAAACGCGAAGAGCTCCTCCTTCCGATCATCCTCCGCCCAAATATTTGAGGATTCATGGCGCCAAGGAAGACTTCAAGAGTAACTATCTTTTCCTCCGATCTTATAATTGTTTTTTATGCTACTTGCCTTTGATTTTCTTGCATGAGGTGATCCCCCTCTCTCTAATTAGTGGAGGAATGGTGACCTTTGGTTCATTAGAACTCCTGGGTGTGGGATTACGGCCTTGAAATGATTTTACATTAGAGATCCGATGTTCGTTCCCAGATTAGGCATGGTGTGTGAAACTTATTTGTGGTCTTCGATCTGGATTTTTGATGATGTTGTGACGTTTGCATTTAGGACTATCCTAGTTTGTGAGTTAGAGAATACTCCGCAATAAACGTCACATTATATGCGGGGATGGATACTTGGGGAATATTTGGGTATCCTTATGGTAGCCCCAAGTTTGTGACCCTTAGGACGACAATTGGTGATTTCCACGACGCGGAGATAACTAGGATGTAAGTACTGCACGTCGTCCGTGAGGGTATTCATATACTTGGTGGTTGCATTCTAATTGTATGAATTGTAGGATGCTAGAGTAGATGATGACTAGCCGTGTGTAATTCCACGATTGAGAATCTTGAGGCGGTGCATGTAGACCGTTATGAGATAATTATACTTAAGGACGGGAGATCATTCCTCTCTTAGCTATGTTTAACTATATTTTTGTATTAAATGTTATTAATGGTGATAAACACAGACTGGATGGGAAGAGGACTTTGTGCGTGTATACCTTACATTCTCTAACTCTTGTAACAACGGGAAGGGGACCTTGATGGGCATACCTTTCGTTCTCCAACCTTTTAGTGGCAGGAAGAGTGCCCTCATCGATCATATCTTACAACTACATAATATATATCATATTCTTTAACTCTAATAGCTTCGGGAAGAGAGCCCTTATCGATCATACCTTACGACTACATAATATATATTCTCTAAATCTCGTAGCGGAGGGAAGAGAGCCCTTATCAGTTATACCTTACGACTACGTAATATATATCATATCCTCTAACTCTCGTAGTGGCAAAAAGAAAGCCTTCATTGGCATACCTTACAACTACATAATGTACATTACACCCTCCAACTCTTGTGGCGGAGCGAAGAGAGCCATGATCGGGCATACCTTAAGACTACATGACAAACGGGGAGAGAGAGTGCCATGTGCACGGGCATGCCTCACGTATGTCTTAACTTTGTGATTATGAATGAGATAGAATGTCTTATTATGGATGTATGTGTGGTCATAAGTGTCCCCCATTGTGTTGTTGATCGATGCTATGCTAGAATCATACGGTGATGTGATAGAGGTTGTGGTGAACCTTCGGGCGAACCTAACCATCATGTATAATGCTTTTTTAGGATCCCCTTTTATTTGTTGCTCAACCTAAAAAATGTTTGATGTCCGAGCCTTCACATGCGTGACATAATTTTATATGTTTTGCTTTGATATATATATTGTCTGCCTAGGTGACGCGTACTTGCAAGTGTGCGATGACTCGCCCTGGAGCCCGCTAGGATGGCCGGGGGAGAGGTCGTTTTGCGGTTTATGGTTAGTTTATAGCTGACCTCTCATTTTCTCTGATCCGTATTTGGTTGCAAGTAGCGTAACGTGTAGTTGTGTATAGTGGGCCAAGCTTAGTTACTATTTTTGCTCCATTGCATGTAATGGGCATGCGATCCCTAAGCGGTACTTTGTGATGTATTTCTTTTGGACTATATGAGCATTGATACGAGATTTTTTAACTGTCATAAGGCCGAGTACTAATTTTCTCTTGGCGTTAGTGTGGTCATTCTTATTTGAGTGTGTTTATATATTTGCTTCTGCTAGATATTTCAAACTCTTATTGATAGATGTTTTAATTATGTCATGATTTATAAATGTTAGCTTGTGAAAGTGGTATGTTGTGGGGACCTGGCCGGACCCATATTATACGACATTTACAAATCGAATATTACAATTTGGAATGAGTTCTTTGCTGGTAGCATACGACATTTACAAATCGAATATTACAATTTGGAATGAGTTCTTTGCTTTGGTAGCATCAAAGTCTTGGTTATCCTTCACTTCGTCTTCACTAGCTCATACCTTCTTTCGGGTCCGAGTCTGTTTTAGAATGTCAAGCCTGCCAATTTACTTAGGCATTATCGTACTAGTTTTTTTTGTTAAACTTCGTAAGAGTTCTCTACATTCTTTTGCCCTTGTTCATTCGAATATATAGGGTCCTAGTCCCTCCAAGTCTTTTGTCTTTTGATAATGTAAATCTGTATTTTATTACTTTTATTAATAATTACTCTAAATGTACTTTAGTGTATCTTTAAAAGACTATTTGAACTCATTACTATTTTCCATAAATTTTATAATGAAACATGCACTCAATTTGGTTTGTCATAAAAATTCTACAGCCTAATAATGCGAAAAAAAAATATGAGCCATTTGTTCTCCTATTTTTGTACCCCTCATGACATCATTCATCAGACCAGTTGTGTGTATACATCATAACAAAAAAATGTGATGTAAAGGAAAATTCATCATCTTCTTGATGTTGCTTGAACACTCCTATATCAAATGAATGTTCTCAGATCCTACTGGGATTATGTGATTCTCATTTCTTGTTTTTTTTATTAATGGTATGTCTTCTTTTACTGGAAGGGGAGACTTGGCGCACTGATTGAGGTATTGTCGTGTGACCTTGAGGTCACGGGTTTAAGCCTTGAAAGCAGCCTCTTGCAAAAAATGCATTGTAAGGTTTGCCTACATTTCATCCTTGTAGTTAGAGCTGTCACTTAAAATCGAAAACCGCAAACCGAATCGGAACCGAACCGGAACCGCAAAGAACCGGACCAAACCGTTCGCAAATTATTCGGGTTCCGGTTTGAATTTTGGAACCGTGAACAACATTGTTCCGGATGTGGTTCTTACATTTTATTATCCGGACCAGAACCGGAACCGGAACCGCAACATACAAGTCTCAAGCGGTTTCAAGGTTTTTAGACCCAATCCGAACCGGATCGAAGTAGAATCGAACCGCAACCCGTTTATTATTATTATTATTATATTATTATTTTATAATTTATCTATAATATTTATACTTACTATCACGAGTGAAGCTGGTGCAGTTTGAACCCAAACCGCAATCACATTAAAGGGGTCAATTTTGGACCGAACAAAACTTCACCGCATAAAAACCGTATGGTATGGTTTGACATTATTGCGGTTTGGAGTCAATTTTTGCAGTGCCTTTTTTATTTTTATACATGTATGTAATATATTTTCAATTTTACTTACATTTTTTTTTGAGATATTTTATTTAAAAAATATAGAATATATACAACTACTATTTATTAGTAATCATGAAAGACAACTAATTGTAGGCGGTTGTTACGGTTGAGCATGCCGATGAGATGTTCGCAAGCCAACTAGAATCCGTGGCAAGTCTACACGCGTAGGAAGGAAATTGATACTATCCCACCGATCGCGGAAAAGACCGTCGAGAAGTGCGCAACATAATTATTTTTATTTCAATATTGTTTTGAGTTTTACTATTTACAGCCCGCTTTTATTTCATTCCGTCGAGCTTGATTTTGGTTTTAGTTGAAACCGATTGGAACCGGACCGAACCGCATGGAACCGGACCGAACCGATAATGACCGGTTTGGTTTTGGTTTTTGTTGAACCGTAACCGGAACCGTTGACACGACGGTTCCAAAAATTAAGCTGGAACCGGAACCAGAACCGGAACCGGTCAAACCAAATAAGGTTTTGGTTCTAATTTGAAGAACTGTTACCTTAGTGGTTCGGTTCATGGTTTTAGTAGAACCGGAACCGAACCGGAACCGTGACAGCTCTACTTGTAGTGGGACCCTTCCCCGAACCTCACTGTGTGGGGATGCTTTGTACATCGGGCTGCTCGTATTTCTTCTTTTACTCTTCATAGTAAGATGTCATTTTCTATTTTTTATTTGGATGATACCGTGTTTTCCCTCTTCCAGTGTTTGGATATACTGCCTTCATTCACACTCCTGCGTCTGGTCGGGACAAACTCTCCAACCGCACCACTAAGTATCTTTTCATAGGATATTCTCCTACTCATAAGTATTATTTCCTCTTTGACCCAATCTCCAAAAGACAACATGTTTCTGCTGGTGTCACATTTTTTGAATCAACTACTTACTTCTCCAATGACAACATTCTCGTACTCTTGAGATCACGAGTCATATATCTTCCACCTCTCCTACATTTATCTTTGTGTCCTCCCTTTTTATTACTCTTGGACATATACCTCCTCCTACCATACCTTTTCCTTATCATTATAATCGACGTCCTACTCCTTCCTCTCTCATAACTCCTTCCTCTCTGAGTTCCCCACCTACAGCTCCCAGGTTAGATCTCTCCTCTTCGGAAGGATCCTTCACATCGACAAACTCAGATCAAAATGTTCTCACTGCTCTACGAAAGGAGGTACGGGGGATTACAAAACCTACTAGATCTAATATTATTTCTTATGCAATTCTCAGTCATTCTTTAGCCACTTTGCCTTGCCAATATCTATCACCACCATCCTACCATATACCATGAAGCTTTTCGTATACCTTGTTGAAAAGAGATTATAGACGAGGAGATCTCTGCTTTGGAATCACATGGTAATTGGACTCTTATTCCTGCCCCACGTAAAGGCGATATGAGTGATTTTCGACCGGTCTTTACCATCAAGTTTTTACCTGACAGCACTGTAGATAGATACAAAGCTCTTCTAGTTGTCAAGACATTCACCCAGATATATGGTGTTGATTTTTTTGGCACATTCTCTCTAGTTGTTCGTATCAACTTTATTTGAATACTCTTCTCAGTTGTTGTCAGTTGTATGCCAAAAAAATCCTTCTTATATGATGATTTGCACGAGGTAGTCTATATGGAGTAACTTTCTTGTTATCTTGCTTTGGGTGATTCTCAAATATATAAGCTGCATAAGGTTATATATGGTCTTAAACAAAGTCTTATAGTATGTTTGACAAGTTCAGCCAGGTCGCGACCAAGTGCTAGTTATTCTTGTTCTATATGTGAATGATATTCTTCTCTCCTGGAGATGACTCTTCTAGTGTAGAAATATCAAATAAACATTTTCAGAAATGTCTTGTTACAAAAAGATTTGGATACTCTCAAATACTTCTTGGGAATCAAAATTGTGAGATGCAACAATAATAACATTGTTATTTCCCAACGAAAGTATGGCATAGATATACTCAAAGCAACAAGTCTTCTTGGCACGAAGCCTACTCTAAATCCAATGTCTATGGGCACTGACATACTTTGGAATGAGACATCTCCTTTTAAAGGTATCACTCATTACAAACATCTGATTGATAAACTCATCTATTCACCATGGCTAGACCTTCCATTTCTTTTGCTATTAAAAAAATCAGTTATGCAAGCTCTGAAAGAATGTCATATTGAATCTGCATTAAAGATATTAGAATATATCAAAGAATCTCCTTGCTGTGAACTATTGTTTAAAAGAAGTATCACTTATGTATTGAACCATATTCAGATGCAAGTTATGCAGATGATAAGGGAGACCAAAAATCCACTTTTGGATACTACACATATACTAGAGGAAATCTTGTCACTTGGAGAAGCAAGAAACAAGCAGTGGTGTCTAAGGGTCTGTTTGCCTTGACTGCAACGATGAGAGAAGCAGTTGAGAAAATCTATTTTTTGCAGAATAATGGGAAAATCAGTGAAACTGTTTGGAGGAGCAACGTTTTCAGTGATGTTTAGAAAATGAGATTTTCTTCATTTTGAATTGAAATTAGTCCAAATCGCATAAACTAGTCCAAAATTGCATAAACTGCTGAATTGAAATCACATAAACTTCGGAAAAATCATTCATATGATAAGCAAAAAATCTTTTGTTTTGTCTTCTTCTGAACAAACCTAGGAGCCTCTGAGGCCACGGCGTTCTCCCATTCGTGCTCATCTGGCCAGTCGAAGAGCATCCCTGAGAAACAGAAGGGGAGGATGGTGTCATGACCCCAAAAACTGTCGGCGATGGATCTTTTGGTTGAGATCTCGACACCGAGAGATAGGCGGCAAGATGGAGGGAGGAGATGTGGAGTTGTTGTTGAGGGGCTTGAAAGGCGGGAGAAGGAAAGAAGGGGGGAGAGTGTGGTAGAAGAGGAACGCCATTGGCAACCAGAAATGGAGAGCCCTTCGCTTGGAGGAGAGGAGGAGACCACGAGATTTTTCGGCGGGTTAAGAATCGTGCGAAAGGGGATTGCGAAAGAGATTCCTCAAAATCCAATCATGGCCCGACCCTCGGTGGGAAAATAAGAGGAAATCGGGTTTTTTTTCCTAAAATCTATTTTCACGATGCTTTGGTTAAATCCTTGTTTGGAGCGGCTTTTCAAAAAATGGCGGTGTGCTGCACTTAAATCGCTGCCTCAAACAGAGCCGAAGTCAAGTGCGAAAGCTGAATACATAAGTATGGCTCAAATTGTTTGTGATTTGAAATAGTTGACCACACTTTTTATCGATATTATGTGATAATAAAGTTTTCATCTACATATCTAAAAATCTCGTGTTGCGTGAAATAACAAAGCATATAAAAATAGATTATCCTTTCATCGGAGAGGAATTTATCAATCGACGAACATGCACTATGTTGGTAACATCAGATAAAGAGCTGACCGACATATTCACCCATGACCCAACAAATTTCTTTATTTTTTTTTTCTGATATTTGTATTAAACTGGGAGTTATCAATATATATGCTCTTTTTTTAGGAGTGTTAAAACTCATTTGTAAATAGGCCCAAAATGGAGCTCATTGTATATTTTCCTCCTTATATTTGATCTCACCTCTCCAAATGAGATTCTTCTTCTACTCTACAAAAAGAGGGAAGTTCCTATGTAATAGAGTTAGGCTCTGTTTGACGGGGAGTTTTGGGGGTGCGGTGCCACAGCGTTTGGAAAAGCCCCGCAAAACAAAAAATTTGAGCCATCGACTGGAGTCGCCCCCGCTCCGTAAATGCAGAAATATGGCGTTCCGGAGTTGTGAAAAATTATCACGACTCCGGAAACACGCTAGTCACGTGACTCCCCCATTACTCGTTTTTTTCGCCCAAACCCTAGGAGGCGATTCTCTGCTTCGCGATTTTCGGCGGCTACCCGCCGCGATTTCTCTACGATGCCGAGCTCTCCTCCACGCCACCGACTCGTCCTCCTATCCTCCACTGCAGGTAAGCCCCCCTTCTTGTCTACGACACCTAATCGTCCTCCTCTGCTATGGCCAGCCTCCCTCTACCCGTCATCCCTCTTTCAGTTTAGGGCCAACGATTTCTCACCAATTTTTTCTTGATTTCATGTTAGGGCTTTGGTCTATAGAAGGTTTCCCGATTCTCTGTTTCTCTTCTCCATATCCGGTCGCACTCGATGGTGATTTTTGTATGGTATCTTTCAAATTTTTGTAAGCTTACTGATTTCTGCTCTAGGTGAATTATATTGATATCTAAAAAATCGTATTAAAGTTGTTCTTATGCAGTTACATTGATCTCCAGTTTCTTTGTTTTTTTTGTTTTTTTGTTCTATTAGCACAAATTTGATGTTAGCATTTGCACAAACATTTTCATATCTACTATTACAATGTTAGCACAAATTTTTTGTTAGCACAAACATTTTGAAGTTTTAGTTCATTGTAGTGGTTATATTTGCATTTATCTTGATTTTTCCCATAGATGGGTAAATCAAAAGAGGACGGAATTTTTGCAAATTGGGAGACATCGCATGTTCTCCTATTTTGTGATTTTTTTATCCGAGAGATAGATTTAGGGAATTGACCCACCACCCATTTCAATAAGGAAGGTTGGAGCAATTTGGTGAAAAACGTCAAGGAGCGCATAGGTTTGGACTACGGTCGCGCACAGATGAAAAACAAATCGGATCAGTTGAAGCGTGTTTGGAAATTATGGCGTGAACTTAAAAGAGGTGAGACCGATTTTGATTGGAATCCTACTAAACGGACAATAGATGCGTCCGATGATTGGTGGAAAGAACGTATTGAGGTTAGAATTTTTTTATATATTTTTATTTTGAAACAAATGGACGATTGGTTTGAATATGCATTAATTTTCATTGCTCTATTAATTTATAGATGATCCCGAATGCGAAGAAATTCCATTTTGGTGGAATACTGATTGATCTTGAGGAAAGATTACACAAAATGTTCAGCTTGGTTGTTGCCACAGGAGAAAATGTATGGATGTCTTCTTCTGGAGATTTGCCTTCTATTTTTTCACATCTTGAAACCTTTTTCGGAAACTAGATATCACTTGCCGGACTTTGCTCAGGGAAATCGCCCAATTGAAGGACGATGTGAAATATTTAATAAAGCACATTCATCGCTACGTAGTGTGATGGAAAGGGGCTTTGGTATATGGAAGAAAAAATGGCTCATACTTGGCAAAATGCCTCAATTTGATTTCTCAAAACAATGTGTCATTGTGGTGGTTACGATGTCGCTCCATAACTTTATTAGAAGACATCCATTGAGAGTTGACTCATAATTTGATGTATGTGACTAAAACGAATGCTCTATTCATCCAGAGGCATATGAATTGCGACCAAACAATCGTCCAAGAACTATTGATTCAAATCCGAATAGTGCACCAAGTTCATTTGAAGGAACGGGAGCTACTGAAATGGTTAATATCAGGGACTACATTGCAGATCAACTCACGGAATATCACAGGTATGCTATATTATGACATTTAAATTTGTAAACATAAATAAATAATTCAATAACTATATTTATTCTTGTTGTGCAGTTAATGGTTGATGATCGAGATATAAGTTTCATCAGCATGACGGAACACATTTATGATTTTTAACACTGCAAAAACACTTTTGAAAACTATCTGTTTTTTTAATATGGTTATCGGGCACCAAAATAAATTAGGTTAACATGTTCGTTTTATGTTATTGTTGTTTGTGTTTAAGTTAAAAAAAATGAACTGTGCACCGCACAGTTTTGCCAAATAGCTTAAACAGATTCTCCGTTTAAAACAACTCTGCAAAAACTGTTCATCCAAACAGTTTTACAGATTCTGGCACCACTCTGCAAAACAGCTGAGTATTCCACCACTGCTTCTCACCACTGCTTCTGCAGTCATTGCAGATGAGCCAAACAGAGCCTTAGTTTTTTAGAATAATAATTCTTTTATTTTTCAAATTGTCACAGAAGTGCCCCTTTATTTTAGTATCTTTATTTTTTTTCTCTTTCATGTTTTTGGTTAAGGAATTGCAATCTTGGAGGTCATGTATTGGTTGTAAAATTTTATTGGCTGTGTTAATTGGCGTTTGCAGCAAGATTGTGAGTTCAATTTGTCAACAAAATCTATGAATCACATAATTCTTATAGAAACTATTTTTTTGTTGAAATTTAACTATGTTGTGGAATCTTTACTAAATGTATATGTCATGCAGTTGATGCATACAGCCAAACCGATGCAGAGTTTCTAGCATCTGAAAGTAGTCATGGCCATGATGCTGGATCAACTGCTTCAACTGCTATTCTTGTTGGCAACCGTCTGTTGGTTGCTAATGTTGGGGATTCTAGGGCTGTTATATGTCGTGCTGGAAAAGGTAGGATTTGTTTTGCAATAATATTTGGAAAAATCCAATGAGCTTGTCTAGTGGATATATCCCTTTCTTTTTATTTGCATGCTTTCCTGATGTCTTTTGATACATATATTTTGGACTTGAAGTTCATCAGCTTTTCTCATCCACCTCTATATGTGATATAATTCACTTTAGAAATTAAAATGTAGGTTAAATAACTAGTGTTTATTTGTCTCTCTTTTTATCATCTTTAGCAATAACATGAATTCTATTACCTATCCTTCATTTAATTATTCAATTAAAATATATACATTTGATCATTGAACTATAATTGAATAATATAGTACAATCATTTTTATTTGTTGCTTTATAATTAATGTTATGTGAGCCCCCCTCCCTATATAAGGAGGTGGTATGAGAGAGTTTTTATCATCTTGGAGATCATTAGGGTTTTGAATCTCTCACTGGGAGAGAGGGTTTCTTGGAGGAACCAGCCTCTAGAAGATTTTGTATCTTGTAATTTGTTTTCCTTTAGTTCAAGCAATTTCTCCTTCCGTAACATTGATCCGACCTAGCCGTTCCCGCCTGCCTAGCGTGCGCCACCGGGTCTCCTCCACATCATCTACTCACCGACATCGGCGTGTGATCTCAGTTTCAATCGCAAGCTGTGCGCGCCTCCGACTCGCGCTGAACGCGACATCCAGCATCATGCTCGCGGTTCGTCGTAACTCCTTCGCCAATCGCGACTGCCCGCAGTTTGTCGCACCGCTTCCGCAGAAAGATTGGGCTTCCGCAGGTCTTTCGCCGTCTGGATGTCGGGCTTCCAGCGTTTCTTTCCGCAGCGCCGACCACTTCTGTTCGATCCGCCAGCCGCCATTCCCGCTTCCAGCGGCCGTGACGCCTCTGATCGGCCCCCTTCCAGCCCTTCTCGACCGCTCCGCCCCTTCAAGCCTTCCTCTTCTTCAACCCTAGCTCCACGTCGGCCACTTGATCTGCAGCCGTGTCAACGCACCTCCATCTCCTTTGTGCGCTTTTCGTGCGGGCTACAACACCTTCCAGCGGGGTCGTCCGCTTCCTAGTCCACATCCGCGACCCATTTTAGTGTGCATGCCACCGCGGCTCCGCTCCATGGCCCATTCTGACGCCCCGACGCCTCCCCCTCCCACGGATCCAGCCATCCTTCGTCGTTTGGACGACCACAACAACACCATCACCTCACTGCAGGCCCTCGTACTCCGCATGGATGCCAAGCTCAACTCTCTCTTGGCGAGTCGCCCAACCATGTCCGTGACGTCCAACGTGGCTTCACCCCCCGTTCTTGGAACTTCCCGGATCCGTACCAAGCAACAGTTTCCCCACCTGGGTGGTTCTCATAGTGGCCTCGTTCCCTTGATGTTCCCTCTTTCAACGCATCGATCCTATGGGTTGGATTGCCCGAGCCGAACAGTTCTTCGAACTTCAGCATATCACCGAGACACTGAAACTCAACACAACATTGATCGGCATGGAGGGCTCCGCTCTCCACTGGGTGCGCTGGCTACGTCAATCCCAACCGACTATGTCTTAGTCGAACCTTCACTAGGAGCTTATTCGTCGTTACGATACCCGCTACGCGGGCTCCGCGGTGGAGCGACTTTGCGGCGTCTGTCAGACGGGCTCCCTCGATGAGTACATCGATGAGTTCCTCGCCCTCGCGACGCATGTTCCCGGTCTCCCGCCAGACCATTACTTGGCCTACTTCATGCATGGGTTACAACCCCACATCCGAGCCCGCCTCCTCACCCTGCAACCGCTAACAGTTCAACAAGCCATGGACCTCTCCCCACTAGTAGAAGCCGACTTCCTGGTGACGTCCAAGGATCCTCCTTTTTTTTGCCCCCCCCCCCCCCGCCAAACCTCCCTACCAACCAAACATTCCTCCCCTGTCTAAACAACCACCGCCGCCACCTCCTCTACCTCGCCCACCCATTCTGGGGCTACGCAACAACTATCATGTCCCTACTCACTGTCTGTCCAATCAAGAGTATAATGACTTACAGAGCAGGGGTCTGTGCTCCGTTGCGAACAACCCTACTCGCCCAATCACACTTGCCTGGTGAAGGAGTTCCGCCTTATCATCGGAGAGGACGTGAACGAGATCAACACGGCTGACTTGGACACTCTTATGATCACGGATGTACCGCCGGACGGCGCTCTGGGCACCTCTACGGCTGTCCATCCATGGACATTTCACTACTAGCTGGCGGGCGACACTCCGACTTTAGGGACAAGGTCGTTTTTTTGGCAGGGTGTATTATTACGCATGTGCGTGCGACGTTTTATTATATCTGGTATTTTTATTTGTTGCTTTATAATTAATATTATGTGAGCCCCCTCACTATATAAGGAGGTGGTATGAGAGAGTTCTTGTCATCTTGGAGATCATTAGGGTTTTAAATCTCTCACTGGGAGAGAGGGCTTCTTGGAGGAACTAACCTCCAGGAGATTGTATCTTGTAATTTGTGTTCCTTTAGTTCAAGCAATTTCTCCTTCCGTAACATTTCGCAAGTCCATTTCTCTCTAAATCAAGTTTTTTTTCTTCCGTCTCTTAGATCTGAGATTTTTCTACCTAAATATAGCTGGTTTCTTTGATCATCTTCTACAAAAGTTAGGTTTTCATATAAAGTTGCTTTGTCCATTAGTTGTCGAAATTTTTTTTTTCCATTAGTTTTGATTTTTTTTCTCTTGTTCTGCCATTAACATAATGGTCTGTGTTTATATTTTTGCGATCTGCCATTAATAATAAGTTGTCATTAGCGTAAATAGGTTTGTCAATAACAACATTCATATTATATATTGTAGAGAAGTGAAAAAGCAACCTTGTAAATATGTTCACTTGTATTGAATACAAAGAATGAGTACAAATATATAGATGAAAGAAAGAGAGAGCAAGGTCCTATACACAATGTGAGACTAAAGAGGAGAGAGAAATAACAACAAAAGAAACTAAATGGGCCTAGTTAAGTGGGCTTCTCTAACACTCCCCCGCAAGCTGGAGCGTATAGATCATATGCACCAAGCTTGGACAAACACTGGTAGAACAAAGTGCTTGATAGGGCCTTCGTGAGAATATCAGCAACTTGATCAGTGCCCAGAACATGCTTTAACTCAAGTTTCTTCATTTGAACTTTTTCTCGTATGAAGTGACAATCGACCTCGATATGCTTCGTACGCTCGTGAAACACCGGATTCTTTGCTATGTGTATGGCCGCTTGACTATCACAAAAGTGAACAGCTGGTGAAGGAAGTTTTACTCCCAAGTCAGCAAGAAGGCTTTCAAGCCATGTGAGTTCAGAAACAACCGATGTCATAGATCGGTATTCAGCTTCCACGGAGGATCGAGCGACCACGGCTTGTTTTTTACTTTTCCAAGTAATGAGTTGACCTCCAAAGTAAGTACAAAATCCACTGGTCGACCGCCGATCGTCCAGGGAACCGACATAATCGGCATCAGAGTAAGCAACCAATGCTGGAGTCGAGGTGGAGGTTTTGTAAACAAGCCCTTGACCCGGAGCTGCCTTAAGGTACCGGAGAATCCGTTCAACGGCTTGGAGATGAGAAACCCGGGGAGCATGCATGAACCGACTGACAACCCCAACAACAAATGATATATCAGGCCTCTTGACTGTTAGGTAGATCAACTTTCCGACAAGGCGTCTATAGTACTCCGGGTTCTGGAGAAGCAGATCCTCATCAGAGGCATGTGCACAGAGCTTGTGATTTGCCTCCATTGGTGTATTAGCTGGCTTACAACCTGACTGGTCAGCATCTTTGAGGAGATCGAGACAGTACTTCCGTTGGGAGAGGACAAGCCCATCCGGTCGTCGTGCGACCTCAAGACCGAGGAAGTAGCGAAGATGCCCTAGGTCTTTGGTCTGAAAAACGGTGCTCATATGTTGTTTGACCGCTTGGATCCCCTGTGAGTCATCCCCAGTAAGTAGGATGTCGTCAACATAAACCAACAGAATGACGGTTCCCGTTGCCCGGTGTCGGGTGAAAAGGGAGAAGTCAGCAGAACTCTGAGTGAAACCCATATCCTGAACCACCTTACTGAATTTTTCAAACCACGTCCGGGGGGATTGTTTGAGACTATAGATGGACTTCTTTAGAAGACACACATGAGACTCCCCCGTGGTCTCAAACCCGGGCAGTTGGCGCATGTAGACGGTTTCGTGAAGATCACCATTCAAAAAGACATTCTTGATATCGAGCTGATGAAGCGGCCAGTGGCGGTGTACATCCACGGAGAGAAGCACACAAACCGTGTTGAGCTTGGCCACCGGAGAGAAAGTTTCCTCATAATCGAGGCCTTGCTGTTGAGTGAAACCACGGGCCACCAGTCTGGCCTTCAGTCGGACAATAGTGTCATCCGGAGCATGTTTGATGACAAAAACCCATTTACACCCAACCGGGTGCTGACCGGGAGGCAGAGGGACCAGGGTCCAGGTCTGGTTGGCCCAAAGAGCAGTCATTTCTTCCTCCATGGCAGCCCGCCAGCCAGGATGTTGACGCGCCTCCTGTACAGAGTTAGGAATAGAAACAGAGGATAATGATGTGGCAAAGTGGCGAAGTGGTGGTGAAAGGCGATGGAGAGAGACGTAGTTTGCCATCGGATGAGCGGTGGAGGCATGAACCGGAGCAGCAGGTGGCGGAGCATCAGAGGGCGAGGCTGACTGCAGTGGGGCAACGAGAGGAGAAGAGCGACGAGAATAGATCCGAATAACAGGTGGAGTCGGACGGACCGGAGCCGGGTTAGGAGGAGGAGAGGATGAGGAGCAGGGAACCGGGATGATAGGACGAACGACGGGCTCTGGAAAGGGAACGACATCCGGAGCAGAAAAGAAGGAAAGATCTTCCCGGAAAGTAACGTCCGCAGAGACAGTAACCTTGCGGGTAGTAGGCGAATAACACATATACCCCTTCTGAGTGCGCGAGTAACCGACAAAGATATGTTTGGCCGCACGGGGATCCAATTTGTCAGTAGAAGGGCCTAGATGGTGAACATAGCAAGCACACCCAAAGATACGAGGAGTAACAGGGAAAGGCGGAGTGGACGGAAAGAGGAGGCTGAACGGAGTAGCATTCTGAAGAACGGAGGATGGTAGACGGTTGATAAAAAAGCAGACGGTGGAGGGCGCAAAATTCCAGTATGGTTTGGGAACCCGCATTTGAAGCATAAGGGATCGAGCCACATCAAGAAGATGTCGATTCTTGCGCTCGGCGACACCATTCTGTTGCGGAGTATACACACACGAGGTTTGGTGAATAATGCCGTTCTCAGAGCAGAGGGTCGCGAAGTCATGACCAATGTATTCTCGCGCATTGTCGGTACGAATAGTGCGAATGGGTGCAGAGAATTGAGTGCGAGTCTCAAGAATGAACGCCCGGAAGACGCGGGGAAGCTCAGAACGATCGCGAAGAAGATACAGCCACGTCATGCGCGAATAATCATCAATAAAGGTAACGAAATACCGATAGCCAGAAATACTAGTAAATTTGTACGGACCCCATATATCGGAGTGTACTAAGATAAAAGGAGCGGAGCTCCGAGTACAATGAGAAGGAAAAGATGAATGTGGCTGCTTGCTAAAAATACATGTTTCACATTGAAAAGCAGGAAGAGATACATCCGGGAGAGCCTTCTGGAGGACAGATAGAGGAGCATGACCAAGACGTCGATGCCAATCGGAAGTGGAGACAGATACGAGGAGAGTAGGAGAGTCGTCAAGAAGGTAGAGCCCGTTCTGCAGTCGCCCCTTACCAATGATAGTCCGCGTCTGCTGATCCTGTATCAGAAAAGAAGAAGTAAAGGTCACTGAACAATGTAAATCAGAAGTAAGGCGACCAACAGAAAGTAAATTAAAAGGAGAGCCCGGAACACGAAGAGCCGAGCGCAGGTGAAGAGAAGAGGTGAGAGGAATATCAGCACATCCAAAAACAGGGACAGTGACGTCATTGGCCACAGTAATGTACTTCGGGTGAGGGGAAGACAAGTACTGAGGAGGCCGAACAGAGGTGATGTGGTGAGTGGAACCAGAGTCGAGGATCCATCGCGGGCCAGAGGAAAAGCAGGTGATACCTTCATTGGAGATGGAGGCAGCGGAGGCAACAGAGGCGGGCGGGCGGCTGAGCAGGCCATGAAGATGCTGAAGCTGAAGGCGGAGCTCGTCGAGGTCAGTACGAGTGGGAGAGGAGTCGGTAGCAGCAGCAGACGCCTGCGGACGAGGTGGGCGACCATGCTTACGATAGCACGTGGCTTCAAGATGCCCATCTTTGCCGCAAAACGAGCACTTAGGCCGAGACCGGCCACCCCGCCCACGTCCTCGCGAGTTAGAGCGGCCTCCACGGACAGAAGATGGTAAAGGCAGTAAAGGAGCAGGAACCTGCTGGACAAGAGCTGGAGAAGGAGGGCCCGACACATCCGGAGGCGGGGTAACTTTGAGAAGCATTGAGCACACATCTGAGAAGGACGGGGTAACAGTAGAAGAGAGGATGTGGGCCCGTACACTATGAAGGTGATGGGGTAGCCGAGCCATCATCATGGCTATACCCACAGCCTCATTTTGAGCACGTTGGGCAACAAGGTCCATAGTAGGAGGCTGATGTTGGATCCATGCCTCGACCAAGGACCGAGCCTGAGCCACAAAGGAAGTCAGATCGGTCGCACCACTACTATCAAGGGCCCGGAGAGCAGTGATTATGTCATACAAATGGTGGAGACTATCTTTTCCAGAGTAAAGGGTATGAAGCTCATCCCACATGCCTTTGGCCATCTCGTGGTACATAGCCAGGCGATAGGATTCGCTATCAAGAGAATTAAGAATCCATGTTTGCACACGACCATCATTGCGTAACCATTCGTCAGTCGGAGTCCCGGTAACCACCTGGGTCAAGTGATGAAGAAACCCCTTAGATTGCAGGACCCGGCGAACAGAATGCGCCCATTCGACAAAATTCTTTTTGCCGACCAGAGAGATAGTAGTGATACGGAGTTCATCCCGTATTTCTGGAATAGAGGTCGGGCGGTCTGCAGGAGGAACCGCCGTGCTAGTCGAATCAGCAGAAGAACCCATGGAGGAGAGGCGGCTAGGAGAGCAGACCGGCAGCAGAGGAGTCCGCGCGACTAGAACAGATACCGCCCGGATAGGAGGAGAAGAGAAAGTCCGCGCGACTAGAACGGAGACCGCCTGGTCACGATGTAAAGACGCCAGTGGCAGGAGGCCGCGACCAGAGGCGGATAGAGAGCGGCGGACAGAGACCAATCCGCGCGGAAGGGAGGAGAAGACCGCGACCTAAATGCGGGAGAAAACAGTCCGCACGGTCAGGCTGAACCCAGCAACGATCAGAGACGGAGGCCACGAGCGGGCAGAGAGAAGAAACCGCGAGTAAGGAACACTCAAGCGGATAGAGAGAGGCCGCGGTGAGCAACAGGACGAGGCGAGCAAAGAAAGAACTCGGCGGAAAAGGCGGATAGAGACCGCGCGAGAAGGCGAGACCGGCGGAAAGAACATGCCGCGCGAGAAGGGAGCCGCGACAAGGCGGAGAAATGCGAGCAGGAACAGGCCGCAGGAGGTCGCGCCGGATAGCGGGAGAGAGCTGCGGATAGCGAGAAGCCGGGGAGCAGGAGACCGCGGCGGAGAGCACAAGGGAGACCGCGGCGGATAGCACAAGTGAGACCGCGCGAGAGGAGAGAGGCGGGCCCCACAGGAATGCTATAAGAGGCGGGAGGGGAGGAGTGGAACCACGGAGGGGAGAGGGGAGAAGAGAGGTGAAGCGGACAGGAAGAAGCAAACCGCCAGAGACCGAGCGGGAAGAGCAGGAAGCGGACAGAGAGGGCAGTCCGCAGCTAGCCGCACGCACAGACGAGATCACAGGAAGAGAGGCGGTTAAGCAGAGGGTAGCCTCCCAAGGAGGACCGGTTCCTCTGATACCATGTAGCGAAGTGGAAAAACAACCTTGTAAATATGTTCACTTGTATTGAATACAAAGACTGAGTACAAATATATAGATGAGAGAAAGAGAGAGCAAGGTCCTATACACAATGTGGGACTAAAGAGGAGAGAGAAATAACAACAAAAGAAACTAAATGGGCCTAGTTAAGTGGGCTTCTCTAACATATATGAACAGAACTTTTATTTACTTCATTTTAATTTGTTCTGCTATGTCAAAATGTCACGTATTGATTTGTGAGGAATTATTGTAACTGGATCATCAATGAGATAAGCTGGTCTAATGCCTTAGTATGATGTTACAATTAGTGAACAAGTGAATACAATGATATTTTAATTATTCAATTATTTATTAATTTCTCAAAGGTCAATGAGAAGATAACTAAACAAGCTTGCGCGTGGTTTTAGAACTTTGGTCCTGTTCAAAAGGAAGATGATGACTATCCTGATTCTGATGCTTAGCTACTTTGTGTGCACATTATTGATTGTTCTTCGGTGTTTTTTGGTTTCTTAGTATTATTATTTGACTAATAACCTGAATTTATTGATGATTTAATATACACAGCTATAGCTGTTTCACGAGATCATAAACCGGACCGCACGGATGAAAGGCAGCGCATAGAAAATGCCGGAGGTTTTGTAATGTGGGCAGGTAAAATGTCTCCCTTAATTATTTAAATATAAAGTTGTAGTATTTGATTCCATTTATTTTACCATGTAAAATGAATTATGCTCATGCAATACATGAGACAATACAAATCATAAATATAATATACCAGTTCTAGATATGAAGTTTATGTAATAATTTTAAAGAAATTCTTGATAATTCCTTGGATTTGTAATCACATATGAATTTGTTTCCGTCTAAAAATTTCCATTCAGTTATGATTTCCTCTCTTATTGTCGCATGATATATTGTATATAGATCGCTAACGAGCGCCTAAATGCAGGGACGTGGAGGGTTGGCGGTGTTCTCGCAGTATCTCGAGCATTTGGTGATAAGCTTCTAAAGCAGTATGTCGTGTCAGATCCTGAAATACAGGTCAGTTTATTAACTTAGATATTCATCTTACAACAACACATATATGGGTTCAGCACGTCGCAAGTCGCATGTTATTTCAACACGCCAAGTCCTTTGTGCTTTCTTTTTCGTTCCAAAAAATTTTATGTGTGCATACATCGGGGATACTATCAAGTACAGATGCCTTGCTTGAATATATATACTTTTACTTTAAGACAATTATTTGAGTTGAAGTTTTGGAAAATTTAAAAAACAAGTCCATAACACATTTCCATCACTAATGACAATTCTTTTGTTGGGTAATTAGATGTGAGTTTTATCTATGACATTCACTGTTGCATCTGTCTTTTATTTCACTTTGTATATATATTTTTGGATTGATATAAAATCTTTAATATCTATAATAACATCTGTGAAAGTTGGATCAATCTTCATGATTTTTTAATATAGTTATGGTTTTTTTTATAAACAATATAAAAATTGTGTAATTTTGTAGTCAAAACAGCATAAATATCGAACATTTGTATGAAATTCTCATGTCTCGTACGCGCGATTGTCATAGCATCTCTTCTCCCAACCACTGTTGAATCAGGTCCATGCATTTCAGGTGAAAAACCTGAACACTAAATTTATATTGAAAAAGATGCAAAAGTAAACAATGGACCAATAAATTGTTTTTCTTATAATGTATGACTAAATTAAAAGCATTTCCTTGAACAATTGTTTCCTCCATATAGTGTGTGGCATGTTTAATAAAGCAATCAGGTATTTGATGATCTCTGCAGGAAGAAGTCGTCGACGGGTCCCTTGAATTTCTGATCCTTGCGAGCGACGGACTCTGGGATGTCGTTTCCAATGAAGTATTCAAAACTCGACTGTTTCCAAAGTTTTCTTTTTCACCTTTATTCCTTTTTCGTGTGATTCAGGCCGAATTTCTAACCCGGTTTTCGTTACAGGAGGCGGTTGCGATGATCAAGCCAATTGATGATCCGGAGGAGGCGGCCAAGAGACTGATGCAGGAAGCCTATCAGCGAGGGAGCGCCGACAATATCACCTGCGTCGTTGTCCGGTTCCTATCCAGCCCCAGCACCATCAGTTCTGGTCAATGAGTTCTTCGATCTCACGAGTGAGAAAATAAAGTCTGATCAGAATTTAACTATGGAAATAGCAAAACTATATTCTGATATATGAACTCTGATGTTGTGTTCTGAGCTCTTATTAATTCTACTAATTCTTTTTTTATTGGTGTCGCCCAATTCTGTTATTTTACTAAATGCCTATGGAATCCAACCTCCCTATCCTGCTAGCTATAATTTATTTATTTATTTATCTGAGATCTCTCATAAAATTTTGATTATCACTGTTAATCCTTGTGAAATGGGGCTCTAAAACAACTGTTTTTTTTAAAAACAAGAGAATAGCTTTTGCGCACAAACTCTCTAGGCTTCCTTATCAATTGAGCTAGTGATGATGAGTTCATTCAAATTTGAGGTTTAGGCTCTGTCTGGGATGGTGCTAAAAGTTATATTCTCACCGTTACTGTTGTTTTGGAGGTGTTTGGTTTCCCAACGGTGGGAGAAGCTCAAAGTAAAAACAGTGGACCATATTACTTTCAGAAAAGCTCAAAGTAAAAAAGATTTAAGAAAATGATCATTTTGTAGATGTGATTTTAAATTTACTACGATAAGAATAAAAAAACAGCAGCCTGGTGCACAAAAGCACCCCCGTGCTGTGACGGCCCGGGGAAGGGCCCCATCATAGGGTGAAATGTAGGTGAATCTTATCATGCATTTTTTATTTTTGCAAGAAGTTTCTTTCATACTCGTGGCCTCAAAGTCACACAACAATATCTCAATCGGTGCGCCAAGACTCCCCTCCCCTTATTATGACAGGAATAGCAAATGAAATTTTAAATACAAAATGCATTTTATTAAGAATGTTGTTACTAGCAAATCCAATTTGATTTTTAGCACATCATTACTATTAGCAAATCCTCATTTTTCAAAATGTTATTTGAAAATCATTTTGTTACTAGTAAACAAACATAAAAAAAATTTAAAAATTTAATTTTGTTTAAAACATTCATTCTTTCAAAATAACGCACTGCATATAAAGACATTACAAATGATTTCAAATGTATTCATTCAATCACTTATGTTAACATTAGAAAAGAGTCAAAATGCAAATGTTTAGTATGTCCAAAACTTCTTTTTCAACAAAATATCATCTGCACCAAAATTTTTAAACAAAATATTGCCCGGTTTAGAAATATATTTGATTTCTAATTCCTATAAGGGTGTGCTGTATATACGAGTTAAGTGTATATAAAAATATATGCGTCTTTTTGAACTACATCTTATACATACAATTTCATGAGAAGTGTTCAACATGAAAGTTGTAGATCTTGACGAGATCTACAAATTTCATGTTGAACATTTTTTGATTTGAAGCAATTTAGACCCCCGATTTGGCTCCTAAAAAAAGTCACGCCGAACATATGTACGGACGCCCGGGATCGGCGTGACTTTTTTCGGGGGCTTAAACGGTTTTAAATTAAAAAATGTTCAACATGAAAGTTTTATATCTCGATAAGATCTACAACTTTCATATTGAACATTTTTTGATTTGAAACAGTTTAGACTCCCGATTTGAGCCCCGAAAAAAGTCACGCCAAAAATCTGTACAGACGACTCGTTCCATGCGTGTCCTTTTTCGGGCCCAAATTGGAGGCCTAAACGGCTTCAAATCAAAAAATGGTCAACATGAAAGTAATACTTTTTGGGAAGAGAAAAAAATGCAAAAAATGACTGAATCTTTTTTTTTCTGATTTGCTATTAACGAAAGTGAGTTTGCTAATAACAACACCCTTTATTAAATCAAATTTGATTGAGATTGTACACTAGTACAACATTAACTAATCTTCTCTCTCTAAATTAACTAACTCTATGCCTGTATGTCCCAATTTGGGACTATAAAGTGGCATCATATGCATATATAGAAACTTGATGGAGCATATGTTTGTAAAGAATCACATGCGCTGCTCATCACCAGAAGGCTTTTTTCGGCTCCGTGTGTTTCAACATTTTTTTTCTCAAGTGGCGGTGGGAGGAAAACACCAACGTTAAAAAAAATGTTTGGTAAAACTCTTTCTCTGTTCCCAACGCTTCAAAACGTCATTTTGATCTTCAATGCCAAATCTGCCCCCTCCCTCTATTCCCACCGCTCCCTTCCCCTACGCTCCAAAACGCCTCCGCCAAAACAAACAAAGCCATCATTATCAAACTATTGATCATTGTGATGAAAATCTCTATACCATAAGAGCACTTAGGGCTCACTTGGCACAGCGGTTGCAGACGTGACCGCGGTGGTTATAAACTGTCGTTCGTGAACGTCTAATCTCGCCTAAGGAACTCCTTCCACTTTTATGCTCAAAATTAGTTTTTTTTTTCTCTTAGTGGTGTTCATAACTATTGTCATGTCAAACACATTTTATGATGGTGACATTTTTGTCCAAACTCAACCTTAGAGTTGACTTATCAGTTGGGAAGCCAACGTTGAGCTACCCTCAATAAGGATAAACATTGGTTTGACTCCGATTATTTCTACTCATATATTGTATATTTTCCAATTTACTTTTGACATCAAATATATCAATTCAAAACCCTATCATTTTGTTGAATCTTGTCATTTAGTGGCAAGCTCTTAAAGTAGTTTATGCATGATTATGGCTCCTTTTGGCGCGGCATTTTTGCTTCGGCGAGTTTGGGCTAAAAAGCCGCCATCATAGATTGTATGTTTGGCATGACAACAACATGAGTGCGGCCAAGAAAAGAAAACTAGTTTTGAACCTAAAATAGGATAAAGTTTCTTTTGTGAGGTTGAGCGTTCATGGATGATGGTTCATAATCACTACATTCACGACCGCCACTACCATGCCAAACGGAGCCAATAGCTCGCGGCTACCATTTAATAGCTCCTAGCATCTTTTTTTTTCTTTTGCTCATCAATGATGTCATAAACATCAGTTTGACCCATGAAAATTTCCACTCATGTGCATAAATTATCTGTTTTAGCACATGGATCAAAGAATTCGGGCATTCTATTATCACTTGCTTATAAATATTTTTGGCCACATGAATCAAGTAACCATATGGCTTACATAATTACTTGCATAAAAGTAATTGTACCATAGGGCATGTGCCTCAAGAAAGACCTACCTCCCTCAAGGATCATTCATCATAAACTTAGGACGTGCTCGAGAGCTATGCATCGGCAAAGGTAACTTGTTTTTCAAAGCATCTTGTCACGGACATGTCATCTTGACCAAGTCATGCACGGCTTTAGCTCCTCTTGCCACACCTCATGGCTAGCTTAGTCAACCCTCACTCCAAGAGAAGTTGTCGTGGAAAAAGAGAAAGAAATCACAGGAGCACAAGAGCAAGGGAACTCAACAAAACTTGAAAACTCTATTCCATCTTGGATGCCTACAGATGAGAGAGTCTTCCCTTTATATAGTCTAATGGAGGTTTCCCCCAAAGAGTGGAATAATCTGGATTCCTACGCTCTACAGTATTCTTTCATTTTCTACTATTTACAACAATCTTCCTTTTCTAGAGTATTCTCATGAGAACACCTAAAGAACTTCTAGTTTCTTCATGGCTCTTTCATTGGTTTTCTTACATCTTGGACCTTTTCACCAAAAGACTTGGAAAAATTGTAGTTGGGCTTGAGGTTGGATCTTTTATTCTTGATCTGTAACATTCTCCCCACCTATCCCGTCGTCCGCATCGCTTCATATTGGTGGATGAAGTCCTTGAATTGCCACAAGTCTTCAAGTGTCTCACATGCTGCTTCGGACTTTAGCAATCTCTTCCATTTGAGTAAGCATTGGGTACTTCATGACACACCTCATTGTCGTACCACCCTCCATGATAGCACTTCATCCACTTCCTTTTCAAATGAGTTGGTCATTACGAGGGGTACTTTATGGGATTCTCGTCTTTTTGGGTCTTCCTTGTCTTCATGATAAGTCTTCAACACATTTACATGGAAGATTGAATATATCTTCAAAGTGTTAGGTAGATCAAGACGATATTATACTTTTCCTACCTTGGCAATCACATCGAATCTCCCCTCATAAATCCGCATCAATCCTTTGAGCACACTTTGTAGCATCATGAATTGATGTAGGAGTTTCATCATTACTTTGTGATGCAGGACGGCGCATAGGGTTTGTGCGGCTGTCAGCTTTTTCTAGGAAATCCTAAATGTATGCAATGAAAAATTAAATTTTGAGCGGGCGTTGCACGAACTTTAATAAACGAAGCAACTTAGATTTTTGAAGAAGCACAAAGAACTATTTGTTAAAAATGAATTTTCTTAAAAAATTGGTTCAATTCTAAATTCAGGAAGATAGTTTGCAACTTTCGTTCTGTTCACAATGTCGTAGCAAAACGGAAATTGTAAATTCCAAATATATTTCCGTTTGGAGTTTTTGACGTAGCGTTCGTTGACAAAATTCGGGCAAAAATTAACAATGAATCTATTATCCTACAAGAAAATATAGAGACACACACAAAGGAGGAGAAAGAAACAAGTTACCTACTGAAAGAGACGTCTTTTCGTATTCGAGGTCGATCGCGATCATGCGAGGAACTCCTCGCCACCTTCGATCTCCCGCTCCGAGGTTGGCCGCTATCGCACACGGGCACCGAGAAGATTTTTCACTCACTCTCACACAAAAGTAATTCCACGGAATCTCAAACACTAAATGGGTTTTGAGAAGTCACAAACTAAATAACCTAATTTTGACTCGCTCTCATACAAAAGGCTCCACAAAATCTCAATCACTCAAGGTGGATCCACGAAATCTCTAAGCACAAGAGAAATGATTTCCTCACTACAATCCTAAATCACTCTATTCACTAACTCTAAACTCCTACAGCAACATTAATCAAAACCTTACACATAAGAGAATCAAAGCACTGTACTTCTTTTCTCACACGGAAGCAACACAACAATCACAAATTTCATTCAATATCATCAACACTTACAACTCTTCTAACTGGAATTCACAAAACTAGCAACAGGAAATTTTATATCTTCAATCATCAACCTAACTGGAAGCACACAACAACCATTTCAACATCCAACAATACATTCACGCCTAACTCTAACAGGAAGCACACAGCAACCAGAAAACACCACTGTTCATCATCTTCTCGATGGAAGGCGGCTCGCAGGAATTCGATTACAATATTTCAACATTCACTAGAACACAGCTTACAGACAACCCTTTATATAGGGTTCAGCCAAAAATAGAACCGAAAACAAAACTGGAAATAAAACAGGGAACCATCCATAATGGAAGAGGCGTGTAGCTGAACTCGTGGCTTCGTGGAGGAGTGGACATGGCAGCGAATTGTAGGAGTCGTGGACGACGACGTGTGGAGCAGAGAAATCGTGGGCGGGAGACACGATCTCGCATGCGGGAACCCATGTGAGGAAGCCCTAGCTGACGAATTCTGGGAGAGCTCGATTGGGGAAGAGGAATAGTTCTCGGGCCGACTTCTTCTTCTACAATGCTGCTAACTAAACCGGTTTAAACCTAAAACATATGATATATATCTATATATCTAAACCACTATAAAGAAAATAGTTTTGCCATAAATTTTAAACTCATTGAAGTCATCATGACCGTCTGATCTGTCCTGATATTTCAGCAACCGTCTGATCAAACTGCTCTCTCTCTCTCTCTCTCTCTCTCCACTTTTTCATATGTCTCCTAAACCTATTAGGGCCGTCCTAAAGCTAACCGCTCCTTTAGAAATAATAAATTCAAAAAAATATTGAATGGGCGGCCCGCAATTGAGAGAGGACCGGGCGGGATAAGAACCGCGGCAATCGCGTGGCATTGTCATGCTGCTCTGCGTAGCCTGACCAATATATGATATTTTTCGAACAGGTGATGCCCTTTCTTTTATTTATACCCCAAAATATCTCCCTAACCCATGATGTGGGACTAATTTGCGCAGGAGTTATTCAAAATAAAAAATAAAAAACACGCGTGTCTGCTGAGCCTTGAACTGTCGACCACCTGCTTAGATTCCAAAGCTTTATCCATTAGGCCACAAAGGCTTTTACGCTATACTGTTCACGTAACTTTTTTTTAAAACTTCAAATCGTTGGAATCTATTTCAACAATTACAAAAATTGCAAAATGACAATGCGACATTCAGTGCCGATAGAGGTCCGTACGAGTGCGGCGTTGAGTACTGCTGCGACATCCAGATCGGGGCTGGTATCCACCACTTTGTCTCTTAGGACATACTCTTGAGGTCTCCTCTTTGTGACTTCCCATTTCTTCAGGCGCCTTCATACTTTTTCTAGACACGCTTTAGCCAATTCATTTTGTTTTTCCCTTGACTTAGTCCTTCAGAAGGATCCTTGGATTTTCACATCTCCCCAATTTGTGGCCAAAGCATGTGGTGTGAGCGGTTGGCACCCTATTGCCAACTCAAAGGGACTCCTTCCTAAGGATTCGCTCCGGTGTAAGTTATAAGAGAATTGTGCTTCATCAAGATTGTTGCCCAATCTTGCTAGTAGCACTCCTACATACCATTTTTTCTATATGTATGTCAATCATACTGAGGGTGAAAGCTAGTAGAGAAGTTCAATCGTGAATCCAACATCTTGGATAACTTTGTCCACATTTTCCCAATGAAGTGAGGATCCCTATCGCCCGCAATGTTTTGGGGTAATCCTCAATATTTGACCATATGCTTGTAAAATCCTTGGGCATCTTCCTTCGTAGTGCAGACTTTTATACATTAGATGAACATCTCATACTTGAAGAATCGGTCTACGATCACCATAATAGACTCAAATCCCTCAGATTTTGGGAGAGAATTGATGAAATCCAAAGTAACGGTGTTCCATAAATGATTGTGGATCAGAAGGGCTCCAACAATCCTATTGGTTAATGATTCTCCACTTTGTGTTGTTGTCACACAAGACATGTATTCATGTTGACATCCATTCTTCTTCCTTGCCAGAAGGACATGATCTCACATAGTGTCATTGTCATATTTTGTCCTGGATTACCCGCTCATCCAGTATCATGGCATTCTTTGATCAAATCCTTTCACAAGTTTCCCCAATTCAGGATGTACAACTTCCTTCCTTGGGGGTGAAGAAGGGCATCCTCCACCCAAAATTGTTTGGTCAATCCTTCATTAGAAACCTTTAGCAATTACCCATTAAAGGATCTTGTCAAAGTCCGTCTCTGATTCGAGTTAGCAACTTCCCTTTTGTCGTAGTCATCTCAGCTAGCTCTTCTTTGCCACTTAAGGAGTCATAAACTGCATCGCCTCATCGGGTGTAAGACCCCCCCCCCTCCTGAGAATTAGGCATGGTCGAGGGAGATCTTATTTTTAGGGCAACGGCCTTATGGTAATGTCAGTATGTGGACCAACCAAGATCGCATGACATTTACTCTGCCGATGATTAATCATCACAATCATACCAAGACAAGTATAGAAATAGCAGAAGGACAAATCCTAAGATAATATCATATAATCAAAACATAGTGAATACATATCCAAAATACATTAATAAAGTTCGGGCTAAAACATGCCCTACAAAATGGACTAAAATGCAGGAAATAAGTATAAATCCTCACTATTCTCTCAACGTCCTCTGAGGTCGTCATCGGTTCTAAAATTGCAGGCATTGTTGGGGTCACCTCCTTTGTATCCATGCTATCCTCATGGTGATTTTGTTGTTGTAGCGGTAGCTGGAGCTGTTGCTACTCCTATGGTGGTAACACTCTAAAAAGGCTAATTGTTTTCTCTTCCTCACCCTCAATGCACCCTAAGGCATCGGGTGTCAGGAATGAAGGTAGAGATGCAGGAAATAATGAATGTAGAAAGAGCGGGTGATAGTAATAATGTCTAAGAAGGTAAATGGTACGCTAACAATGTATCACAAACGAGTAATAGAAAACTATACGCATAAGTATAACTGCTTATTAATTGGAAGTAACCTAACGTATAAGAATGCATATATAAACTTATATGTTAGGAATCTTGAAAGAAAAGAACATAAAATAATTTATCATGTAAGAGCTCCCATAAAAACTTATATAATAAAGATCTAAAGATGCAATGTGATGTTTTGGAGATATATACCAAGACTAAGAGGAAAGACTACAAACAAATGAAGTTATTCAAAGTCAACATGAGATGAGTGTGGAGCTGAAGGCAAGACTAGTTGAAATTTTTGAGTTGAACAAACTAGAAGAATAAAAAAAAAGTAGACAGCTCATCAAAAGAATGTTAATAAATTTCTCGAATTTTGAAAATTGGGAGGCTGAAACATGATAGCATGAACCCCCAAGGGAAAATATTAATTGATGTGGAAGCTTATAAAGCCAAGAATCTAGATGATAGGGTAGTAAAAGAATTTGATCATGATAAAGACAAGGAGAGTGTGGGCTTTACTATTAATGCTTATACCGAATACAAGAAATCTAAACTTGAAGGCCCCTCCTTTGTCAAGCCAACTGATGCTCTGGTTCTTCACAATGGTGCTCCTCCAGTTCCAAAGACAAAGATAAGGATTTCAAAGAAGTCTATTGCTACACTTCAAAAGGAGAAAATTCAAATTGTCAAAGAAAAGAGGGTAATCGAACATGGGATTTAGAAGACCTCCGTCAAAAGTATGATTGTTGAATTCAACATAAAGGGTTACACGCGGAGGCGCACTTGGACGATCTTGATGGTGGAGCACGCGGAGGCGCGCTTGGACGGTCTGGATGGTCTTGATGGAAATAAAGGAGATCCTGGGTCCTATTTATAGATTTTGAAGGTGATAATTTCGTAAATAAGTGGTGGCTACAGAGGTTATGCGGTTATCCGCATACCGTAACCAATATATGTGCTATGTGCACACATGTTTGTATAATTTTGTGCTGATATGACCGATATGGTTATGTGCACATCATAATCATATTATTTACTATACGCAGACTTTCATGCGCATTTTTGTTACACAGACCACCCCCAGACGAGGAATTTTACTATTTGCACCTCTTAACCCATCGCTAATCATTGCCCGACGCCTTCAAGATCGCTGTCCTGCTAGAATTCTCCCGCCACGGTTAACTATAATTACACTCCCCCAAGTCACGAGCATGACATGAGGGCGTGTATTTTGAATTTTTTTCTATAAATTCTAGCAGCTTCTGAGAACAAGGGTTCAAAATTTTTGAGTGTTGAGAGGTTGTTAGGTGCTCTTTTGTGTTTTTGTACTTCTCTCTCTTATGTTTATGCTCTTCTCTTTCTTGCATTCATGCTTTTTCTATAGCTTTTCATGCACTTCTTTAGTTAACTTGTAATCTTTCTTTTCTAGCTTAGTAGTAGTGTTTCATTAGCTTTTATCTACTTGTAATCTTGTTTGATTTAGAAATAAAAAATAGTTTACATCTCTTTCCCTTAATCTCTCTCTCTCTCTCTCTTCTTTCATATTCATGCAATTTTATTATATGTCTTCAACTTATTCCATCTTTATGATTAACTAATCTTTTCTTAGTATTCGATCAAGATGATCCGACCATGAGATAATCAAGTTATGATCGTTATGTTCTACTTTTTTCTTTGATGAAGCCTTTTTGAATTACCCTTGATTTTCATTTAGTGAGACCATATTTCATTTATGTTTTCATACAATCGAGAGGCTCACGTATGAATTGATTGCTTAAGGGTAAAGTGAGTTGCACGCGCCCCTCGAAAGAGGATGACGTAAATCTCCCGGATTGAAATCAAATCCGATAGTGGGGTTCACAACGTAAAGCGAGATTTAGGTATTCGATTTGAGAATGAAGGTTCAACCGATTTAAATTAAGCTCAGTTGGACACTTCCTCGAGAGAGGAGTGTTCATATTTTGGAAATCTCCACGATAAAAGTAGTTTATTAAAGAAAATTAGATTTTTTTTTATTTTTTATTATTCTCATGCCAAGATGAATTGAGATCGAATGCTAGCCTTTTAAACAGAGCCTAAACTAATTCTTTAATCCTAATTTAACTTCTCTTTTAGCTAAGAAAAACAACTCTAAAGATTGTTTGATAAGATAATATTGATTTCCTCGAATTAAAAGTAATTGAAGCGCCCCGGGAAATACGATCTTGATATTTTCTTAATATCTTATATTTTAGTCTATAAAATATATTTGTCTTCATCGGATATAGAATCGGAAAAAGAATTATTGATTGTTGATATTTTGTATGTTAAAGAATGAAAATAGGTGATAAGACGATTACGTTCTGTGCCCATCGTCGGATTAAATGCTCCAGCAGCAATGACAGCTTTTGCAAAATGCTGGGCTCCAACTATTTTCCCATTGCATAAGTCAACAGAATAGCCGCAAGCGGTCTGCGATGCCGGTGGGTAGAGGCCGAGCATCTATAGGAGGCTGAACATCTACAGAAGGCAGATCGTCTTGGAGATGGCTGATCATCGTGGAGATGGCCGGTCATCGTGGAGATGGTCGGTCGTCATGGAAAAGGCGAAACCTGATTTCTTTCTATAACCTTGACATGCGTTTAGCCATAAGTAGTCTGCGGGTTATAAAAAAGAAAAACTATAAACGGCCTGCCTTTAACAATGCTCTTCAAAAATTGTTTCATTGTCTCTCATATCGACGGATTCAAAGTTCCTGTGCAAATTTTGCCTTTTGATAGAGATTACCTTCTTATCTCCCAGGAATGCTTCCTTGAGAATGTCCCAAGCGCCTTTGGCAGTGCGTGCTCCCATGATTCTTTGGAAGACGGGGGTTGTCACAGACTGTTGGATAATGAGCGGTGCCAAGGAGTTCTTCCTTTCTCCTCTGGGTATTTCTGCTTCACTTCCATCCTTTTCTTTCCCTTTCGTCTGAGGTTCGTCACAGACCATTTCCCAGAGTTCCTTAGATTCCAAGACAGTTTCCATCTTAATCGCCCAACGATCATGCATTTCCTCATTGAAGATTGGGAATGAGATCAGAGGGGCAGAGGGGGCCATTGCGGGAGATGATGAGCTCATATTCGATAGCTAGAAGCGATCCTGTGCGCAAACACAAGCTCGGATACCACTGATAGGAAATTACCCTCATAGAGATTAAAAAACAGAGAAGAAATGGAAATGGGAAGAAGACTTCATTCATAAATTCGAACACATAAAGCCTTCTTATATGGTGCAGGAGAATGAAGGGAGAAAGGCGCAGATACATTAAATTATATTAAGAACATAACAACATTAATTAAGTTACGATGAAAATTTCAAAGATGCAATGCTTCGATTCTGATTCCTCTTCAATTGCAGGCATTAGGCTCTGTTTGGGAGGACTTATTTTCACCAGTCAAGCGGTTACGACCGCATGAACCAGACCTTAATTATGGTCCGGTTCATGCGGTCGTAACCGCTTGACCGGTGAAAATAAGTCCCCCCAAAAGGAGCCTAAGAGAGTTGACTGGCCACATCAGCACTCTGGTTCAAGGTATTCCATCAAAGTTCTCGCCGGCTTCTGTTGTCATGCTCTGCCTTGAGATATGGATCTACGGGCTTCCATCCGGCGACGCCCGCCCTAATTTTTTTTTTATTAAAACGGCGATGGGAAATTTCGAAAATTTACTCCCGTGACCGACGACACCTTGCTACTGTAGCAAACACGTAACTTCTTTATTTAATATAGATATATATTTATACTTACAATATTAAAAGGTAAAAGATGTAAAACATTCAAAATTATCAAATAGACTTAATGTTTTAATCTAATGACTTAACATATATTATAATCTATTTAAAAAAATTAAAATATAATTAATTATATTATTCCCAATTAAAAGTATTGATGAAAATTCATAAAATAAATAAAAATAATAAAATTTTCTCTCATTAGACATCAACAATATTTTCAAAAAAAGCTATCATTACGCATGTGAATGGTATTTTTGAGGATCTGGATTAATTGATAGTGTTTATTTTAAGTTGAATTAATTAATTGATAGGATAATTTTTTAAGCTGCATTAATTAATTAATAGGGGTGGAGCCATGTGATTGTCATGATTAGAGTACTATCATGATTGGCCGGAGAGATGAAACCTCATGTCTATCACTCGTGTGTGTTTACACACACAAACACACATTGAAAATAGACTTCCAAAAGAAGATGCATGCAAATTAACTTTTGAAATATAAACATAAAATTATTAAATAAATTCCTTATGATTAAAAAAACAAATCATAAACTAATAACAAATGAAATACCACAATAATGTACAAATCAAAATACTACATAAATAAAAGTTGATATAAATAAAAATTTTGTATGCTAGTTTTCTAATGCAACAAAATATTCCTACAGAAAATAAATGAAAAACACCATCATGCATTTGATGAATATTAGAAATAAAATTACATACTATTAAATGTAAAGCTGTTTGGCTCGGTTTAGACAACCCGTCAAACCCAAACCAAGCCAAACAAAACCACTGCAAATGTTTGGGAGAGCAGCGGCTACCCAAACGCTAACTGTGTTCGTCACCACAGCAACTACAATCATCGCCGCCCGCCCAAAAAGAGCCATAATTGAATACATTGAAGTTTAAAGAACCTAGAGCTACTTTGCCGCCATTTTCCTGCTAATAGCGCAGCACAAATAAGCGAAGGAGTGTTACTAACGAACACGAATTGGCACGAAACATTCCGAAGGATTGCTCATGACTGCTCCAGCACAAGGGTGGCATATATTAACTCATTCCATGTATCCGGAACTCCAGGGAGACACCAATGGCTGCAATCCTCGTGTTTTCTCGATACTTTTTCTCCGCCCCTCGCCTTCTTTCCATAAATAGAAGGATGGGAGTCTTTTCGGTAGTTGGTCAGTTTGGTCACATTCAAGAGAATTAAAGGGAAATTCATTTTGGCCTTCACTTCCTCTATAATCTTCATCTTCACCGGATAATTATCGAGGATAGGTCCACTCGAGGCTGGGGAAGTTTCTCCATGGCAGGTGCCGCCAGAGTCCCAATCACCGCCCCTAGTTTAAGAAATCCTCGCGAATCTAAATTTTGCCGGAAATTTAATGGAGGTAAGAATATCGAAGAATGAAGTACGGTGATGATCGAACCTGAAATGAGCTGTAGAGTATCCACGATAAAATACTATTTTTTTTGCAGGATCCATGTTTTTGTCTATCCAACTTCCCCAGGTCTGCATGGATCTGTTAAAAGCTTCAGTTGCATCAAAATGCGGATAGATGACATCGCCTTCCTTATAATAGTCCTTCCTGCGATATCAAATTCATGAGGATACGGTTTTAGCGAAATAGAACTCAAACAGAACACACCATTGTTTAGGAAACTTAAGACATGACATGGTCGGGCAAGCCAATTAAGGGTCTGTTTGGCACGACGGTGGTGGTCATGACCGCGATGGTTTTGAACCGTCGACCGTGAACGCCCCACCTCACCTAAGGAACTCCCTTCATTTTATGTTCAGAATTAGTGTTTTTCCTTGGTATTAGCAGTGGCGTCTCACAGAGGAAACACCAGGACAAATGGACACTAAAAAGTTCATATACATAAAGTTCAAAAGGTTAATTACAGTAATCTTCCAAGTGAGTTTGTGTGGTTACTGGGGCATCCCCCCCCCTTCTAAAATTACCATAATCGCTAAGGGTACCTCAGCTTAACGGCGCTCACGCGCTCGCAATCCACCGAGCCAGTACTCCGCTCGTTGCCCCATTTAGCCGTGCGCTCGGGAGATTGCGAGCGCTCTCGAGCTGAGGTGCCGTTGTTCGTAGCGCGAGGGGTTTAGGGTCCGCTCGTTGCCCCATTTAGTCGTGCGCTCGTGAGATTGCGAGCGCTCTCGAGCTGAGGTGCCGTTGTTCGTAGCGCAAGGGGTTTAGGGTTTTTTAGTGTTTAGGGTTTTAGGGTTTAGTGTTTAGGGTTGGGGGGGGGGGGGGTGCTCTGTCACTCATATAATAATATTTTATAATATATATAGTTATATTTCTATATGATTTATTCTACATTAGTTATTATTTATTTATTTATATGTTACCCCTCCCTTGATAAAACATGCGCCCCCCTCTCTCTTTGATGAATGTGCGCCCTCCCTCTCTCCTCTCTCTCTTCGCCTCTGAAGAGTGCGTGCTCCCCTCCCCCTCTCTCCCCCTCTCTCTATCTCTCTTTCTCTCTTTCTCTCTCTTTCTCTTTCCTTTATCTTCTAAAGCCGCCAATTTTTTTCGTTTCACAAAAAACAGTGGGGCGCACTCCACTCCTCTATGTATCTTTTTCTCTCATTGCTCTAATGTTATGAAGCACGGATACTTTCCCGAAGGTAGCGTACCCGTACCGGATACGTATCCGGTACCGGTACGTACCCGATACTCGACGGATACACCTATGTGGACACACTTGGACTTAACACACTATTCTGCATATTGTGATAAAAGTCTATTTTTTTAGAGTAAACAAAAGTCGGCTCTATGCTAAGAAGCGTTGGTACGTTCAATTAAATTGTGTATCTGTACCGAGTATGTTTCTGGTATCGGTACGTTTCTGTTACAAGTACGTGTATTGAACGCGTTGATTCAACGCAAGTTATTAACAAAACAGCTAACTTGTCTCTAGACTAATCGGAGATTAAATATGTTGATCTCCAACAATGAAGAAGAAGAAAAAAAAACTAATAAGTAGACTTAAGTTTAATTTTATCTCTTTTGGTTAAACATATAAGATGTTAAATTTTGTAATATTTACGAATGTTTAATGTTTGAAAACTTCATGTTATGTTGCATTGATTTGTGAACTTGTATTTCAAGTAATGATTTATGTTTGATATTTCGATGTTTTGAGACCCCACTCTAGTGGGATAAAGGCTTGAGAGCTGTTGTTATTTCGATGTTTTGAGAACTATTTATTGCACTTGTGATATATAAAATATATATTATGTTTGTTATAATGTATCATAACGTATCCATATTGTTGGAACTGAAACCCAGTACCAAGAGAAGTTCGTACCCAAAGGGGGTAGCCTGCGCCTACTTCTCCTGAGTAAGATCGTTTGACCGGTGACTGAGAACTAGGAATAGACCCCGAGTTGAAGCATGCAGGTCCTGCCACACACCCGGAAGATCGAAGAGAGCTTCTCATCTCTAGCCAATGCTGAGTTGGGCACCTTGGAGGGCTATGGAAGTCAACCAAAGCTAACCAGAGGAGGAAGAAGCCAAACAATCCGATCCCCTCCAAAGATGCCCTTGGGGTCTATTTATAGTTTTCCAAGTCTGGCATGCACATAGCGGAATCCATCCTTTTGGTTCTACTGTACACAACCCAAATGGTCTGCCAATAGCGAAACTCCGCTGTTTGGAGAGGCTATTAGCAGGCCTATTTGGACTTCTCCTAAAGGAAAACTGTTGGGCGAGCTGACCTCTCGTCTGAGACGGCGAGTGTTCGAGGAGACTCGCACTCGCCGCCAAGCTTGACTCTGGGGCAAGTGCGGGTCAGAACACCCTGCTCGCCCCTGCTAGCCTTCAATTTATGCCACGCCCGAGCCGGGGCGAGACCCAACCACGCCCACTCGGCTCGCCTATCCCAAAATAACCTGAACGACCCTTCTGCGTCCTGACCCCATTTTAGTGACGCACTTGTCAAATACGGGGTTGTACACAATCCCCCCTTTTTGCGAGACTAACACAGACTCGGAAAGAAAAGTCCAACCCCGGGTATTTGACGAGTGGTGACTGGTTTCCAAGAGAATCTTTTGTGGGTCCCACAGTATGCTATATATATAAGACGACCCTCCCTGTGAAAACACTTCCCTTCTCGCAAGAAATGCCTCTTTCGAAGGAGCTCTAGGATCGCCTCGGCGCTGCTCGAGAGCAGAACAAGTTCTCGCTCGGGATTATATCATGGGCGTCCAATAAATCCTCCAGCTCCCCTTCGAAGCGGAAGAAGACGACTAAGAAGGTGAAGCGCGACCCGACGCCCAGCGAGCTCGCCCCGACCAATTTGCAGTTCCCGGCGTCCGGCCTCGAGCTCTCGCACCTTGAGGAAACGCAGGTTTTCACAATCTGAACTACTCGCATTCCGCTCCACTATCATGGTCATGATTAATCTGGTACCCGCGGGGAAATCAACCACAGGAAGTCGGCTCAGGGGTCATCATTGCGGATATCGGCCGCCAGTGCGAGTTGTCTAAAGGTGCAGAAGCCTCACCCTCCCGAGGGGGCGAGCACCCGGCCCTCCCCTGGCACACTTTAGCAGGTCCCGAGTAAGTTGTTCGTCATTGCGCCGCCGACCCCATTTCCTTATTACACGCGCTGATTGTCAGTTGTATTCTGCAACTCCTCCCTTCGGGACCACCGGCCTAGAGGCAACACCGTCGAAATCACAGATCCGCGAGGTTGCGAACGATCCTGCCTCTACTACTGTTACTCAGACCTGGGGTACTCTCGCCATTCAAATCCCTTTTGTCGCCCAAATCCGCGACCAGATCTCCTTTCCTCCAGGTCTTGGAAAATTACTCTCACTCCTTCCAGGGACAACCTAGCCCATCTCGTCGTCGTCCCGACAAAGAAGTCGTTCCCTCTCATGGTTAGTTAAAGCACTCGCCCTCTCTTCATGATGGTGTTGATTTTGCTATTTGTTCCCTCTCCTCGTAGATAGACAGGACGTCTCGATGTCTGAGTCCTCAGACACGGGTGCTTGCTCGTCGCCTCCCTCCCCCGAAGCGATGGAAGACTTCCTTGGTGATGCTAGTGATCCTGATGGGATGAAGAGGCGAGTGGCGGAGGTTCTGCGGAAGTATGGACATATGTTCCGCGAGATGCAAGCGGAACGGGTCGCCAGCGAACAACGGTTGAGCACCCTAGAGAGATACTACGTACTGCTGGAGGTGGAGGCGAGACAGGGAGCAAGCGGCGAGGAGACTTCTCCCGAGGTGCATATCGGGCGAATCGAGGAACATCTTCGCGTCGTGCAATTGGAACTCAACGCGGTTCGAGAGTACAACAATCCCCATCGTCCTCCCGGGGCGGGGCGCGAGGCCGGGGAAGATGGAAATGGCTCCAATTCTGAGCCTATCGGCACTCGCCCTTTCTCCATTCTTCCTCTTCTCCTGCGGACACTATCAATTTTTGTATTAATTTCCGTATTTTCTCTTCGAACTTAATTAGCTTGCTATTAAATTTCTACTTGCTTAGCGAGTGCTTGTGGTTTGGATTTTGTGTCGCATTGTGTTGAAATCCTTTTGTGAGTTCTAACGCGAGATGCGGTGCTCCTTGGGCTCGGTCCAAGGACAGGTGGGGGTCATGGGACTGGCCTGCGGGCGAGATCGGAGTGTGGCAAGTTGGATATCCGCACTCATGCCCCCCTTTCTTTTTCACCGTACATCCCAACTACCACATTTATTTCTTCAGTGATCTCGCCCCTGCCTTTTTCTAGCACTCGTTGTTACTCCTTTTCGTTTCTTCTCGGTCTGTTGCGATAGGAGACGACGGCGAGCTGGCAGATGGCAGGTCAAAGTGCGCACAACAATTCTTGGACCATTCTTTCTTTGAAGGCAACTTGACCAAGCAGGAATATCTTTCTTGCGTTGTGAAGTACGTCCCTCCGGAGTTCACCGCACGCGCCCCAAACAAAGGCGAGGCGATCAACACCATCTACGAAGACGAACTCGCGATCCCCATCTCGCATTTTGAGGTGGGGCTCCGCCTTCCGCTATGGCCCGAAGTTCGCCAGGCCCTAAAGTACTTCGGCGCCGTCCCCGCGCAGCTAAACACCAACGCCATCGCAATGTTGGTAGCATTCGCTTGCTTCATGCGCCAGAAGCGAATCGAGTTCAACCTCACCGTCTTCCGCAAGCTTTTCATCTACCGAGCGACCAGCGATGACATTGTCTTCTTCTCCGGCTCGCACTTCAAGGTATGCGAGACCTCCAACAAGCACCACCACTGGATTACAAAATTTGTTTTATCAAGAAAAACATGGGGAACATCCCCGACACGCCACTCCAGCAGGACGAGGTGACTTACCGCGACCCGCAAGTCGGTGGCATGGACGCGAAACTACATCAGTTCTTCCTTGAGAAGAACTTCGAGGTCGCCTTTCTAAGGCGAAATGTCGACTCGCTTGTCTCGGTGCTTCCTGGTGAAGGTACAATCTAGTTTACATTCCTCCAACCCCCATATCTCCCAGTTTTCCTCTCCTTTCTAGTGACAACTGAACCCTTGTAATGTAGGTTAGTGATTCATCCCTGTGAACCCACCATACGCGAGTGCCCTGGCCCCTACCGCTGAACTTGCGCGAGCCGCAGAGGCCGCCGCAGCCTACCGCGAGATATCGGGCTCCTCCGCCCCTTCTACCAGCAAGAAAAAGAACAGCACCCGCCGGCCACAACTCCCCCTCTCCAACAATCCCGTCCAAGCGAATGAAGAAAACTACGACAACCAAAGATAATGGGGCGAGAAGGCCCCAAAAAGAAGGCTGACAGGGGGTGATGATCCTAAAACCCCGTCGTGTCGGGACTGGCAGAACCGGAAGAAGGGCAGCCCGACTCGCATCCCAACTTCGGACTGGGGCAAAAGGTCAAGGACAGCTCTGGCGAGCCGATGGTCCTCTGGGATGGGAAGTCTGACTGGGCCTCTATCTCTACCCTCTTCCCCTCCTGGTCGGACCGGAGCCCTCCCAGCGGTCACGCCTATGCCCTCTGCTTCAGGCTCTATGGGTGGCGGGATGCGGAGAAGTATGCCAACATGTCCGCCCAAACTCTGGCCCGCAAGAGCGCGCGGGCTCAGCTGCGAGCACTCAAGCCCGCTCATATGAACTCACGCCGCAGCCTACACCTCCAAAGGGACTGGTATCAAGTTGAGGCTGCGCGGGAATCCGCGGTCAAGGAGGCGAAGGATCTAGCGCAGCGGCTGGAGACCACCGAGAAACTCCTAGCGACGAGTTCTGGCGGGGTGGTAAGTTTTCAATTCTCTCTGGGTGTCTGTATCACCATTATCTTTCTCTATTCTAACCAAACCTCACTCGCCTTTTCACAGGATGCCGCCACCGCGGACCGACTGAGCACGCGTGTTGTCCATTTGGAAGAGTAAAACAAGGGTTTGAAAGCAGATGTTGCCCGGTTTGTCTCCTCCGTGCTCCCTCCGGGACGCGGCGAGTCATCCCACAAGGGCGCCCAGGAGAAGCAGTTTTCCGAGCGAGCGGTGGATAAAATGATGAGTACCACCGCTATAAAGGCCGTCGAGCATACGCTTCGCATGATGCAGACACTCGGCGTGCTACGAGCCGTTTGCGAGAAGATCACTGCCAAAAGACCTGGTCCCCGAGCTATACCTCCCAGCAGACTCGTCGGAAAAAGCGGTCGGCTCGCTTTTTGGCGACAAGGATGACAAAGACGGTGTCACGGTGGCAGTGTTGACAGCGACAAGTTCTCACGGGGACTTAGAAACATTTTTGGCTCTCGAGCCTTTTTTTCTTTTTGTTGTATTACCTTTCCTTTTTCCTTTTCACATTCATACACTAGCGATCGGGGATAATTTTTGTAAAAGAACAGTAATATCATATAAGTTAATTGTGTTTTCTTTTTTGACTTGTTACCTTTTCACATTCTCACTCGCGACTTGCTTCGTGAGCTTAGGTTTGTTTGGTTATGGAATGTCTATGTTTATTGTGTGAGCACGTCGATCCCCCTCGCGATCCGATACTTTGTCGTGCTTAGACTGATAGCCTCTCGCTCACACTTACTTAGGACTAGGACGATCCCGCGAGCGTATTCAGTTATTTCCCGCAAGTGCCCCGCACATGCGAGTGCCACGCATGCGCGAGTGCGAGAGAGAGAGAGAGAGACGTTTGTTGACCCCTTTATTACGTCGCAAGTAAAACTCAAAATTCGGCTTCAGTACCTTAACTCTGACTTGTACTGGACTCCTTTCACTCGCAAGCCGCACTTGGGAGTATGAACTCGCATGTCGCTTCTTCCTGAGTCCCAAGCTGCAATCATGGCCTGATTTCACTGTGAAAACGTCTTGTTGTGCTCAGCCCGGCCTCCCGTACCAACATTTTAAAGGTTAGATCGGCCTTGCCAACTTGTCGCCCGCGACCACTCGCAGTATTGAGAGGTCTCACACGGTTAGTTTTTTGTTTCATATATGAACATGCGTCAGAACGCGCGAGTTGAGTTATTAGTGTTGGACTCACCTCCGACCCTTTCAGCGACGACTATTTGGCGAGGAGGGCGGTGGTCTCGTCAGGCGAGTGAGCTGCGACTGATTCCACTTGCACCCCCTTATATATACATAACTCATCCTTGAGTGACCTCCAGTCTTGCCAGCTGGTGACAGCCTGGTCGGTGGGTCTGCTCGGGGTCAACGTTCCAACATCTCTTTCTTTTCACAACCTGTCACCGAGTAAGCCTTCGGACTTGTCAGTTAGTGAGAGCCTGGTCAGTGGGTCTGTTCGGGGCCAACATTTCAACATCTCTTTCTTTTCACAACCGGCCATCGAGTTAGTCTTCGGAACTACCAGCTAGTGAGAGTCTGGCCAGCGGATCTGCTCGGGGCCAACATTTCAACATCTTTTTCTTTTTACAACCAGTCACCGAGTGAGCCTTCGGACCTGCCAGCTAGTGAGAGTCTGGTCAGCGGGTCTGTTCGGGACCAACATTTCAACATCTCTTTCTTTTCACAACCTGTCACTGAGTAAGCCTTCGGAACTGTCAGCTAGTGAGAGTCTGCTCAGCGGGTCTACTCGGAGCCAACATTTCAACATCTCTTTATTTTCACAACCTGCCACCGATTGAGCCTTCAGACCTGCCAGTTAGTGAGAGTCTGGTCAGCGGGTTTGCTCGGGGCCAACATTTCAACATCTCTTTCTTTTCACAACATGTCACCGAGTGAGCCTTCAGACCTTCCAGCTAGTGAGAGCCTGATCAGCGGGTCTGTTGGGGGGCCAACATTTCAACATCTCTTTCTTTTCACAACCTGCCACTGAGTGAGCCTTCGGACCTGCCAGCTAGTGAGAGTGTGGTCAGCAGGTCTGCTTGGGGCCAACATTTCGACATCTCTTTCTTTTCACAACCTGCCACAGAGTGAGCCTTCGGATCTGCCAGCTAGTGGGAGCCTGGTCAGCGGGTCTGCTCGGGGCCAACATTTCAATCTCTTTATTTTCACAATCTGCCACTGAGTGAGCTTTCAGACTTGCCAGCTAGTGAGAGTCTGGTCAGCGGGTCTGCTCTGGGCCAACATTTCAACATCTCTTTATTTTCACAACCTGCCACTGAGTGAGCCTTCAGACTTGCCAGCTAGTGAGAGTCTGATCAGTGGGTCTGCTCGGGGCTAACATTTCAACATCTCTTTTTTTTTCACAACCTGTCACCGAGTGAGCCTACGGACCTGCCAGCTAGTGAGAGACTGGTCAGCGGGTCTGCTTGGGGCCAACATTTCAACATCTCTTTCTTTTCACAACCTGCCACAGCCTGAGACTTCGTCGATAGGCGAGGGACAAACGAGATGTCGAACACGCTCAGTTCTACCGACCACTTTGTCAGCCTTCCCGAGTGCTCCACTCCCTCAAAGATGTTGCGGAGAGGGTGGTCGGTCACCACTCGGATCGAGTGTGCTTGAAATAAGGCCTTAGCTTCCGGGCCGAGATGACCAAGGTAAACTTCAGCTTCTCCAGAATGGGGTAACTGGACTCTGCCTTCTACAGGACCCTGCTAACGTAATAGATTGGTTGTTGCTTCTTTCTTTCCTCCCGGATAAGGACGGAGCTCACAACCTCCATCCCTACCCCGAGATACAGAGTCAGATCGTCCCCCTACTTCGGCCCTTGGAGTAGTGGAGCCTTGTTGAGTTGGTCCTTCAGGGCTCAGAAGACCTACTAACACTCCTTGACCATTTGAACTTTTGATTGCCCCGCAACACCTTGAAGAAAGGGGAGCACTTCTTCCTTGCCTAAGAGAGGAACCTGCTCAAACCTGCTTCCTGGTCAAGCGTTGAATCTCCTTGGCGTTCTGTGGCAACTACAGTTCCAGTATTGTCTTCACCTTGTCGGGGTTAGGCTCCACCCCTGCCGGTGTGAGAAGATGACCCAAGAACTTACCTCTGCTGGCTCTGAAGATGCACTTCAGGGAGTTCATCATCATCTTAAACTTTTGCAGTGTGGCAAAGGTTTTCTCCAGATCCTGGAGGTGAGAGCTCACGTCTCTGCTCTTCACCATTAGGTCATCTATGTATACATCCAAGTTCCCTCCCCTAAGCTCTCGGAAGACTCGATCCATCATCCTTTTTTATGTTGCCCCTGCATTCTTTAGCCCGAAGGACATCATCCGGTAGCAATAACACCCTTCTCTCGTGATGAAAGAGACATCTTTGACATCCGGCAGGTGCATGCGGATCTGGTTGCAACCTAAAAAAAGCATCTAGAAAACTCATCATAGAAAAACTGACGGCTGAGTCAACCAGCGCGTCGATTCTAGGCAAGAGATAAAAATCATTAGGACATGTTTTATTCAAGAGAGAAAAGTCTACACACATCCTCTACCTTTCATCCCCCTTCTTTAACATTATCATATTGGAGACCCAGCCTGAATACTGGATCTCTGATACAAACCCGGACTTCAGGAGTTTCTCTACCTCCTCCCGGATTAGTTCCTCCAGCATGTCAGCTACGATCCTCCTATTTTGGTGGATGGGGCTAGTTCCTGGGTAAAGGTTAAGGCGATGGCACGCCACGCCAGCATCAATGTCGGCATGTCGGTGAACACTCCAGGCGAAGACATCCACGTTCCTCTGGACGCACCCCAGGACCCTTTTCTGGTCTTCCAAGCTCAGACCTCAGCTGATCTTCACCTTCTCCGTCCTCCCATCCTGGGCCAGGACCTTCTTCTTCACTATCTCCTCTGCTATCTCCAACCGAGATTGCTCCCCCTACTCACTTCCCACCCTCCTTCCCCAAGCGAGGACCTCCACTTCTTTCCTTTCCTCATCTATCTCCATCACTTCCTCCACACCTTATCCACTATCTCCTCAGCCACTTCAACCACGTCCTCCTTCCTTGCCCGCTCCTTCATTACCTTCTCCACTTCCTCAGCTTCCGTCATCCAGGAGACGGTGTTGACGGCTGTGACATAACACTTCCTCGCCACCCTCGGATCTCCCCGGATCCGGACCTAGACTCCTCCAGGGTTGAACTTCAGGCACTGGTGGAATGATGAAGGGACGCAGCGGAAAGCGTTGATGAGAGGATGCCTAAATATGACATTGTAACTGTTTGGTGCGTCAACAATGACGAACCTGCAGTTCCTCGACGTGCCCCCCAGCATCGCATGTAGTCCAACTCCACCCTCCACCTCCTTCCTCTCTCCGGAAAACCCAAACAGCAGCACATCCGAAGACAGCACCCTCCGCGCCTCCACCTTATTCTCATCGAAGGCCTTTTTGAAGATGACATTCACCGAGCTCTCGTTGTCGACAAGAATTCGAGAGACCGTGAAGTTTTCTATAGCTGTCTGGATCACCAAGGCGTCACAGAACGGGTCCTCATAGTCTGGCATGTCTTTTGATAAGAAAGTAATCTTCTCCTCCGGGGGCGGGGTCTGGGAGGTCGAAGTGATGCTCCTTATAAACGTCGTCTGGAAGCTTCCCTTACGGGCGGCCTCGATCCCCAATCCTCCATGGATTACCCCGATCCCACCTCGGGTCCCCACGTCGGTCCGATCTTCGCACATATCCACCTCACCTGCTTCCTCTACGATTTCCTCGATTCACACCTGTTGTTGTTGCTGCTATTGTTGCACTAGGCCTCTCGCTCTCCTTACTCCCAAGAACTCCGGGCAGGTGGTCATTGCATGGCCTTCCTCCTAATGGTAGTCACAATACGACAACGCCACCCCGCCCACTTCTCCCTCTGCCAGAACTTCTCTTTTATTCCCTCTCCCTCTTCCTATTCCTCTTCTGATAGTCATTGCCTGTTGGGGAGGAGGTAGGAGGGGCATCTGGGCTACCCTTCATCCCTAGGGGTTGAACCTCCCTTGCCCTCCATGAAAGTTTCCTCCTCCTTAATATCCACTCCCCTGGCCCTAGACGGACACTCCTTGCGGCCTCCAGGACAGTCGATTGTTTAGTTCCTGATGAACCCATCCCTGCTAATGTCCATGGAATCCTTCCCCTCTGGGATCGTCTCTCCTCACCTCCTGTTTCTTGCATCCTCCCTGCTCTCTCACCTCTCTCCTACCAACCTAATCAACTTTTTGGTGAATGTCGGGTTCGTCGACTCTCCCTCTATTTCCTTTGTCGCTTTCTTCATCAATTCATTGAAAGGTAGAGGAGGCCCCCGCTTCAGTTCCATACTAAAGAATCTCTGACGAAGCCCAAGCGCAAAGGCCAGCATCAGGGTGTACCCTGGTACCTCTTGGACCAGAAGAACCTCCTCCTGGAACCTATCCACATATCTTCCCAAAGTTTCCTCCGCCTCATACTTTATCGTGAACAAGAACTCTGCTCCCTTCTTCCTCTTCTTGAACGTCGAGAACCTCAACATGAACCCTCGACGAAGGTCCTCGAAACAATAGATCAAACTTGAGGGAAGCTGGTAGAACCAGTCCCTTGCCTTTTCCTTGAAGATGATGACGAGATTCGGCACTTGAAGGCGTCCGACATCTGCCTGATGGAAACTGCATCTTCGAACCACTGGACGTGTTGCACTGAGTCATCTCTGCCGGTGTACTAAGACATCTCTGGCTCCTAGAACCCGTTTGGGACTGGGGTCGAGACGATCAGCTCGCTAAAGGGACTTCCACCTCCTGTGGGGCGAGTCGGCTGGTCTCACGTTGTTAGCTCGCCTGACCTTCCAAAACTCGTCAGGCTGGGGAAGAGCTCTCGTCCGGCGAGATCTCGCTCTCCCCCTTCAACTGCCACCTCCTTCCCAGGTCGCTGACCTGGGGCGTTCTCGCCTAGCAGCTGGGGTGCGACCACTGGGACGGAAGGTGTCAAGCACTCGCCTCTCGCGGCAAATGTGTGGTGTAAGGTCTGCAAGACCTCCTTGAAATCTTCAAACATACCAACTATGACTCCTCCCGCCGGTGGTGGCGAGTTGCCCTGGTCAGCTCCTTCATCTCCAGCCATGAGGCTTAACTCAAGATTTTCTTGTGCAGGCTACGTTTCACGTTCACCGCACCAAAAATGTAGAAATCAAAACTAGTCCCAAGAGGAGTTCGTACCCAAAGGGGGTATCCTGCGCTTACTTCTCCTGAGTAAGAGCGTCTGACCGGTGACTGAGAACTAGGAAAAAACACCGAGTTGCAGCGTGGAGGTCCCGTCACACATCCGGAAGATCGCCCCTCTCTAGAGAATGTTGAGGTGGGCACCTTGGAGGGCTCTGGAAGCCAACCAGAGCTAACCAAAGGAGGAAGAAGTCAAAGAATCGGATCCCCTCCAAAGGTGCCCTTCGGGTCTATTTATAATTTTCAAGTCTGGTTTGCATATAGCGGAATCTTGTCTTTTGATTCTACTATACGCAGTCAAAAGTGGTATGTCGACAAGGAAACTCCGTTGTTTGGAGAGCTTATTAGCAGACCCATTAGGACTTCTCCTAGAGGAAAACTGTTGGGCGAGCTGACCTCTCGCCTGAGGCGGCGAGTGTTTGAGGAGACTCGCACTCGCCGCCAAACTTGACACTAGCGAGTGCGGGTCGGAACACCCCGCTCGCCCCCTGCTAGCCTTCAGCTTATGCTACGCGTGAGACGGGGCGAGACCCAACCACCCGCCCATTCGGCACGCCTAGCCCAAAATAACCTGAACGACCCTTCTGGGTCCTGACCCCATTTTAGGGACACTTGTCAAATATGGGGTTGTACATGTATCCTTGTTTTTTAAATTTTGTAGTACCGTCGTACCGGGTACGTAACGTATCTGGTACCCGTACCCGTACCGGTGCTTCCTAGCTCTGATGGTATGGAAGACAATAAATTTTGTTTTTAGAAAAATTGAGCGGGACCCACTCCACTCTCTCTTTCTCTCTCCCGTTCCCTGATCATCTGATGGATGTCGGCCCCTCCCTCTCTCCTATCTCTTCCTCTCTGACATGTGCACACGCCTCACTCCCTCTCTCCCTTTCTCCCTGTCTTGATCTCTCCTTTTCGTCCATGAAATCGGATGGTTGTCGTGTGAAAGGGATTTTGAAGGGCCTTTGAAGGACCATTGGTGAGACCATATGGTCACCAAAGTACTTTTTATTATATATATATATAGTGGGATAAAAGCTTGAATGTTGTTGTTATTGTTGTATATATATATGGTTGTTGCGGCCAAACTCGACCCCCCGGTCGGACCAGATTAACTTAGACCGTCTTAGCCCACGGAGCGGTCGAGTGCGCACACAATCACGGAGAAAGAAAAGCTAACAAGATAATATTTTTACGCGGAAAATCCGTCAACTGGGTGAAAAACCACGTGGTAGGATATGTGTCGACCAAACCTCCACTAGATCTGAGCATTGTTACAGGTTTTTTTTAAGAACTCGAGGGCAACAGGTAGCCTCTCGTTACAATTATTGGGGAGAGAGAGGGAGCTCGGAGGGTGACAGCCACCGTTCACAGAGTTAATTATTTCTTTGTGTTGTAGGGAGCGATGCGCTCGTTGTATTCTGGATTCCTTTGATGGTTCTTGGAGGCGGGAGCTGCTTGCTGCACTCGTTCTGATTTTTGGGGCTTGAAGCTCGGGGGCGCGCTCAGTGCGTCTTATCCTCTGCGTCTTGTCTCTGATTGTCTTTTGGAGAAGCGTGGTGTGGTTGTCTTATCAATGGATGGAGCGCTTGCTCTTGAGCGCATGGGACGCTTGTTGACAGAGAGCGCGCAGGGCGCTTGCTGGAGGAGAGCGCGTGGAGAGCTAGATGGTAGAGAACACGCAGGGCATTTGCTGGAGGAGAGCGTGCAGGACACTTGTGGGAGAAGAGCATGCAGAGCGCTTGATGGTAGAGAGCGCGCAAAGCGCTTGTTGGAGGAGAGCGCGCGGAGCGCTTGCTGGTAGAGAGTGTGTAGAGCACTTGTTGGAGGAGAGCGTGCGGAGCGCTTGCTGGTAGAGAGCGAGTAGGGCGCTTGTTGGAGGAGAGCGCGCGGAGCGCTTGTTGGAGCAGAGCACGCGGAGCGCTTGTTGGCGGAGAGCGCGTGGGGCGCTTGTTGGTAGAGAGCACGTAAGACGCTTGGTGGAGGAGAGCGCGCAGAGCGCTTGCTGGTAGAGAGTGCGTAAGGTGCTTGTTGGAGGAGAGCACGCAGAGTGCTTGTTGGAGGAGAGAGCGCGGAGCTCTTGTTGGAGAAGAGCGCGCGGAGCGCTTGTTGGCGGAGAGCGCACGGGGTGCTTGCTGGTAGAGAGCGCGTAGGGCGCTTGCTGGTAGAGAGCGCGTAGGGCGCTTGCTGGTAGAGAGAGCGCAGTGCGCTTGTTGGAGGAGAGCACGCGGAGTGCTTGCTGGTAGAGAACGCGTAGGGCGCTTGTTAGCGAGAGCGCGCGGGACGCTTGTTGGCAGAGAGCGCGTGGGGCATTTGTTGGCGGAGAGCGCGCAGGGCGCTTGTTGGCAGAGAATGCGTGGGGCACTTGTTGGCGGAGAGCGCGTGGGGCGCTTGCTAGAGGAGAGCGCGCGGAGCGCATGCCATAGGAGAGCGTGCAGGGCACTTGTTGGAGGAGAGCGCACGAAGCGCCTGTTGGAGGAAAGAGCGCGGAGCGCTTGTTAGCGGAGAGCGCGCGGGGAGCTTGCTGGTAGAGAGCGCGTAGGGCGCTTGTTGGAGGAGAGTGCGCGAAGCACTTGCTGGTAGAGAGCGCCCGGGGAGCATGTTGGCGGAGAGCGCACGAGGCGCTTGTTGGCGGAGAGCGCGCGGGGCGCTTGCCAGAGGAGAGCGCACAAGGAGCTTGCCAGAGGAGAGCGCGTGGGGCGCTTGCCAGAGAAGAGCGCGCGGGGCGCTTGCCAGAGGACAGCGCGAGGGGCGCTTGCCAGAGGACAGCGCGCAGGGAAGAGACGCGCGCAAGAACGCGCAAGGAAGAGGCGTGTGTGAGAGCGTGCAAGGAAGCGAAGCGCGTGAGAGCGCGCTGGGTGACGGGAAGCACGGGGGCGCGCGAGGAAGAGACGCATGCAAGAGCGCGCAAGGAAGAGTCGCTCGCACGAGCGCGCAAGGAAGCGAAGCGCGTGAGAGCGCGCTGGGAGGCAGGGCGCACGGGGGCGCGCGAGGAAGTGACGCGCGCAAGAGCGCACAAGGAAGAGGCGCGCGCGAGAGAGCGTAAGGAAGCGATGCGCTCGAAAGCCCGCAAGGAGGTGGCGCACTCGGGAGCGCACAAGGAAGCATCCGAAAGGAACAAACTAAAAGGTAGGCTTCCCTATTTCTTTCAAAACCGCCTCAAATCCACCTTGAAATCTGATGTTTCTTACATTCCAGGGATGGCTTTTGTACATCTTCGATGTCATACAGAAGTTGGACAACCCGCAGTTCTATTTTGTAGATGATCTGGACTGTCTCCCGTTGTCGAAGAAGCTTCAAGAAGCTTCAACAACCCTTCCTACTATGGAAACCCGACATAAGCACTTTTGCTCCACTTCCACCTCTTCTCACACTCCCTCTCAATTCAGTCTGAGTGCTCTTCTGGAACTTTTTCTGCCCCCTTTATTATCCATATTTGATTGTCATCGTCCTCTTCGTTAACCTTATTTTGTTCATGAGCCATTCATACAGTGACATCTGGTATGATTAATCAATAACTAATAGGTCATTAAATCTTGATCATTATTTAATACTCGGCTCATTGTTTAATGCAATCTCGGCTTGATTTACTGCTTTATGAGTTATTGGTTTGGGGTTTCGTAGAAACATCCACTGAATTGCTCCTGAAGGAGTTTTGAGGATGGATTCAATTTTCCTGTTCTACTGACATTCTAGAAACCAAATTTATTGCAGTGGCTTGATTTTCTATATGTAGACTAGAATTTATTTGGGTTTGGATCAATGCCATGTAAGAGAAACCTGGATGAATCCTATAACCATTTTCTTTGACTTTTGTTGGGGTTGCGAGAGATGCTAACTTTTGTATGTCAATCTAATTTCAGAAGTTGGGTTTGTTGCTATTTTCTAAATTCATATTGATTCTCCTTCTATACCTTGACACGCTTATCTTAGCTTAGCATTGAGCTTTTTGAGATTCTTTCACTAACAAAATTAAGATTCCTGAAAATTAATTGCTTTACGTGGATGTTTACTGCTGGACCTTTATGCGTGTTTAAAGATAAAACATTAGATTGATCCAACTTCTGAACGTTGTAGCCGCCCACAATAAATGTAACCACCCACGACAAATGACACCACCCACGATAAATGTCACGTTCACGACAAATGCCTCCCACGCGGCAAATGTCGCCCCCACGACAAATGTCGTCCGCATGAAAAATATCTCCCCTACGACAAATGTTGGCCCCATGACAAATGTCGGTCACACGACAAATGTCGCACCCTCCGCCGAATGCCCCCCAGGCCGAAGGCCCGTGCCTGTCACTCGTATGCATATATATAGATATGTGATTCTTCAACAAGATATAAACATATAGATATATGCATATGTATATATCTATATACATAATTTGGTTGATTTTATCATTTTTCATCCATATTTCTAACGGAAGGGGCATTTTTGTAAACTGAGGAACCTTAGAGGTTAGATAAATGTAATTTCGAAAGATAAAGGGGAGCGACCTATAATTATCCAAACTCCCAGGGGAGGTCCCGGTAAATAACCCTATACATATACATATATATATGTTAATAAATGTCTTGATCATGTCAATCACCGCATGTGACCAAACATTCCCCAATTATTATTTTTTATTGTTTTTTTTAAATTTTTGGCCAAAAATTGGGTGCGCCAAACGCATGCCCCTGGTGTGAATGAGTTCGAGTACACAGGTGGAGTTTTAAGCATAGGCAAGTTCGTGCTGTAGAGCTTTAAAAGAAAATGAGAAAGAACCATAAAGAATTTACCCCCTTGATGTTTTAACATGGGTCCACCAATGACCAGTGTTGAAAACCAAAATATCAGCCCTCTTCCATCGGGCCGATGACTTGCAAATGCGATCTATCATGAGAATTGGATTGGATCTTCTCTGCCGATTGTCTCGTGTTCCTTCTCTAACGAGGAAGTGGGACCGGATGAAAGTTATAGTGGAATTATAGTCCTGCAGAGAAAAATAAAACCAATCAGGAATGGGCATAAACAAGAGCACCAATATTTCACTGAAAGATAACAAGTCACTTATTCCATAAACTATAACAAATAGGGTGCAACGGCTAGTTTCTTATCCTTACGGGAAACAGAAAAATGAAGTAGCCTCGTCCCTTCGTTATCTTGTTTCCACGTGTCTCATACATTCTGCTTTTATCAGGCAATGCTTCCCTCAGAATGCACAGTATTGATTCAAACTGGTTACGATTCATTGAATCTCCAACAAGCAACATCCTTTTACCCCTCAATCTCTCCAAAAAGTCTGTCGCATTAAACCTTCAGATCAAGAACAACGGTATAATTTTGAAGAAGATTCATATGAGAATCATAGGGCAGAAACACTAAATTGGGTTAACACACAATGATGATGATAATGAAGATGAAAAAAATCATGACTATGGTATTATTTAAAGATCAATAAGATGAAAATATTGGGTTTAGAAGAGATTAAGTCTGCGTTTGGCACGGCTTATTTGCTCCGGTGAGGTTGGACAAAAATGTCATTGTCATATCATAATCTTATGCTCCAAACTAGGGTTTTTTTTATAACAATAGTAACATTTGCCATACCAAACATACATTCTATGACAATGACGCTTTTGTCCAACCTCGCCGAAGCAAATAAGATGCGATAAGCCGCGCCAAACGCAGTCTAAGGCTACGTTTGGCGCGGCGTTTTCGCTCCGGTGTGTTTGGACAAAAACTCCATCATAGAATATGTGTTTCGCATGACAACAGTTATGATCACCACCAAGAAAAGAAGGCTAGTTCTGAACATAAAAATGGATGGAGTTCCTTATGTGAGGTCGGGCGTTCATGAACGGCGATTCATAACCACACGATAACAACCACCACTCCTGTGCCAACGGACCCTAAGTCCCACAACAAAACTATGGAAATAACATATAATCACATTGTATAAGATAATGGAATTTGTTAAATCCACAATTTGAAGAAAGATCCCATTTAAACTCCAATTTGATTCCAATAATTTGAATGTTAAACAATACACATGCATAAGTTATGGGAACCAAGAAAATTGATTCACAATATTCGGACCAAGTGGGTGACCAAAGCTTATTGATCTAGCGGTCGACCCGAGGCAATACACAATAAGGAGTCGGAAGGCTAAGAAGATCTCTGAACTGCCTACCAACGAGACCCGCGTGATGCGTCCCGCCACACACCCGGAATTCTATAGGAGCTTCCCCTCCTAAACCAAAGCTAGCTCGGGACTAGGAAGGCACAGACTTAGCAAATGGGAACCCTGTGGGAGGGGAGTCAACGTGCCCTCAACTTGTGCCCTGGGATCCAAAGGGGGAGGGGACATGGTCTGCAAATAGTCGCCCCCGCCTTTGCTGGAACTAAAAACCTGTTTTCGAGCGACCTTGCTCTCGGGGGTCTCTGAAGGAGGCGATCTGATTGGAAGTGTTTTGGTCAAGGTCGCCAAATTAGAAACCGCCTGAGAGGAGAGCTCGCAGATGAGCTTCTACCGGTTTGGCAAGGTCAATGGCGGGATTAGAAGGAGCTCACGAGCAAACTGATTTGTTGAATGTGGCGAGCTCCAGATGAGCCCCACCTGTTTTGATGACGTCCTCCCATGGTCAATGGTCAACCTTATAAAGTCTAGAAGCCTACAATTAGGCTCTATTTAGTGGGGCAATTTGAGGGTTGCACGCTGCTGTTTTTTGCATTGCCCCGCCAAACAATCTTTCTGCCATCTCCAGCAGGAATTGTCATCGTCCTCCAGTTGTGAAAATGCCGTGATTTGAAGTCATGAAATATTTTCACGACTCCGAATTGTGCGGGCTGCGATTCACGGGAATGATGTTCTTCTTCTACATCGAGCATCGTCCTCATCCTCGACGCTGATTTGCGACTTCTCCCCTTTACGGAAGCCACACACGATTCTCCCGCGGGTTTTACAAAGCATCATTCGAGCTAGGGTTTCCTCCATGGATGGAGTCATCGTTCTACAGTTGTATTGATTCTTCCAACAGAGCATCATTCAAGCTCAGGTTTATTTTCCATCAAACAACAAATCCACAATCGATGTAGAACCTCCCCTCCATCTCTCTACTTCAATCGTGTTCACTAGCAACATGGATGAGTACATTCATAGCGATTTTTAGGTTAATTTTGGGAGAGGATGGAGCTACGATTTTTTGGTTAGCATGGATGAGTATATTCGTGGCCAGTTCACGGCGATTTAATGTTGTTTTATGTGCAAGATGTCTTTCAAGTTTGACTTTTAGAAAATAAATCTTAATTTGGGTTATCGTCAAAACAAAATGGTTCTGATATCTTTGTAAGATCCAGATTTTAGTTCATAATAGGAAATTATCTTAGAAATTTAAGTTTCACAATAGGAAATTAGAGTTTCAATTTCTTAAAGAAATTTCAATTACACTGCACAACTGTTTTCTTCGTTTGAAATAAAATTGCAAACGTTGTTCTTCCAAATAGCTTCACAGATTCTGCTACAACTTTGCAAAACAGTTGATTATTCCACCACTACTTCCTACCATTGTTTCTCCAGTCGTTGCAACTGAGCCAAACTGAGGCTTAGTCTTGGGCCTTCCTCGTCGAATATAGGTTGTGCACAATCTTTGCTCTTTTTGAGCTCACCTAGAGCTTAAAAAGAACCATCCAACCCTTATTCGACGAGCTGCGGTCTGTCGAGCTGAGGGGTATCGTCTTTCAATCCCCTATAAATATGAATTGAGACCCCCAAAAATGTACACCCCGGAGCATGGTTGTTGAGAAGAACACCTCGCCTTATGATAGGATGACCCCCCCCCCCCAGATAGGATGGCCACCTAGACTATCGAGGTGAAAGGCAATTCGGTGATTGGAGTCAGCCCAATTTTGGCCTCTGGGGCCCTGGCTGCTAACAATTTTTTATCTCAGTTTGAGGCAAGACTGTCAGGATCGAGATCCTAGATGAGATTTTTTGAGGTTGGATCAGATCGGATGAGATATCGCCGACATCCGATATTTACAACCTTGGTTATAGCTACCTATCATTCTTTTTTATCTTTCAATGCCCTAAATAATTCAAGGCATTTAATTATCTAGTTATGGGTTCTTCAATATGCAAATTTGATGTGATTGGTTTTGACATTATCAATGATGAAAGACAACTCCTGATCTCCTTAGTTTGAGTTCTAGAATTTTCTTGTCTGATATAATATATAATTGCAGAACTAGTTTTCCTTTGAAGCTAAGTCATGGTGTATTTATATTTAGGATGAAAACTTCCTATTGTTACAAACCCGATATTTAAATGCCTCTTTGGGTGAGCACTTTTAATTTAAGAGATCACTCAAATCAACATTTTGAAGGCCTATTGGTCATGCAAGTCTTGTGAATAGATGTGGAAAAGAGTAATTAACCTTATCAAGACACTATTTGTTTCAATGATGAGGTTCTACCGATACTTAGCAATCATTGATTATCAAGGATCCTTGACTATGACATGAACACTTTCTTGTCGCTTAAATAGGTTACCTTATCCAAATATCTTCCAAAGAACAGAGGGATAAGGTGTTATTATTGCTTGATGGATGCCAACAATCAGGATATTGGCCTTAACCAAAATGTTGCTAGACTAGAACCTTAACTACTTTAAGGCTTTGCCTAGGAAGAATTTTCTTAGGAAGGCTTGCTAACTCAAGAATCTACTTCAACTGACGTATCCGTAGGGCACGCCATGCATCACATAGAAATCAAATTGATTCAAAAAGAGGATAAATCAGGCAAGGAAAGGTTGGAAAGATTATTGTTAACTGCCCAAAGTGCGATGCAAAAATGTTCTGATAAAGCCGTTCTTCGATAATATCGTCATGACTCTCAAATTCATGTGTGGTAGCAATACCACCAAACCAAATACGATGGGTAGTGGAGTGACAAAAAAAGTATCTTGTTTTTTGTACAAAGATTTTTGATATACAATGGACTTCCCGGCAGGAATCTAACCCAGATGAAATCATGAACATCAGTTAGAGGAAAAATGAACAAATTGATCTTGTAGGATGTTGAGAGTCAGTATCTTGATGACCTTACCAATTTGTTCGTAGGCTGGAACATTAACTAGTTTAAGACTGACGTGCCTAGAAGAATTTTATTAGGAAGGCGTACTACCTTTCAAATTTAATATATAGCCTAATCATGGGCTGCAACCTACCAAACATCATCATTCAATTATTTTATGTGAAATATTAGCTTAAGGTTAGCAACAACTTGACGGCACTGAGACAAGTTAATCACAGTATGGCCTTAATTAGCTCCAAGAATTGAAGCTACAGGTTTGCCTCCATGCTGGTAAAATGAGATATTAATCATGTAACAAATGCTTGAGGCCTTAAAAAGAGATTTGTAATACCTTGTTGAACTTGAAATGAGCTTATCAAAATTGAGCCTAAGTGATATAGGCAAGCAAGATCGCATGACACTACTGAGACTTGTACTTTTATGCTAGTTATTTTTATATAATTTGATCTTTGCTTAAAGAATCGCTTACTGGATAATCAAGTGGTGTATACACGATGATGTTATTTGTCTCGGATCATTCATTTAGATATGGTATATGTTTGATTATTTGTGTTTGGTGGGGTCTGGGAAGAAGTTTCTATTCTCATAACTACTTATTTGATTCTTTATGTGGATTGGTTTCTTTTACTTGGGTTAAATCTTCCTATAGTTTGATTTAATTCCAATTATCCATTGGTTATATACTTTGTTTATTTGGTTTGAGGATTTTGTTTATTTAGTTTGAACCCTTCCTTTATTTTTCATATAGATGATGATTCTTAGTTTTGACATAGTCCTAAGAACATAAAGCCCAACATGTTATCCCTAGAGTAATTTTTATCCATTGACGGCCCTTCCACTCGGCATCGTCGGATCACTAAGCCCGACTTTTGACTCTGCTCGACAGGTGGGTCTTGCAGTCAAGCTCCCTTATCCCCTTGCACTCAAGGGTAAATCTCTGTCTAGCCCAAGGAAACCTTTGCACACCTCTATTATCTTTTGAGAGACCTACACCCTATAGAAACTGTCTACCTTAGACTATCTCTTAGCACGTAGGTTCTGACACAAGGTGAGTAATTGATATTTAGTGAGAAGTTGACGAAACAAAAACTAGGTATTTCACTTAGGACATAAAGTTCTATGTTATCGTTCAGGCTCACCGTCATTAAAGACATTGTCTGATTTAGCGTGAGTTTGTGTTGAACATAGACCATGAGGCATTGAAGCATCGAAATTCTTAGAGAGAGAGTAGGTGACACGCCAAGTGGGCTTTGTATCTTCAATAGTTTACCTTTCACAGCACAAACCCAGAATCACAATCTAGTAGTTGGCACCCTTAACCAACGCTCACACCTACTAGTCACCCTTCAATCTCACATTACTGACTTAGAATCTCAGTGTGACTTAAACATAACTGATCCTTTGGAGATATTTGGGCCTCTTGTCATCACAAAGGGACTTGTCCTACTACCTACTATGTGGTGAGTGATGGATATTTATTCAAGGGAACTCACTTTTGCATCTGCGAAGGACCCTCTCAAGAGACTCTACTTAGGGAGCTTACTCATCCGGAATAGGAGGATATGTAGGACAATCCAAACGGTTAGATCTCGCTAATGCTAGGTATTATTGGCTAAAAATGAAACAGAATGTTATCAAGCTTAATAGGCAATACACTATGTGTTAGTTGGATAAGGGACACGATCAATATGCTGGATTATATACCCCTTACTAATTTCTGAGAGACTATAAGATGACATTTTTTCAATGGATTTTGTAGTATGACTTCGCCGTACACTCGTACTCAACGGAAAGTAGACTCTATTTTTGTAGTTGTGGATTCCTTCTCTAAAATGACGCACTCCATTCCATGTAGGAAAATTTCAAATATTGTACACGTTGAAATTTTCTTTAGAGAGGTCGTTAGGTTGCATGACATTCCTAGGTCTATTAGATCTGATAAGAACACACGTTTTATGGGATATTTTTGGAAAACACATTTGGGGCGACTTAGGACCAAACCCAAGTTTAATAGCGTCTATCACCCTCTGACGGATGGATAGAATGAGGTTGTTAATTGAAATTTGGGTGATTTCCTTAGATGTTTGACTGAGGAGGATTAAAAACAATGAGATTTTGTACTTCCACGGGCTAAATTTGCATTTTATAATTCTAAAAATCAATTCACTGATAAAACCTCAGGTGGATGCCATTTATTGCATCACATGAACCCATCTCTATTGACGCCCAGGTGCATGTTAATTGTTTAAAACAACTGCATAAAAATATCACTAACAAAAATACAAGCAACTTTTGAAAAATATAAAATCATGGTTGATTATCGTCGCAGGGAGTTATATTTTACATAAGGAGATTGAGTGTTTGTTTATTTCAGAAAACAGAGATTTATGTTGGGTAGGTATCATAAGCGACATAAACGAAAGTTTGGTCAATTTCAAGTGCGTAATTAACCAGTGAAAAAGCATACCTCCTAAATCTTCCCATCGAATTTGGTACCTCTTTAATACTCAATGTGGTTGATCGAACGTCATTCAATGGAGTCCCACATAGTGCCAGTCCTAGCCCGCCCGCAACCACGGACATATCATCAAACTTAGAGCCGATTATCACACCCACCACTAATGAGATATATCAAATTCTAGATGTTCAAGAGTTGCGAACTTGTTATGGAGCATACCAGCATTATTTAGTTTACTAGCAAGGCTGAGCCAATACAGACAACTCTTGGATCAGTGCCACGGAGTAACAGTGATGACGATTAGATCTTTCGGTTGCCCGTCTTTGCAAGTTCTCAACAAGGTTGAGTTTTTTCAACCCAGGGGAATTGACAACCAACATCACAATTGAAGACACACCCTAATGTCTCCTTATCTATTTTATTTTAGCATTTTATGTATTTTTTTACTTCTTGCAAATCTCGACTGATTTTATGCATATGTAAGCCTGAAAAAGGTTTATTGGGTTGACTATCCAGTGAGACCATAAATGAAAAGTCCGATAATTTAGGATGAATAAGGAGGAAAGGGCAAGCCTTTATGTATGTAACTAATAAATAAAAACAAAATTAAATCCTTTAATTAACACAAATGGGCATACGAAGTAAATAATTCGTATGGAAATCAATTAAGGAAATAAATTTACTTTCAGTCACATATAAAGAGAGCCAAGGCGAGAAGAAACGACAGTGAAGAGCAGAGAACGGAATTGTATTCATTCCTTTGCAGATCGAGAACCTGCCCCTCTAGCGCCAACTGAACATCTTGAGAAGGAAGAATACCTCGATGCCAACCACGAATCCAGACAGGGTTTCGACATCAACAAGCATTGGAGCCTTCAGAGTCCAATTCCAACACTAATAACATCGTTGATGGTTTGCGAGGACATCATTAACCACAGATCTCTTCTGACAACCTTGTGCTTCTCTAGTTCCACTGAGAGATTTCTTTTCAGTTCACAGCCGACTGCGCTTATCTTCTATAACCGACAACTCCACCCAGCTCCTCTCATCCACTCACATGTCAGGTGTTTTCTATAGTGGTGGCTGCCTCATCCTAAGTCGAATTTTCGTGCAAGCAAAGTTAAGGACCGGTAAAATCCGCCTTATCTCAATGCTTAATCCCTTTGCGTAATCTGTATGCATTCATCTAAATAATCATGTCTTGACCGGACCTCCTTAATCATTTATGATTATCATTATTTGTGATAAATTATTTTTTGCTATTTTGACTGTGGATTTACAGACCGATGTTAGGATTCAAGCCAAGTGTATCTGGAAATCGTGTAAAAAATTGATTAGTAACTTATGAATGTTACAACTACACTGAAATTGAGTGTGTAAAGAGCTGCAAGCTAGTCCCACGTCATCCTCGTCGGATTTTGAAATTAAGATTACATCGCAAGGTTAAGTTCAATCCTAACTAGGAAACCTATTAAAATTCAATTTGTTTTGACTCATCTAAAAAAAATATCAATCTTGTGAGTATCTTTTTTGCAAACAGCGCATTGTGTGGAATGGCTAGATAGGATTGGCCTCAACTCATCTAAGAATATGATAATTGTATTGGATACAACATAATAGATGTACCAAATGAAGTCTCTGTCCCTCGGCAAGGGTCAAGTTCAATCCTAACTAGGGGACTTGTTAAAGGACAATTTGTTTTGGCTCATCTAGAAAAATATCAAACTTGTGAGAATTTTTTTCCAACTAGCACACTCCATCGTATGACAGGATAGGGTTGGGCCCATTCCATTTAAGAATATAATGATTATATTAGCAGTAGCAGATGAAGCCCTTGCCCTCGGTTGGGGTCAAGTTCAACACTAACCAGGAGGCATGTTAAAGAACAATTTGTTTTGGCTCGTCTAGTCTAGAAAATAAAATACCAAACTTAAGACACTATACAAAAGGTTAACCCTAAACTGAAATTCCTCTTTCTCCTCCAAAAAAAAAAACCTTTTGAACAGTAAGTTTATACTTATTAGAATATTTTTAACAGATTCTTTAATGAGAACAGGCATTTTCACCATCAAAGAAAACCGCTCTTCAAAACTTAGGCATCTACACTCCTCACAATTGCAGCAACATACACAAGTTTTGGAGGGACTTTTTGGCAAAGTGCACCATCGAAATATAGGTTTTTGGCAAAATGCATCCCGAAAGTTTAAAATTGGCAAAATGCACCCCCAAAATGGTTTTTTTGGCAATGTGCACCCTAGATTGTACATTTTGGTCATTTTATTTTTTGCCTATTGAGGGTGCACTTTGCCAAAAAAACTATTTTGGGGGTGCATTTTGCAAGTTTTAAACATTCGGGTGCATTTTGCCAAAAGCGGATATTTCGAGGGTGAACTTTTCTTCTAGCAATAAGCCTCTAGACTTTGTAGAATCTAGAGAAATCAAAAGAAAAGTAAACGAATTCATGAATCAAAAGTAATACCTAGGAAGCTCGCAATCGTCAGGCTTCCACCTCCACTTTAGATAATCTTCATCTTTCCTTCCATTCTCCTGGCATCTGAAAGCCTCGTCCACATAGGGGCAAGACCCCGGAGCATAGAGTGGGTAACGCCCTTCATCGTCCCTCACCCATTTTCCTTTGTATATATCGCACTTCCTTGCATCCCTGATCCACACTGCAGGGACTTCTCGACCAGAAACCCCTGCAATTCCTTGCTCCAGTGTCGGCGATGTTGTGGCTTCGGTTTCAGGGATCCGTGCGCCCTTCGCTGGAGGACGAGACGAAAGGGAGACAATATCATCATCGTTTGCCACATCCTCTTCATCTGCTTCTAAAGAATCCTCTTCAGACGGTGGGGGGAGGAAGGGAGGAGAGATCGGAGGTTCCTCTTGTAGCGGTGACGGGGGCGTCGGCGGGGGCAGGAGGGGAAGGAGATGGTGTGAATGGGAAGGAACAAGAGAAGGGGATCGGAGAGTTGAGACGGTCGAAAAGGTGGAGGATGAGAAAGAGGAGAAGGAGACAGATTGCTTAGCGAAAAAGATGGCGGCGAGGATAAGAGGGAGAAGGAAAAGGGAGATGGCGAACCGGTTCTTGGGGTGCCGGAGGGGGGAGAGAAGGTGGTGGCCATGAGAGGAGGACATTTTGGCATTGGCCGTTTAGGGCAAGAAGACGTGGCCGACGGCGATTGCCGCCATGGCGGTGCCGAATGTGTCTGGTGCTGGTGCCTTTCTTTCAATTTTCGAACCGGCTTCGTTTCCAAATTCCGGTCCGCAATAAATTAGAAGGGGACGTCAGCTTACATTTTTTGTGGGCACGTACCGGCATGGTTTTCCAACTTTTTGGCAGAATTGTTAGAAATTTTGTTTTACGGCGGGCTTCACCCCCGGGCCCCGGCGGGCTTCACTTGCTCCCGCCCCCGATTCCTTTTTAAATAATTTTATTATATATTATTTAAAAATTATTCAGATATTTTATCATATTTTTTTATTTTTTATATATTATTTTTTAAAAATTTTAAAATTTATTTTAATATATTTTAAAATTATATTAAATTTACATACTAAGTTTTAAATTTAATTGACCCCTCGTCCTCCATCCTGCCCCATCTCTCCCTCTTCGCCTGCCAGTTTGGGTCTCATAGGCAAGGCCACCGATGGTCCTGCCAGCTCACCGCCGGACAACACCCGGCGGGTCCGCCGGGGTCCGGTGAACCCGCCGGTGTGGGCCGGGCAGGCCGCCGACGGCAGAGGTCTCAACCGCGAAGATTTTTTTTTGTTTCCATTAGCATTGACGAGTGACGAAGTGGTCGGTGGACTGCCAAGAGGCCCCGAACAACCCCCGGCGGGTTCGTCGGGGACCGGCGAACCCGCCGGTGGGGGCCGAGTAGGTCGCCAGTGAATTCGTCGGCGGCGGCCTCAAGATGGCGTTGGTTGGTTTTTTTTATTATAATCAAACGGCGGATCGGAGGGACAGCGAACTGCTGGGATTGCTTCTGTGATACTCATGAGTTACATGGTATGTAAAGTTTTTCTTTGTATATAGTATGAATATTTAATTTATAATTAAAGTAATTATATTCTCTCTAAATTTTTTAAACCAAACTACGGCCGAGAATATTCAAGCAATACGAACCAACTGAACAAGTTGTGTGCGCGCAAGCCGCACCCACTCAAAGGGCCCGAAATCACCCCGATGGTAGAACGGGACCAAGCGCGCATGGAGGCCGCATAAAACCCGCACGCAGTTTGGTTTATGCCGCAAAGGTCTGCTTGAAGCCGTTAGCGGTCTGGCAAAGTGTAGCGGTCTGCTTGAAGCCGCAACGGTCTGACCATGGTTGTAGTCCGATAACTTGCAGCAGGCAGTCAGGCGGTCAGTTCGAGAGGCTGACTCTGGGAGATTGCGGCTTTATAGTTAGTTATTTTATTTCTTGTATAGTTGGCGGTTTGGTCATGTCAAACCGCATAAGCCGCACGGCTTGTATTTAATCCCACATCGTTTGTTGTAAATCTCTCTCCCCTCTCCCAGTTTCTATAAATAATGGGGCATACTTTTGTAATCTTTATCTTTTTTGAGCAATAAAGTTTGCGGTTTATTTACCTCTTTTGTCCATTTTCCACATGGTATCAGAGGAAACTGATCCTTTGCTTCAAGAAGATCACGGTTTGTTGCTTTAATCGTGCGGCCTCTTGCACCTACTTCATCCGGTTTGTCCGGCTTCTTTCTTTTCCCTTCCCTCCCTTGCTTATCCCGGTGCTTGCGTCTTGCTTCCTCCCGGGCCTTTCTGTTTGCCCGGCTTCCCTTGCTAAGCGCGTGGTTTCTCTTCCCGCGGTTTCTCTTCTTTGTTGCGAGTTTCGCCTTTGGTCGCGGTTTCTTCCTTGTCGCTGGTGTGTTTTCGCCTTGACCGGGCGGCCTCGTGGTCTTTTCTCTTCTTGCTGCTTCTTTGCTAGTCACTTGTCTCTTCTTTGGTGTGAGTCCGCAATTTGGTCGCGGCTTGTTCCTTTCCGCTAGTGTGTTGACACCGTGACCGTGCGCTCTCCGTCTCCTTCTACAACCTGTTCTTGATTGTTTTGTCTTTTTTACACCACGCAGCTTCTTTCTTTCTGTTCGCGCGGTTTATGTCGTGTTCGCGCGGTCTCTATTTCTTCTTTCTTCTTGCACGGCTTTTACGCCTTTCGGTTGCAACTTTTTTACTGCTGGTGTGTTGACACTGAGACCGGGCGGCTTGTTTTCCTTGTCTGCGTGCTTCTCCTCTTCTCATTTCTCGCTGACATTTCTTTACCTGCTACAGTTTCCGCCCCTTGGTTCGGTTTCTTCCTCTCTTCCCTCCCTTCTGGTCGCGGCTTCTTCTAACCGCTGGTTTGTGTATCTTTGACTGGGCGGTCTCCTTGGTCTCTCTTTCTTCTTCTTTATTTGTGTCGGCTAGTTTCTCCCTGAGCGATTTGTTTACCTGCTTTCCAGCTTCTTCTTTCGAATGACTTCCCTTCTCTCTTCTACTACTCGTGCTCTTGCAGTCTCCTCTGATAAGTGGCTTATTGACTCTGGTTCCACTTGTCACATGACTGGCAACTCTCGTTTGTTTTCCTCTTTGCTTGATACAAACATGTTATCTCTTGTTGTTGTTGCTGATGAGACCTCTGCGCCTGTGCATGGTATTGGCACTGTGCATCTCTCTTCATCTTTGCTATTAGAGGACACTCTTTATGTCCCTACTTTCTCATGCAATTTAATATCTGTTCATCCTCTTTGTACTCAGTTAAGTTGCACAGTTACTTTTACTAGCACCACTTATTCTTTCTCTGATTCTGTTTCTAAGGCTACGATTGCTACTGGTACTGCTCGTGGTGACCTATTTTATCTTGACAATATTGTTGCTCTTTCGGCTTCTTCCTCAGTTCAGTTGTGGCATCGTCGTCTTGGTCATCCTCCTTCTCGCCTCATTCATCAACTTTTTCCAGACCTTCCTTTCGACGATTTTCCTTTGAACTGTGAAGCATGTGAGTTGGGCAAACATCATCGCTCTTCTTTCACAGCTCGAGCGGATCGTTGTTCTTCGCGTCCTTTTGAGCTTGTTCACTCTGACATCTGGGGTCCTTCTCTGGTTGCTTTTGTTGGTCGCGGAAGCTTGTACTTTATCACATTTATTGATGATTTCTCCAAATGCACTTGGTTGTATCTCTTGAAGGATCGTTCTGAACTGTTCTCTATATTCACTACTTTTTATCATGAGATCTTCACACAGTTTAGTGTGCCCATTCAGATTCTTCGTACTAATAATGCCAAAGAATATTTCAGTCATCAGTCTTATTCGTTTTGTATGGACAAGGGTTTGATTCATCAGACAAGTTGCCCATATACCTCTCAACAGAATGGAATTGCTGGACGCAAGAATCGTCATCTTCTGGATGTTGCTTGCAGTCTTTCTTTGCAAATGAATGTCCATCGGTCTTATTGGGGTCATGCAGTTCTTCTTGCTTGCTATCTCATTAACCGTATTCCCTCGTCTGTTATTCAGGGCAAGACTCCTTTTTCAGTCTTAAATCCAGAGGCCGAACCATTTCCTTTGCCCCTTAAAACCTTTGGCTGTACTGCCTTTGTTCACGTCCCTTCTCCTGGACGGGACAAACTTTCTCCCCGATCGATTAAATGCATATTCCTTGGTTATTGTCCTACTCAAAAAGGGTATCGATGTATTGATCCTCTCCTGCGCAAACAGTATGTTTCAACAGATGTTACCTTCTTTGAAGATACTCCATATTTCTCCTCTCCTTCTTCTCTCGTACCTGCCGATACTTCTCCTTCCCTGCCTATTCTCTTGGCACCTCTGCCAGGGCCGGTTCTTTCAGCATCTCCTCCTATTGCTCCATCACTTTCTCGGGAGCCCGATGGTTAACCTTGGAACCCTCTATTCCTATTCTGGAGCCTCTTCTGTCTTCTGCCAGTACATTACCTCCAATCAGCAGTGACCTCGATCTTCCAATTGCCCTGCGAAAGGGCGTTCGCCAATATACTCAGCATCCGATTAGTGCGGTGGTCTCCTATGCTCTGCTTTCCCCAACTGCCAAGCATTTTGCTCTTGCTATTTCTTCTACTGCCATTCCGAAAACGTATCAAGAAGCTCTTGCTCTTCCTCAGTGGAAGACTGTTATGGATGAAGAAATGAGCACGTTAACTGAGAGAGGGACTTGGACTCTTATTCCACCACCTCTGGGAGTTGATGTGGTTGGATGTCGGTGGGTCTTTGTGGTTAAGTATCTTCCAGATGGCTTTGTTGAACGGTATAAGACACGACTTGTTGCCAAAGGGTTTACTCTGACATATGGGGTGGATTTCTTCAATACTTTTTCTCTTATTGCTCGCATCAACACTATCCGTATTCTCTTCTCTATGGCTGTTAATAGAGACTGGGAAATGTATTAGTTGGATGTTAAGAATGCCTTCCTTTATGGAGATTTACAAGAGGTGGTATATATGGAGCAACCTCCTGGGTATGTTGCTCAGGGGGAGTCTCAGGTGTGCAATCTTCGGAAGGCGATTTATGGTTTAAAGCAGAGTCCACGAGCCTGGTTTGAAAAGTTTAGTGAAGTTATTTCTCTTATTGGGTTCAGTCGAAGCTCTGCTGATCATTCTTTGTTTATACGCAAGACTACTAAAGGCCTTGTAGTTCTTGTTGTCTACGTTGATGATATTCTTTTGACTAGTGATGATAAGGAGGGCGTTGATCTAAACAAATAACATCTTTGACAACACTTTGTCACTAAGGATATGGGACCACCCAAGTACTTCCTGGGAATTGAGATTTCACGAAAGAGGACCTCAGTGGTTCTTTCACAACGAAAGTATGCGCTAGATCTCCTAAAGGAGACATGTCTTCTTGGCACGAAATCTACTCGTTGCCCGATGGCTATTGGTGATGATAAAGGCTAGACTGATGATTCTCCTCTTCTCCAAGATTTCACTATATACATGCGACTTGTAGGCAAACTTATATATCTGACAGTTACTCGACCAGATATCTGTTATGCAGTTGGGAAGGTTAGTCAGTTTATGCAAAGTCCTAAAAAGTGTCATCTACGCTCTGCCATGAAAATTTTGGAGTATGTGAAAGGGTCTCCAGAAAAGGGCTTATTGTTTCAGAAGAATGGTCATCTGAATATTGAAGCGTATTCTGATGTCAGCTATGCTGATAACAAGGAGGGCAGAAAGTCTACATCAGGTTTTTGCACTTTTGTAGGAGGAAACCTGGTTAGCTGGAAAAGCAAGGAGGAAGTGGTTTCAAGATCAAGTGCGGAAGCAGAATATAGGATCATGGCCTTAACTACCTGCGAGTTAAAATGGCTACGAGCGCTTATGCTTGACTTGGGAGAAGTCTATGACCATCCTTTTTCTATGTTTTGTGATAACAAAGCCACCATTTATATTTCAAGAATCCTGTCTTTCATGAGAGAACAAAGCATATTGAGGTTGATTGTCATTTCATTAGAGAGGAGATTTTGAAGAATCAGGTTTGCACTCCTTTTGTTACATCAGAAAGAGAACTAGCTGACTTCTTCATCAAACCAGTTACTCCATCTAAGGAGGTCTGTATCAAGCTGGGCATGGTCGATATATATGCTCCAGCTTGAGGGGGAGTGTTAAAGTTTGGAGTGTTCGGGCGGCCTGGTATTTAACCGCAATGGTATATTTGTTCCAGTAGTCTTGCGGTCTGGTAGTTTGGCGAAGAGAAGCCGCAGCGGTCTGATTGAAGCCACAACGATATGGCAAAGTGTAGTGGTCTGCTTGAAGCTGCATCGGTCTGACCGTGGTTGTAGTCCGACAACTTGCAGCAGACGGTCAGGCGGTCAGTTCGAGAGGCTGACTCTAGGAGATTACGGCTTTGTAGTTAGTTATTTTATTTCTTGTATAGTTGGCGGTTTGGTCATGTCAAACCGCATAAGCCGCATGGCTTGTATTTAGTCCCACATCGTTTGTTATAAATCTCTCTCCTCTCCCAGTTTTTATAAATAAGGGGGCATACCTTTGTAATCTTTATCTTTTTTTAGCAATAAAGTTTGCGGTTTATTTACCTCTTTTGTCCATTTTCCATAACCTCAAAAGGCAAGCTTTCCAGTTCTCTTGCTCTCTTGTCTTATAACGCTTTCTGAGGTACCCTTATCTCAGCACAGGCTAAGGAGGGGAAGTGCTCTAAGATCTTCCGGGTTTGTGGTGGGACCTCCGTGATAGAGCCTTGGGTCATTTCCCCGTTCTAAGTCTTCGGTCAGTCAAACTTGTTAGGCAATGTAAGTGTGTGGTCAACCCTTCCCCAAGGGTTCAAACTCCACAAAAAGCCGATTTCTAGTTTCAACATTTTGGTGCGGGGAGCATGGATCGTGATCAGCACCAAAAACCTTAGCGAGCTAAATGACTGGAGGCAAAGGGAAAGGTTCTGACCATGCCGATTTGCCACCCCCTCCCCCTCTCGCCACTCTCGGCATGTTTGAGGATTTCCGGCAAGAGATGCAGAACTTCGTCATGTTCTCACTTGACACTCGTGCCGAGTCCTCGACACCAGCTGTCCCAGTTGTCGCAGCCCCAACCCTGGGCGAGAACGCCCTATCAGGCGACCTGAGAAGGAGGTAGCAGAGGAAGGCGGCGAGCAGGATCTGTCGTGGCGTGCTCTGCTCCCCGGCTCGGCAAGTGCGGGCTGAATCAGCGAGGTGGAGGTGGGAGATCGCATGGCTCGCCTAGCAAGTGATGACAACCCCTTCAGTGAGTTGGTCTCATCCGCCCCAGTTTCGGAGGGGTTTTGTGAGCCAGAGATGTCCTACTACACCGGGAGGGACAACCCGGTTCAACACATCCAATGGTTAGAGATGTGGTTTTAATCCGACAGATGTTGGATGCATTCAAGTGTAGGCTTTTCACCCTCACTCTCAAGGAGAAGGCGAGAGATTGATTCCACCAGCTTCCGTCCAGTTCCATCTACTACTTTGAGGACCTGCACTGGGGGTTCTTACTGAGGTTCAAAACTTCCAAGAAGAGGAAGAGAGAGTCAGAGTCCCTGTTACTCATCAAGCAGGGGGTGAACGAGACTCTGGGGAGCTATGTGGACAGGTTCCAAGAGGTGATCCTCCAGGTTCAGGAGATGACAGGGCACACCCTCATGGTTGTCTTCACCCTGGGGCTTCAGCAGGGGTTCTTTAGGATGAAGCTGAAGTGGGTGCCTCCAATGTCATTCGAGGAGTTGATGGAGAGGGTTGCCTGGGAAGTCGATTGGGGAGGCATCGAACCCAAATTTTTGCAGGTAGTTGTCCAAGTGGACCACGAAGAAGGAGAAGGAGCAGGGAGGTGGCAAGGGGCAGGAGGACAGGAGGGTCGAGCTAAGGCAGAGGGAGCAACAGTAGTAGAAGTAGCCAAGGTGGGACCGCCAGGAGCCAAAAAATCGGCTAGGTTGGAGGCAGCTGGAGTGGCACGACTAAGGCCAGAGGCGATGTTTCCACGGAGGGGATAATCGCCAAGGAGGGCAGGGTCAGTTCAACCCTCCAAGCTAGAGGCAGGGCCAGGGACCTCCTCTCCACGATCAACATCAGGCTATGATAATAGCCCTGGGGAGGAGAGGTCAGAGGAGACGGCAGGAAGGCAGGGTGGAGTTGCCTTACTACGATTTCCATCAGGAGGAGGGCCACGCCACAGCCATGTGCCTGTAGTTCCTGGAGTTGAGGGGAACCAGGGAGCAGTAGTAGTAGCAACAGCCTCGCCGGGAGGTGCGGATTGAAGAGGTCCTACCCGAAGGGGAGGACTGGTGCGAGGATATGGTCGATGTAGGAGGCCGAAGAGGGATCGGGGTGATCCATGTGGGGGGGGGGAGTTGTGTCCACCCACAAGGCAAGCCTTAATATTATGTACCGCCAGAGCATTGCTTCGACGTCTCTAATTCCATCCCCAGATGAGAAGATTACCTTCACAAGGAAGTACATACCAGATCATGAGGATCCATTTTGCGACGCACTGGTGATCCAGGCCACGGTCAAAAATTTTACCATCTCTAGGATCCTCATTGATAACGAGAGCTCGGTCAACATCATCTTCAAGAAGGCGTTTGACGTGATGATGGTGGAGGTCAGGAGGGTGTTGGCCTCGGATGGGCCTCTACTTGGATTTTCTAGGGAAAGGAAGGAGGTGGAAAGAGGAGTGGGACTCCATGTTACTCTAGGGGGGCAGTCCAGAAACTGCAGGTTCGTCATTGTGGATGCTCCTAGTAGTTATAATGCCATATTCGAATGACCCCTCATCAGCGCCTTCCATTGCGTGCCCTCCTCGTTCTACCTATTCCTCAAGTTCAACACTGAATGCATTCAAGTCTGGGTCTACGGAGACCCCAAGATTTCAAAGGAATGCTACGTCACGCCGTTCAACACCATCTCCTAGCGGGAGGGAGCTGAGTAGATAGAGAGGAGGATGGAGGAAGTGTTTAGGCAGGAGGATGGAGAGGAAGTAGAGGAGATGAAGGTGGTGGATAAAGAGGTCCGTACCCGTGTGGAGGTGGCAGAGGAGGTGCTGGAGGAGTAGGCCGAGGTGATGTCCGTTGAGGAAGCCGAGGAGGAGGAGGCTCCAGTCCCAGACGAGAGGGCTGCTGGCGAGTGGGTGGAGCAGTCCTGGCTGGAGGCAGCGAAAGAGGTGGTGGAGATGGAGTTTCTCACCCGGGAAGGCAGGGTGGAGAAGGTGCGGATCAGCAGGGGGCTGAGTCCAGAGGATCAAGGGTGGATGCTGGAGTGCATTTGGAATAACATGGATGTCTTCGCATGGAGCGCAACGGACATGCCAGGGATCGATGCAGATGTCGCCTGCCACCGCCTTAACCTGGATCCTGAGGCTAGCCCTGTCCGGCAGAAGAAGAGGTCTACCGGGACAAGCTGGTTGAGCCCATCAGAGAGGAGGTGGGTAAGCTCCTCAAGGCCGGATTTATTTCAGAGATCAGGTATTTAGTCTGGGTCTCCAATGTTGTAATGGTTAAAAAAGGAGACTGACACTGGAGGATGTGTGTAGATTTCTCTCTTTTGAATAAATCATGTCCTAAGGATTGTTACCCCTGCCTCAGATCGACGCGTTGGTTGACTCAGCTGTCAGTTTCTCTCTAATGAGTTTCTTAGATGTTTTTTCAGGTTATCATCAAATCAAGGATGATGGACCGGGTCTTCCAGGAGCAGAAGGGGAGGAACCTAAAGGTGTACGTGGATGATCTCATGATCAAGAGTCAGGATGTTGAATCTCACCTCCAGGACCTGGAAGAGACCTTCGGCACCCTGTGGAAATACAAAATGAGGTTGAACCCCTTGAAGTGTGTCTTTGTGGCGAGCAAGGGCAAGTTCCTAGGCCACCTCCTCACTCCCGCAGGAGTGTATCCCAACCCTGACAAGTTAGGGAGATCATGGAGTTGGGGTCGCCTCGAAACGCCAAGGAAGTCCAGTGCCTTACTTCAAAACGTTGAGAGGGGGACATAAGTTTGAGTGGTCGTTCCAAGCCTTGAAGAGGCAGTTGATCCAGGCTCCACTTCTCTAGGGGCCGAAGGAGGGGGAAGATTTGTCCCTGTACCTTGGGGTCGGGGCTGAGGCCTTGAGTTCCATCTTAGTTCGGGAAGAGGGGAAGAAACAACTACACATCTATTACGTGAGCAGGGTCTTGAGGAAGGCAGAGCTCTGATACCCGATTTTAGAGAAGTTGGCTTTTTTCCTGGTTATCTCGGCTCGGAGGCTCCGACCACACTTACAAGCACACTCTATTCGGGTGGTGACTGACCACCCCCTTCATAACATCTTTGAGGGGGTGGAGCACTCGGGAAGGTTGGCAAAGTGGTTAGTGGAGCTGAGTGAATTTGATATATATTTTGTTCCCCGCCTATCGATTAAGGCTCAGGCGATGACCGATTTCCTGGCTGATTATATGGTCGAGGTGGCGGAGGCGGAGCTCACTCGCCCAGTTCCTTGGAAGGTGATGGTAGATTGCAACTCGGGCAGGCATTCCTTGAGGGTAGGACTGATCCTTGAGAGCCCTCAAGGAACAAAGATCGAGCAGACGGTGGTCGTTCACTTCCCCATTACCAACAATCAGACGGAGTATGAGGCTGTAATAACGAGGCTTCGGCTAGCAAGAGAGTTGTGGGTGAATAATGTGGAAGTGTTCACGGGTTCCATGGTGGAGGCCTCTCAGATCAACGGGGAGTTTGAGGGCAGGGAGCCTACTCTCCAATTGTACCTAGCCAAGGTAAAGGGAGTTATCGGCATGTTCCAAACATTCTCCATTCGACATGTGTCGCGGGAGGAGAACGAGCAGGTAGATCAATTGGCTAAGCATAGACCCCGGGTGGGGGGAACCATCACCGATCTTTTTCGCCCCTCTATCGAAGAGGGAGAGCTGATAGAGATAGACCAGTTCCCTTCATAGATAGACTCCTTCTCCGCCTTCTTGTCTACAGGTGAGTTCCCGGAAGGCCTGGACAAGAAGCGTTTCAAGCACAAGTTTACATACTATCTTATGCGCGATAGGAAGTTGAAAGTTATTACTTTAAGGTTAGCTAGTTACCTAGAGGGGGAGGGGGTAAATAGGTCTTTTAAGATTTCTTAGAACTTTATGCTGTTTATAAATTTAGTGATCTAGAGCTTGTCCTAATTACCTGCAATACAAGAAAGAAACAAGCAACACAGCAAGCACACAAATATTTATATTGGTTCCCCAATTGGGTACATCCAATTTCCCTCCCACCTATCCAACTGATTTGTTGGACTAGGCACAAACTCCACTAATATGCTCCTCAGAGCTTACACCTCAGGCCCTCAGCCTTACACACAGATTCTTTTCAGAATCCAAACTCAGAACCACAAGGGTTCCTACCTCAGAGCCTTGCAGTGCTACTACAGCTCAGTGGTCCACTAACCACCTACCTCAACCTTATTTCTAAGGCCTAAAGCTCAGGCTTCTCAGCCCTACAACTTCAGGCACACAACCCTACTCTCACAGTATTGCAACACTCCTACAACTCAGTACCTATCCAGGTACTTACCTCAGTGCCCTTCCAGACACCTACAACTCAGCCTCCTCTAAGGCCTACAACTCAGTGATACACTTGTCACCTACAGCTCAGTGACTCACTAGTCACCTACCTCAGGCACTAGATCCTAAACTCAGGCTGGGAGGACATCCCTACCTCAGATTCATACTTAGATCCTACCTCAGAGAGCAGCACTCTCCTACTTCAGGCACTTAAGCCCTACAGCTCAGATCCATACTTGGATCCAACCTTAGTACTCCAGCAGGGCACCTACCTCAGTGATAAATTAGTACCCCAACAGGGCACCTACCACTCAGGCATAAAGTGCCCTACACTCAGATTCAGATAAACTGAATCCTACAGGAAAGTAATCAATAAAGTTGAAATACTGACTCAGAGAAAACTCTCTGAGTCAACTTGCTGGACTGAGCAGATATAAGTCCAGCTCACTTATTGTAGAAGGAATTAATCTTCTTCTACAGCTACCAATTTTTCTACTGTACTGAAGACATCTAACTGCTATTGAAGGCTTACAGCCCTTCACACAGCTATTTCCTCTTGTTGATAGATTGAATCAGCCAACTTATTCTCCAAGGAACACTCTTTATGAACTAGAAGAAGCTTCAGCTATCTTTGCCTTCTAGCTTTCACTCAGGCACAAAGTGCCCTACACTCAGATTCAGATAAACTGAATCCTATAGGAAAGTAATCAAGAAAGTTGAAATACTGACTCGGAGAAAAATCTCTAAGTCAACTTGTTGGATTGATCAGATATAAGTCTAGCTCACTTGCTGTAGAAGGAATTAATCTTCTTCTACAGCTACCAATTTCTCTAATGTACTGAAGACATCTAACTGTTGTTGAAGGCTTACAACCCTTCACACAGCTAACTCCTCTTGTTGATAGATTGAATCAGCCAACTTGTTCTCCAAGGAACACTCTTGCTGAACTAGAAGAAGCTTCAGCTATCTTTGCCTTCTGACTTTCACTGTTGGACTTTTCTTTCAAGCTTGTCGAAGAAGATGAAGTCCAGCCGCCTCTTTTTCTTTTTCTGCTTTCATTCTCGTTTTTTGTTAACCCTAATCTTCTTTTCTTCTCTTCCTTTTATATCTATTGATTTGAATAAATGACACAATTTGAATGTGGGCCCAGTCAAGTATGGTGAGCGCCACCTCCCTCAGAAGAAGACAAACAGTAGATTCCGGCGCTACTGTAGCTTTCCCGTAATGACATGAAGTACTTGGACTGAGCTCGAGGATCGTCGAGCTGAGATCGACGAACTCTGTGCTGAGCTCGACGAATTTCAGAATCTCCAACTTTACATTTAGCTAGACGAAATGTGAGCTCTGCTCGACGAACATTGAATCTTCAAACTTTAACTTGAGCTCGACGAAAGGAGGGCTCAGCTCAATGAACTTTGAATCTTCAACCCTTAACTTGAGCTCAACGAAAGGTGAGCTCAGCTCGATGAACTCTGAATCTTAAACCTTTAACCTTAGCTCGACGATCTGTGAGCCGAGCTCGATAAACTCTGAACTCAGTTCGACGAACTCCACTTTGGACTTAGAAAATTTCTGCTGGCTTTGTCTCAGCGGATCCTTCTCAACTGTCTCAGCGGTTTCTTCTTCACTGTTGACTCTTCTGTCTCAGCGGTTTCTTCTTAACTATCTCTACGGTTTCTTCTTCACAACTGAGTCTGTCTTCTGTCTCAGCGGTTTAGCTGAGACCAACACTTCTCGCAACATTTTGTGTTGAGCTTCTCAGCTATCTCATCGATTATGCTGAGACATTCTTCTCAACTGTCTCAGCGGTTATGCCTTAGTTAAATTATCTGGCTTCCAGCTTCCACTTCCTGTTCACCTGTCCAATCAAGGACAACCTGCATGCAATAACTCAAACATACATCAAATACATTATATGTGTATGTCATTGACAAGTTTGACTTCTTTTAAATATGGAATATTGGGGTCAATGGACCCAACAATCTCCCCATATTTGAAGAAGTCAAAACCTTGCTTGATCAATAACACAGGTCATTGACATACACAATATTTTTAACATAAAAACTAACACTTGTGTAACATCATTAAGAGTTTGAAAATATGTTACCACACACAATTCTCCATGTTTGGAATTTTACTTACTCCCTCTGGCATATTGCTCTCCTGGATGAGCCACCCTTACTATTCTTGTACTGAAACAACTTCTGCACCTACTTTGCTTTGAGCTTCCTGCATCTTGGCTTGGTCAGGTCTTGATCAAGTCTATTCTTTCTCCCCCTAACTCCACTCCCCCTATTTGACTTCTACAATAGGGAGATTTGTTATGTGTGAAGTTTTTCTCCCCTATCTATCTGGGGATGATTCCCCTACTATGACTTAATTCCATTTCAGCTGTTGGGCTTGCTCCCCCTCAACTGTTGCACACTAGCTTCATTTTCTTGGGGAAGGACTTGTACTGCATGCAAAATAGACAATACAACATATTGTAGATGAGAGAATTGAAGATACACAAGATTCAACATACCCAATTCAAATTTGAAGGTGTTGAACTTGACTTCATCTAGTGGCTTAGTGAAGATATCAACCACTTGCTTATCTGTAGAGACAAACTCAAGGCTGATGTCTTAACTTTCCACATGTTCTCTACTGAAATGATACCTAATTTTTATATGCTTAGTCCTGCTATGGGAGACATGATTTCTAGCTATAGAAATTGCATTAGTAGAATCACAAAAGAGTGGAGTTCTACTTATCTGAATATTGTAGTCCTGAAGTTGATGCTGGATCCACAACAACTGAGCACATCAGCTCCCAATTGAAATGTACTCTGACTCAACAGTAGAGATTGCAACACTTGTTTACTTCTTGCTTCTCCAAGAGACAAGCCTTCCACCTAGAAATTGATAGGAGCCAGATGTGCTCTTCCTATCCTCCTTGCAGCTGCAAAATCTGCATCTGAATAGCCTGTTAGTTCAAACTCCCCATTCTTAGGGTATCATATGCCAAGATCTGGGGTGCCCTTAAAATATCTTAAGATTCTTTTCACAGCAGTGTAGTGAGACTCTTTAGGTATGGCTTGATACCTAGCACAGAGACATGTTGCATACATAATGTCAGACCTACTTGTAGTGAGGTAGAGAAGAGAGCCAACTATACCTCTATACAAAGTTGGATCAATAGGTTTCCCTGGATCATCTTTGCCTATAGGCATACTTGAGCTCATGGGAGTTCTTATGGTGGAAGCATTCTCCATACCATACTTCTTGATTAGCTCCCTGGTGAACTTTGTCTGGGATATGGATAGATCATCATCAGTATGTCTTACTTGGAGTCCCAAGAAGAACTTCAGTTCACCCATTCTACTCATCTCAAACTTCCCCCTGCATAAGTTTGCAAACTTCCTACAGAGGTTGTCATCAGTAGAGCCAAATATTATGTCATTAACATAAATCTGGACTAGGATGATCTTGCCCTTAGATTCCCTTAGGAATAGGGACTTGTCTATCTTCCCCCTTGAGAATTTGTTCTCAATTAGAAAGGTAGACAATGTCTCATACCATGCTCTAGGGGCTTGCTTGAGCCCATATAGAGCTTTACTAAGTCTATACACAACAGTAGGAGAGTTAGAATCTACCAAACCTAGAGGCTGCTCTACATAGACCCCTTCTTTCAAATCTCCATTCAGGAAGGCTGACTTCACATCCATCTGGAAGATTTTGAATCCTTGGAAGGCTGCAAATGCAAGGAACAGTCTGATGGCTTCCAACCTTGCAACTGGGGCAAAAGTCTGATCATAATCAATCCCCTCTTCCTATCTGTACCCCTTGGCCACCAATCTAGCCTTATTCTTTATGATAATGCCATTTTCATCAAGTTTATTTCTGAAAATCCACTTGACTCCAATGACATTATGTCCATCTGGTCTGGGAACCAGCTTCCAGACTTTGCATCTTTTGAACTGGTTCAGTTCTTCTTGCATTGCACTAATCCAGAATTGGTCTTGATTTGCCTCTTCAAATTTCTTGGTCTCTTCTTATAACAGGAAGCTGGAGTAAAGAGCTGTGTTGAAACTCCTGTTTTTGGTCTGTACACCTTGGCTAGTCTCACCTATTATCTGATCTGGAGGATGATCTCTCAGATATCTGATTGCTGGGGGCAGCTGGACTGTTTCTTGCTGAGCACCATTTTATTTAGTTGGTTGATCTTAATCTCCAGCTAGACTGTCTCGTGCTTCCTCTGAACATCATCCCTCTCTGTATTCTTCTGGTACAGCGGGGTCTTTATTTTTGATGGAGAGCTTTTCCATCATAATTTCTATACCTGCAGAACTAGGCAAAGAGCTTGACAGCTCACTGTCAATCATACTTGACTCATCAAACACTACATGGACAGATTCTTCTATAACTTGATTTGTCAAGTTATAGACTTTATATGCCTTACTGCTATTACTGTACCCAACAAAGATCCCCTCATAAGATTTGACAGCAAACATAGTCACTTTTGACTTACCATTATTCAAGATGAAACACTTGCAACCAAAGATCCTGAAATAGGATATGTTTGGTTTTCTGCCCTTCAAGATCTCATAGGAAGTCTTCTTATGGCCTTTGGTGATAGAATCCCTATTGAGAACATGACATGTAGTGTTAACTGCCTCAGCCCAGAAATATTCAGGGAGAGAAGTGTCACTCAACAATGTTCTCCCAACTTCTATGAGAGTCCTATTTTTCCTCTCAGCTAACCCATTTTGCTAGGGTGTTCTTGGAGAGGAGAATTCTTGATTAATCTCTTGCTCTTCACAGAAAGTAGTCATGGCAGCAGACTAAAATTCAGTTTCATGGTCACTTCTCATTTTGACCACAGAGCTTGCAAGTTCATTCTGAATCTGCCTGAAAAAATTCATGAAGACTTCAAGGGTTTCATCCTTTCTTCTAAGGAAGAACACTCAAACAAACCTGGAATAGTCATCAACCACCACAAGGGTGTAGACCTTCCTACCTAGACTCTAAATAGGCATATGACCAAATAAGTCCATATGCAGGAGATATAAGCATCTCACTGGGTCCTTGGTTCCAATGTTCTTGAAGGAGGTCTTAGTCTGCTTACCCTTTTGGCAAGCAGCACAGATACCCTCCTTGGAGCATTTTATTTTGGGACCATTCCTAACTAGCTCATCACTATAGAGCTGACCAATGGTCTTATAATTCAAATGAAACAGTCTCTTGTGTCATTGGACATAATATGAGACTTTGTCATTTGCAACTAGGCATATAAGGGAACTACTATCTAAGCAAAAAAGTTTAAGCAATAAACATTCCCACTCCTAGTACATGTTTAGATGACACTCTGGTCACTTAACCTCTTGATGTGACACTTATCCATAACCAAGGTCACATAGTTGGCTTATGCTTATGAGGCTGTGTTGTAACCCTTCTACATAAGCTACCTTTGTGATGGTGATTATGCCATTTGAGATCTTACTATAACCTCTGGTTATCCCTTTTTCCAGAGCCTCCAAAGATGACCTTAGGTCCATTCTTTACTAGAGTAAACTCTTTCAACAGTTCCTTTGTTCCAGTCGTGTGTCTGAAATATCCACTGTCCAAGTACCATTTAGGGGAACTTGTACTTGAACTAACCTGAAAAGCACAATTTATCTCACCTTAGGACCCCAAATTCTATTGGGTCCTAGGTTCACATTAGTCTGAAAATAAGCTTACCTTCCTGCAGAATTCTTGACCGGTTGGCTACCTCTGGACACTGAAGGATTGTGCCAGCAATCTACATTATAGTAGCCCCCTTTGCCACAACACCAACACTAATGGACATTATATCTTATTTTCTATTTAGGGCCAACATTTGCCTTGACTGCTCCTTGAATAGTGGGTAGATGTGTTGATGTATGTCTCTGATTCATTCCACCAGCTATTTTACTGAAGGTAAGTCTTTTAGCTGGCTGTTTTGGTCTTTTCTGAGAGCCACCAGCTGTATGTCTCTTTTCAGCTAACATGCATTTGATTGCATCAGAAACATCCACTCCAGCCTTGACAGAAGACTCACCTTGAGTCATTACTTTTGCTGGATGACTCAACTTTCCTGCAGTAGCAATATCCTTGAGTTTTGGGGCTGAGGCACCAAAAACAAATGGTCCAGGATGGGTCATTTGAATTTCCTCATGAGCAGCCTTAAGGGCCCTCACATAGCTGTATCTTCCACCTTGGCTATGGACACATTGGTCCATACCAATGGATCTACCATTCTCCCAGTGACCATAACAGCTTTCATGGTCATACCTGTTAGAAGGCAACACAACTTTCTGAAAAGAAATTGGAGGCAATGAGGCTAGAGGCACAACTGGTGCCTTCCCCTTTCCTTTTAGATTGGGAGGTCTAGCAGATCCCTTAAAACCTAACCATTTCTTACCCTTTTAGGTAAAGTGGTTATCAATTAAGGGAGGCACAGTGCTTGGCTTAGAAAACTTGGCCACCAGCAGTTTCTCCCTTAGTAGATCATCTTTAAGTTTCTGGATAAGTTTCTCATTCAAGACTCTTACCACAGACTGCATATCAATGATTCCCTTGAGCTTGGTTGATTGAGCAGCCATATCATTGAGATCCTTTTCTTAGCCCTCACACTTGCTCCTAAGATAGAGAAGCTCTGTTTCCTGTCTCTTAGCAAGGAGCTTGCACTTCTTGAATGCTTCAAGAAGTTCTCCATACTTGTCAATTAAAGAATTGATATCATCCTCAGACTCTAAATCCTCTTCATCTCTTGATGATTGAGCTTCAGACTCTGAGCTAGCCTCATGACCTGAAATAAAAGGCAGAGATTTAGAATTTACCTGAGCCTGTCCAGACTGATCCTTACAGCTCTCCTCATCTATCATTGCAATTAATCCATGACATTGAACATATTATTCTTCATCTTCATCCACCTCTGAGTCACTTTCTAAATGTGATAGAGGGGCCCTGATTCCAATCCTAGCAGCAGGATATTCTTCAGCAACAACCATTAGCCCAATGTAGGCTTCTTCTTCACTGTCTGACCCAGAGGAGGAGTCAGACCAGGTATTTTCCTTCTTGGCCACAAGAGACTTACCTTTATTTTTCCCATTGCGGTGCTTCTTCTGTCCTTCCTCTTTCCTCTTCAATGGGCAGTCAGCGACTATGTGCCCAGGTTTGCTGCAACAGAAACAAATGACTTGAGAAAAAGTTTATTTGCTAGAGTTAGTAGCATACCTGTCCTCCTTAGAGGATCTCCTTTTGTGATGTGAGGAAGAGGAAGGCCTAGTATTCTTCCTATGCTCATTCTTCATGAATTTCTGAAACTTCCTGGAGAAGGCAGCAAAGTTCTCATCATACATATTGTTATCTGAGGAGCTGGTCTTTGAGCTCTCAGAGTCTAACATAGTCATTCTCCTGGGTGGAGAGTTCTTCCTTCTGCTCCTAGTTGGGGAATCAGCTTTGAAGGCCACAGACTTCTCCTTGGCCTGTGACATACTGCTCCTTTTTTCTTCCTTTCTTGCAGCAAGCTGCATCTCATATGACGGCAACTTTCCAAACAGGGTTGGAGGAGGTGTGTCAGCTAACTTGGTCATTTCTCTAATGACACAAATATTTGTGTCCCAATCCTTTGTGAGGGACCTGAGAAATTTGTGAATCAGCTCATAGGTGCTAAAAACCCTTCCATATGTTCTCAGTTCATTTACTATTCTAAAGAATCTCTCAAAGCACTCAGTAATGCCATCAGACTTTCCTTGTTTGAAGGCCTCATACTCCTGGTTGAGCATGAATTTTCTGTCATCCCTCACCTTCTCTGAACCCTCTATGAACATAACTAGGGTGTCCCACATCTCCTTGGAGGTCTTGTAGTGCACCAGATTTTGGAATGTTGAATCATCTATTGCACTGACAATAAAGTTTTGAGCTCTTTTGTCCATGGAGGCAAGTAGGAGCTCATTTTTGTTCATTTCATCATAAGATTTAGGTGTCTTGATGTTGGCATCCAGAACTGAGGTCTTCATGGGGATGAAGGGTCCTTCTTTTCCTGTGATGTAGATCCTAGGGTCGATAGCTTCCATGAATAGTCTGACCGTTTCCTTCTAGAGGCCAAAGCCCTCCTTTTTTTGAAGTTGGAAAGCTTTTCTTTCTATAGATTGGTAATTTCATGGCCCTCAGTTCCTTGTAGTTTACACCAGACCATATTCTTATATCTTATAGCTAACCTTAGAGGTGTACTCAGATTGTTAAATCTTTTTTGAGCAACCTCTCTCTGATACCACTTGAAAGTTATTACTTCAAGGTTAACTAGTTACCTAGAGGGGGGGGGGGGTGAATAGGTCTTTAAGCTTTCTTAGAACTTTATGCTGTTTATAAATTTAATGATTTAGAGCTTGTCCTAATTACCTGCAATACAAGAAAGAAACAAGCAACACAACAAGCACACAAATATTTATAGTTGTTCCCCAATTGGGTACATCCACTTTCCCTCCCCCAATCCAACTGATTTGTTGGACTAGGCACAAACTCCACCAATATGCTCCTCAGAGCTTACACCTCAGGCCCTCAGCCTTACACATAGATTCTTTTCAGAATCCAAACTCAGAACCACAAGGGTTCCTACCTCAGAGCCCTGCAGTGCTCCTACAGCATAGTGGTCCACTGACCACCTACCTCAGCCTTATTTCTAAGGCCTACAGCTAAGGCTTCTCAGCCCTACAACTTTAGGCACACAACCCTACTCTCAGAGTACTGCAACACTCCTACAACTCAGTACCTATCCAGGTACCTACCTCAGTACACTTCCAGGCACCTACAGCTCAGCCTCCTCCAAGGCCTACAACTCAGTGACACACTTGTCACCTACAACTCAGTGACTCACCAGTCACCTACCTCAGGCACTAGGCCCTACACTCAGGCTGGGAGTACAGCCCTACCTCAGATCCATACTTGGATCCTACCTCAGAGAGAAACACTCTCCTACTTCAAGCACTTAAGCCCTACAACTCAGATCCACACTTGGTGTAATACCACTATCCGTCGTATAGCATATAGCAGTAGGTCTGTCCGGGGCCCGACGCCATATACCACGGACAGACCGGTGGGTTACTCATTGAAACCATTCAACCAATACACATGTCCTACACAGAGCATCTAGCGGAAACAATTTATTAAGTTGCAACAATAAGAACCCTGCCAATAAGCATGAATGTCCACTAACCGAAAACCTAGTAGGAATGAAGTACAAAATACACAGAAAGTACTGGACTTAAGGCCTTACAACAGTTCACTTGAATAAAATTTTGATTTACAAACTTCGGCTCGCAGGCCGGCCACACATGAACTAAAAAAAGTAAACACACAAGACCTTTGAGGGACGGCTCAGCAACTTGGGCTTTGGCCCGCTATACGCCGCTCGGCTCCGCAACACCTGCAAACACAAATCACCGCAATGGTGGCAAACAAGAATAACGGTCAGCTAAAGCTTACCAAATTATAATGATTCTGCCCCCAAACCGGGGCGACAAAGCTTCTTCCCTGCACTTGTTAGCAAAACAAGCAACATAGCGAATAAACATCACATCACAAGTGCACACACACACAGCCGTACACCCCGTGCTCTCAGGGCACTTACTCGGTGAAGCCAGTCCGAACCCAGTCCGATCCTTGACTCCACCACCACCCCCAGGGCGTAAAACCTCGTGAACATTTAGTATTTTCAGCCGTAGCCTAGACTCGATCTCCAAATCATCGGTAAGTGCCACGTTAACTTTAGGTCTCTTTAACCGAAATAGATGGAGCGGGTAGGGTTCCACCAGCCCGTTGCTCACCCCACCATGGCCATTTGGCCTTTGATGCGGGCCAAGCTTCCCCTAGTCCCAACTATCGATAAAACACGGTACATAGCCCCGCTATATACCCGGCTGGCTCCCAGGCCACCAAAATGGCAGATATGCGTTTCCACCCAGATTTCCGGGTGCACCTTGGGGTTAATCCCAAAGATTCCCTGATGCATTCTAACGCATAGCAACCCAAAAACAAACAAAATGCACGGAGTCTTCTTTAGCACAATATGCACAGTAAAACATCACTGATCCAGACCAACATGTCCGGGTAGGCTTCACACACCATGCCTATGTCCGTACTACGATTCCAGACTCTAACAAGGAGGACTTTAAATATCTGCCCCAAGGAATACCGCAAAATCACCGCACACTCGTGGGAGCGGGTTTTCCCATGCAAAGGAAGAGGAGCTTCACATGCTCAAGATGAAAATCATTACCCTAGCGTTTTTCCTTGGCTCCATGGAAATCTACGCGGATGAAAAGCACTGCAATCTCCTTGTCTCTGTAGATCCGAAGTCGGCTCGCGATTTGGAGCTCTGAAACTCTGCCGGTGACCGGATCTAGCCTTCCGTCTTTCTCCTTGCTCTCTCTCCTCTCTATAGATCTTAGAAAGAGAGTAACCCAAGAGAAAATGGGGTTTTCTAAGCCCTAAACCCGGGTATATCCTTGGGGAAACAACCCCAAGCTGTCGGATATCAAAATAAGAAAACGGACGGCTGCGATCCGGACTTGAAATCCAAGATCTGGGCCGAATATGGCTTGCGACACGCCCGTGTCCAAGGCTGTGTCACCCATTCGCCATCAAAACCATCGTGTCCCAAAAGAACACGGGCACTCGACACGCCTATGTCAGGCTTGACACGCCCGTATAAGCTAGTACACGCCCATGTAGCTGGGCGTGTGCCTTCATCGATACATGACAAGAATGTCCAGAGCACGACACGGCTATGTGACACGCCCGTGTCACATACCATGTTCTAGACACGCCCTGGGACACGCCCGTATCCCAGGCCGTGTAGCTGCCTTAGCACAACTCGCCATACGACCCGAGGAGGACACGGGTATTCGACACGCCCATGACACGCCCGTGTCGGACCCGAACACGCCTGGGCTCAGGACGTGTGCCCTCACTCAATGATCGTTGAGTGGAAAGCTTTGAGTGGCTGACACACCCTGGGACACACCCGTATCCCAGGCCGTGTTCACCCCCCGATGACCGTTGACTCCAAAATCATCGACCATGCGACCAATGCCAAACCCGAGCACGACACGCCCTGGGACACGCCCGTATCCCAGGCCATGTCACCTCTACCAAATCCCAGATTTGGCTCAAAACCCCACCCATCACACTTTTGAGTTTCAGGGCATTACAACTCTTTCCCTCTTAAAAGAATTTCGTCCACGAAATTACCAAAGGAAAAAAAAAAAACCAAAAGCGGTACCTGAGTGAAATAACTCTGGGTACTCCTCAAGCATGGTCTGCTCCCATTCCCAAGAGATCTCCTCACGACCGCAATTGTCCCAACGGACCTTGGCCATTCTGATCTCCTTGTTACGAAGTCGCTTGACTTCAGAGTCTTCAATACAAATAGGCTTGACCTTAGTTGTCAAACCTTCGTCCACCGGTACCTGATCAACTGCGATCACATGCGAAGGATCTTGCACCGCCTTCCGCAACACTGATATGTGGAATACATCGTGTAGACCACTCAATTCCACCCATAGCTTTAGACGATAAGCCGCTTCGCCGATCTGCTCCAGAATCTCAAATGGTCTAAGGTATCTAGGGCTCAACTTCTTCAAGCGTCATACCCGTGAAATACCCTTGAATGACTTTATCTTAGAATACATCCAATCGCCAACTGTGTACTCCACGTTCTGGTGTTTGGCATTGTAATATTTATCTTGTCTATCCTGAGCGATCAGCAAACGCTCCTGAATGGTTCGCACCAACGAAGTAGTGTTTTTCCACCTCTTGCTTTTTGTACAACCTTGCCTCACCCGTTTCTAGCCACGACAACGACGTGTGACACTTTCTACCATATAAGGCCTCGAAGGGCGCCATTTGTATGCTCTCTTGGTAGCTATTGTTGTACGCAAACTCCACCAAACACAGATGGTCTACCCACTGCTTTCCGAAGTCCAGAACACACATGCGAAGCATGTCCTCCATCGTCCTGTTGACCCTCTCAGTCTGCCAATCCGTCCGCGGATGAAAGGCTGTGTTGAACTTCAACTTAGATCCCAGCATTTGATGCACCAACCTCCAGTCATTGGACGTAAAACATCCATCTCTATCACTCACGATGCTGCGGGGTATACCGTGCAGTCTAACAATGTTATCCACATACATCTTCGCCAGTTTCTCCACCGGATCATCCTTCCTATGCGGAATGAAGCGCGACACTTTTGTTAACCAGTCTACGGTCACCCAGATGGCATCGTTTCCCTTCTGTGACCTTGGCGAGCCATGCACAAAGTCCAACGATATGTCGTCGAACTCCCACTCCGGAATAGGCAAGGATTTCAAGAATCCCCCTGGCTTTTGGCACTCTGCCTTTACTAAGGCGCAAGTTTGACATTTAGTCACAGGCAGTGCCACAACCTTCTTGAGCCCTGACCACCAGAATATCTTCTTTAGATCTCAGTACATCTTCGTGCTCCCTATGTGAATTGAGTACTTGGTATGACCGTACCCCAACTCCACCCGTAACTTATCCACGTTTGGGATGCACAAACGATTGTACTTCCTTAGTAGTCCATCTTCAACTGAAAACTGAGAATTTGACCCATCCAATACTGCATCCATGAGCTCCTTCATGTTGCCATCCAACTCCATAGCCTGCCGAATCCGATCAGCCAGTCCATACTGAACTTACGTCAAGTTTAATAACGCTTTGGCGCTAGTCTGCTTGTTCACACAACAGATCTCTAACGCCTCCCGTATTAATCTCTCATCTTGAACCGACAACCAGTTGGCCTGGGGCGAGAGCCCTGCGACTCAACGCATCCGCAACTGCATTGCCTTTCCCGGGTACATAATGAATTTTGAATGTATAGTCCCCCAGGAACTCCATCCAACAAGTACTTAAGGCTCTTGTGGTCGGTATAAATATCGGTCTTTACGCCGTAAAAGTAGTGCTTCCACAGCTTTAGCGCAAAAATCACGGCCGCCAACTCCAAGTCGTGGACCGGATAATTCCTTTCGTGCACTTTCAGTTGACTCGAACCATACGCTAAAATAGTACCATACTGCAGCAACATGCAACCCAAACCACTGCCTGAGGCATCACTATAAATCTCGAAGCCTTCAGTCCCACTAGGCGAACTTAGAATAAGCGTCGTGGTCAACCGTCTCTCCAGCTCCTCGAAAGCTTGTGCACACGCAGGCGTCCAAACAACTTTTGATCTTTCCTCGTCAGAGTTGTGAGGGGGTAACTCTATCCGCGAGAAGTTCTCTAAGAAGCGCCTGTAGTAGCCGGTCAGCCCCAAAAAACTCTGGTCTTTTGCTCCCGAACGCAACACAGGCCACTCGCGTATCATAACTATCTTCGCTGGATCCACTGCAACACCCACTCTACAAACTTTATGACCGAGGGACGCTACCTAGGATAACCCAAAACTCGCGTTTGGAGAACTAGGCATAGAGATGGTTCCTCATTAGCGTTTCCAACACCAAAAGTAGATGCTTGAAGTGATCCTCTTTGCTCTGCGTGTACAACAATACGTCGTCGATGAAGATGACCACAAAAATGGTCTAGGTACTCCCTGAACGGTATATTCATCAAATCCATGAACACTGATGACGCATTAGTCATCCCGAATGGCATGACTGTAAACTCGAAATGCCCATACCTTGCGCCGAACGCTGTCTTTGGGACATCGCTTTCCTATATCCTTAGCTGATGGTAACCAGACTTAAGATCTAATTTTAAGTATACCAATGACCCGACCAACTGATCAAAAGATTATCAATTCTTAGGATCGCGTACTTGCTCTTTTCCTTTAACTTGTTCAGTTCTCCATAATCGATACAGAGTCGCAAAATCCCATCCTTCTTCTTAGCCAAAGGGACTGGTGCGCTCCAAGGCGACGAACTTGGACGCACATAACCCTGCTCCAACAACTGGTCGAGTTGAACCTTTAGCTCTGCTATTTCCTTAGGTACTAACCTATATAGAGAGCGTGACACAGGTTTGGCACCTGGCACAAACTCAATCGTGAAATCGATCTCTCACTACACTGGGGCTCCAGGGAGACCGTCAGGGAAACACATCAGGATATTCGGATACACCTGAAATACTATCCAATATAGGCTTAGGCTTCGAAGCCTCCCATGGTAGCAGTAACGACGCTTGCAAGTCGAACTCCTGACTCCCAAACCGTAACCTCAATACGACACAGACTCTCTCTGCTCACATAAAACAACCATTAGGCAACAACACATCCAAATTGTCCTTTACCATTGAAGGAGATACTCTGATGCGCAATACTAATCCTTCAAACAAAAGGAGTGCGAAGTTCCCGTATCGAAACTATGCCCTTGCCGGGTGACCAAAAGTCCAAAAATAAGCCTAGAACTTCCAGTCCTAAGCTAGCAAGCATAAGGTAACAGGTATAAGAATTAAATTGCTATCAATTAAACCATACCTGACATTCCGACGGTCAGCCACAAGACCTCTGGCTGGCCAAGGATGTCCACCCTCGGTTGGGCCGGAGTATACAGTGATGCGGTGGACTCCACCGCCTTGACCTTTTCCTCAGATGTTGCCCCCGACTTCTTCTCGGACATTGGGCGTCCGCTCCGACAATCCCGTGCATAGTGTCCCGGCTTTCCACAGTTATAGCATGCACCCGGGGTTTGGCCTGTAGTCGCTCCGGATGCGTCAGAGGAAGGGACTAGACCCGACATCCTAGCCTTCTTGTACAACCTATGGTACCCAGATTTCGAGGAGCTCGGCATTTTGGACACCGTCTCCTTTGCACTAGAGTCTTCAACTGCTCCTACCATAGATTTTATTGTCTTCATAGCACCCCCCCCCCGACAATCTCGGGCAAAGTGCCCTTTCTTGCCACAAGAATGACAATTGTAAGTAGCCTGGCTAGTAGATGATCTAGCCTCTTTTCTCAGCATTCTGTGGTAGGCAGTCCTTATAGGATCTACAGGGTTTGGTACCATATTCACTGGTATTTGATGAGTTTTCCCCAACTCTACTTCCAAAGTTCTGGCCGACTCCACCAAGGATCGGAATCCCAATAGCTTTGGTCCTAGCAGTAGGATACGCAACTCACTACGCAGACCATTATAAAATATATCGACTATAGACTGCTCTCTTTCTCACTCAAAGCCTTGGTAGCGCCTTATCATAAGGAACGTCTGCAAATATTCGTCAACTGAGTGCGCTCCCTGCAACACAATCATGTTCATCTGCTACCCTAAAGGGCCTCTACATGCCATTAGCTCCATCACACCGCCCGGTGTTGGGGAAATCTCAGGGACAAAGGGTTGCACATTTCTTCCATGTTGTGCGTTGGTCATAGCGAACACCGCTTCAACTTCCCCTCTTATATTTTCAAAAGAAGTAGGAGTCTCAGGCACGTCGCTTGGTACAGTACTTTTCTCAGAAAGTGTGCGTTCAGGCTACCACGCGCCACTCCCGGACACCTATAGTCATATAAAACACCGATAAGCGACCAAACAACATTGCAAAACGCAATTATAGGAACACGCAGGTTCCTCAAACATGTGTATTTTCATTCCTAAGTGGACATTCATAGATTCTTTTCATGTTATAACGATGACGCACACACATGTGCTCAACACGCTTTAAAGTGAATTCATCCACGAATTCATTTAAGCCCGATCGAAACCGGTAGTCTGATACCAAATTGTAACACCCCTATCTGTCACATAGTATATAACAGTAGGTCCGGTCGGGGCCCGACGCCATATACCACGGATAGACCGGTGGGTTACTCATTGAAACCATTCAACCAATACACACGTCTTACACAGAGCATCTAGCAGAAGCAATTTATTAATTTGCAACAATAAGAACCCTGTCAATAAGCATGAATGTCCACTAACCGAAAATCCAGTAGGAATGAAGTACAAAATACACAGAAAGTACTGGCCTTAAGGCCTTACAACAGTTTACTTGAATAAAATTGTGATTTACAAACTTTGGCTCGCAGGCCGGCCACACATGAACTAAAAAAAGTAAACACACAAGGCCTTCGAGGGCCGGCTCAGTAACTTGGGCTTTGGCCCGCTATACGCCGATCGGCTCCGCAGCACCTGCAAGCACAAATCACCGCAACGGTGGTAAACAAGAATAACGGTCAGCTAAAGCTGACCAAATTATAGCGATTCTGCCCCCAAACCGGGGCGACAAAGCTTCTTCCCTGCACTTAATAGCAAAACAAGCAACATAGCGAATAAACATCACATCACAGGTGCACGCACACACGGCCGTACACCCCATGCTCTCAGGACACTTACTCGGCGAACCCAGTCTGATCATTGACTCCACCACCACCCCCAGGGCGGAAAACCTCGTGAGCATTTAGTCTTTTCAGCCGTAGCCTAGACTCGATCTCCAAATCATCGGTAAGTGATACGCTAACTTTAAGTCTCTTTAATCGAAACAGATGGAGCGGGTAGGGTTCCACCAGCCCGTTGCTCACCCCACCATGGCCATTTGGCCTTTGACGCGGGCCAAGCTTCCCCCAGTCCCAATTATCGATAAAATACGGTACATAGCCCCGCTATATACCCGGTTGGCTCCCAGGCCACCGAAATGGCAGAAATGCATTTCCGCCCTGATTTCCGGGTGCACCTTGGGGTTAATCCCGAAGATTCCTTGATGCATTCTAACGCATAGTAACCCGAAAACAAACAAAATGCACGGAATCTTCTCCGGCACAATATGCACAGCAAAACATCACCGATCCAGACCAACATGTTTGGGTAGGCTTCACACACCATGCCTATGTCCGTACTACGATTCTGGACTCTAACAAGGGGGACTTTACATATCTACCCCAAGTACGCAAACTCACCGCACACTCGCGGGAGCGGGTTTTCCCATGCAAAGGAAGAAGAGCTTCACATGCTCAAGATGAAAATCATTACCCTAGCATTTTTCCTTGGCGCCATGGAAATCTACACGGATGAAAAGCACCGCAATCTCCTTGCCTCCATAGATCCGAAGTTGGCTCGCGATTTGGAGCTCCGAAACTCCGCCGGTGACCGGATCTAGCCCTCCTTCTTCCTCCTTGCTCTGTCCTCTCTCTAGATCTTAGAAAGAGAGTAACTCAAGAGAAAATGGGGGGTTTTTTAAGCCCTAAACCCGGGTATATCCCTGGGGAAACAACCCCCAGCCATCAGATCTCAAAATAAGAAAATGGACGGCTGCGATCCGGACTTGAAATCCAAGATCTGGGCCGAACATGGCTTGCGACACACCCGTATCTAAGGCCGCGTCACCCATTCGCCGTCAAAACCGTCGCGTCCCAAAAGAACACGGGCACTTGACATGCCCGTGCCAGGCTTGACACGCCCGTGTAAGCTAGTACATGCCCGTGTAGCTGGGCGTGTGCCTCCATCGACACAGGACCAGAACGTCCAGAGCACGAAACGGCTATGTGACACGCCCGTGTCACATGCCGTGTTCTAGACACGCCCTGGGACACGCCCGTGTCCCAGTCCGTGTAGATGCCTTAGCATAACTCGCCAAACAACCCGAGGAGGACACGAGTATTCGACACGCCCGTGTCGGACCCGAACACGCCTGGGCTCAAGCCGTGCACCCTCACTCAACGATCATTGAGTGGAAAGCTTTGAGTGGCTGGCACGCTTTGGGACACGCCCGTGTCCCAGGCTGTGTTCACCCCCCGACGACCGTTGACTCCAAAATCGTCGACCACGCGACCAATGCCAAACCCGAGCACGACACGCCCTGGGACACGCCCGTGTCCCAGGCCGCGTCACCTCTACCAAATCCCAGATTTGGCTCAAAATGCCACCCATCACACTTTTGAGTTTCGGGGCATTACACTTGGATCCTACCTCAGTAACCTAGCAAGGCACCTACCTCAGTGACAAATTAGTCACCTACCACTCAGGCACAAAGTGCCTTACACTCAGATTCAGATAAACTGAATCCTACAAGAAATTAATCAAGAAAGTTAAAATACTGACTCAGAGAAAAATCACTGAGTCAACTTGCTGGACTGAGCAGATATCAGTCCAGCCCACTTGTTGTAGAAGGAATTAGTCTTCTTCTATAGCTACCAATTTTTCTGCTGTATTGAAGACAACTAACTGCTGTTGAAGGCTTACAGCCCTTCACACAGCGAACTCCTCTAATTGATAGATTGAATCAGCCAACTTGTTCTCCAAGGAACACTCTTGCTGAACTGGAAGAAGCTTCAGCTATCTTTGCCTTTTGGCTTTCACTGCTGGACTTTACTTTCAAGCTTGTCGAAGAAGATAAAGTCCAGTCACCTCTTTTTACTTTTCTGCTTTCGTTCTCTTTTTTCGTTAACCTTAATCTTATTTTCTTCTCTTTCTTTTATATATGTTGATATTAAGCAACGACACAATTTGAATGCGGGCCCAGTCAAGTATGGTGAGCGCCACCTCCCTCAGAAGAAGACAAACAGTATCTTCCGGCGCTACTGCAGCTTTTTCGCAATGCCATGAAGTACATGGACTGAGCTCGATGATCGGCGAACTGAGATAGACGAACTTTGTGCTGAGCTCGACGAATTTCAGAATCTCCAACTTTACATTTAGCTAAACGAAATGTGAGCTCTGTTCGACGAACTCTGAATCTTCAAATTTAACTTGATCTCGACGAAAGGCGGGCTCAGCTCGACGAACGTTGAATCTTCCACCATTAACTTGAGCTCAATGAAAGGTGAGCTCAGCTCGATGAACTCTGAATCTTCAACCTTTAAATTGAGCTCGACGATCTGTGAGCTGAGCTCGACGAACTCTAAACTCTGTTTGACGAACACCACTCTCTAGACTTAGAAAATTTCTGCTGGCTTTGTCTCCGCGGATCCTTCTCAACTGTCTCAGCAGTTTCTTCTTCACAGCTGACTCTTCCGTATCAACGGTTTCTTCTCAACTGTCTCAACGATTTCTTCTTCACAGCTGAGTCTGTCTTCTGTCTTAGCGGTTTAGCTGAGACCAACACTTCTCTCAACATTTTGTGTTGAGCTTCTCAGCTATCTCAGCAGTTATGCTGAGACATTCTTCTCAGCCGTCTCAGCGGTTATGTCTTAGTTAAATTATCTGGCTTCCAGCTTCCACTTCCTGTTCACCTGTCCAATCAAGGACAAACTGTATACAATAACTCAAGTATACATCAATACATTATATGTGTATGTCATTGACCAGTTTGACTTCTTTCAAATCTGGAACATTGGGGTCAATGGACCCAACAGAAGCTGTATTGCAAGACCCTCTCAGGACTTCTAGCATGTTGTGTGGCCGAGGGGGAGGTCCACAGGATCTTGGAAGTTCATGTTGGGGAATGCAGTAGTCACTCGGGGAGCGGGACCTTGGAGGGTAGAATAGTGAGGCAAGGGTATTTTTTGCCAACCCTGGGTCGGGATGCCACCGAGTTTGCATAAAAGTGCCAGAAGTGCCAACTATTTGCCCCTCTCCAACTACTACTAGCCCAAAGACTAAGGAGCATCACTGCGCCTTGGTCCTTCTCCATTTGGGGAATGGACCTGGTAGGGCCCTTCCCCTAGGCTAGCGGGCAAAAGAGGTTCTTATTGGTAATGATAAATTATTTCTATAAGTGGTTGGAGGTGAAGGCGTTGACCAAGGTGACCTCCTTGGTGGTTTAGAATTTTGTGTGTATGTGGGGGGGGGGGGGGAGATCATCTGCCAGCATGGGTTGTCTCTTGCCATTATCACAAACAATGGGCCGCAGTTCTCCAGCGCTGAGTTTATCAGTTTCTGTAAATAGCTTGGGATTAATCTCAGGTTCGCGTCCGTCTGTCACCCTAGGAGCAACAGGCAGGTGGAGGCGGCGAATAATATTATTGTGAACTTGCTGAAAAAGATGGTGGAGAACTTGAAGGTGAGCTGGGTGGAGTTGCTCCCTTCAATCCTGCGGGCCCTTAGAGCTACCCCTAATACGACCATATGAGAGACCCCATTCAAGCTCTCCTACGGCTGTGAGGTTGTGCTCCCAATAGAGTTTGAGGTACGGATACCTCGGGTAGTCATGGAGGAAGAAGTAAGAGAGGAATGGAGAGCCGAGAACGAGGACGAGCTGCGACTCTTCTTGGACATAACGGAGGAACTTTGAGATGTGGTCGATATTTGGTAGGAAGAAATTAAGCGGCGGATGGCCAAGTATTTTGACAAACATGTTAGGGTCAAGCAGTTCATAAAAGGGGACTTGGTCCTCAAGAAGGTAGATGTCGCAGGAAGATCAGTAACCGTGGGGAAGCTCAACCCAAATTAGGAAGGTCCATACATTATCAAAGAGGTATTAAGGTTAGGGGGGTATCGCCTCAAGAATGTGGAGGGCGAGGCTCTCAGTCACACCTGGAGCGGTGATGACTTAAAGCGCTTCTATCCATGAATAAAGTGTAACATCCTCTTTTGTAAATATGAGATATCACAGCTTTTTAGATCTTTTTGCAATAGTTTGTATGACAGGTTATAACGCCCTAGTTTTCTGGACTTGAGGCTCAGGACGTTACCGCACGACGGTAGGTCGCTATCGCCGGCGGTAGCCTTCAAGCGTTAAGTAGTGGCGTTGAGTGGTAGGCATTGAGTGCGTTGAGTAGCAGACGTCGAGTGCGTCGAGTGGCAGCACACGACGTTAGCTAATTATCGCTCAACGGTAGCCCAATGCGTTGAGTGAGCTACCGCACATCGGTATTACTACTGCCAGCGGTAGTGCTGCATTATTTTTGACCGATGGCTCAAGAAGTTATCGCAGCGTGGTAGGTGTCTACCGCCCAGCGGTAGCATGCGGGAGTAGTTTCGTAACAGCTGAGTTTAGGCCGTCTGATCCTTCTTGGGATGTAATCCTATGGCTTAGGAGACTCCATCAAAGAGACTTAAGTAGGGATGAAAGGTTGTTTTCCCTCATTCTTCTCATTTTGAGTGGGAGTTAGGGTTTGGGAGAGAGGTTTTGTAGGAGGAAGAAGAAGGACTTTCTCCTACATTATCGAAGCTCCGAGGCTCCTTTCGTCGAACCAAGGCCAGATCCGTGGAGAGGACTTGAAGGCGCACATTTTCATCCGTGCAAAGCAAGATCTCCATGGCTAGGAAGTGGAGTCATAAGGTAACGATACTTCTCCTCTCAGTCTTTAGGATGCGCGCATGGCATTTGCTTTATTCTTGCTTTCTTTCAAGCATTTAGGCACCAGATCTCTCAAATGAGAGGTGTTCGGGTTACCATGGTTCAAGAGAAGCCACAAGGTCGATTGTGTCCATCCCCGATATGATGTTGCATTAGAAATCCACTCCGCTAGTGGAGTATGCATTTTGGGTGAAGCCGTAGTCGCGACCGTTAGTCCAAATCGGTAATGTTGCATAACGAGGTTTAAGGATTTTGCTAGAAATCCGTTTGCGGCAAGAAGCCATTTGTGATGTTTTCCCCCTTTATTTCGTGCAAGAACGAATGGTGGATTAGGGTGGGAAAGGCTATGTTCATTGATTAATGTGCGAAGGCGCGACTTTGTCTCTGTGGTCGGCTGGCTAGCCCGTGACGTGCCAGTCATGTGTGGAGAGTATCTCGGCGAGACAAGTCCCCTTCTAAGAAACTGACAAGAATGTCAAGCTTTTGACAAGCCCGTGTGATGAAGCCCATGAGCGGGTGGGGTCAAGCATGGGTTCTTAGAATAGGTTTGTTGTTTGTGAGACGGAATCCTGACGTGAGAAGTTAGAGCTTAGAGGCAAGCCCGGGTCTTGAGACCCACGAGCAGGCGGGGCCTTGACAAGAGTTCCGTGACACGGCTTGAATGTCATTAGGGGAAATGGAAGTACCCATGTGATGTGATATGATGATGCATGATGATGTGTTAGATTCATGCGCTATAGGGTACCTTGGGTGAAACCCAAGTTTGCATACATGCTACATTGTAGGCCCCTTTTTATTGACTTCTCAACCTAGAAATGTGTTTGATGTATATGACATCCTAAACTATATCTTTAGTATATATGCTTATATACATTTGCATACAAAGTGCTGACCTGCAGGATGATGGAGTGCCCCAGGGTCCGCTAGGGACGACCGGAAGGAGATGTTTTGATTACATAATTGAGATCAGCCTTTGCTGACCCACGTTATAACAAATTTTTACAGGGCAAGGATCGCAAGCCGGAGCAAGCTCGTTGGCCAAAAAGGCCTAAGCTTCATGAAGTGGATTCTCTTTTATTTACTTATGTTTTGTCGAATGCTTTGCTCCATGAACTGTAATCCGGCTTGTATGTCGATGTAGCCTAGGAGTGTTAAAGCACGTTGCTGTGTTTGTTATTGTTTCAGTTTTTGGACTCATGATTATTGTAAGGCCTTAAGGCCGTATTGATACTCCTATGATAGTGGATAACTTCTAGTGTTTGTGGGTTTCCGCTATTTGTGTTCTGATTTTTGAGATACATTGTTCTTTTATATCACTTTATAATGCTAAAGTTGTGGCGTCTATATATTGTGGGGCCCCGGCCGAACCCATATTATATGGTCTTTATAGGGGAGGTGTTACAATTTGGTATCAGAGGCAGGTTAGTGTCCAGGGTAAGGTTTAGTAGTAGATTTGGCATAATTAGATTGCGTAAAGAAGTAATCCACATAGGAGTATCGTGGGATCGTGAGTGTCCTAGTGTCTAAGTTTAAGGAATTCTGAGGGTGACAGAGATGCTAGAGGAAAAGGGGTCACAGTTCACGACCTTTATGTTGGAAGGTGACGCCAAGCTGTGGTGGGTGAGCAATAGTGGCCGCCAGTTTCCTAGACGCACCCCGTCCATGGAAGAGTTTGGTAATGCCTTCTTAAAGAAGTATATCCCTTCGTCGATAAGATTAGCCCTTCAAAGACAGTTTTTGCACTTAGTGCAATAGGACAATATGATGGATGAGTATGTTCAAGAATTTACTCGTTTGGGTCATTATGCGGGAACGACCACGACTGTTGATGAGGAGAGGGACAACCTCTTATACTATGAGTTGAGAGAGAATTTGAGACAACCCCTATTAACTATGAAGAATGCGGGTTTTAACGAGTTGATTGAGGCTGCTAGGACGTTAGAAAGTGATATGGAGCGAACCCAATATCGCAAGGGACTCACGATTAAGTAGGGAGAGAGAAAGCCTTCTCAATCTCAAGGGAAGTTTGAAGGGAGTAAGTGGAAGAAGAAGCCCCATCCCTTCAGGTCATGGGAGAAGAGCAGTATAATTTCGGGGAGATCTCGCTTCAAGGGACCACCAACGTGCTACATGTGTGGCAAGTTAGGCCATATAGCTCGATTTTGTACCGAGGGTGGTGCTGAATAAGAGCCAAGGCAGGAGCAGTCAGTGCGTTCCGGTCCCAGCATCGCGGAAAAGGGGAAAATGGTGGAGTCGAGCGCTTCACGATTCTAACCCGTGCAGCCAAGGGCTTACAACCTTGGGCAACGAGAAGCGATTAGACAACCCGATGTGGTGCAGGTACGGGAAAGTTTAAGTTTGTTTATTGGATTTAGACTTTCGAAACTTTTATGTGTGTTGCCTGTGTTTTAGGCTTCATGCTAGTTTTTGGTTACCCCTCTAGGTACTGTTCGATATAGGAGTGTCACACTCTTTTCTTGTGGAGAGCTTTATCTGGAGAATTGGAGTCGAGCCTTTTTCGGCGAACGCAGAGCTTATAGTGCACATGTCCAATGGGTCTTTCATGACTACCAAGATGAAAGGGAGCATTGGTTGGATTTTAGACGGAGTTGACTTCGTATTAGTAGCGGCGGTCCTACCGTTAGCCAAGCTCGATGTAATCTTGGGGATGGACTGGCTTGCAGAGCAGCGGGCTAGCATTGACTGTCTGTTAACCTGAGGAGCGAAGGAAAGGCAGAAGTCAAGTTTGAGGGTCTCAATGGAGTGGCTTGCTCCTTGATTTTGGCCATGTAATTGGTGCGGGCAGTTAACCAGGGAGGAGTAGCTTTAGTAGTGTTGTTAGAAGTTCAACTTTCCAAGCTATTAATTGGAGAAGTGCCGGTAGTGGCAGAATTCGAGGATGTGTTTCCTGAGGAGCTTCCTGGAGCACCTCCTTGGCAGGAGATCGATTTCTCGATTAAGTTAGTGCTAGAAGCTAGACCAGTGTCACGTCCTCCTTGTAGGATGGCACTGACGGAGTTGGTCGAGCTTAAAGTACAGTTGCAAGAACTATTAGAGCAGGGGTATATCAAACCCAGCTCATCGTCATGGAGCGCGTCAGTGTTGTTTGTAAAGAAGAAAGATGGTAGTATGCGGTTGTGCATAGACTACCGTGAACTGAATAAACTGACCATCAAGAATAAGTAGTTGATTCCACAAATAGATGACATGTTCGACCAGTTGATGGGGTCAGTGGTGTACTCTAAGTTGGACCTGAAGTCAGGGTCAGTTGTGGATTCGAGATGAGGACATACCCAAGACATCTTTTGGTATGAGGTATGACCACTTTGAGTTCTCGGTGATGTCGTCCAGGTTGACGAACGTGCCATCGATATTCATGGATTTGATGAACCGAGTGTTTTAGGAGTACTTATACTCATTTGTGGTGGTATTCATTGACAATATTTTGGTATACTCCAAATCAGAGACAGAGCATGAGGCTCATTTTGGAATAGTCTTGAAGACTCTAAGAGAGAACCAACTTTATGCAAAGTTCTCGAAGTGCGAGTTCTGGTTGGAGAAGTTGGCATTTTTGGGCCATATGGTTAGTGATGATGGTGTGGTGGTGTATCTAGCGAAAGTTGAGGCTATCAGGGATTGACCAGTTTTGAGTACCATGGCGGAAGTCAGGAGTTTCCTTGGACTATTCGGGTATTATAGAAGGTTCGTGGAAAACTTTTTGTGGATAGCTATGCCCCTCACTACTCTGACTCATAAGGACCAGAAGTTTGTGCGGATTCAGGAGTGCAATCAAGCGTTTGATACCTTGAAGGAAAGGTTGATGTCAACTCCAATCCTAAGTCTCCCTAAAGGGACTGAAGGATTTCAGAATTTAAATGTCGCGTCAGAATGCGGTTTGGGTTGCGTGCTAGTGCAACATGGAAATGTGATTGCCTTTGGATCTAGATAGTTGAAACCTAATGAGAGAAATTACCTCATCCATGAATTAAAGTTGGCGGCGGTAATCGTTGCGTTGGAAGTTATGGCGGCACTATGTGTACAGTGCGAAGGTGGAGATCTTCACAGACAACAAAAGCATGAAGTATCTTCTAGATCAAAAAGACTTGAACATGCGACAACGTAGGTTTGTCGAGTTCCTTGGGGACTACGACTTGGCGATTCAGTATACACCGGGCAAGGCCAACGTGGTGGCCGATGCCTTGAGTAGGAAGTATTCTGGACAAGGGAATTGGATGAAAGCTCATGATGAGAGGTTGGTGCAGGATTTTGAGTCCATCGACATTGAATGTATAGCAAGAGGCGAGTCTAGCATGACTCGGTTGAACTGGATTGAGTTGCAAGGTTACTTATCCGATTGTATCAGAGAAGCGAGCAATGTGGATGCAGAGTCCCAGCCATTTGTGGTGGAAGCTCAAAAAGACGAGGGTAATACCTGGGAGATGGTTGGTAGGATCTTAAAGAAGGATGCAACGGTATGTCTACCGCAGTTCGACAAGCTCTGTTAGGAGTTAATGTTTGAGGCCCATTTCACGAAGTACTCCATTCACCTAGGCAGTACAAAGATGTACTTTGATATGAAGAAATCCTTTTAGTGGCCTTGTTTGAAGCGGGATGTAGCTTTGTATGTGAGTCGATGCCAAACTTGTGCCTTAGTGAAGACCGAGTGTTAAAAGTCGGGCGGGTTCCCGAAGGCTCTTCCTATCCCTGAGTGAAAATTTGATGACATTCCCATGGATTTTGTGCATGGCTTACCTCGGTCGCAACAGGGTAACGATGCGATTTGGGTGAAGGTGGATCGCTTGACCAAAGTGGCTCACTTCATCCCAAATCAGAAGGAGGACAACGTGGAAAATCTAGTAGAACTATACGTTCGCAATATTGCACGGTTGCACGGAATTCCAAAGAGTATTGTTAGTGATCGTGATGGACGGTTCACGTCCAAAGACTTGAGATTGGTACAGAAGAGTCTGGGCACAAAGCTCAAGTTTAGTACGACGTTCCATCCTACAACTGATGGCCAAATGGAAAGGATGAATCGTACAATGGAGGATATGCTAAGAATGTGTATCCTTGATTTTGGGAAGAGGTGGGAAGATCACCTTTTAATGGTGTAGTTTTCCTACAATAATAGTTTCCAGAAAAGTATCAAGATGGCGCCATACGAGGCTTTGTATGGAAGGCGGTGTCGAATACCGATGTCATGGATAGAGGAGGGGACACCAAACTTTTGGGAAAAGAGGTAGTGGTCGATGCTTGCAAGTTGGTTCAAATAATTCAGGAGCGCATGAAGGTTTCTCAGGATCAACAGGCGAAGTATTTCAATATGCGCCATAGGAACGTGGAGTTTGCGGTAGACGACTAGGTGTATCTAAAGATTAAGCCGTTCAAAGGTGTTTCGCGGATTCACCGACTCAAGAAGTTGAGTCTGAGGTTTTTGGGGCCATTCGAAGTTGTGGAACAAATTGGAGAAGCAGCCTATCGGTTGACATTGCCCCCAGATCTGAATGGATTACACGATGTATTCCATGTTTCAGTCTTAAAGAAAGCTTTGATGGAAACAAGTGTTGTGGTTGAGTCAACGACGGTGCCGGTAGAAGAGGACTTGAGGACGAAAGTCTGTCCAGTTGGCATAAAGGATTCAGAAGTTTGACAGTTACGGAATAAAGAGGTAAAACTCGTAAAAGTGCGTTGGGATAACTGCAGACAAGACGAATTTTCCTGGAAGCGTGAGCAAGAGATGTGGGAAGACTTTCCGGATCTCTTTGCATCAGGTATGCTTTGTTGTTTGAATGCATGCTTAATTTTGAGGACAAAATTCTTTTAAGGGGGGAGGAGTTGTAACGCCCCAGTTTTCTGGACTTGAGGCTCAAGACGTTACTACACGGTGGTAGGTCGCTATCGCCTGACGGTAGCCTTCAGGCGTTGAGTGGAGGCGCTGAGGGGTAGGCGTTGAGTGCGTTGAGTGGCAGGCGTCGAGTGCGTCGAGTGGTAGCGTGCAACGTTAGCTAATTACCGCTCGGCGGTAGCCCAATTCGTTGAGACGGAAGCGATGAGTGATCTACTGTGTAGCAATATTACTACCGTCGGCAGTAGTGCTGCATTACTTTTGATCGGCGACTCAGGAAGTTAATGCGGCGTGGTAGGTGAGTACTGCCCGACAGTAGCATGCGGGAGCAGTTTCGTAACGTCTGAGTTTAGGCCGTCCGATCCTTCTTGGGATGTAATCCTATGACCCAAGACACTCCATCCAAGAGACTTAAGTAGGGATGAATGGTTGTTTTCCCTTATTCTTCTCATTTTGAGTGGGAGTTAGGGTTTGGGAGAGAGGTTTTGGAGAAGGAAGAAGGACTTTCTCTGCCATTAGTGAAGCTCCGAGACTCCATTATCGTACCGATGCCAGATCCGTGGAGAGGACTTGAAGGCCAAATTTTCATCCATGCAAAGCAAGATCTCCATGGCTAGGAAGAAGAGTCGTAAGGTAATGACAATTCTCCTCTCAGTCTTTAGGATGCGCGCATGGCATCCATTTTATTCTTGCTTTCTTTCAAAAATTTAGGCACCAGATCTCTCAAATGAGAGGGGTTTGAGTTGCCATGGTTCAAGAGGAGCCACCAGGTCGATTGTGTCCATCCCCAGCATAATGTTGCAGTAGAAATCCACTTCGCTAGTGGATTAGGCATTATGGGTGAAACCGTAGTCGCGACCGTTAATCCGACTCGGTGATGTTGCATGACGAGCCTTAAAGATTTTCCTAAAAATCAATTTGCGGCAAGAAGACGTTTGTGATGTTTTCCCTCCATTATTTCGTGCGAGAACGAATGGTGGATTAGGATGGGAAATGCTATGTTCATTGATTGATATGCGAAGGCGCGACTTTGTCTCTGTGGTCGGCTGGCTAGCCCGTGATGTGCCAGTCATGTGTGGAGAGTGTCTCGGCGAGTCAAGTCCCCTTCTAAGAAACCAACGAGAATGCAAAGCTTTTGACAAGCCCAGGCAATGAAGCCTATGTGATGTAGGGAGTGTGTTCTAATGATATCTACCGACTTACGACTCAGGTCCGGTGCACAATCCGACCACGAATCAAGCGCACCTACGAAAGCATCTAATTGTTCCCAAGAATGGATAACACACTACACAACACAAGAACAACGGGAGGAGAGTCGACTACAAATAACAATTCGAAAAATTAATCGACTTGGCTTCCAAAAACTAACACAAAGGTTGCCAATCCTTTTAGAGAACAAGACCACAACTATAAGCCTAGATTCGTTCAAGCAAATAGGATCCACTCGATCTGGAAACAAAGAATTCGGAGAAATGACTTTCAATCCAAATTTGTGCAAGCATATGTTTTCAGTGCAGCGGAAGAGATGCCGACTTGGACCCCTCCCAAACTCACAAGAAGAAAATCTCACTAGGTTTAGAGATGAGAAGTTACCCAACCTGATTTGATGCTTGCACAAGATAAGGTGGTTGAATCTCTCTTCCATGGTCCACCGGCATCGCACCGGATGGCACTGCAGTCCGTCTTCCTCGGAGTCACACCAAAAAACCCACGCCAAGGAATCTCTCGAAGGAGCGGTCATCGCTTGGATGGAGCCAGCAAGGGCGGCAGCTTTGAGGCTGGCTGAAACTTCACTAGGAAGATTTAGGGTTATGCTTTCTCATTACTTTAATCCTCCAACAAACCCCTATAAATAGGAGTTTCAAAACAAAAACTAACCATCCAAGATGGAGATGAAATCTCATCCATCTGGGTGGTTAAATACACACCAACCAAGTTTTTTAAAAAACAAGAAATAAAAATAATACAACTCCAAATGAATATAAAATTATTACCAAAGCGAGGAATAATTTTATATTCAAAAATATAAAATAAACCCTGAAATTTAATTAATCTTTGTACGTCGAGGGCGGAGGTTGTAGCGTCGCCGCACCTTAGCGTTCTCTGAATCATCGTGTCGCCGAAAGTACTTTTGTTACAACAAATCTGTCACATTGCTTGAGTCTTCTGGATCATCATGTAGTGGAGAGTAGCCGACATCAATCCTCCCCCGCTTAAAATCACATATCTCTTATGCGTGGTCCAAGAGGTAGTGGTGAAGAAGAGCTACATCCAAACAGCCAAGCTCGGCCTCGAGAACCTAAGAGTCATTGGACGGTGGGCGATCACGCCATCAGATGAGGAAGCGGCGGAGGTCACCATCGGTAGAAGTAATAAGCTCATCAGCTAATATCCTATCAGGTATGAGATGGGTTTTGGAAAACCTTGGAAACATGTCAGCACAAGGAATAAAATCATGCGAATTACCATCCAATGTGTGACCTGTGGGGACCGTGTGAGGGAGATCCGCGGAACTACCACTCCCCAACCCCAGAGAGTTTTGAGTGGGAGGAGAAGACGACAAAGAAGTCAACTCAGGTTGGGGAGAAACATACGACGTCAGATCCGAAACATTGAAAATGGGTGAAACATCCCAATCCGTAGGCTAATCCAAAACAAAGCATTATCTCCTAATTACTTAAAAATCCAAAACGGGCCGGCTCTCCTTGGTGCTAATTTTTTAACGGTGTCGGTGGGCATTCGTTCGGGAACTAAGCGGACTAAAACAAAATCACCTATTTGGATGTGAGACACCCTCCTATGTAAATTGGCTTGTGTTCTATAGGATTCATATTGAGAGGTCAGAGTTGCTCGAATTTGTGCATGAAGATCGTGAATGTGTTTGGCGAAGGTTTATGCAAATTTACTTGCTTTATATGTTGGTGGCAAAGGAACCAAGTCAATGGGAGCAATGGATTTATAACCGTGGACAATCTCATTAGGCGACAATCTCGTAGATCTATTCTTAGAGTTATTATAGGCCAATTGAGCATGGGTAAGAAGCAAATCCTAAGTACTCTTGTGATCACTCACAAGACATCTCAAAAGAGTCCCCAAGCTACGATCGACCACTTCCATTTTCCCATTGGTTTATGATAGGCGGCGAAAAATAATAGCTTTGTGCCCATAAGGATCCACAACGTCTTCCAAAAATAACTAGTGAATTTGATGTCCCTATCCAAGACTATAGTCTTTGGAACTTCGCGGTGACTAACGACCTCCTTAAAATATAACTTAGCGATATGAGACGCGTCATTTGTCTTACTACATGGGACAAAGTAGGCCATTTTGGAAAATCGGTCTATAACTACTAAAATAGAATCATGTCGGCGTAGTGTAGAAGGAAGGCCTAATATAAAGTCCATGCTCACATCTTCCCACAGTATGGATAGAATCGGTAGAGGCGTGTATAGGCCCACATTAGTCTTATTACCCTTAGATACTTGACAGGCACTATAACTGCTCACAATTTTTCCTACCATCATCTTAAGCTTAGGCCAATAGAATTTCTCCTCTACTAATGTGATGGTCTTGTCCCTATCAAAATGTCCACCCAACCCTCCACTATGAAGTTCCCATATAATATGGTGACGTAACGATGTACGAGGATCACACAACTTCCAATACCTAAAGAGATATCCATCCCGAAGAACATATGAAGATATAGTCATGGAGGAATCATCATGGGCGGATAAATACACATCCTTAAATTCCGGGCACGTGGCATGCTCGTCCTTGATACGTTCAAAACCAATGACGTTTACTTGCATGTGGTAAGTAATAGGATGAGGTGACTAAGAGCATCCGCCACTCGGTTGTCAGATCCCTTAAGATGTTTAAGCGTGAAGGTGTACTCTTGGAGGAAAGTTACCCATTTGGCGTGTCGTGGACTGATTTTATGTTGGCCATTAATGAACCTCAAGGCATCATGATCGGATAGAATCACAAACTCCTTGGATAGGAGATAGTGTCTCCAATGATGCAAACAATGTATGACCGCATAGAATTCTCTATCATAGTTTTAATAGTTTAATTTAGTGCCCGCTAACTTCTCACTAAAATAATTAATGGGGTGCCCCTCCTGACTCAATACGCCTCCAATCCCTACCCCGGAAGCGTCACAAGTAAGCTCAAAAACCTTATTAAAATTTGGAAGTCTTAATATGGGGGCTTTAGTCATAAGATTCTTAATCCGATGAAAAGCATGAGTGGCAGACTTTGTCCAAGTAAAGTCTCTCTTCTTCATGCACTCAGTAATGGGATCATGATGCTACTAAAGTCACGTATAAAACGCAGATAGAATGTATCTAAACCATGAAAACTATGCACCTCCCGAAGGGTCGTGGGCTCAGGCTAGTCCTTAATAACTTGCACCTTACTAGGGTCGACCCGAATGCCTTCCAAACCGACTAGATACCCTAAGAACTCCAACTCTTGGACATAGAAAGTACACTTTTTAAAGTTTAGGAACAAGGTTTCTTTTCTCAGGGTGGAAAGGAACACCTTAAGGTGGGTAATATGCTCTACGATGGTGGTGCTATAAATAAGTATTTCGTCAAAATAAACTACTACAAATTTCCCCATATATGGCTAGAAAATATGCGTCATCATCTAGGAGAAGGTTCTGGGAGCATTGGAAAGCCCAAATGGCATTACAAGTCACTCATACAACCTTCCTTAGACTTGAACGTTGTCTTCCATTCATCACCCTCACGTACCCTAATATGGTGATAACCACTCCTAATGTCTAACTTAGAAAAGATAGTGGCTCCAGATAACTCATCTAGAAGGTTGTCCACACACATCCTCTAGGAATCTTGTTGATCCAGTAATCTTGTTGATGGCTCTACTATCCACACACATCCTCTAGGAACCATCCTTCTTAGGATCTAGCAGCGCTGGTACGGCGCAGGGGCTCAGACTATTCCTAATAAATCCTTTCGCCAGTAAATCCTCAATTTAGGCTTGCAATTCCTTATGACCCGCGGGGTGTAATCTATAATGGGGCTGATTGGGCAAGGAAGAACCCGGGATAAGGTCTATAGCATGTTGAATATTCCTAAGTGGAGGCAAGGTAGGTGGTAACTCATCCGGGTATTCATCTCTATACTCCTTTAATAACACCCGTAACTCCTCAGGTAGATC